>CM066193.1:9180733-9867859 GCA_033675215.1 Rhodiola kirilowii | reverse complement strand
GAGAGAGAGGAGAGAGAGAGAGAGATCGAGAGAGAGAGAGAGAGAGAGAGAGAGAAGAGAGGAGAGAGAGAGAGATAGAGAGAGGAGAGAGAGAGAGAGAGAGAGAAGAGAGAGAGATAGAGAGAGAGAGAGAGAGAGAGAGAGAGAGAGAGAGAGAGAGAGGAGAGAGAGAGAGAGAGAGAGAGCGAGAGAGGAGAGGAGGAGAGAGAGAGAGAGAGAGAGAGAGTCGTTACGTAGACAGGCCACTACCTTACGATCCAACACGTTACGAGTTCAATCTATTCAAGCTACTATTCCAGATTAACTGTTGCACACAACCAAAGCTACACAAGTTCAACCTAGTCGTTGCTGAGACTCTCGGGAGAGGACTGCAATCTTCGAGAGAAGATTTGGTGGACAAAGAGATGGGATTCTGAGATAAAAGGGGAGCTTTGATTGCAAGTCACTGGAGTGTTAGTGAGTCGGCTGTGTGAGAGGGAGTGTACAAACATAAGTCCTTGTACTCTAAACTCGATCATTGTGAATTGCTTTCCACCGGGCTTGGGATAAGCCCCCCAGACATAATCTTGTTAACGCCGAACTGGGTATCAATTCCTGTGTGCTAGTTTCTGTTCTAACTGCATTTGTTATCGTGATAACTTATTCTGCATAAGGAGTTCAACCAGTAGTTCGAACACTAGCTGGTTGATCATCTCGGTGCTCACACAATGGAGTAATTTTAATTGGTATCAGAGCAGAATACTCAACAAAAAGAGTGTGTTCCAGCTTCCATTCAAGATGAGTATGAAGGAAGGGCAGAACATAAGAAGACCTCCACCGCTAGAAGGGCCAAACTATGGCTACTGTAAATCTAAGATGAAGGCTTTCCTAAAATCCCTCGATGAGAAGGCTTGGAAGGCTGTGTTGATTGGATGCACTCCTCCAACCATGAAGGATCTTGAAGGAAAGGATGTGCCTAAACCCGAAGAGTTGTTGAATGAGGCGGGTGAGAAGGAAGCTGTTGATAACGCAAAAGCAGTGAACGCAATATTCTCAGCCGTGGATGAGAATATCTTCAAGCTCATTGCAAACTGTGAGATCACCAAGAATACATGGGAGATTCTCAAAACTGCTCATGAAGGCACAGAAAAAGTGAGGAACTCTTGCTTACAATTGATTACTTCAAAGTTCGAAGATCTAAAGATGAAAGAGGAGGAAATGATTGTTGAGTTCAACGTTAGAGTTCTAGATCTCTCTAACGAGTCAGCCACTTTGGGAGTTTCCTTGAAAGAAGAGAAGCTGGTTTGGACGAGTGTTAGAAGTAAAGGTTGTAAATTGCTATATAGAAAGAGTCTTAGAATTGGATCACTGATACCACAGATTATGAAAGGAAAAGTAATTAAACAGTAAACATGATCAACTGATTCTTAAGCATAGCTTCCTCTCTCACTGCCACTGCATCAAATAATATTGAGTTAAAAAAAGTCAAATTGGGCCAATAAAAGGACTCAAGCCCAAAATAATACAAGAAGAAATGATGAGCCCAACAAATGGAGAATTCGGGAGAAATCTAGAGAATGAAGGAGAAGTATGGATGGAAGATATTTATGAATAAACATCGAGAATGTTTAGTTTTAGCCGTATGATCAAAATAATCATAGCCCTCCATTTAGGAGGAGCTCTAGTATGAATGGGGTCACTTGTAAGTGTTTTATGCACTTGAGTAAGAAAGTGTTAGTGAAGTGTGAGGGAATCATCTTGTAAGAGTTTCTCCATCTAATAATGTATTGTTGTTTTGTACGCTGCACAACTCAACAATTTAGTATCAAGAGCTAGGCGGTCCGGGACCGGTGAGCAGCGTGGATCAGAGTCGCTAGAGGAGGATATCGAGGAGTACAGTCGGGGACCGTAGAAGTTGTTAGTCAGGGACCAAGTAAGGTACGCTCTCATCTTTTGCTCTTAGATGGTGGATTTGGGTAGTGTTGGAGCTATGAAGAAACTAAATGAATATAATTATCGAGAATGAAGGTTTTGTATTAAGTCTTACTTGAAAGATCAAGACCTATGGGATATAGTCGATGGTAGTGAAATCTCATCACCTCCTAAAGATGATAAGTTGTTTAAATCAAGGAATATCAAGGTGGGTAAGGCGCTGTATGCTCTAAATATTAGCATAGACAAGAGTCTACTTATACAGATACAAGATGTGGAGACGCCGAAGGAAGCATGAGATATTTTGGCGTCACTCTTTTCAAAGAAGAATCTCGCTCGACTTCAGCTACTGTAAAGGGATTTGATGAACACGACTCAAGGTACGCTCTCTATCAATGAGTACTTTTTCAAAATAAAGAATTTGTGCCACGAGATAGAACATTTAGATGTCGAAGCAAAATTTGGAGATGGTCGGATAAGAAGAATTATAATTAATGGATTAAAGCCCGAATATAGTAGCTTCATAGCGGCACTACAAGGATGGCCCAAGCAACCATCGCTAGTAGAATTGGAAAATCATTAGCGAATCTAGAGGCCCTAGCACAACAAATGTCGAAAGTAACAATCAAATCGGAGATAGAAGAGGCTTTGTTCATTGATAGGAGATTAAGTCAAGGATCTAAGAGAGTCAATGAAAGAGAGCATAGGAGAAGTAAGTGCAGACATTGTGCCACAAATCAGATAGTGAGTATGAAGACAATTCTGATAAAGAAGAGCATCATGGATCACATGATACTAAATACAAAAGAGTAGAGTGCTATAAATGTGGTCATAAAGGTCATTACGCGAGAGACTGCAAATCTGGAAAGAAGGTTCACAATAATTTCATCAAGACAAACAAGGCCGATGTTCCAAGCGAGGAAGAATGGGACTTCGAGGCGACATATGTGGTTGAGGAAGATATGTCCGAAGAAAAAGAATGGGACCTCGAGGAAACATATCTAACTAAAGGAGACGTCTCTGAAGATGAGTGAGATCTTACCGAGCATAACATCGATGATGTGTGCATTGAAGACTTGGAGAATGATGAAGGCTCAGAGATAGCAGCAAGTGCTATGATCGTGGAACAAGAGGTTAAAAAGTGCGGTGGTTATCTGTCCAAGGAAGAAGATTCTAGAAAGAGGATGCTTCCCGAATTTGTGTTAGGTCATGAAGAGATAGACCTGGTGGCTACGCAACTTGACGTGCGAGAGTCGTTGGTTGATGCAGGTGTGATAAAGTGTAACATTGGAGACACACGTGGAGTTTCAAAGAAAGATTTTCAAAAGTGTAGTGACACAACTGAAGACATGTCTGCCTATGACAAGTCAGCAATGTAGGAACTCAAAAATCAGGGGAAGTTGAGTGGGTCTGCTCAAGTGAAGGCACTATTGAATAAAGACAATAGATCACAAGAGTACGCTTCTAAGACTTCGAAGATGACAAAAGGCGACGATGAGTCATATTTATACGACTCGTCGAATCAATTAATCCCATTTATTTCGACACTTTTATATGCGAACAATTACTTGTTAGTATGGTTTTGCATTTCAGGTGTTTCAGAAGCTCTAGGAGGAAACACGCATAAAAGACGGCGTTTCATGCCAAAAGCATCACAATGGCAGATCAGACCTTTGGACGCTCGATGGAGTGCTGAGCAGAAAAATATGAGCCACGCATCATTGCGTAGATGACTCGATTCCCTACAACTCTCTAGTTCATACCAAGAGCAGCCGAGGTCATATAGAAGGTCAAATCCAGAGTCGAAGTCAAAATTGGCGCGCAGAAGGAGGAACCAGTCTCAGAGAGTACCCCGTCCCATGTAGACATTAACATCAATGCTAATGTCAACGCTGGGCGCGGTGATAACGCAAAGGCTGGGCGCAGCGAGCTACGAGGTGCTGACGTTAGCAACGCGTGTGATGATGTCAGCAGGCCGAAACTTGGAAATTAAAGCCCAAAACGAACTTGGAAACCTAGTTTTGTTATAAATAATCAGCTTGGGTTAGAGTTTTCAGTATCAAGTCATCAGAGAAACATTCTGTGCTCGCAACGGCTCTGGGAGGATGAATCATTCGACGAGAGAAGCGTTTTTCTACTTTCATTCATCAAAAATATTTGTTTTGCTTCCATGACAATGAGTAGCTAAACTTCCATTTCAGTTTAGGGTTTCGTATTTTGTGAACACGTTTTGAGATTCTTGTTCTTAATGCAATTTTATATTTTGCTAGTTCTTGTGCTCATTCTTATGAATTAACCTGTTAGATTAAGTGGAAGCTTTGTCGCAAAGCTTAGTCGAACAACTAATTCTTACTGTTAACATCTACTGGATACTTTATCGTAAAGGTAGATAGTAACACCAGAAATAAATAATACCTTTGTCGGATTATTTAGTTCAGGGAAGAACTAGAAGTCTAACACCTTTGTCGGGTTAGATTGTGGTGCCTTTGTCGGAATGACCACACTTCAAAATATAATATTGATCATTAGATATCTATAATAAACGTGTCACAATAGAAACCCTAGACTAAATACTCTCTCTGACTGATAAAACCTGTTCTTGCCTATTTTCTTTAGTGCATTCACAATCAATTACTCACAAAATCCCCCTCTTAAATTGTTTACAGTTACAGCTTCGACGCACCAGCTCTCTAGGGTTCGACCCCTGCTTGCCGCTACACTAGCTTACTAATAGGAGAACTATAAATTTAAGTTTGACGCGTCAGACGATGCGCGTCAGGTGCAATGAAGACTACCGTTTCATCAAGGAGGCCAAAGGAATTAGAAGACTACCCAAAAGCAGAACAAGGTTCTTCGATACAAACAAAGAACATGGAGTACTCCTTGAAAGGCGACGATATGATCTAGATACGCATGACAAGTTTGATATTGTAGCAATCATCAAGAGACCACCAGGAACAAAAGACCAATTAGACATTGAGTTAAAATGTCTAATTGAGCCAATAAAAGGACTCAAGTCCAAAATAATACAAGAAGAAAAGATGAGCCCAACAAATGGAGAAGTATTAGAGGATTGATGGAGAAGTATGGATGGAAGATATTTATGAATAAACATCTAGAGTGTTTAATTTTAGCCGTAGGATCAAAATAATCATAGCCCTCCATTTAAGAGGGGCTCTAGTATAAATAGGGGTCACTTGTAAGTGTTTTATGCACTTGAGTAAGAAAGTATGAGTGAAGTGTGAGGTGTGAGAGAATCATCTTGTAAAAATTTCTCCATCCAATAATAAATTGTTGTTTTGTACGCTGCGCAACTCAACAAATTATGTAAAGTTTGCCTAACACTCCTTCCATTATAAGTATCGTGGCGACGAAAAGCCCTACCGATTATCACCTACAAAGAAAGCCTACCATTCAATCCCAGAACAATAGAAGTGTGTAGCAAGTACATATCGAGAAAATAAAGAAGGCATTCTTGTTTATTTCTTTACCAAATTTCCTTTTATAAAGTGTCTACGTTTATATCGGTAGCCGATAAGCCGATCAACAACAGAGAAGTCTCAAAAAGTGACAAAACCATAGTTGAAAGCCCTCTTCTCATTCGTTATAGCGCTAACAACTTTTGATTCAATAACTCGTCCAATCGGCTGAAATACTGCCTCAAATCCTTTGTGCAAAAGATCACAAGTTATATAACAAAGAAAGAGAGGAGATAGTGTAAGGATCGAATCTATTAACCCCGAGACAATTCTTGTCCGAAGTTCAATTCAATCTTGCAATTAAGGAACTCAAACACAAGACATGATGTTCTACTCCTGGGAGCCTCAGGGGGGGGGGGTGCGGGGGAATTGCTCAGCCATTTTCCACTATAGTCAAATGTTCAATTACAACCTAATAGCGCAATTCAGACTCTATGAACCCTAGGAAACCAAAAATGAATACAACAAGAGAAGAAGATGAGTTTGAGAGTTTCAGCCCCCTCAAGGTAGCATCCGCAGTCGTCGCAACTCGTCTTCCGACAGCTTGAATCGAACCACATAGCTGAATCGCACGATCGAAGTTCTTGCAGCTTTCTTTGTTTTCCAGAAATCCCCATTACAACCTAATAGCGCAATTCAGACTCTATGAACCCTAGGAAACAAAAAACGAATACAACAAGAGAAGAAGATGAGTTTAAGAGTTTCAGCCCCCTCAAGGCAGCATCCGCAGTCTGTCACGTCGCAACTCATCTTCCAACAGCTTGAATCGACCCCCACAGCTGAATCGCACGATCGGAGTTCTTGGAGCATTCTTTGTTTTCCAGAAAATCCCAAATTGATGTGAACCCTAATTGAGTCCCCAACTCAGCTTTTATATCCAGCCAAAACGCATCGTTTCAATCCCAGCCAAACTCGAGTTTTTCCGCCATTACAAAATGACAGCGTTCCACTAAAACTGAAGTCTTCGCGCTTTAGCAAAACGTTGTCGTGCTAATGAGAACAAACTTGGCCTTTAATCGAATGATGTCGTTTCCTTCAATCTTCAAATACAGCCTCTCCGCGCCAGCTCAAAATTGTGTCGTTTAGCTTCCTCTCCAGACTTAGCCAAAACTAAAATAAGCCTAATCTACCCAGTAGCATTCGATTCACCCTCAACATTTGATCAATGCTGCCTAGAAACAAATCCAGTGACTCTTCCCAAGCAAGTTGGGATTACAAGGCACAACAATATGCCTTCCAAAGCCTAACTTGCGCTCTAAATGTAATTGAACAAAAGATTATAGTGGTGTACACTATGAGAGTGGTACTAAAGGGCAAGAGCAATATTCACCTTCACTGGCTCAAGCCTCCATCTCATCCAACATCTGAAATGTGCAATGCATCCTTGCGAAACACAAACTTAACAGCAGGGACTACCTTTGTCCCAAAGTCAGCAGGATTCACATCACCAAGTATTTTCTTAATGATAACAGTTTGGAATCCACCAAATCTCTAATGAAATGAAGGTGCACATCAATATGTTTGGTTCTCTCGTGATATACAAGGTCCTTACACAAATATATAACACTTTGACTATCAATATTCAAGGTAGTCACATAGCATTTTCCAGTTATTTCCTTCAAAAAAACTTGAAGCCAAATTGCCTCTTTACATGCTTCAGTAACAACAATATATTCAACTTCAGTTGATGATAAAGCTACTATGGATTGCTGTTGTGATTTCCAAGAAATACAACAGCCACCCCATGTGAAGAAAAAACTAGTACTTCAGTTCCTAGTGTTCTTATTACTAGCAAAATCAGAATCAACATACCCTTTAAGTTCAGGTTCCTTTTCAAAATCAGCATATACCTAGTCCTAGTTTTTCAGTGCAAGACATGTATTTCAATAGATACTTCATTGCAATCCAATGTTTTTCACTAGGATTAGACATATATCTGCTCAAAACACTCACAACAAATGCAATATTCGGCCGAGTGCATAGCATAGCTGATGGACCAAAATTATACGAATCAGAAACACAGTATAACCCCCTTATTTAGACATTTTGTCTATTTAACTTTTGCTTGTTAGTTTAGATATATTTCTACAGGGTAATTCAGAGCTTAGAGAGAATACACTCTAAAGAGGAGCTTTTTAAGCAGAAAAGATGTTACGAGTCAATCCAAGGTCAAGATCATATGCCGACTGAAGAAATATCAAGGATCCTGATGTTGAAGCACTCGTAATAAATTAATCAGAAGAATCAGGAGAGGAATCAAGACAGCCCGGGGAAGAAACACATTGACAAAGTGACCGGCCACTTGGGCAAGAGGTGACCAAGGGAGGAGCTCCTCCCCTTCCACCACCGGCAACCGGCGGCTCCTCCTCCCTTGACCGGCGGCTTTTTTGCTCCTCCACATGTCTCCTCCTCCTTGCTCCTCCTCTCCTTCCTCCATGTGTGGCCATCTCCTCCCTTCATTTTCTCCTCCAATCACCATGCAACACTTGCCTCCATCTCCTCCTCCTCCCATGGCTATATAAGGAGGAGCTCTTCCTCATTTGAAATCATCCCTCACTTGTAAAAAACACTTCTCTCTCTAAGTTATGTATTTGTAAAGTTTGGCTTTGGAAATAAAGGATAGCTCCCTTGGCGCTTCAACGGTTGTAAGTATTATTTCTAGTATTTATTCAACTGTTTATTTCCTTAGTTATAATGTTTAGCGCGATGAATAGTAGCTAAACTAGTAGTTCGGTAGAAGGGGCGCACTTGTATTATAAAATGTTTTAAGACTATTAACTTAGTGTCTAGTCTTAGTATTCAAAACTTGTTCTATGTGCCATATATCAAGTCAGAGTTTCCAAGGTTGAGTGGAAGCTGTCACAAGCAAAGCTCTGCCGTGGAAATTCGTGATCATACTCGGTAAGTGGAAGCTGTCACAAGCAAAACTTATCGAGGAGTTCGACTTATCTAAAACACCACTTGGTCAATAATGTAACTGGGAGATCAAGTGGATGCACTTACAACTAAGATACTTCGAAAGGAGGAATTAGTTTTGCTTAGAACAAGTGTTGCTTTAAACGATGTTGCAAGTCTTGCGCTACGAAAGGGCCTCGATTCATCTTTGAATACTTAGATAATTCACTAAAGGTCAATGATAAACAGGATATAATACAAGGCCCCTGAAACAGAACATTTCTCTTTAATTATAAACTGTAATTTACTTTCCAGTATTAAAACCAACCAACCAATCAATCAATCAATCAATCACTTAGCTGGTAGCTTTAAAACCAACCAACCGACCTAAAACACGCTTTCTCGCTGGACAACCCCCTCAAAGAACATCTATTCCCCTGATTCCCTTGGGTTCGACCCCTACTTACCACTTGCTACCCAGTAGTTAAGTCGCGAGTAGCGGACTTATAAATTTATTCTTGACGTTTGTACATAACGACTGTGCATCCATCAAAATTGGCGCCGTTGCCGGGGAATCAGCCATCGGATAAAGTTCTTTGAATCGTTACGCGCTTCAAAAAAACCATGTCTCGCGAAGAAAGTCACCATGACTACCGGGATGACTAAGAAATAAACCTGTACGATCAGAATGATGAGGTACCGTTTCCATTCGTCGACGATCCGGAACAACTCATCAGAAACAGAAGAGCTCGTGATAGGGAAGCAGTCAGAAGAAACCAAGAATTACCTGAGGACCGAAATGCAGCTGGTCCAGTACAACCTCCTATCCATCCCCCATGACCACAACCTCAACCTCGATACATGCCAAGAAGAGAACCCGCTTTCGACGACTACTACGGGGACAACTACTACCGTGAACCAACTATGGGCGAGTTAAATGCCCCTAATTTCGAGACACAGCCGTGGTGCATCTATGAGAACCCTGAATTAGAAAACATAACCATCAACGCATCAGTGGCGCACAGCCTGCCAAAATTCTCAGGATCTCAAGGAGAATTTGCCACAACTCACCTCCAACGCCTACATGGCATTTGCCAGAATCTAAAGCCCAATCGAGTGAATATGGACGACTTCAAGTTAAAGGCGTTCTATTTTTCCCTCATAGACTCGGCAAGCGACTGGTTCCTTTCATTGCCTTCCGGAAGCATCAGAACATGGGCTCAGATGCAGAAGAAATTCTTAGACAAATACTATCCGGCTGGAAGAGCAATGCAAATAAGGAAGCAACTACAGGAAATCAAACAAGGTCCCAATGAAACCATGTACGATTACCTGGAAAAGTTCAATCACCTAGAAAGGAGCTGCTGTACCCTTGGACTGCCCGAGAAACTCGTCATCGAGTACCTCATTGATGGATTAAGACCCTTAGACAAAATGCTCTTGGATGCCTCAGCGGGAGGATCCATGATGAATCTATCATTAAGTGGCATAAGGAATCTCATCGCCAACGTTGCTGAAAATGCCCGATTTAGAGAAGAGACTACTCGTCAAGATGAATTCTCTCGATCAAAAAAGGTAGCACAAGCCGAGACATCAGTAAACTCCATGACTGAAGAGATGAAACAGTTAAAGGAGATGATGATCGAGATCATACGTAGACAGCCAGTTCCGGTAAAACCTTGCGAGTTCTGTGGTTCTACAGACCACAAAACTGACGCATGCCCAACATTGATAGAAGAAGAACCGGCTGATGTAAATGCAGTGGGAGGATATCAAGGATACAACAACAACAGAGTTGGACAAAACAGACAGTACGGTCAAACATCCAACCCAGGCTGGCGTAACAACAACAGCTATCCTCAGACGGAGACACAACCAGCTATCCCTCAGTCAGCGCAGTCATTCTACCAAGAAGCCCTGCCAACAGACCATTACCAGGCAAGCTCGAACAATCATCAAGGACCAAACAAGTCACTTGAAGACATGGTTGCACAATTTTCAGATACTGTGCAACATTTGGGCACTACTATGCATCAATTCCAAGCCGAAACCAAGGGAGAGTTATCGGACTTGAAAATGCACATCTCTCAACTCGCTGCCTCAGACTCCGCACACGCTAATGAGTCCGGGAGACTCCTCTTGCAAACCATTCAAGGCATACAGAAAGATGTGAATGCCTTGACTCTTAGGAGTGGGAAAACGCTTGCCAACAAATCTTTAGAACAAGAGGAGGATAAAGACCCAAGATTGCCCAGGGAAGAGCGAATGAGGCCTGAAACTCTCGAAACTCTAGAGGAAGAAGCAACCGATAAAGACGACGACATAATTGAGGAAGAACGGGACGTGTCCGAAGAAGAAGAAAATACGTCCCAGGAACACGGGCCTGACCCGATACCCAGAACTGAAAATCCTAGAATCAGCACAACACTTCCATTTCCAGTACCTACACGTGTGCAAAGACAACATGTCATAGATAAGGAAGTGTTGGAATTGTCCAGCAAGGTTGAAATCAACATTCCCCTCTTGGAAGCCATCAAGCAAATTCCTCGGTATGCCAAGTTTTTGAAAGAACATTGTATCAACCGGAGAAGGAATGCTGGAAACGATCAGGAGCTAATGAGTAGGAACGTATCGGCAGTCATGCAGCGAAAAGTCCCCCCTAAATGTGGAGATCCTGGAACTTACACCATTCCATGCAAAATTGGCAACATCAGGATAGATAACTGCATGTTAGACCTAGGGGCATCAATCAATGTTCTTCCCTTCTCTATCTACTCATGCCTTAAGATTGGACCACTCAAACCCACCGGTCTCACTATTCAATTAGCTGATCGATCATGCAAACAGCCTGAGGGCAAAATTGAAGACGTCCTGGTTCAAGTAGGCAAATTAGTGTTTCCAGCAGACTTCTACGTCTTAAAAATGGAGAATGGCGGATCTACTAATCATGCACCTATCCTTCTCGGCCGTCCATTTCTAAAAACAGCAAAAATAAAGATAGACTGTGGAAGTGGAATGCTCTCAATGGAAGTAGAAGGAGAAGTCTTCAGCTTCGACATATTCCGAGCAATGAAGCACCCTATGGATTTCGAGGAAGTTCACGCTCTCGATGCTTTGGACGACCTGGTCCAAGAAATTCAATCAGAACCAAGAGTAGATCCCTTAGAAGCCATACTCAACGGAGCCGAAAGCTCATACGAATTCACTGAAGACTTGCACGAAATGGTGGCCCACTTAACAATCTCGGAGCCTCTCACACCAGAATATGAAGTCAACGAGGTAAAATTGTTCAAATCAAATACTTTCTTACCCTCGGTAATGCAAGCCCCCAAAATAGAATTAAAGTCCCTGCCTGGACATCTAAAGTATGCCTTCTTAGGAGATAATGATACTCTCCCAGTAATTATCAAGAGTGGCTTGGAAGCAGGACAGGAACAAAGCTTGATAAAAGTGCTGAAACAACACAAGCTGGCTATCGGATGGACACTGGCCGATTTAAGAGGAATCAGCCCGGCCGTATGCATGCACCGTATTCTACTTGAAGATGGAGCAAAACCATCAAGAGAACCTCAACGAAGACTAAACCCAATCATGATGGAGATCGTCCAAAAGGAAATACAAAAACTACTAGATGCGGACGTTATCTATCCCATTTCAGATAGCCAATGGGTGAGTCCTGTCCACGTGGTTCCCAAGAAAAGTGGAATCACAGTCGAGGAAGATGCCGAGGGAAACATGGTAACAACGAGAATCAAGAACGGCTGGAGAATGTGCATCGACTATATAAAGTTGAACGTTGTCACAAGAAAAGATCATTTTCCCCTACCATTCATCGATCAAATGCTAGATCGACTGGCAGGCAAACCATATTTCTGCTTCTTGGACGGATTCTCAGGCTACAATCAGATCCCCATAGCACCTGAAGACCAAGAGAAAACTACATTCACCTGTCCATTCGGTACATTCACTTTCAGAAGAATGTCATTCGGCCTATGCAATGCCCCGGGGACGTTTCAAAGGGTAGTAACCAGTATCTTTTCAGACATGATCGGGGAATTCATTGAAGTCTTCATGGACGACTTCACCATCTATGGCAATACATTCGACGCTTGCCTTGATAACCTGAACACGGTTCTGGCACGATGTGTCTCAATGAACCTCGTGCTCAATTATGAGAAATGCCACTTCATGGTAACTCATGGAGTAGTCTTAGGGCACGTCGTCTCACAAGAAGGCATAGAGGTGGATAAATCCAAAATAGATCTGATCAAGACTCTACCCTACCCCTCCACTGTCCGAGACATCCAATCCTTCCTTGGGCATGCAGGATTCTACCGACGATTCATCAAGGACTTCTCCAAAAAGGCGTTGCCCCTATCCACTCTTCTCCAAAAAGAAGTTCCTTTTGAATTTACCAATACATGCAAAGAAGCCTTTGACGAGCTCAAAAAGGCCCTCACCAGCACACCCGTCATCCAAACTCCGGATTGGAAAAAACCATTTGAGATCATGTGCGACGCAAGCGACTTTGCTGTAGGAGCAGTTCTCGGGCAAAAGATTGACAAGAAAACGGGTGTGATCTACTACGCCTCACGAACCCTAGACCCTGCCCAACGGAACTACTCCACCACTGAAAAGGAACTCTTGGCAGTAGTATTCGCCTTAGAAAAATTCAGACCCTATTTGCTTGGAGCAAAAGTAATAGTTTACTCTGATCATGCTGCCATCCGTTATCTGATGAAGAAAAAGGAGGCCAAGCCAAGACTCATTCGGTGGATATTACTACTGCAAGAGTTCAATGTGGAAATAAGGGACAAAAAGGGAATTGAGAATACTGTGGCAGACCATCTGAGCAGGATTGTCCGAAGGGAAGAAGAAGGGCACATAACCGAGTCATTTCCAGACGAGCATCTCTATGCAGTCTCAACCAAGGTACCGTGGTACGCCTCAATCGTCAACTACCTTGTAGGAGGTACATTTCCTCCCTCTTTTACTAAAGCACAATGCATGAAACTTAGACATGATGCTAAACAATACTTATGGGATGATCCTTATTTATGGAAAATAGGACCAGATCAAATACTTAGGAGATGCATTCCCGATAATGAAATATCATCTGTTATTAGCTTTTGCCATGAGTTTGCATGTGGAGGACACTTCGGGCCTAGGAAAACCGCTAGAAAAATCTTAGATAGCGGCTTTTTCTGGCCAAGTATATTTAAAGATGCAAAAGAGAAGTGTCAAAAGTGCGATAAGTGTCAAAGGGTAGGAAATGTGTCAGCTAGAAATGAAATGCCTCAAGTACCCATATTAGTCAACGATGTTTTTGACATTTGGAGTCTTGATTTTATGGGACCATTCCCAGTCTCATGCGGTTTTACTTACATTTTAGTTGCTGTAGATTATGTGTCAAAATGGGTAGAAGCCAAGGCCACAAGGTGCGACGATGCAAAGACTGTCATAGAATTTTTGCGCACTAACCTGTTTTGTAGGTACGGAGTACCCAAAGCCATAATAAGCGACCAAGGAACTCATTTCTGCAACCGCATAATGGCTGCCACCTTAAAATGCTACCATGTCCACCACCGGACATCCACGGCATATTACCCCCAATCCAATGGTCAAGCAGAGATTTCCAACCGCGAAATCAAAGGAATTTTAGAAAAAATGGTAAAGCCGGGCAGGAAAGACTGGAGTCAGAGGCTAGATGAAGCCCTTTGGGCTTATCGGACGGCATACAAGACGCCAATTGGAACCTCCCCCTTTCGACTCGTTTATGGAAAGGCATGCCACCTTCCGGTGGAATTAGAACATAAAGCCTATTGGGCGCTCAAGAAGTGCAATCCAGATTTAAAAGCTGCCGGACTAGATAGGAAGCTTAAGCTATGCGAACTTGAAGAATTGCGGCTTGAGGCCTATGAAGAGCAAACAGCCTACAAGGCACGGACGAAATTATATCATGACAAATTCATCCTCCGACGCTCATTTGAGGAAGGACAACAAGTGCTACTCTTTTCCTCACGGTTGAAGTTGATGCCTGGCAAACTAAGATCAAGATGGACCGGCCCTTATACTGTGACTAAAGTATACAATCATGGAATGCTTGAGTTGGAAAGCATGAACGATGGAAACAGATTCACGGTAAACGGGCAGCGAGCCAAACATTACCACGGCAAAGTCAACTTAACCCCAAAACACTACGACTTGAGCCACACATGGGACCCAAACCAGTAATCCACAACGAGGTACTATCGAGCCAACGACGTTAAACAAGTGCACTGGTCGGGAGGTAACCCGACACTATCTTACTTTTCCGCACTTTAATTTCTGTCATTTAAATTCAGTATTTAGTTTTAAGCTTGCATGACTTTTGAACTAAGGCATGCCTTCGTTCAAAAGTGGGGGGGGGGGGTGAGAACCACCTATGTACATAAATAACATGCTTGCTGTTTTTTCTTTTTTTTAGTAATAGTATCTTTTTCAAAATATGAACTTAAGAATGTGAAAAAGATAAATCATAATTCATGCATTAACCTTGTGAAAATTCAACTGTTTAAAAACTTAGAATGTAACTTTCCATTTGTCCTTTGTGCTGAGATAACTAGGGATGTGGAGTTGACATAAACTGCCCTAGAGAGGCTTGGCAAGCAATCAAAGGATCAGATCAAACTATATGGTTTTCGAAGTCAGTGGAGGCTGCACTTCGGGTTTCAGTGAAAATTGAAGTCATCTCTGCCATGCAATGCAAAAGGCGAGGACGGGAATCAGACCGTCCTATATCCGGTCAAAGTAGCCGAGAAAATAGATGAGCGACCCTCATCTTGACCCGCGCGAAAACGACAGTCAAAGTAGCCGAGAAAATAGATGAGCGACCCTCACCTTGACCCGCGTGAAAACGGCAAAAACGAGAGGAGCGGGGAGGTATTTCCATAGGCTTGCGGGCGATGATTGGACCTCCCAAAAAGGCTTGAGAAAATGGACTAGCAGTCACAAAAAGGCGAAAAGCTCAATGAATCAAATCAAGAGGCCAAAGGCCCAAAATTGTGAAGGTTTTAACCGAACAAAAAGTGAAGAACTCAAAAAGTCAAAACAAAGGCCAAATGCCGATTCACTATAAAAGCAGTCCCTCGCCAAAAGAAAATCAAAGTACTCAAACCAGTGAAACCCGAACCGAATCACGTGCTAGAGAAAGCTACCAGAAAACCATATAGTAAGAGACGATCCCAAGATTGCAGTCCAGGAGCCTAAAAAGGGCTATCTCCCGAGACATCCAATATAATTTGCATCTCAGCACGAAGGTACAAGTATTAAGTTTCTTCTATTTATTTACGCAGTTTAATTTGGTAATAAGTAAGCAACGCATGAATTAGGATAGATCGAGTACCACAGTCTAATTTTCATATTTCAAAGCCAACTTAGAGTACAGCCCTTGAATAGCATTGTTCGGGACGAACAACTAAAAGTGTGGGGTAATCTGATGGACCAAAATTATACGAATCAGAAACACAGTATAACCCCCTTATTTAGACATTTTGTCTATTTAACTTTTGCTTGTTAGTTCAGATATATTTCTACAGGGTAATTCAGAGCTTAGAGAGAATACACTCTAAAGAGGAGCTTTTTAAGCAGAAAAGATGTTACGAGTCAATCCAAGGTCAAGATCATATGCCGACTGAAGAAATATCAAGGATCCTGACGTTGAAGCACTCGTAATAAATTAATCAGAAGAATTAGGAGAGGAATCAAGACAGCCCGGGGAAGAAACACATTGACAGTTTTGTGAAAAGACTGCACAAAACTGTACAAAACTCACACATGGGCAAAGTGACCAGCCACTTGGGCAAGAGGTGACCAAGGGAGGAGCTCCTCCCCTTCCACCACCGGCAACCGGCGGCTCCTCCTCCCTTGACCGGCGGCTTTTTTGCTCCTCCACATGTCTCCTCCTCCTTGCTCCTCCTCTCCTTCCTCCATGTGTGGCCATCTCCTCCCTTCATTTTCTCCTCCAATCACCATGCAACACTTGCCTCCATCTCCTCCTCCTCCCATGGCTATATAAGGAGGAGCTCCTCCTCATTTGAAATCATCCCTCACTTGTAAAAAAACACTTCTCTCTCTAAGTTATGTATTTGTAAAGTTTGGCTTTGGAAATAAAGGATAGCTCCCTTGGCGCTTCAACGGTTGTAAGTATTATTTCTAGTATTTATTCAACTGTTTATTTCCTTAGTTATAATGTTTAGCGCGATGAATAGTAGCTAAACTAGTAGTTCGGTAGAAGGGGCGCACTTGTATTATAAAATGTTTTAAGACTATTAACTTAGTGTCTAGTCTTAGTATTCAAAACTTGTTCTATATGCCATATATCAAGTCAGAGTTTCCAAGGTTGAGTGGAAGCTGTCACAAGCAAAGCTCTGCCATGGAAATTCGTGATCATACTCGGTAAGTGGAAGCTGTCACAAGCAAAACTCATCGAGGAGTTCGACTTATCTAAAACACCACTTGGTCAATAACGTAACTGGGAGATCAAGTGGATGCACTTACAGCTAAGATACTTCGAAAGGAGGAATTAGTTTTGCTTAGAACAAGTGTTGCTTTAAACGATGTTGCAAGTCTTGCGCTACGAAAGGGCCTCGATTCATCTTTGAATACTTAGATAATTCACTAAAGGTCAATGATAAACAGGATATAATACAAGGCCCCTGAAACCGAACATTTCTCTTTAATTATAAACTGTAATTTACTTTCCAGTATTAAAACCAACCAACCAACCAATCAATCAATCACTTAGCTGGTAGCTTTAAAACCAACCAACCGACCTAAAACACGCTTTCTCGCTGGACAACCCCCTCAAAGAACATCTATTCCCCTGATTCCCTTGGGTTCGACCCCTACTTACCACTTGCTACCCAGTAGTTAAGTCGCGAGTAGAGGACTTATAAATTTATTCTTGGCGTTTGCACATAACGACTGTGCATCCATCAATAGCATACTTCAAGGAACCAACAACCACATCATAAGGAACATTGATCAGTGTAATATTTGCACTTCAATCAAATGGGATTAAAAGTAAGATATTTGGTCAAAAACAATTGGTAAGACCGGTAAGTAACAGGTCGTCCAAGGAGCAAGTGTAAACCTAAGACCACTTTTCGATTTTACTCCAATAAGTCTAATCCTTAAGCGATTGGTTGAAATTTTGTTAATCAATTACTAAGTAAAACATTGAAATTAAAGAGGGTGTTTTCAAGGGTTAAAAAGTGTACTAGACTCTCGATAGGCACATATTCATGCAAGAACAAGCAATGTAATGGTTAGATTAAGGCGTGCGACTATTAAATCAAATTCTATCTCCCGATTACTTCTTTGATTTAAGGAAGAGGCACCTCGCACGTGAGCTTCAATCTCCCGATGTTTTCAGCTCACGTCCAACTCAAGTTTCTCAATCATCAACGCTAGTTGAATGATCAATATCCAAGAGCGGTGAAGACCAAGCCTATCTCGATGCTAGGATGAGTCACGCTAGTGAGCATCACCTAACAATAGTGAATCTACTTGCATTCTTGAACCCTTAGTCTCATTCTCTCGAATACTCAACTTCAAGTTCATGTTTCTAAACCACCTAGGAATTTTATCAAACACTTATAGGGCATAGAGTTGACATTTGATCAAAGTAGATTCACAACCATGACAAAAGCTTCATTCATACATATATTCAATGGAGAATAGAGTTTATACACCAAGGAGGTCCATAGGACCCCTAGAAACTAGAAGGACTACTCACTACTCATGTTCATAGACAAACAATAGCAGTATTGTTACAAAGAAAATGAAGATAACACAAACAAGAGTAAGGAACTAGGATGAAGAATCCCCCTATATCCTTGGAGTGCTTCAACTTGATGTGATGATCTTCAAAAACCCGTGTCTTCTCTCAAAAACCCCAGATACTTCTCCAAAAATCCTTAGTTTCTATTTATAGCAAGTCAGTAAAATGCTATCTTGATGGGCCAACCGGCCAGCTCAACTTTGTGAAGGTCTTCCAACCGGTCGGTTCGCACAGGGTTGGTTTTTCTCGAACCCTTTGAGCATTTGAACTGGGCGGTTGAGATTGGTGTGTCTATGTGAACCGGCCGGGTCTTTACCTCAGAGCCTGCTCTCTTTTTGGTCTCGACTCCAACCGGTCGGTTGGCTCCAAGGCCAATCTTTCAGCCGTCCGGTTGAAGTTCCATTCTGGGCACTTTTTGCTCCAAAAGCTCAGTTTTTCTTGAAGTTTTGATCTTTGAGCATTGTCTTCAAGGGATAGCTGCTTTTAACTTGAAACGTAAGAATAAGGGTCGATGAGCATTGAATTATCATCGGGAAAGGACCAAAACTCTTTGTAAATGGAGAAGTAAAAGAGATGAGGATTCGACTCATCTAAATACTCCACACTTAGAGTTTGATCGTCCCAAGCAAACAATAAGAACAAGTCAAGAGGAAAACAAGGGTGAGTCGAAATGTTATCCTAGAGCACCACTTGTTATTAGCAAACAAACTCCTTTTCGTAGGTATTACGGGTGCATTTAGTGTATGCACCAAGCCTTTAAACCCCTAAACTACCCTAGTGGACGAGTTATAGTCTCGTAAGAGTTTTCAGAAAAGGGAGTACTCACAAATCCCACATGCCCTTATCCCATAAGAGTGAAAACAAGAGTGTTTAACAATTAAGGCTTAGATTTCTCAAAACTTACTTCACATCCCAAACTAGCATCACAATCACTATACAATTCAAAAGAGCCTTCAACCCATTTAAGAACATATGAAGGTGCACATTCAAGGAAGTCAATACTAGAGCTATTAAGTGCCTAACCTATAAGTCTATTCATTTTCAATGCAAGGCTTTTGAAATATGGTTAATGCTTTGCACAAAAAGTGTCAATCGATCACCTATGCTAGCTAGGGCTAGTCCACGGGCTCATGATATAAAACTCATTTCCAAGTTTTAGACGCTAAAGTCATAATCCATAAGGAAAGAGAAGTTTGACAACAAGAGTTCTCAAAAACAAGCATAAACCAATGGATAGCTTACGTGCAAGCACAAGGGTCGTCCCAAAGCTCAATTTGCTAGCACACAATGCACATGGCGAACTCACACATATACGAGATGATGGAAGGGCATAAAGTCAAGTTTAAGTGGATTTTACTTGGCCTTTGGCCTACAAATGCTTTCGAGGGGGAACTTTTCTTCCTAACCCCCGGCATTTGTATATTTTTGAATTAAAACTTCTCTAGCTTTGAGAAAGTTTTTAGTCAGGGCTTTGCCCTCTTTGACCACGTAAAATCTTTTTGATGGGGCCTATTTTTCGCCCTCTTTTGACTCCACACTTAAAACTTGACAATATGCCCAATGTGAATATGGAACGTGTGAGAAACAACCATAAACAAGGCACTAAGAAAGAGAACTAAAGTCACCTAAAAGCAACCGAGAGGTTTAAGTTTTTCATGAAGATTTCAAAGTGTGCTTGCTAAAAACTAAGTTCAAGGCATGCGCGAAAAATGCTTAGGTTGCTAGATATGCAAAAGATAGCAATGAATATTGATTCACAAGAATGTGCATTCATTAGAACTATTTCGGTTCTAGGCTCTTAATCAAGTAAAAGTGAAATGTGAGCTAGATGTGACTTTAAGAAGTTGAGAATTGATAGTTACAAGCCTTTAGTAGTATAACACTCGAGAAGAAGTAGGATAAAGCATGGTGTGAGTGTTCATTTTCAAGTGATATGCAAGGTGTAAGATCATGTGAGTAATGCGCCTAACCCGGTTTTCTGGGAGGAGAAGGGCTAGAATCCCTTATCAAAGCTCGCCTCCCGGTAGCTTTTCGCGGTGGGTTGCTCCTCCTTAAAGCTTCTTCATCCCCAGTCGAATCAACAAATAGGTCGGCTAGGCTGGCTTTAGTGGGAGCAGTGGGCTTTGGCGCGCTGAAGGAGTTGTCTCTAGCCATGGTTGGCGTGTAGGAAGTGTTTGGAGTGGAGGGAAATGGGGGATTGATGCCTCAGAATGGAGGAGGCTGGCTAAG
The DNA here is from genome assembly GCA_033675215.1 of Rhodiola kirilowii. Lineage (NCBI taxonomy): Eukaryota > Viridiplantae > Streptophyta > Magnoliopsida > Saxifragales > Crassulaceae > Rhodiola > Rhodiola kirilowii. The sequence continues at coordinate 9,847,522 of CM066193.1, read as the reverse complement.
GTTGAGAACTCGAGCTTGAACTCCAGATTTAAGGTTTCGGACGTGTGGTGAGAGGAGTGGGGACAGCTGAGCGAGCGAGTGAGATGAGTGGCGGATGACTGACGAAATGACTGGCGAGGTGAACGGTGAGCAGTGAGGGTTGCGCTCGGGAGTACCACGGAGAGTTGATCGGAGTGGCGGCTGAGTTTGAAGGTTCAGCGGAGAGAGAGAGAGAGAGATATGAGTGTTCGAGATTCAAAATCAAAGTATTTGGGTGTGTTTGATAAGGCAATTTGAGCCGATTGGCTAGAGGTATACAGATCTTCAGCCGATTGGCTGAAGTGGCTTAGAGGTCGAGCGGTGGGCGAGCCAGGCGGTTGATCTCAGGAGTTATTTGCTTAACCGGCTGATTCTAAAGGTCAGAGAGTATTGAGAATTGAAGGCAAGATGGGAACCGGCCGATTCACTTAGGTGTTCAATACTGAACCAGGCGGTTCAACTGATCAATGTGAAAACTCCACACTTAGCTCTTTCAACACACAAGCCAATTTATTTGGAAATTCAAAGTACATTTGGAGCACACCATACTTGAATTGAAACGAAAACGAACTCACAAACCATAAACACACAAGCACGACACAATTAATTTTTGAAATGAAGCGCGTTGATGGACCATAATTGTATGAATCATAAACACAGTTAAACCCACCAAACTAGACGCTTTGTCTATTTAAATTTTGCTTGTTAGTTCCGATATTTATCTACAGGGTATTTTGAAGTCTAGAGAGAATACAGGCTAAGGAGGAGTTTTAAAGATGAAGTGAATTACGAGTCATTCCAGGTCACGACCAAATTCTGACTTTCAAGAACCGGACGTGGAATCACTCAAAACAAATCCAACCGAAGGGCAACCAGAGTCAGTTCGGAGCTGAAAGGACCGATGGCTTTTGGGGAAAAGATCAAAAAGCTCTCAACCACTCCCCTCCCCTCACATGGCCGTCGGCTTCAAGGAGGAGAAGCCATGTGTCCCGGCGGCTTTCCTCCCCTCCACCTCACCCCGACGGCTTTGAGCTCCTCCATGGATATCTTGCCAAGTGTTGAGCTCTCCTCCACATCTCTCACTCCTCCATGCCTATAAATAGAGCTCCCCTCCTCCTTGTAAATGATCCCATCTCATTCCAACATCCACAAACCACAAGTTAGTGAGAGAAGCTCTCACTTCTCTCTAGAGTTTGGGCACTAATCATGTAATCACTTTACTTTGGAATCGAAGCTTTAGCACTTTCAACGGTTTTTGTAAGTACTCTTGTCTTTACTTTATTGTCTTTTCAATTCAGTACTTTACTTTCCTGTCTTTACTTTTGAAAACTTTACTTTCTGTCTTTCAAAATCTTTACTTTTCAACGCACTTAGCTATGATGTCCTGTTCCATGAATATTCGTAGCTAAACTCTTCATTCGGTTGAAGGGGTGTACTTGTACCATACAATGTTTTAGACCCTACTCTTAGTGCCTCTATGTGTTCAAAACTTGTTCTATGTGCCACATATTAGGTTAGAACTTCTAAGGTTGAGTGGATGCTTTAACGGGCAAAGCTCTTCCGTGGGGTTCATGAACATACTCGGGTAAGTGGATGCTTTAACGGGCAAAGCTTATCTGAGGAGTTTGACCTCTTTTAAAAAAACCATTTGGTTGATCGTAACTGAAGATCAAATGGATGCACATAAGGCTAAGATACTTCGAAAGGAGGAATTAGTCTAAATAGAACAAGTGTTCTAAACGATGTTGCAAGTCTTGTGCTAGAAATAGCCTTGATTCATCTTTGAACACTTAGTATGATCATTAGAGGTCAATGATAAACAGACTATGATACAAGGCCCCTAAAACCGAATGCTTTCCTTTAATTGTAATATCAACTGTTACTTTACCTATCAGTACTAAAATCATGACCAACCCACGCTACTCTCAGTACTAAAATCACAACCAACCCCCAACTGTCCTACTTAAAGAACAACTATTCACCTGACTCCCTTGGGTTCGACCCCTACTTACCCTTTACTACCCACTAGTAGAGTACGAGTAGCGGAGATATAAATTTGTTTTTGCACAGAGAACATCGCACCTTAACGACAGTGCGGTGGGCTCCGTCAAAACTGGCGCCGTTGCCGGGGAGTTAGCCTTCGATTAGTTGTTCTTTTCTTTCTCTCTTCACTTCTTCATCACGCTGCCCACTATGTATGCATGGATGACTCGACATCTTCCTCAGTTTGGAGGTACCACCAGAGAAGACCCAGTAATACACTGCCAACATTTCCACCATATAAGTCGTCACATGAAACCCGCGAATGTAACGTTAGAAGAGTTTCAATTAAAATGTTTTGAACACTCTTTAACCGACTTTGCGACAGTATTGTATTACACATCAACTGCTAGTTGTGCAAAATATTACGTGGACCTTCGCGCTAAATTTCTGAAAGAATTCTCCCCCATCCTTACGACATGACACCCGCGAGAAGATCATCTGCCTTCAGCAATCCCGGGATGAGACTTTAGATGAATACTACACGTACTATGACACCATTGTCTCACGCTGCCCGCACCATGGATTCACGGAGGTGTTTCTTCTTCAAAAATTTCTTTGTGGGATGAGGGCCGATGAGTTCTCAAGGATCAATGACGCAGTGGGAGGATCAGCCATGCACTTATCCCTGACTCAAATGTGGGATGTTATAGATGACTTGGCCGAAGCCACAAAACGAAGGCCAATGCCCCGACCTAATAGATGAATACAGATAGTGGAGGCTGGTCCAGAGACGAAAAAGAAGAAACTCCTGAGCCATCAGAAGAAACTTCTGAGCCATCAGAAGAAACTCCCGAACCATCAGAAGAATCAGATATAGAAAGCACCGGAAGTAACGAGGAAAAGCCTTCATGGGAACCTGAGACCGTGCCAGCAGAGGAGGAAGTCCAGAACACCACTGGCAAGCTGCCCGAGTCATACCCGACTATCATTACCCAAGCAGCTGAGACCATCCGAGACCGAATCCTCACAGACGGGCAGGACGAGACAGGACCAAGCCTTAAGATGCAAGCTTCCCAACTTTTTCCCTTGATCAATAAACAAATTGCAGAAAACTATGTGATCAATGAAGAGGCTAAAAGGAGGATGAAAGAAGGGCCTAATCGGAACGACTCCTCGATGGAGCATTTTTTTGCCACAACTAGACAAGGCAGCCCTAAACATAAGAGAACCCAATTCAAGAGGCTAGTAGTGAAAGGTCCCTCGCCTTCTCAGAGACGTTGGAAGGAGAAACCACCAGAACCATGGGAACAGGACCCAAGCACATCATCTCACAAGAAATTAAGGAAAGGCAAGGCAAAAATGAAAGTAGGCACTCCACAACACTATGACCTGAGCCGCCCATGGGATCCAAACCTGTGATCCCCATGCGTCGAGCCAACGACGTTAAACGAAGGCACTGGTCGGGAGGTAACCCGACACCTATCTTACTTTCAGTAATTTTCTTTTCTGTCATTTAGTTTTTACCGCAAGTCACTCTCACCCATTTTTTGTATAGAAGGAATGTCTAACATGTAAGAATCAGTTTTTGGAGCAAGATCAGATCAGCCAGGCAGCTTCCGAGAAATTACAGGGCATGCGCTGAGAGTTCAAGGCCCCAGCCGAACTCCCTCGATTATCCAGCTCCGAGGCATGTCGTTCCACGACACGACACAGTAAAAGGGAGTTCAGTTCTTCTCTTTTCCTTAATGTGATTTCCTTCTCTTGTATATATTAGCATGACTTTTGAACTAAGTCGTGCTGAAAGGCACGCCTTCGTTCAAAAGTGTGGGGTGAGAACCGCCTGTGTACATAACATGTTTTTTCTTTTCCTTTTCCCTTAATATTATCTTTTTGAAAATATGAACTTGAGAATGTGAAAAAGATAGATCTAAATTCATGCATTTACCTTGTGAAAATTCAACTGTCTAAAAACTTAGAATGTAACTTCTCATTTGTCCCTTTGTGCTGAGATAAACAGGGGATGTGGAGTTGACATAAACTGCCCTAGAGAGGCTTGGCAAGCACTCGAAGGATCGAATCTAACTATATGGTTTTCGAAGTCAGTGGTGGCTGCACTTTGGGTTTCAGTGAAGATTGAAGTCATCTCCGCCGTGCAGCGTTTATGCAAGAGGCGGGACGGGAATCAAACCGTCCTATCTCTAGTCCTAGTAGCCGGAAAAATAGATGAGCGACCCTCATCTTGACCCGCGCGAAATGGCGAGGATGAGAAAGAGCGGGGAGGTATTTCCATATGCTTGCGGGCGACGATTGGACCTCCCAAAAAGGCTGAGAAAATAGACTAGCAAGTCACAAAGAAGCAAAAGCTCAAAGAAGCTAATCAAAGGCCAAAGGCCAAAATTGTGAAGGTTTTAACCGAACTAAAGTGAAGAAACTCCAACTCAATATCAAAGGCCAAAGGCCAAAGGCCGATTCACTACAGAAGCTGTCCCTCGCCAAAAAGAAATCAAAGTGCTCAACTCAGTGAAACCCGAAACGAATCACGTGCTAGAGAAAGCTACAAGGAAACCATATAGTGCGAGTCGATCCCGAGAATGCAGTCCATGAGCCTAAAAAGGGCTATCTCATGAAACATCCTTATTAATTTGCATCTCGGCACAAAGGTACAAGTATCAAGTTTCTTCTAAGTATTTACACGGTTTAGTTTGGTAATAAGTAAGTAATGCATGAATTAGGATAAATCTAGTCCCACAGTCTCACTTTCATATTTAAAAGTTTACTTTGATTGTGTTCCGCCCTTAAAAAGCATTGTTCGGGATGAACAACTAAAAGTGTGGGGTAATCTGATGGACCATAATTGTATGAATCATAAACACAGTGAAACCCACCAAACTGGACTCTTTGTCTATTTAACTTTTGCTTGTTAGTTCCGATATTTATCTACAGGGTATTTTGAAGTCTAGAGAGAATACAGGCTAAGGAGGAGTTTTAAAGCTGAAAATGAATTACGAGTCATTCCAGGTCACGACCAAATTCTGAATTTCAAGAACCGGACGTGGAATCACTCAAAATAAATCCAACCGAAGGGCAACCAGAGTCAGTTCGGAGCTGAAAGGACCGATGGCTTTTGGGGAAAAGATCACAAAGCTCTCAACCACTCCCCTCCCCTCACATGGCCGGCGGCTTCAAGGAGGAGAAGCCATGTGTCCCGGCGGCTTTCCTCCCCTCCACCTCACCCCGGCGGCTTTGAGCTCCTCCATAGATATCTTGCCAAGTTTTGAGCTCTCCTCCACATCTCTCACTCCTCCATGCCTATACATAGAGCTCCCCTCCTCCTTGTAAATGATCCCATCTCATTCCAACATCCACAAACCACAAGTTAGTGAGAGAAGCTCTCACTTCTCTCTAGAGTTTGGGCACTAATCATGTAATCACTTTACTTTGGAATCGAAGCTTTAGCACTTTCAACGGTTTTTGTAAGTACTCTCGTCTTTACTTTACTATCTTTTCAATTCAGTACTTTACTTTCCTGTCTTTACTTTCAAAAACTTTACTTTCTGTCTTTCAAAATCTTTACTTTTCAACGCACTTAGCTATGATGTCCTGTTCCATGAATATTCGTAGCTAAACTCTTCATTCGGTTGAAGGGGTGTACTTGTACCATACAATGTTTTAGACCCTACTCTTAGTGCCTCTATGTGTTCAAAACTTGTTCTATGTGCCACATATTAGGTTAGAACTTCCAAGGTTGAGTGGATGCTTTAACGGGCAAAGCTCTTCCGTGGGGTTCGTGAACATACTCGGGTAAGTGGATGCTTTAACGGGCAAAGCTTATCTGAGGAGTTTGACCTCTTTTAAAAAAACCATTTGGTTGATCGTAACTGAAGATCAAATGGATGCACATAAGGCTAAGATACTTCGAAAGGAGGAATTAGTCTAAATAGAACAAGTGTTCTAAACGATGTTGCAAGTCTTGTGCTAGAAATAGCCTTGATTCATCTTTGAACACTTAGTATGATCATTAGAGGTCAATGATAAACAGACTATGATACAAGGCCCCTAAAACCGAATGCTTTCCTTTAATTGTAATATCAACTGTTACTTTACCTTTCAGTACTAAAATCACAACCAACCCACGCTACTCTCAGTACTAAAATCACAACCAACCCACGCTACTCTCAGTACTAAAATCACAACCAACCCCCAACTGTCCTACTTAAAGAATAACTATTCACCTGACTCCCTTGGGTTCGACCCCTACTTACCCTTTACTACCCACTAGTAGAGTACGAGTAGCGGAGATATAAATTTGTTTTTGCACAGAGAACATTGCACCTTAACGATAGTGCGGTGGGCTCCATCACGCGTGGAGCGCGCTAAATCACCATCTTCTCAAACTGCTCCTCGATTCTTAGGCACCACTGCCCGAGCTGGATGGAGAAATAAGGGTTACTCCACCATTAACGACCACAAATTGCACCACCTCCCTCTTGACTTCTTCTAGCATAGGGCCCTCAACTCGAATCCCCATGGCGAATGCTAACCTTGTCACTACGAGACCCCCTCCCATCACTAAATTGGGCTTCATCGATGGATTGGTGTACCTCTTGAACTTCTTAGAAAGAATGCTAAACTAGTCTACCACATTCCCTTCATAGATGCTTATGAGGATGTCTAGCTCTTTCATGGTCACCCGGTCACCTTGGTCTTCCCTCTCGTTGATTACATTTGCCACCAAAAGTGTAGGATTTTCCAAACTGGGCAAAAGATCAAGTTGGCAGGGAAGTCTAGGCCATCGCCTTCGGGAGGTATGTTTGCAATTGTTAACCAAAAGTTTCGCCTCTCATCATAGTCGTAGACCTTGGTGACTCCTTCATCAGGAAGACCCATGTAGTAGCATACCTCAAATTTGGATAGGGTAATGGGTATCCTGCCCAAGTTGAAAGTCCAAGAGGAAACCGTACTGATCCTCTCATCGGTGCCCACCTTGATGGATGACATGAATTCTAGGATCATGGGAGGGTAAGTGCCCGGGTCTTTGTCCAAGAAGAATCTCAGCCCGTGGTCGATGAATCTATTGAAAATCTCATAGTAGAGACTTAGATCTCTCAAATCATTGAGGTTTGGGTATGGCATGGCCTTGACCGTGTAATAGTTCTCAAGAGCGCGGTATGCCACTCGTTGAGGGGGAGTGAGCTCTCAGAGTACCGAGTTGGTGTAGGGGTGATCAGTCGATATTTCGACTAATTATTCACTACATTCGATGAAGGATAATACTTGTTCTCCCATCAAATTGTCCATATTTGATGTCTTTCTCCAGTGTTTCAGGACACTAACATTTTCCTCGCTCCGCGAACCCATGAAAACGAAAGAACGGAAAAATCGACGAAAAAGACTAACAAATGGTGCTGAGCCAGCAACAGCCCGTGACAGCCTTGACACACTCATCTGTCACGGGTGTCACGACACATGTTTTATTCCAAGAATTTCACTTAGCCCGTGCCAGCCGTGACACACTCACCTGTCACGGGTGTCACGGTAGTCTTTTCCACCCGAGAATCCAGCCAAGCCCATGACAACCGTGACACTCTCACCTGTCACGGGTGTCACAACCCCGTCGGGAGACAAATCTTCAGTAGATTTCCTAATTTTGTTTTTGGGCTTTTTGGTTATTTTTGGGCGAGCTATAAAAGGAAACACGATCAGAATAATTCAGTGTGCATATTTTGGAGAAGAAACCCTAACTTGGGAGAGGAGACAAAGATTTCATCGTGAGGAATTCAACGAGCCACCGCGTCTTTACGGTTTACTCGTTCTTTCCTTCTCTATACACTATTTTTGGTTTAATCACCATGAATAGTGAGTAGTCTCTTTTATTCTGGGATCCTACAGATCCCGTGCTATGTAACCCTAACTCTCATGTGATCAATTGAAGTTTTTTATTTATGCGATTCGAATATTCAATTTCATTGTGTGCTTAATTTTATCGTTCTATGCAAGTATTTACATCAAAGGGTATGTTTGCATTGCTAGAACGTATTTAGGTTAATTACCGAAAGATGGATGGGTCCTAGGTATTAACCGGATTACATGAAATTGATATTAGGTCATGCTTACATGAATTAATAGGAAAACCTTTGGTTTAATAAATCGAGATCGTTGATAATCCATGGATGGGCGACGTTCAATGATTGAGATTAATCTAGACAATGATCCGTGTATGGGCGGCTTGTCTAGTGTTATTTCGGTTTGATTCCATATTCGATAGCATGAATAATTTACATAACATGATTGCATGATTAGTGGGGTTAGCACGGGTGAAGTAATGATTCTGGAATTCTTTCTCTGATAAAAACACAACCTTTAATTTCTGCACCCTTAATTTTTGTTATTTAATTATTGCAATTTTCATCACAACCAAAACCTCTTTTAATCGGAATAGCTAAATAGGTCGCTTGTTAGCTAGTATTCACACGCGTATGTTCCTTGGATCGACCATTGACTTACCTAGGTTATAAATTTTGTTTGACTGCAACTTGACCCCTAAAACGTATAAATTGACAACTATATAGGGTTAAAATTACGCTTGTCAAGGGGTAAGGCATGTGTCTAGCAAAGGGTAGGTCACCCGGGATAGCAAGGACGGTGGAGGTGTGGCTTGCTCTTGATCCCCTTCTCCCTCTATTGCTCATGCTTGTCACTGGCACAGTACCTGAGACACAACCTTCGTCCCAGCAATCTGCTAATGAACCAACAGGGGGCACTCCATCTACTGATAATCTCCCTGAAACATCCTCTTCTGACGAAGCAGACACTGATCACACTCAAGAGGATACTGTTGCCTTACAACCCTCTCGACGAATTGCTAGGGACCACCCAATCGCTGAGGTTATTGGAGCACCCAGTGACGGAATAAGAACTCGTGGGATGCAGATCAACTTCAGAGAACTTGCTGTCTGTTCGTGTTTCTTGTCTACCATAGAGCCGAAAAATATAAAGGAAGCCCTGCTCGATGAGTATAGGGTCCTAGCCATGCAGGAAGAACTGGAAGAGTTTGCTCGAAATGATGTTTGGGACTTAGTTCCAAGACCTGATGGTGTTAGCGTTATAGGCACAAAATGGATTTTCAAGAACAAGTTAGACGCTTCAGGCAACATCACAAGAAACAAAGCTCGCCTGGTGGCCCAAGGGTATATGCAGATAGAAGGGATCAACTTTGATGAGACCTTTGCCCAGGTCGCTCGTCTTGAAGCCATTCACATGCTTCTTGCTCTGGCATGCCACCTGAAATTTTGGTTGTTCCAGATGGATGTCAAAAGTGCTTTCCTGAACGATTTTCTGAATGGGGAAGTATACGTGGCTCAGCCGAAAGGATTTGAGGACCCACATCATCCAGCCTTTAGGGCAGTTTATATCAACTCCACATCCCCTGTTTATCTCAGCACAAAGGGACAAATGAGAAGTTACATCCTAAGTTTTTAAACAGCTAAATTTTCACAAGGTAAATGCATGAATTTAGATCTATCTTTTTCACATTCTCAAGTTCATATTTTCAAAAAGATAATATTAAGGGAAAAGGAAAAAAGAAAAACATATGTGCAACGGCAGTTCTCACCCCACACTTTTGAACGAAGGCTTGCCTTTCAACAAGACTTAGTTCAAAAGTCATGCAAATATATACAAGAGAAGGAAATGACATTAAGGAAAAGAGAAGAACTGAACTCCCTTTTACTGTGTCGTGTCGTGGAACGACATGCCTCGGAGCTGGATAATCGAGGGAGTTCGGCTGGGGCCTTGAACTCTCAGCGCAGGCCCGGTAAATTCTCGGAAGCTGCCTGGCTGATCTGATCTTGCTCCAAAAAACGATTCCTACATGTTAGACATTCCTTCAAGACAAAAAATGGGTGAGAGTGACTTATGGTAAAAACTAAATGACAGAAAAGAAAATTACTGAAAGTAAGATAGGTGTCGGGTTACCTCCCGACCAGTGCATTTGTTTAACGTCGTTAGCTCGACAGTACCTGATTACTGGATCATAAGTAGGGATCCCATGGGTGCTTGAGGTCGAATTTCTTCTCGGCTGCCCTTTTGCTCCGAGAGGGTGAGGCCTCTTTGACCATAGCTGCTGGTCCAATGAGTCGTGCTTGCTTGTTACTCCTTCCGGGTTTCCATTCTTTCGACCCATGTCTTTGCCGCTTCTTCATGTTTGAATAGTTGGCACCTTTGTGAGTTTGGAAGTTTGGTTTTGTGCCATTAAATGTAGGCGACATTAAGCATGCGCCTCTGCCAATCCTCTTCATTGTGGCAGTGATGGATGGTTGTCTTGGAACGAGTGAGTTTTCAGGCGGTTTTCATTGGCTTGTGACGAGTGAGAGTTCCGTTGTCGGCTTTTTTGGCTCATGCTCCGCCTATAACTCCCCTTGCACCTCATCATTATTGATTATATGATCTTCGGTGGCTATGATCGGCATAAAACACGAAGGGTTAAGTTGGGGCACTTCGACCATGAGGACTGGGTCTGTTTCAAGTGCTCCGACAGTGAGGACCAGGTCTTTCTCGGACAGTTCGGCAATGAGGTCCGGGACTTCCTCGGGTGCTCCGAGCGCAAGGACCGAGCCTGGCTTGATTTCTTTGGTGGCTTCGGCAGTGAGGTTCGGGACTTCTGATGGCTCGGCAGTTAGGACTGTGATTTCCTCGGATGGATTGGTGATAAGGACCGGGCCTGATTTGGGCATTTCTTCTTCTAACTCCCAGGGATAATCTGAATGGAGCTCTTCTTCAGGCAACCATGGGTCCTCATCCTCATCATTCATATGGTCTTCGGGGGAAACATACTGAGGTCCGGGTCTATTTTAGGCAGTTCGGCACTGAGGTCTGGGTATGTCTCGGGCAACTCTTCAGTTAGGACCGAAATTAATTTGGGCAGTTTGGCAATGCGGTCCCAGATCAGTTGTGTAGCTGCCCAGAATTCCTCATTTTCGACCTCGTCTTGGTGTATCGGGGCACTCATTTGCTGGATGCTAGATGCCAGCTCCGTTATAACGTCCTTGAGTAACTTGGCCTGATCTTCTCTTGACCTTGCGGCCAAATCGTTTATCAATTTCCAAAGATCATCCATGTTTAAGTTACTTACCGAGCCTCCTGCCGCGTCATTAAGCCAATTCCACTCATATGACATCATCCCATTGAGAAACCTTTGAAGAAGATCGTGGTTGGTGAATCCATGGTGCGGGCAGCTCGTTACAAGGGAATCGAAGTACCATAAGTACTCGTCCAAAGTTTCGTCCCGGGATTGCTTTATGTTGTTGATCTTCTCGCGGACTTAGAGTTCGAAGGGTGGTGGGGAAAACTCCTCATTGTTCCAAGGCTCCATTCCGTAGTAGTAAGACTTAGTGAATTGCATGATAAAACAAAATAGAAAAAACAAAATAGAACAACTATTCCGATTCACAACTCCCCGGCAACGGCGCCAATTTGACAGATGCTTGTCGTCAGAGCAAATGTACAAATAAATTTATAAGTCCGCTACTCGCGACTTCACTACTGGGTAGCAAGTGGTAAGTAGGGGTCGAACCCAAGAGAGTCAGTGTGGATTAGTTGTTCTTTAATGAAGCTTACACATAAATTAAAGTGCGATCGGGGTTGGGTTTGAGTGGTTTATACAGAAAGTGAATTACAGTGCGTAAAAGCAAATGACAGAAGGTAAATGTACAGAAAGTGAACAGTTGAGATTTTAATGGAAGGAAAGGATTCGGTTTCAGGAGCCGTGTATCATAGTTTGTTTATCATTGACCTCTAATGATCATACTAAGTGTTCAAAGATGAATCAAGGCTATTTCTAGCACAAGACTTGCAACATCGTTTAGAACACTTGTTCTATTTAGACTAATTCCTCCTTTCGAAGTATCTTAGCCTTACGTGCATCCATTTGATCTTCAGTTACGATCAACCAAATGGTGTTTTAAAGAGGTCGAACTCATCAGATAAGTTTTGCCCGTTAAAGCATCCACTTACCCGAGTATATTCACGAACCCCACGGAAGAGCTTTGCCCGTTAAAGCATCCACTCAACCTTGGCAGTTCTAACCTAATATGTGGCACATAGAACAAGTTTTGAACACAGAGAGGCACTAAGCGAAGGGTCTAAAACATTGTATGATACAAGCACACCCCTTCAACCGAATGAAGGGTTTAGCTACGACTATTCATGGAACAGGACATCATAGCTAAGTGCGTTGAAAAGTAAAGGTTTTTGAAAGATAGTAAAGTAAAGTTTTCGAAAGTAAAGACAGGAAAGTAAAGTAATTTGAAAGACAGTAAAGTAAAAAAGAGAGGACTTACAAAAACCGTTGAAAGTGCTAAAGCTTCGATTCCAAAGTAAAGCGATTACATGATTGTGCCCACAAAAGCTAGAGAGATAAGTGGATTGTGTTTTTGAGGATGAAGAGAAGAGGGTTAAGCCCTCTATCTCTCTAAAGAACTTGTGAATTGTGGGATGATATTACAAGGGCAAGGGAGTGTTCTATTTATATGCTAGGAGAAGGAAGGAGAGCCACACACTTGGAAGAGGGAGAGGGATGTGGATTGAGATGATAACACATGGCAAGGGATGAGAGAGCAACCCAAAGCAGCCAGCTGCTCTCCCAAAGCCGCCGGGACAGGTGGCCAAAGGTGGAGGAGGAAGTGAGTTGAGTGGATTGAGATATTTGTCTCCAAAAAGCCATCGGTGACCGGAATCTGACCGGAGCTTTGGCCGGAGCTTCTTGGATTTTGGAGAGAGTATTCTGAATGAAAATGTCATTCTAAGATGATCTCAAGAAGGAAGTTAAGCCAAATTCTGCCCCGAACATGGTCGAAATCCCAAATCGGCTGAAATTGCCCTTGTTTGGCCTTTACCGGGCTCGGTGCCTTTGCATTGCGTTCATGTCCAAATGCTGACTGTTCTAGCATATTTGAGTGATTCCAAGTTAGTTCTTGAAAGTTGGAATTTGGTCGTGTCCTTGAATGACGCGTAATTCATTTTCAGCTTTAAAACTCCTCCTTAGCATGTATTCTCTCTAGACTTCAAAATACTCTGTAGATAAATATCAGAACTAACAAGCAAAAGTTAAATAGACAAAGAGTCTAATTTGGTGGGTTTAACTGTGTTTATGATTCATACAATTATGGTCCATCAGATTACCCCACACTTTTAGTTGTTCGTCCCGAACAATGCTATTAAAGGGCGGCACACACTATCAAAGTAAACTTTTAAAATATGAAAGTAAGACTGTGGGACTAGATTTATCCTAATTCATGCATTACTTACTTATTACCAAATTAAACTGTGTAAATACTTAGAAGAAACTTGATACTTGTACCTTCGCGCCGAGATGCAAATTAATTTGGATGTTTCGGGAGATAGCCCTTTTTAGGCTCCTGGACTGCATTCTCGGGATCGACTCGCACTATATGGTTTCCTTGTAGCTTTCTCTAGCACGTGATTCGGTTCGGGTTTCACTGAGTTGAGCCTTTTTGATTTCTTTTTGGAGAGGGATAGCTTTTTTTTGTAGTGAATCGGCCTTTGGCCTTTGATTTGACTCTTTGAGTACTTCACTTTTGTTCGGTTAAAACCTTCACAACTTTGGCCTTTGGCCTTTGATTAGCTTCTTTGAGCTTTTGCCTTTTTGTGGCTTGCTAGTCCATTTTCTCATGCCTTTTTGGGAGGTCCAATCGTCGCCCGCAAGCATATGGAAATACCTCCCCGCTCTTTCTCATCCTCGCCGTTTCGCGCGGGTCAAAATGAGGGTCGCTCATTTATTTTCCCGGCTACTAGGACTAGAGATAGGACGGTTTGATTCCTGTCCCACCTCTTGCATAAACGCTGCACGGCGGAGATGACTTCAATCTTTACTAAAACCCGAAGTGCAGCCTCCATTGACTTCGAAAACCATATAGTTAGATTCGATCCTTTGAGTGCTTGCCAAGCCTCTCTAGGGCAGTTTATATCAACTCCACATCCCCTGTTTATCTCAGCACAAAGGGACAAATGAGAAGTTACATCCTAAGTTTTTAAACAGTTGAATTTTCACAAGGTAAATGCATGAATTTAGATCTATCTTTTTCACATTCTCAAGTTCATATTTTCAAAAAGATAATATTAAGGGAAAAGGAAAAAAGAAAAACATATGTGCAACGGCAGTTCTCACCCCACACTTTTGAACGAAGGCTTGCCTTTCAGCAAGACTTAGTTCAAAAGTCATGCAAATATATACAAGAGAAGGAAATGACATTAAGGAAAAGAGAAGAACTGAACTCCCTTTTACCGTGTCGTGTCGTGGAACGACATGCCTCAGAGCTGGATAATCGAGGGAGTTTGGCCTTGGGCCTTGAACTCTCAGCGCAGGCCCGGTAAATTCTCGGAAGCTGCCTGGCTGATCTGATCTTGCTCCAAAAACCGATTCCTACATGTTAGACATTCCTTCTAGACAAAAAATGGGTGAGAGTGACTTATGGTAAAAACTAAATGACAGAAAAGAAAATTACTGAAAGTAAGATAAGTGTCGGGTTACCTCCCGACCAGTGCATTTGATTAACGTCGTTAGCTCGACAGTACCTGATTCCTGGATCATAAGTAGGGATCCCATGGGTGCTTGAGGTCGAATTTCTTCTCGGCTGCCCTTTTGCTCCGAGAGGGTGATGCCTCTTTGACCATAACTCCTGGTCAATGAGTCGTGCTTGCTTGTTACTCCTTCCGGGTTTCCATTCTTTCGGCCCATGTCTTTGCCGCTTCTTCATGTTTGAATAGTTGGCACCTTTGTGAGTTTGGAAGTTTGGTTTTGTGCCATTAAATGTAGGCAACATTAAGCTTGCGCCTCTGCCAATCCTCTTCATTGTGGCAGTGATGGATGGTTGTCTTGGAACGAGTGAGTTTTCAGGCGGTTTTCCTTGGCTTGTGACGAGTGAGAGTTCCTTTGTCGGCTTTTTTGGCTCATGCTCCGCCTCTAACTCCCCTTGCACCTCATCATTATTGATTATATGATCTTCGGTGGCTATGATCGGCATAAAACACGAAGGGTTAAGTTGGGGCACTTCGACCATGAGGACTGGGTCTGTTTCAGGTGCTCCGACAGTGAGGACCAGGTCTTTCTCGGACAGTTCGGCAATGAGGTCTGGGACTTCCTCGGGTGCTCCGAGCGCAAGGACCGGGCCTGGCTTGATTTCTTCGGTGGCTTCGGCAGTGAGGTTTGGGACTTCTGATGGCTCGGCATTTAGGACTGTGATTTCCTCAGATGGATTGGTGATAAGGACCGGGCCTGATTTGGGCAGTTCTTCTTCTAACTCCCAGGGATAATCTGAATGGAGCTCTTCTTCAGGCAACCATGGGTCCTCATCCTCGTCATTCATATGGTCTCCGGGGGTAACATACTGAGGTCCGGGTCTGTTTTGGGCAGTTCGGCACTGAGGTCTGGGTATGTCTCGGGCAACTCTTTAGTTAGGACCGAAATTGATTTGGGCAGTTTGGCAATGCGGTCCCAGATCAGTTGTGTAGCCGCCCAGAATTCCTCATTTTCGACCTCGTCTTGGTGTATCGGGGCACTCATTTGCTGGATGCTAGATGCCAGCTCCGTTATAACGTCCTCGAGTAGCTTGGCCTGATCTTCTCTTGACCTTGCGGCCAAATCGTTTATCAATTTCCAAAGATCATCCATGTTTAAGTTATTTACCGAGCCTCCTGCCGCATCATTAAGCCAATTCCACTCATATGGCATCATCCCGTTGAGAAACCTTTGAAGAAGATCGTGGTTGGTGAATCCATGGTGCGGGCAGCTCGTTACAAGGGAATCGAAGTACCATAAGTACTCGTCTAAAGTTTCGTCCCGGGATTGCTTTATGTTGTTGATCTTCTCGCGGACTTCAAGTTCGAAGGGTGGTGGGGAAAACTCCTCATTGTTCCAAGGCTCCATTCCGTAGTAGTAAGACTTAGTGAATTGCATGATAAAACAAAATAGAAAAAACAAAATAGAACAACTATTCCGATTCACAACTCCCCGGCTACGGCGCCAATTTGACAGATGCTTGTCGTCAGAGCAAATGTACAAATAAATTTATAAGTTTGCTACTCGCGACTTCACTACTGGGTAGCAAGTGGTAAGTAGGGGTCGAACCCAAGAGAGTCAGTGTGGATTAGTTGTTCTTTAATGAAGCTTACACATAAATTAAAGTGCGATTGGGGTTGGGTTTGAGTGGTTTATACAGAAAGCAAATTACAGTGCGTAAAAGCAAATGACAGAAGGTAAATGTACAGAAAGTGAACAGTTGAGATTTTAATGGAAGGAAAGGATTCGGTTTCAGGAGCCTTGTATCATAGTTTGTTTATCATTGACCTCTAATGATCATACTAAGTGTTCAAAGATGAATCAAGGCTATTTCTAGCACAAGACTTGCAACATCGTTTAGAACACTTGTTCTATTTAGACTAATTCCTCCTTTCGAAGTATCTTAGCCTTATGTGCATCCATTTGATCTTCAGTTACGATCAACCAAATGGTGTTTTAAAGAGGTCGATCTCCTCAGATAAGTTTTGCCCGTTAAAGCATCCACTTACCCGAGTATATTCACAAACCCCACGGAAGAGATTTGCCCGTTAAAGCATCCACTCAACCTTGCAAGTTCTAACCTAATATGTGGCACATAGAACAAGTTTTGAACACAGAGAGGCACTAAGCGAAGGGTCTAAAACATTGTATGATACAAGCACACCCCTTCAACCGAATGAAGGGTTTAGCTACGACTATTCATGGAACAGGACATCATAGCTAAGTGCGTTGAAAAGTAAAGGTTTTTGAAAGACAGTAAAGTAAAGTTTTCGAAAGTAAAGACAGGAAAGTAAAGTAATTTGAAAGACAGTAAAGTAAAAAAGAGAGGACTTACAAAAACCGTTGAAAGTGCTAAAGCTTCGATTCCAAAGTAAAGCGATTACATGATTGTGCCCACAAAAGCTAGAGAGATAAGTGGATTGTGTTTTTGAGGATGAAGAGAAGAGGGTTAAGCCCTCTATCTCTCTAAAGAACTTGTGAATTGTGGGATGATATTACAAGGGCAAGAGAGTGTTCTATTTATAGGCTAGGAGAAGGAAGGAGAGCCACACACTTGGAAGAGGGAGAGGGATGTGGATTGAGATCATAACACATGGCAAGGGATGAGAGGGCAACCCAAAGCAGCCGGCTGCTCTCCCAAAGCCACCGGGACAGGTGGCCAAAGGTGGAGGAGGAAGTGAGTTGAGTGGATTGAGATATTTGTCTCCAAAAAGCCATCGGTGACTGGAATCTGACCGGAGCTTTGGCCGGAGCTTCTTGGATTTTGGAGAGTGTACTCTGAACGAAAATGTCATTCTAAGATGATCTCAAGAAGGAAGTTAAGCCAAATTCTACCCCGAACATGGTCGAAATCCCAAATCGGCTGAAATTGCCCTTGTTTGGCCTTTACCGGGCTCGGTGCCTTTGCATTGCGTTCATGTCCAAATGCTGACTGTTCTAGCATATTTGAGTGATTCCAAGTTAGTTCTTGAAAGTTGGAATTTGGTCGTGTCCTTGAATGACGCGTAATTCATTTTCAGCTTTAAAACTCCTCCTTAGCATGTATTCTCTCTAGACTTCAAAATACTCTGTAGATAAATATCGGAACTAACAAGCAAAAGTTAAATAGACAAAGAGTCTAATTTGGTGGGTTTAACTATGTTTATGATTCATACAATTATGGTCCATCAGATTACCCCACACTTTTAGTTGTTCGTCCCGAACAATGCTATTAAAGGGCGGCACACACTATCAAAGTAAACTTTTAAAATATGAAAGTAAGACTGTGGGACTAGATTTATCCTAATTCATGCATTACTTACTTATTACCAAATTAAACTGTGTAAATACTTAGAAGAAACTTGATACTTGTACCTTCGCGCCGAGATGCAAATTAATTTGGATGTTTCGGGAGATAGCCCTTTTTAGGCTCCTGGACTGCATTCTCGGGATCGACTCGCACTATATGGTTTCCTTGTAGCTTTCTCTAGCACGTGATTCGGTTCGGGTTTCACTGAGTTGAGCCTTTTTGATTTCTTTTTGGAGAGGGATAGCTTTTTTTTGTAGTGAATCGGCCTTTGGCCTTTGATTTGACTCTTTGAGTACTTCACTTTTGTTCGGTTAAAACCTTCACAACTTTGGCCTTTGGCCTTTGATTAGCTTCTTTGAGCTTTTGCCTTTTTGTGGCTTGCTAGTCCATTTTCTCATGCCTTTTTGGGAGGTCCAATCGTCGCCCGCAAGCATATGGAAATACCTCCCCGCTCTTTCTCATCCTCGCCGTTTCGCGCGGGTCAAAATGAGGGTCGCTCATTTATTTTCCCGGCTACTAGGACTAGAGATAGGACGGTTTGATTCCCGTCCCACCTCTTGCATAAACGCTGCACGGCGGAGATGACTTCAATCTTTACTAAAACCCGAAGTGCAGCCTCCACTGACTTCGAAAACCATATAGTTAGATTCGATCCTTTGAGTGCTTGCCAAGCCTCTCTAGGGCAGTTTATATCAACTCCACATCCCCTGTTTATCTCAGCACAAAGGGACAAATGAGAAGTTACATCCTAAGTTTTTAAACAGTTGAATTTTCACAAGGTAAATGCATGAATTTAGATCTATCTTTTTCACATTCTCAAGTTCATATTTTCAAAAAGATAATATTAAGGGAAAAGGAAAAAAGAAAAACATATGTGCAACGGCAGTTCTCACCCCACACTTTTGAACGAAGGCTTGCCTTTCAGCAAGACTTAGTTCAAAAGTCATGCAAATATATACAAGAGAAGGAAATGACATTAAGGAAAAGAGAAGAACTGAACTCCCTTTTACCGTGTCGTGTCGTGGAACGACATGCCTCAGAGCTGGATAATCGAGGGAGTTTGGCCTTGGGCCTTAAACTCTCAGCGCAGGCCCGGTAAATTCTCGGAAGCTGCCTGGCTGATCTGATCTTGCTCCAAAAACCGATTCCTACATGTTAGACATTCCTTCTAGACAAAAAATGGGTGAGAGTGACTTATGGTAAAAACTAAATGACAGAAAAGAAAATTACTGAAAGTAAGATAAGTGTCGGGTTACCTCCCGACCAGTGCATTTGATTAACGTCGTTAGCTCGACAGTACCTGATTCCTGGATCATAAGTAGGGATCCCATGGGTGCTTGAGGTCGAATTTCTTCTCGGCTGCCCTTTTGCTCCGAGAGGGTGATGCCTCTTAGACCATAACTCCTGGTCAATGAGTCGTGCTTGCTTGTTACTCCTTCCGGGTTTCCATTCTTTCGGCCCATGTCTTTGCCGCTTCTTCATGTTTGAATAGTTGGCACCTTTGTGAGTTTGGAAGTTTGGTTTTGTGCCATTAAATGTAGGCAACATTAAGCTTGCGCCTCTGCCAATCCTCTTCATTGTGGCAGTGATGGATGGTTGTCTTGGAACGAGTGAGTTTTCAGGCGGTTTTCCTTGGCTTGTGACGAGTGAGAGTTCCTTTGTCGGCTTTTTTGGCTCATGCTCCGCCTCTAACTCCCCTTGCACCTCATCATTATTGATTATATGATCTTCGGTGGCTATGATCGGCATAAAACACGAAGGGTTAAGTTGGGGCACTTCGACCATGAGGACTGGGTCTGTTTCAGGTGCTCCGACAGTGAGGACCAGGTCTTTCTCGGACAGTTCGGCAATGAGGTCCGGGACTTCCTCGGGTGCTCCGAGCGCAAGGACCGGGCCTGGCTTGATTTCTTCGGTGGCTTCGGCAGTGAGGTTTGGGACTTCTGATGGCTCGGCATTTAGGACTGTGATTTCCTCAGATGGATTGGTGATAAGGACCGGGCCTGATTTGGGCAGTTCTTCTTCTAACTCCCAGGGATAATCTGAATGGAGCTCTTCTTCAGGCAACCATGGGTCCTCATCCTCGTCATTCATATGGTCTCCGGGGGTAACATACTGAGGTCCGGGTCTGTTTTGGGCAGTTCGGCACTGAGGTCTGGGTATGTCTCGGGCAACTCTTCAGTTAGGACCGAAATTGATTTGGGCAGTTTGGCAATGCGGTCCCAGATCAGTTGTGTAGCCGCCCAGAATTCCTCATTTTCGACCTCGTCTTGGTGTATCGGGGCACTCATTTGCTGGATGCTAGATGCCAGCTCCGTTATAACGTCCTCGAGTAGCTTGGCCTGATCTTCTCTTGACCTTGCGGCCAAATCGTTTATCAATTTCCAAAGATCATCCATGTTTAAGTTATTTACCGAGCCTCCTGCCGCATCATTAAGCCAATTCCACTCATATGGCATCATCCCGTTGAGAAACCTTTGAAGAAGATCGTGGTTGGTGAATCCATGGTGCGGGCAGCTCGTTACAAGGGAATCGAAGTACCATAAGTACTCGTCTAAAGTTTCGTCCCGGGATTGCTTTATGTTGTTGATCTTCTCGCGGACTTCAAGTTCGAAGGGTGGTGGGGAAAACTCCTCATTGTTCCAAGGCTCCATTCCGTAGTAGTAAGACTTAGTGAATTGCATGATAAAACAAAATAGAAAAAATAAAATAGAACAACTATTCTGATTCACAACTCCCCGGCTACGGCGCCAATTTGACAGATGCTTGTCGTCAGAGCAAATGTACAAATAAATTTATAAGTTTGCTACTCGCGACTTCACTACTGGGTAGCAAGTGGTAAGTAGGGGTCGAACCCAAGAGAGTCAGTGTGGATTAGTTGTTCTTTAATGAAGCTTACACATAAATTAAAGTGCGATTGGGGTTGGGTTTGAGTGGTTTATACAGAAAGCAAATTACAGTGCGTAAAAGCAAATGACAGAAGGTAAATGTACAGAAAGTGAACAGTTGAGATTTTAATGGAAGGAAAGGATTCGGTTTCAGGAGCCTTGTATCATAGTTTGTTTATCATTGACCTCTAATGATCATACTAAGTGTTCAAAGATGAATCAAGGCTATTTCTAGCACAAGACTTGCAACATCGTTTAGAACACTTGTTCTATTTAGACTAATTCCTCCTTTCGAAGTATCTTAGCCTTATGTGCATCCATTTGATCTTCAGTTACGATCAACCAAATGGTGTTTTAAAGAGGTCGATCTCCTCAGATAAGTTTTGCCCGTTAAAGCATCCACTTACCCGAGTATATTCACAAACCCCACGGAAGAGATTTGCCCGTTAAAGCATCCACTCAACCTTGCAAGTTCTAACCTAATATGTGGCACATAGAACAAGTTTTGAACACAGAGAGGCACTAAGCGAAGGGTCTAAAACATTGTATGATACAAGCACACCCCTTCAACCGAATGAAGGGTTTAGCTACGACTATTCATGGAACAGGACATCATAGCTAAGTGCGTTGAAAAGTAAAGGTTTTTGAAAGACAGTAAAGTAAAGTTTTCGAAAGTAAAGACAGGAAAGTAAAGTAATTTGAAAGACAGTAAAGTAAAAAAGAGAGGACTTACAAAAACCGTTGAAAGTGCTAAAGCTTCGATTCCAAAGTAAAGCGATTACATGATTGTGCCCACAAAAGCTAGAGAGATAAGTGGATTGTGTTTTTGAGGATGAAGAGAAGAGGGTTAAGCCCTCTATCTCTCTAAAGAACTTGTGAATTGTGGGATGATATTACAAGGGCAAGGGAGTGTTCTATTTATATGCTAGGAGAAGGAAGGAGAGCCACACACTTGGAAGAGGGAGAGGGATGTGGATTGAGATGATAACACATGGCAAGGGATGAGAGAGCAACCCAAAGCAGCCAGCTGCTCTCCCAAAGCCGCCGGGACAGGTGGCCAAAGGTGGAGGAGGAAGTGAGTTGAGTGGATTGAGATATTTGTCTCCAAAAAGCCATCGGTGACCGGAATCTGACCGGAGCTTTGGCCGGAGCTTCTTGGATTTTGGAGAGAGTATTCTGAATGAAAATGTCATTCTAAGATGATCTCAAGAAGGAAGTTAAGCCAAATTCTGCCCCGAACATGGTCGAAATCCCAAATCGGCTGAAATTGCCCTTGTTTGGCCTTTACCGGGCTCGGTGCCTTTGCATTGCGTTCCTGTCCAAATGCCGATTGTTCTAGCATATTTGAGTGATTCCAAGTCGGTTCTTGAAAGTTGGAATTTGGTCGTGTCCTGGAATGACTCGTAATTCATTTTCAGCTTTAAAACTCCTCCTTAGCCTGTATTCTCTCTAGACTTCAAAATACCCTGTAGATAAATATCGGAACTAACAAGCAAAAGTTAAATAGACAAGGAGTCTAATTTGGTGGGTTTAACTGTGTTTATGATTCATACAATTATGGTCCATCAATGTGCGAGGGGGAGTAGACAAGACCTTGTTCGTTAAACACATACGGTTAGATTTTATTATCGCACAAATCTATGTTGACGATATTGTGTTTGGGTCTAACACCCAGAAGCTGGTGGATCAGTTTGTGGGACAGATGCAGAAGGAGTTCAAGATGAGCATGGTTGGTGAGATGAACTATTTATTGGGACTCCAAGTTACTCAGAAGGATGATGGGATCTTCATTTCACAGAGCAAGTATGCCAAGAATCTGATAAAGAAATTCGATCTTGAGAAGGCAAGTCATAAACGAACCCCGGCTGCTACGCACCTAAAGATCACAAAAGACGATGCTGGAACAAAGGTCGATCAGACGCTGTACAGGAGTATGATTGGAAGCCTCTTGTACTTGACCGCCAGCAGACCAGATATTGCGTATGCCGTAGGAGTCTGTGCAAGGTACCAGGCGGATCCAAAAGAAAGTCACCTCCTGCAAGTAAAGAGAATCATAAAATACGTGTGCGGAACTATCGACTTTGGAATCTGGTACACCAAGGACACTAACCCACATCTGGTTGGCTTCTGCGACGCTGACTGGGCAGGAAACGCTGAAGATCGGAAGAGCACGTCTGGAGGATGTTTTTTCTTAGGAAATAACATGGTCTCTTGGTTCAGCAAGAAGCAAAATAGCATCTCGCTTTCTACGGCCGAAGCAGAGTATATCGCTGCAGGAAGTTGCTGCACTCAACTACTATGGATGAAACAAATGCTATCTGAATACGGAGTGGAACAGATAGAGATGATCCTGTACTGTGACAACATGAGTGCAATCAGCATATCGAAGAACCCAGTACAGCACTCCAGGATGAAGCACATAGACATCCGACACCATTTCATCAGAGAGCTGGTTGAACAAAAGGTAGTTTCCCTACAGCATGTGACAACGGACAAGCAATTAGCTGATATCTTCACCAAACCGCTTGATGCTGTTCAGTTTGAAACACTCTGATCCTCCTTGGGTTTGTGTGTTGTCAAGAACTAAGTGTTCCAGAAAGTGGTCAGTCACAGCCGAAACTCCAGCGAAACAGTTGGACTGATCATTCGTGCAAAAAGGCTGGAACAGTTGGTAAATATTTGGATTGATAAAATATTCGGTTATTTTTTTTGAAGATTTGCTTTCGTGTTGTTGAGGAAAGGGAGGATATTCTCAAAGTCTCGGCTTGTGAATTTAAAAGACTGAACGTGACTTGGAAATCAGAATTAATTCGTCTGCTACTCTCGCTCTATCATCTGTAACCCTAACGCAGCCATCCCTCGCGGTTTTTCGTCCAAAGATTCTTCTTTTCATTAACAATGGTTAACACTAGGAAGACCTCCAAGTCAGCCCTCAAGATGTCATCTGAATCGATGATGATGGACATAGAACCATCCGATGTCCTAGCGGCAAAGCATCAAATTTCAAAATCAGCGAAGTCGAGGGTTCCGATATAGGAAAAGGCATCGCCTTTAGGTTCTGTCACTACAACATTGCCTTGTTTAAAAAGTCCTGAAGAAGAAGCAGCCCTCTCAAGACCTAGAGTTGGGATGGTGGATGGAAAAAGTCCAGGACCTGCGGAGATAAACCCTATTCAAATCGGTGTGTGTTCAACACCATCAAGTCTCATCCCTCTACCTACTTTGCTCCAATCTGAGGTAATCCAAAACCCTATGGCTCCATTCAATTCATCCGTGCATGTGAATAAGGACATTATTGTAAGTAAGGGGGTTGTCATGGAAGTAAATGTTGAGGGTGACAAGCAAGTTGAAGCCAGTAGGGCTGCTGTGAAAGAGGCTGTTGTCAGTCTGATGAAAGAAGGGGATCCCAGTTTGCCTGTTTCCAAGATTGCTGGCTGTTCAGGAGTATGGAGGGAGAAGATCATTGCCTCCGGTTACGTGCGTTCGGGAAGTCTCCGGAGGAAGAAGGGGACACGTCAGGTAGTGTCTCCAGGATAGTTTCTGGCCAAGTTTTGTTCCATCAGGGAAAGGCTTGGTACCATGTCCGTCTCAGAGTCTGATCTAATTCTTGGTGACTCAAGTCAGAAGACTGAGGCGCTTGCTGAAGAGACTGACCCAGTTGAAAAAGATCTTCCCTCTGAAGCAGATCCTATGGAGGAATCAGATAGAGCTCCTTTCAGTGTTCACAAGAAGGAAGCCAGTGAGGAGGTGGATTCATCAGTTCTCCATGATGCTAAGATGAAGGATGCTGACCAGACTAATCTCTCGTCAGACGCCCCCTAAGAGCATGCTCAAGTTGCCATACCCCTTACAGAACTCGATAATGCAAAGAAGGTAAAGACTAAAAGGAAGGTGTTATTTCAAAATCCAGTTAAACAAAAGGGAGCCATCCTAGTAGAAAGAATCCACGGTGCCGGGGGAGCTCATGTCTCTAAGAATAGGAAACGTACGATCCCAATTCCAGTCTCAACAGATGCTAGCCAATGTGAAGCGCTCAAACCAGTGTCCACAGACGCTCCGGCTGGAGTTGTCAAACATGGCATATGGTTCACAAATAAGGATGCAGCAAAGAAGTGGAAGTCTGTGATGAATAGGAAGATTATCCCGGAAAGGCTTCTTGAAGAAAAATGTTATAATGGAAAAGAAGTTGTTCATGTTCTGAAGCAGACATGCCTGATAAAGACCGTGACCAAGAGCAAACCGTTCGATGCCCAGTTGGTTCGTGAAGCAATTGCCAATCTTCCACCACATTTTGGTGTTGTCGGTGACAAGGATTATGGGGTTTTCTACGTTCATGGACGAAGAATTGAAATCAACCCTCTGCTCATCGACACTTACTTCCAGATGGATGACCCAGACGTGGATGTTAAGGAACTCGACTATGACAAGGTTGCTGACACCATCACTGCGGGCTCATTTCCTTGGTGGCCGGAGGCTTCTGCTATTCCAACGACAGATCTGACAACCTTCTACTCAATGCCCGTCTACATTGCCATTGCCAATTGGATGCCAACCTCTCATCGTTCCACAGTCTACAAGGACCTTCCTCAGCTGCTCTATCAGATTGGAAACAAGATGCAGTTGAATTTGGGAAGAGTCATGTTCAATCAGATTACGGATCATGCCACGTCCTCTCGCAGCTTTCATCAGGTTGGGTTTCCATCTCTCATATATGAACTGATCCTCAACCGGGCTCCAGAATTGAAGTCTCCACATGATCATCTCTCAAAGGCCCCGCAGAAATTCATCGTGGATCATAAACTCTTCAAGGGTCGTCACAATAATGATCTCCAAGACTCGGGACAGAAAAGGAAAGACATCCCAGAATCATCAAGGAAAAGAGCTTCTAGGAGATTATAGTTGACCTAGACTAGGAAAGACTCTCTTCTGAAAGAACTGGAGATCATCCAGGCCATTGACAAAGAACAACGGACACGTATCCGCAACTTGATGCGCATGCTTCGCTACCCAAGCGATGATGAATCCAAAGATGATGCGGAATCTGTTAGCACCTCGGATGACCACTCCTCTGCATAAAGGTCCATGCTTACTTTCTCTGAACTTTCGGAATGCTTGTGCTTGTTCTGGCACAGTTTTATTTGCTGTTCGAACTAGATTGGACCCCTTGCCAGTTTGTGGCAAAAAGGGGGAGTATTTTGAGGTGACCAATTTTTGTTCCCTCAAGTATGTCTAAAGTCTAGATAGTTAGATAGATCTAGTAGATTTGGTTTTGCCAAAATGCCAAGGGGGAGATTGATGTTCCCTTGAGTGGCATGTATTTGGCAAAACGTCTTTAGACAGTTCGAGCAGGAGTTCAAGGGGCCAAAATGCCAAGGGGGAGGTTGATGTTCCCTTGAGTGGCATGTATTTGGCAAAACATCTTTAGACAGTTTGAGCAGGAGTTTAAGGGGAGTTCAAACACATCCTGGTACTCATGTACAGCGTGGAGCAGACGCAAGGATGGTTCCGGAAGGTTCTAAAGATCGAAGATCTTTTCGAACTGAAGTCGGCCAGCGAAGATTTTGAGCTTCAAATATTTGAATGTATTCGAATGAATATCTACATATCAGATTGAAGGTGGCGTGGCTGACTTGGCATGGAAGTCTTCGAATATTCTTCCAAAAGATTGGATAAAGATACACATCGAATATTTAGGATATTTCCTAAACATTTGATGAGATATCAGGAGAAGATTTGGAGAGCGCCCATGCATATAAATATAATGCTAGGGCGTCCACAATCTGCATCTCTTCCTGAGAGAAAAAGAAAAACACGAGAGCATTCGTGAGATTGAAGGAGGAGCGACGGTCGGCTGATTATTCCACACCGGAATATCAATGGCGAAGAAGCAGTCTGTTCAGTGTGATGTTCAGACTGTTCTTGAAGGACAACAAAGCACGCACACACACACGGTGACCAAGACACGTCTTTGGAAGAAGGCGACTGGACTTCTGGGAGGTCCAAGACTAGGTCGAGAGGGAAGTCTCATCCTACCCATAGGGGATTGAGGTGAGCTGCGGTGAACCGAGATTGCAAATCCGAGAGACGGAGTGTTAGAGGCTAGGCTATTACAAACAAGGCGTTGTGTAAGTGTAAGTCCATGAATAGCTCTAAACTCGTAATAAGATTTGTGTCCCTTTTAGGGTGTGAGGAAACCCCCCAGAGTAGGCGATGCCGAACTGGGTATCATATCGTGTGTGCTCCTATTTGTTCCGTTTACAGTACTGCCTGCTAAGGTGTTCTAGTATCTGGTAGAACACAACCTGGAACTGGTCTTGAACATACAACAGAATTTCATATATACTTCTAACCTTCACTAATCGCTTTTATTTTGAATGTTGCGAGGATGTTCTCTTTTGGTTATCAAGACGCCTACCCAAGGGAAGAGCCTTATTGTCAGACATATTCATATGATGCAAATTGGGAAGGAAATCAAAATCAGTTCTACGATCAACATTATTATCAAAATGATCCTTATTATGAGAGCTGCCAGAATCACTCACAGTAGCAACAGTCTCAGAACACTGATAGATTATCACGTATAGAGTTTATGTTGGCTAGCTACTTAGCGGAGCAAGAGAGGTCATCTCGGGAGCATGCTGTGACAATAAGTGACCTTCGGAAGACAGTAGAATTACCAGGACCTTCTTATCAAAATAACCACTACTATGAGAGTTATGAGGACCAGTCGCAGCTGCAACATCGATTTTATGATCAACATTACAACAACCAGCCCCAACAGCCCAAGCAACAGGAGTCTGGCAGCTCATCTAGCATGGAGTCCATGATGGCTAGTTTTATAGTTGAGCAGGATAGGCGAATGAAAGGATTGGAGCAGACACTCGAGCAGCTAGCCATTCGGAACAAGATACTGAAAGACCAGTTAGAACAACAAGCTATTGCAGCCACCAATGAATGCATAGATGAGGACATTGAGATGACAATGACAAATCATCAAGAAGTTCAAGTCTATGAAGCACATTCATCTTCAGTTTTATTTCCAATCCACGTGGAAGATGATCAGGATACGAGAATGCTCTCTATACCAGAACAACCTGTTTGTGAGGATGGTTTTGAGGCATTTAGAATGGTTACCAAGGCTCACACTGAGTTGGAGGATGATGAGTCTTGTACTGATGACGTCTCAGAAGATGAAGATACATCTCCCTCCACTACTACTGCTTCAAAGGGTCATTTAGATGGGCAAACAGAAGAGAACATCATTCCACCAGTTTTTCTGGACGCTGAAGAGCCATCAAGGGATCATAGATACGAAGACTTTGTTGATGTGTACATGAGCTCGTTTAAAGAGGGCACTCGCATACGCCTGAATACGATGGTGAAGGAAAACTCTAAAGTATATGCACCTGTAATCTTATCTAAAGAGTATAAAGGAAGTGTTCTTACTGGAGCTAGCGCCGAATATATTTATCTTGACACACCGCCTCCAGACAAGTTTCGACAGTTCTCGCCTTACGTCTTGAAACTGTTATTAGGAAGCTTCTACAGTCCCTTGATTTTGAGGGTATCAAATATTTGAAGGGACTGCATGCTCTACTCAACGTTCATGTCATACTAGATGGACGTAAATTTCAATGGGATTTGAAGGTGGATTGACACTACCTCCCTAGCTATGTCTCACCAAGACGTTAAACTAGGTCTCTTCGGGGAGTAACCCGCGCTGTAAGTATTTAGATAGTTTTCATCTGCATTTGCATTATGTGTGGACGTTTCAAGGTTCTAAGTGTAGAGTGCCCCTCCATGATTTTCGATGCTAACCTATCACTTGTGAAGCTCTGTGATTTTATCTATGTATCTACCATCTCACAAGTTGTGTTTCACTCCCCGTGCATTGCTTAATCTCTATGGATATCGAGCTATCACACACGAGGGAAGTTCCTATGCGCCTTTTCTTGTTTTCTATTTCTTCGCTTAGGGACTAAGTTCATTTTTAAGTGTGGAGTGGGTAGCACATAGTCACATACATCGCATGTCACACATTCACTCTTGCATAAGCTCAATTGTCTATGCATTGCGATTGAAATCGTAGTTTTCTACGATACTCCTTGACTGATTGACACCCATTTGGATTTGAAGTCTAGGACTTGAAGTAGTCTTATTCATGTGTGTATTCTCTCGAGTCAGTATCATTGCTAGCCTTTGACTATCACATGTTCTACGTATTTCTTGAAGCATGTTCAAGACTTGATATTAGTAGGCACCGGTTCAAAAATGTCAAAAACTTAAATATGCATTTTTCTTTTTCTAGGTGACCTTAGTACCAGTATGCGTTTCTCAATACTTGTTGTGATTTGCATGCACCCGCCTTTATTCATACACTATGTCAAGCTTTAAGTGTGGAGTTAGACAATTGGCCTTCAAGTTTTCCCTCAAGAACACAGTTCTTAAATTTTCAAAGTTGGGTGAAAAATTGACCCCAAGCATAGTTGATTTTGAAAGAAAACCAGTTGGAACAGAAAAACATTTCTGCGAAAAAAAAATACCAAGGACCTTGTGACAAAAGTCACTCCTTGTGTATGGAAAACACTCTTGAAACAATTTCTGCCCCCTTCTGCTCGATGTAGTGTAATTCCATCTTCTCATTGCGTGCAAATCATGACTAAGGGACGATCCTCGTGCTTGCACTGAAATT
The DNA here is from genome assembly GCA_033675215.1 of Rhodiola kirilowii. Lineage (NCBI taxonomy): Eukaryota > Viridiplantae > Streptophyta > Magnoliopsida > Saxifragales > Crassulaceae > Rhodiola > Rhodiola kirilowii. The sequence goes on along the minus strand of CM066193.1, from coordinate 9,818,081 downwards.
TTGATGCAAATTTACGTACTATTTTTCAGAAATTTTTTAAGCCAAGCTCCTCTTCTCTTACGGGTCATTGCCTAGTCCTTGGCACTTGAGAATGAGCTTTGCGCCAAGAGCCCGTGGACTATCCCTAGATAGCATAGGTGAATGACGAGCATGTTTTGTGCAACTTTTCATGTTTTTATCTCATTGCTATAGAACTATTTAGAACTTGTGATGAGGCGTTTGTTAGTCGTGTGTACTGACCGTTTGGATGCATAACTCGTTTAATCTATGATTGTTTGAAAACTTTGATGAAGATGTTTGACTTGAAGTTGAGGTAACACGATGAATCTGAGGTATGACATGAGTTTACTATGACTCGTTGAGCATCATTTCATGCATACACGTTAGTTAGTTGTATAGGGGATTTGTAGGTAGTCCCATTCCTGAAAACCTTCACGAGACTATACTCATCCTACTAGGGCAGCCTAGGGGGTTAAAGGCTTGATGCATACGCTAAATGCATTCGTGTCCTCCACGACAGTGAGTTATCTTTTTATTTTATTTTTTATGTTTAGTTATAATTGATCACATGTCACTTGAGTAGGCAGCTTTATGGTCATTGAGCATTACATTCCCTCATGTATTTATTCTGCCATTTGCTTGACATTTGTTCGGGACGAACAAATCCTTAGTGTGGAGTGTTTTGATCAGTCGATATTTTGACTAATTATTCACTACATTCGATGAAGGATAATACTTGTTCTCCCGGCAAATTGTCCATATTTGATATCTTTCTCCAGTGTTTCAGGACAATAACGTTTTCCTCGCTCCGCGAACCCATGAAAATGAAAGAACAAAAAAATTGATGAAAAAGACCAACAAATGGTGCTGAGCCAGCAACAGCCCGTGACAGCCGTGACACACTCATCTGTCACGGCACATGTTTTAATCTGAGAATTTCACTCAGCCCGTGACAGCCGTGACACACTCACCTGTCACGGGTGTCACGACAGTCTTTTCCACCCGAGAATCCAGCCAAGCCCATGACAACCGTGACACTCTCACCTGTCACGGGTGTCACGACCCCGTCGGGAGACAAATCTTCAACAGCTTTCCTAATTTCATGTTTGGGCTTTTCGGTTATTTTTGGGCGAGCTATAAAAGGAAACACGATCAGAATAATTTGGTGTGCTTATTTTGGAGAAGAAACCCTAACTTGGGAGAGGAGACAAAGATTTCATCGTGAGGAATTCAACGAGCCACCGCGTCTTTACGGTTTACTCATTCTTTCCTTCTCTATACACTATTTTTGGTTTAATCACCATGAATAGTGAGTAGTCTCTTTTATTATGGGATCCTACGGATCCCGTGCTATGTAACCCTAACTCTCATGTGATCAATTGAAGTTTTTTATTTATGCGATTCGAATATTCAATTTCATTGTGTGCTTAATTTTATCGTTCTATGCAAGTATTTACATCAAAGGGTATGTTTGCATTGCTAGAACGTATTTAGGTTAATTACCGAAAGATGGATGGGTCTTAGGTATTAACCGGATTACATGAAATTGATATTAGGTCATGCTTACATGAATTAATAGGAAAACCTTTGGTTTAATAAATCGAGATCGTTGATAATCCGTGGATGGGCGGCGTTCAACGATTGAGATTAATCTAGACAATGATCCATGTATGGGCGGCTTGTCTAGTGTTATTTCGGGTTGATTCCATATTCGAAAGCATGAATAATTTACATAACATGATTGCATGATTAGTGGGGTTAGCACGGGTGAAGTATGGATTCTGGAATTCTTTCTCTGATAAAAACACAACCTTTAATTTCTGCACCCTTAATTTCTGTTATTTAATTATTGAAATTTTCATCACAAACAAAACCTCTTTTAATCGGAATAGCTAAATAGGTCGCTTGTTAGCTAGTATTCACACGCGTATGTTTCTTGGATCGACCCTTGGCTTACCAAGGTTATAAATTTTGTTTGACTGCAACTTGACCCCTAAAACGTATAAATTGACAACTATAAAGAGTTAAAATTACGCTTGTCAAGGGGTAAGGCATGGGTCTAGCAAAGGGTAGGTCACCCGGGATAGCAAGGACGGTGGAGGTGTGCCTTGCTCTTGATCCCCTTCTCCCTCTATTGCTCATGCTTGTGAATTGAAGTTTGGAGATGGTGTGAGTTTGAGAAGGAAGGAAGCGAGGCTTTTATAGCAATGAGGACATGGTGTGAGGTAAGATAGTGTCCACACTTAGAGCTCATGAGCTTGCATTATTGTGACTTCCCAAGCTAGTACATTGGTGTGATTATTGCATGGTGCGTATGCCAAAATGTACTCCCCCATTGTCATGTCCATATCTACTCACAAGCTAGTCCTTGCAATAGGGAAATCTATTGTGAAAGTACTAACTCATTTGAGGCCACTCCATCTTCTTACGAGCAATCAAGTCTTCTAACCAACATCTTGAATCATGCATCTTTATGAAAGTTGGGATTCAATCATGAAGTCATGGTGAACCGGGCGGTTCAGACCAGAGGCTCTTTCGCACCCGCCCGGTTCAATAGGTCAGAGAATTATGATTTTTGAGGGTTGAATGGGAACCGAATGGTTCACTTTTGTGATGATTTGCCAACCGGCCGGTTCGACTGACTTTCAAATTCATACCAAGCATGTGAAGTATTAGCGCGAAATTGAAAACTTACAATGGGCCACCTCCCATGAGGGTCTAGTTTAATGTCTTGGCAAAGATCGAGCCAAATCTCCTCATAGAAAATTTAGAAACGCACTTGAGGAGGCCTCAATCGGATATGTCATGTAGGGAGATTTTGGTGTTCTCCGGATCTTGGGGCACTCCATGATAGAGCTTGAGTCTTTGCCCATTGGCTTTAAAAATTTCCCCTCTTTTGTTGAATAAGTTGACATGCCCGTCCTCAAATACCTTTTGAATCTTAAATGGACCCATCCATTTGATTTTAGCTTTCCCAGGAATAGTCTTAACCTTGAGTTAAATAGTAAGACTTGGTCCTCTTCCTTAAACTCCTTCCTCAAGATTTTCTTGTCATGCCATTTCTTTTGCTTTTGTTTGTAGATCTTGGCATTCTCATGTGAGTCTAGTCTTATTTCATCCAACTCATTCAAGTCCAATAGCCTCTTCTCGCCGGCGGTTTTCAAGTTATAATTCAATTCTCTAACCGCCCAAAATGACGTGTACTCTAGTTCAACCGGAAGGTGGAAAGGTTTCCTATAAATTAGCCTAAAAGGAGACATCCCTAATGGCGTTTTGAAAGCGTTCCTATATGCCCAAAGAGCATCATCCAATTTTGAAGACCCAATCCTTTCTAGAATTTCCCACCGTTTTCTCAAGGATAACCTTGATCTCTCTATTCAAAACTTCAACTTGCCCGCTAGTTTGAGGGTGGTAAGGAGTAGCAACCTTGTGGTAGACCGCATATTTCTTTAGAAGTGCCCTAAATTGCTTTTCCTTGAAGTGAGATCCCCCATCACTAATCAAGGTTCTTGGGACTCCAAATCTTGGGAATATCACCTTCTTGAAGAGTTTTGGTACGACTTTGGCATCACAAGTTGGTGATGCTAGAGCTTCAACCCATTTAGACACGTAGTCAACCGCTACGAAATTTAGCGATTCTAATAGGAAGGGGAAAAGGACCCATGAAATCTATCCCCCGCACATCGATGATCTCCACTTCTAGCATTACTTGTTGGGGCATCTCGTCCCTGTTGGAGATATTACCACTTCTTTGGCACTTGTCGCAAGCCTTCAAAAAATTGTAGGCATCTTTGAATATTGAGGGCCAATAGATTCCACTTTGAAGTACCTTGGCTGCGGTCTTTGAACTTCCTCCATGGTTTCCATAAGGAGAGGAATGGCAATGGTGCAAGATTCCTTGTATATCTTCATCGTCTACACATGTTCTATAGATACCATCCAAACAAAACTTGAAAAGGTAGGGCTCATCCCAATAATATATCCTTGCATCATGCGCAAACTTCTTTATTTGATTATAGTTTGTATTTGGAGGAAGCACATCACAAACCTTATAGTTCACTATGTCCGCGTACCATGGTGCGGTTGTATTTTTGAGACTCATCAAGTATTTACCAACAAAGGAGTCCTCAATAGGCAATTCCTCACTTGAGGCTTTTTCTTTCAAAGGCTCTAGTCTAGAAAGATGATCGGCGACTAAGTTCTCTACTCCCTTCTTGTCTTTGATTTCTATGTCACTCTTGAAGTAGACGTACCCATCTTATGAGCCTAGGCTTAGTATCTTTCTTAGAAATTAGGTACTTGATGGCGGCGTGATCGATGTAGACTATGGTTATTGATCCCATCAAGTATTGCCTAAATTTCTTAAAGGCGTAGACAATAGCTAGCATCTCCTTTTCCGTGGAGGAGTAGTATGATTGAGCTTGGTCCAAGACCTTGCTCGTGTAATAGATTACATGAAGCTTCTTGTCTATCCTTTGCCCTAGAACGACTCCAATGGCAAAGTCACTTGCGTCGCACATTAGCTCAAAGGGAAGTTCCCAATTGGGAGGTTGGATTATAGGAGCGGATGTGAGGGCAAACTTTAGCTTCTCGAAAGCATCAACACAAGGATCATCAAAAACAAAAGGTGTATCATTATGCAAAAGATCGGTTAATGGCTTGGCAATCTTAGAGAAATCCTTAATGAAGCACCGGTAGAACCCGTCATGCCCAAGGAAGCTTCGAATTCCCTTAACATCTTGAAATTATTTCCCCTGTTCAAGCTGGTGTTCAAGGTACAGTTGAGACAGCCCTTGAACTCCTTTCACAACAGTTCAGCAGACAGAACAAATAATAGGAGCACGCACAGAATGATAACCTAGTTCGGCCACGCCTACTCTGGGGGGTTTCCCACACCCTAGAAGGGACATCAAATCTTTATTACGAGTTAGAGCTACAAGTGGACTTACGCTTACACCTTGTAATTGCCTAGCCTCTAACACTGCGTCTCTCAGATTTGCAACCCAGGTTCACAGCAGTTAACCTCGATCCCCTTCGTCTGAACCTTCAGTCCAAACGTGCTCGACCTTATCTTGAAGCTCGGATGCTTTTTCTCAAAAGCTTGTTCACCTTTGTTGTGTGCGGCAGTTTGATCACTTCCAGGCAGTCTGAGTTGCACGTGATGAGACTGCTCTTGCACCGATGAGTTTCCAGTGGGGAAACACAAACAGCCATCGCTTTCTTCTTCTCCAATCGGTAGGGTTTGGTTGTGTATAATTGATCTTTGAAAGCGATACTGAATAAGGACACCCTAGCAATGTATTTATATGCTTGGACGAAACCCTAATCTGCACAAGATAATCCCATCAAATATTTAGGAAATATTCCTAGATATTTGATGTATATCTTTCTCAAATCGGTTGGAAGAATATACGAAGACTTCTTGCCCAAGTTATCTACGCCGCCTTCAATATAGATATTCATTCGAATATCTGATGATCGAATAAGTCGCTGGCCGACTTCAAATCGACGAGATCTTCGTTGTCCAATATCCTTCCGGGAAATATCCTTGCGTCTGTTCCACGCTGTACATGAGTGCTAGGATATGTTCGAACTCCCCCTGAACTCCTGCTCGAACTGTCTAATCTACGTTTTGCCAAATACATGCCACTCAAGGGAACATCACATCTCTAGGGGTGGAAGTTTTTCAATGACTGCAATCTTGGCCTTATCCACCTCAATTCCCCTATTAGAGACAAGATGCCCAAGCACAATTCCCTCTTGTACCATGAAATGACATTTCTCCCAATTCAATACCAAGTCGGTCTCAATGCATCTATCTAGCTATCTGGACAATAGACAACTTTGAGGGAAACAAAAATTGTCTCCTCCAAAATACTCCCCCTTTTTGCCACAAACTGGGAAGGGGTGCAGTCTGAGTTCGAACAACCAATCAAAACAGTGCCAGAACAAGCACAAAGTACGAAAGTTTTTAAAACGAACAGTTCAGGGAGATAGTTTTGCAGGGGACCTTCATGTAGACGTCTCGTCAATTGAATCATCCTCAGAAGCTGTAGTCTCAGACTCATCGTCACTCGGGTAGCTGAGGGCACGAGTAAGCTTGTTGATCCGTCTACGCTGTTCCTTGTCCACAGCCATGATGGCATGCAAGTCCTTGAGCAGCTTGCTCCTCTCATCACGGCCCATCCTGGCTCCCCCTCGACTCGACTTCGCAACATCTTTTCCTCTCTGGTTCCCTTTCTTGAGATCATTCACGTGACGTCCTTTAAACAGCTTGTGGTCAAGGATGAACTTGCTGGATGCCTTTGAGAGATGGTCAGTCGAGGCCTTCAAATCTGGAGCTTGATGGATTATCAACTCATATATCAGGGACGGGAACAAATCTGGTGAAGAGTTCTCATCGAAGTACCATGATCAGCGATCTGTTTGAACATCACTCTGCCCAGGTTAAATTTCAGCTTATTCCCTATCTGGTAAATAAGTTGGGCCATGTCCCGATTGACAGTAGAGCGGTGGGTAGACGGCCTCCAGTTGAAGACAGCAATGAAAAATAGCATGGAATAGAACGTAGAAAGATCTGCTGTATGCACAACCGACTCAGGCCTCCAACGAACAGAGCCTGCAGTGATGGTGCTCACAATCTTCTCAAAGATTGATTCCTCTTCATCTACAGCTGGGTCGTCCATGGAGAAGTATACATTGATCAACTCAGGATCAATCTTGATCCTTCTTCCTCTAACGTAGAAGACCCCATAATCTGCTTCTCCGACAGACCCGAACCGTGGGGGCAGGTTTGCCATGGCCTCACGAACCAGCTATTCGTTGAAGGGTTGGCACCTGTCCAATGTACAAAACAGATCAGATTCCTTAAGAACCTCATTGACTTCTTTTCCCTTGTACCGGGACTCCTCTAGCACCCTCTCAGGGATGATCTTTCTCTTTAGCACACAAGACCACTTTTTGCAGCATCTCTATTAACAAACCACACTCCTTTATTGACGATACCCACTGGAACAGTATCAGCCTCAGGGGATGGAACTTCGCATCTCCCAGCATCCTCCGAAACAGGAATCAGATTTTCACGCTTCCTCTTCTTGGATGAACCGACTCCCCCTGCACCGATGCCGATCTCATCAACATTCTGAACTGTTCCCTTTGTAGACTTTGCAAAAGCTACCTTCTTCTTTTCCTTGTTCTTCTTTGTCCTTTTGAGATTGACAAGAGGAACAAGGTCCTGGTCATCTTCCGAGAGAGTAACTGGCTTCGCGGTGTCCTTACGAGCGGATGAACCATCCTCCTCCACATGATCACTACGAAGATCATCTTGAACAACTTCTGGTACACCCACTGTCTCCTTAGCCACAACTTCCTCTTGAACTGGTCCAGTTTCAGCTTCAGTCTAAACACTTGGTTCCACAGTTGGAACACTTGCAACTTCCTCGGCAACAGACTCTTTTGCCCCAACACTCTGGGCATGCTGAACTTCCTCTGAACATGCCACTCCCCGATCCTTTTCCTTTTCTAAGTCTTTTATGACATCATCAATGTCTTGGAACATTCTTTCCAGCTCTTCATCCTTTTCTGTAGGCTCAGATTCTCCTACTATGGCTTCCTTCAACCCGTCTTCCTTCTCTGATGGATGTACCTTCTTGATCACTGACTCATCTTGCACCCTGATTTGTTCACCTTCTGAAACTCCAATCTTCTCATTAGACCCATCGTCAGATGCCTCATTAATCACTAACTTCCTCTTTCTTGAGGGATCGAGACACTTCTCTATCTCCTCATCAGACATAGCAATGAGCTTCCCTCTGATTGAACTGATCTTGGCCAGACATTGTCTTGGAGAAACCACTCGGTGACTCCCCTTCTTTCTTTGTAAGCCTCCCGGACGAACATACCCAGACGCATGGATTTTCTCCCTCCATACTCCTGATCCACCAGCACCTTTAGACATGGAAGTACTGGGCTCACCTTCTTTCATGGACTCAGTACCATCTTTACCACCATCAGCCCTACTGGCTTTGCCACCCCTTTCAGACTCCACATTCGCAACTTCCTCCAACACACTATTTTCAACAGCAGAAATATTTGTAGTAGGGACAGTCTGAGATTTAGGGAATACCTCAGATTGGGAAGGAGCTTGTGTCGAAACAGCATCGATTGATTTAGACGTATCCACCGCGTCAGACTGAGGGATTTCAACGGTAGTTCCTTTGCCAGTCTTCTTTGCAACGCCCAAAGATTCAGTACTGGAGTGTAAAGGCGACGCCTTTTTCACCTTTGGTACTTTTTATTTTGGAACACGGGGTTTTTCCGCCAGTGCCTTCGAGGACTGTGTGCTTTCTCTCTTCTTCTCAGCTGAATTGACGCCGGATGTTGATGACTTTTTGGTGTTCACCATTTTTTGTTGAGAGGATGTGCGGTTGAGAGAGAAATTGTTGGCTGCCATTCTAGGGTTTGGACGAGAGAGAGAACAACTGAACTGTGTTTCAAAAAAAAACTTCTGCCTTTTCAACTTCCCAAATCTGTCAACTCCCGTTTCAAATAACGATAAAAAAAAATCTTCGAGAATATTCAAATAATATTGATCTTCACGCGCTGTGCCTTCTGTTCCAGCTCTCTTGCGATAGGCGGTCGGTCCAACTGTTTAGCTGGAGTCTCGACTTTGACTGACCACCGTTGGATGCATTCAGTGATTGACACCACATAGACCCACTGAGGATCTGGGTGTTTCACGCCGTGAAATGCCATGGGAGTTGACGAAGGTCTTGGTATGCCTCAGAGTTATCATCTTCTGGTGCCCTCCATATTCGTATTTTCTTGTTCGGTTGCAGGCATATTTCTGTGAGCATAGTGCGAACTCCTTCTGTAACTGTGACACCTTCTGATTCAACAATTTCCTGGGACAGTTGTCAACATGGATTTGTGCGCAACTCAAATCAGATCTTGTGTGCAAGGTCTTATCCTCTCCCCCTCGTAGAAATCGATGTTTGGTGCTTGCACAGGCTAGGGCAACCTGTTGCTTGCCGAAGTTCTCGCCGTCCATTGGTCCCATCCCAATGGTGTAGCAGTTGTTGGCATCCCTTCTTCCTTTCATCAGTGTACCGCCACTCTTGTCTAGGACGAGGCATGAGTAGCTAGAGAATGACACATAATGTCCATCGTCGCACAATTGACTGATGTTGATGAGATTCCTTGTCAGTCCTTCTACAAGGAGTGTGTTCTTGAGTGCAGGGAGATCCGGAACCATCAATGTCCCACAGCCGATCACCTGACCCTTTCCACCATCCCCGAAGGTGACAATCCACATCTGTTCAACAGGTCTAATATGGGTAAGGTATTGAGAGTTACCTGTCATGTGGGCGGAGCATCCGCTGTCGAAGATCCAACTGTCTTGCATTATATAGTTTGAGGTGCAGCAGGCCACCATGCAAACGGTCTAGTCTGCTTTTGGAATCTAGACTTGTTTCTGTCGAGGTACGGTCTGATGTTGGTATGCCCGTCGTTCAGCAAGAAACAGGCGACACTGCAGTTTGATGTGTCCCATCTGGTGACAGTACCAGCAAGTGCACCACTCTCTCCCCTTTGCTTCACTGGTGAGAAATCACGGCGTTGGACGGGTGTTTCATGAGTCTTTCCACCACTTGGTGTGCTATGAGTCTTCCTGTGATCAGCTAGGTTCTTTCCTTTGGACTGTCTTACCTTCTGCTCAGGCAGCTGTTTCAACACTTGTTGAGTTTTAACAAAGGTAGAGCCTTTTGAAGTACCTTCTCTCGTAAACCTCGTTGTATTTTTAGTACGTTGATAAAAAACAATTTGTAATCAACCGGTAAGACCGGTGTCGAACCCAAGGGACCAAATGGACTACACGCTAGTTCTATCAAGTTTTCTTACTCGGCTAATTCCTAAAATTCAAATTGGTTGAGTTATCAATATTTCTAAAACAAGAATGAAATGGTTTTAGGGATTGAATTCAATTAAAAGCGAGTTTCGAGGGATTAATCCCCTCCTTGGCAATTTCCCAATGATCATGCAAACAAGAGTTCAATTAATTAGGAGTTGATAGGTTTTGAACCTAGCCTAGACTAAGAATTAGGCTATTACGCGTATCTAATCTTAGTCAAGCCATCTTAGTTAGGATCTCACTAATTAAAGGGTGTTGATCCACTATATAGCATTTACTCTCATAAATGCTATATGCATAAAGTTATAGTTCACCTCTCACCATGCATTTACTCTCATAAATGTAGGTTGAGTTCAATTTTACTATATCAAAACCATCCCTAAGCTTTCTCAAGACTTAGATCAAAGTTCTAACATAAACATGTCACTTAGGCATTTTATCAAACACTTAGAGACATGTCTAACATGAAGAGCATAGTAAAAATGAAATCAACTTCAATAGATCTATTCAAATGTGTTCACAATGATCATTGAGTACCAAGGAGGTTCATAGAACCCCTCAAAACACAAGGGAGACTACTCACTCATCATGTAAGACAACATGATGAGTAGGTTTTTACAAGCAAATCTAGGAGAAAAGAAGAGGGAAAGAATAGGATGATTAGTCCTAGTGAACTCCCTTGATCTTGATTCCTCCTTTATTTGATGATGATGAAACCCTTGATTTGATCACTTTTCTTTGTCTTCTTCTCCAGAAAAATCCCAGATATTAGGTCAAGAAACCCTCTTTCTATTTATAGCCTCGGATTATTTTCGGTACTGTAGCAGGTCCAGTCGATCGACTGGTGTTGGTCTTGTGGCCTAGTCGATCGACTGGAGGTAGAAAACGGCACTTGGATAGCAGGATCTCAGTCGATCGACTGGAGCAGGGGAGCTTCCCAGTCGATCGACTGGCTTTGTGCGGAAAACAGGTCCTCCTGAAACTCCATCTACTCGATCGACTGAGGTCCCAGTCGATCGACTGGAGGCGCGTGGCTTGCAACCCATGGGTAGAAGACTCTTCAGTCGATCGACTGGTGGGGCCAGTCGATCGACTGATAATGCTCGATTTTCAGCACCTCCTGAGAGTTTATCTAGTCAATCGACTGGAGCAGGGGAGCTTCCCAGTCGATCGACTGGAGACCAATTCCTGCCAACTTTTGCTCTAAAACACCGATTTTCTCTGAGTTTCCTTCCAATGGCTCTTGACACTAAGACATCTTGCTTTGTACCTGAAACGCACGAGAAAAGGATCAAATGACATCAAATAGTAGTCGGAATCGAACTAAAGCTATAGTGAAAAACGGGCATTAATGAGTCGAAAACTCGACTCATCAACACTCCACACTTAAGCTTTGCTCGTCCCGAACAAAGTATGCAAATATGCCAAGGAAGTGCAAATGTCGAAATGCTAGTGGTGCTATGTTTTTCGTGCATTTGCCACACTAGATTTCACGAGGTCTCGATCCTTATTTCTAAACATGTTATTGAAAAGTAAATGACAAGTATATACAATCTAACTAGCTCCTTTTCGTAGGCGTTACGAATGCATTTAGCATATGCATTAAGCCTTTAAACCCCTAGGCTACCCTAGTGGACGAGTTATAGTCTCGTGAGAGTTTTCAGAAAAGGGAATACTCACAAATCCCATATATGCACATGTCCCATAAGAGTGAATGCAAGAGTGCTCAACCAAGGCTACGATTTTTCAAAACCAATCCCTCACCTCAAGCAAGACTAGCGCCACAATATCATAAAAAGAGCTTTCTCAACCTTTTGAGTACCTTTTGCGACGTGCATTCAAGAGCATCAATACTAGGGCTATGAAATGACTATCCAAAATTCTACTCATTTTCAAAGCAACATAATAGAAGTAAGGCTTATAGCTTGCACAATAGAGTGTCAACCGCTCACCTATGCTAGCTAGGGCTAGTCCATGGGCTCGCGGCAAGAAACTCATTCCCAAGTTTTAGGCGCTTAAGCCGTAATCCATAAGGGAAGTGGAGTTCGACACTAATGTTTCTTAATAAACAAGCATAGACCAAATGATAGCTCTCGTGCAAGCACAAGGATCGTCCAAGAATTATTCTAACAAGCACACGATGGAAATGACTAATCCCGCACAAATATAGAATGATGGAAGAACATAGGGTCAAGTCGTAAGTGCTTCTCATCTTCTTATTGAGACAAATGCTTTCGAGGGGGGACTTACCTCCCTAACCCCCGGCATTTGCTCATTCATTCAGGCTTCCTTTTTTTTTTTGAAATGACTCCACACTTAAAACTTGACAATATGTTCAAAAGTTGTAAGGGATGTGCGGGAATTAATCATGAACAAGGCACTATGTTAGAGAACTCAAGTCACCAAAGAGCATTCAAATGATCTAAGTTTTTCACAACGATTTTTAAAAGTGTTTGCTAGCTTGATCCAAGGTGTTGCAACGAAAATACTTAGAAAGTTGGATAGTCAAGATGTAGCAATGATATTGATTCTCAAAAATGCATGCTCAAAGGACTAGGTCGGTAAATGTGGCACATAGGCTAGATGCGATCTATAGGGATTTAGAATTTAAAATCACAAGCCTATGCGGTTAAAAACACTCTCATGTTGGGACAATGTGCAAGTATGCAAGTGTCCATCTAGAAATGATATGTATAGCATGCAATCATGTGAACTATGCGCATCAAAACCACTCCACACTTAATTCAAGCTTAGTCCCTAAGCGCAAGGAATGATAAAATAAAGGCAAAGGCGCATAGGAACTCCCCTCGTTTGTAGTGCCGGTGATATAATCCATAAGAGTGAGAAATAGCCTTTGGGTGCAAGTGTAGATATAGAAGGGTGTTTTAGACATGATAGGAATATGTGAATGTATATCCTGTAGAGTGAACAGTATAAATGGTAAACACCTCCAATATCATCATAAGAATATAGCATACAACCAATAGGCAAGAAAGGATAGATATCACCAAAATAGCATACATCATCAAAAATACGCCAAAAGGCGACTTATCATCCAAATCAACATCCAATGCAACAAGTCAAATAAGGAAAATACACATGTGGAAATAGAAATGAAGCATGGACTAAGATGTAGCCTCGTCGTCTCCCGGAGGGGTCCTCCTAGCTGAATCAACGACTTCATCGTCCTCAAGCGGCTGTGTGACACCGGGGAAGAGAGGGCTATCGTCTAAAGCAGAATCCACGTTGGGGATCGTCTCTCCTGGGAGTGGAGTGCCCGCCTCCCCGAATGCTGAAACTGGCGAGAAAGGTAGTGGGGAGGCGCCACGCGGTGCTGAGAACTCTGGAGCGAGTGGAGTGGCGACTGGAGTGCTGGGGCCTCTGCCGAATGATAAAACCGTGGATCTCAGCCACTCCCACTCCCGGCGGGCTTTAGCATCAGACTCTCGGACAAAGTCCTCGAGGCGAGTCAGTCCACTCCTCAAGTCTGCCACGCCAGTCGTCAAGCCAGCAATATCTGATGTGACTCTCTGTCTCCACTCTGCCGTGTCATCAACAACTGGAGGGGGAATATCGGCTGCTGGCTCTGCTGGTGGCAACTCCTCATCTGCCTCTGGAATGACTGCCAGTGGGGGAGGAGGAGGTGAACCGGGTGGAGAGGGAGAGGGTGAGAGGTGGGCGAGACAGTAAAGGGGAAACTTCTGCTTGAAGGCCCTCCTCTTCGCAGCAGCATCAGTCACAAGGGTCTCCACATGAGGCGACGGGTCACTACTCTATGTCTTACCGTCCCACTTCACCATGTGCATATTCTTCATCAAGGTGATGTCAAGCAAACTCCTAGCAGGGGCCTCACAACCCTCGTGGCCAAAGGTGAAGTTACACCTTTGGGCAATCAATGTAATCAAGGAGCCGCCTCCCAAGCCCTTGTTCCTCGCAGTCGGCTTCACAACGGCCTCAAACCGATTGGCAAGGACCACTAGCCAATCAATAATCTCCCCGTGATCCATGGCAACCATGAGGTCCATATCTGGTAAGGTCACCTTCCTACCCCTCTCTGTCCTCGTATTAATACCAATAGAAATGACGTGGTGCATAATCTTCCAAACTGGATCAACGATCGCCGAAGAATTATATGAAGATATGAACCACTCATTTCTACCAGAAATCCTCTTCCAAAGTCTGGACTGGTCGTGCTCAGTGAATACCTGGGGTGAGCCCGTAGGCTGTGGGAAGCCAAGCCACTCTCGGATCGTACTCTCCCTGATCCGGAAATCTCTACCCCCCAAAACGAACTCCCAATAATACTCTGAGGAACCATCCTCCCCCACTCTTTCCTTCACCGACTCAAACGAGCATAAAAACTCCTCAACTACCCTCTGGTAGGAACCCGGATCATCAGTAAATATAAAGGATAAACCATGAGTAGTGAGCCGAGATTGTACCTCAGTCGCGACAACATCGTCGATGCCGCGGAGCAAGCCCATGTCCAGGTACAATGTCGGGATGGCCTTCATCTTCTTCGCAATGATAGTAGCGTGACGGGTCCGGTGCTTCTCGTCCCTGAAGACCAAGGGAGTCGAGAATGGGTACGGGACCGGAATGGGCATCGGTCCCGCATAGGGCTCCTCATGAGGCTCAGTTGGCACTAAGGCCATGGAAGGAGGGGCAGCAGCAGGAGAAGGCTCTCTATGCACAGGGGGCGGAGGGACTCTAGGGGCAGGAGGCACTGGCGCTTTCTTCTTCGGCGCCGGTTTCCTCGGTGGAGGCTTCTTCTTCTTTGGGGGCGGCGGGGAGACCAGCGCGGCCTCAATCTCCTCCTCCGAACTCCGGTCAGCAAGAGAATCCCTCAAAAATCTCCTCTTGCGGGTAACAAGAGGTCTATCATCCTCATCCTCGCTACGAAACTCGTTGATTTGGTCTAAAAGAGAGGGCTCACGAGCAACCCCCTTCCCCTTCGATTTGGAGCTGGATGAAGAATCGGCACGACCCATGATGCACTGAGGATGGAAAGCCAAGTCAAAATGAGCAAAAACTCAAAAATTGCACTGAATTACGATCGAGTCGATCGACTGGCTGAGGACAGATATCTCAGTCGATCGACTGAGGGTTGAAATCCGATCGGATTAGGTCGAATTTGGGGGTTTTCCGGGGAGGGATTTTCGAAAGGAATTGATGGTTGGGGTTTGTAGGCGGGGGTTTATGGAGCAGTTTGGCGGTGGAATCGGGGAAAACAACCGGCGGACGGAGGAGATCGGCTGAGAAATGTGTTTCCGATCGGAACTTCAATTTTTTGGCGATTCGGGCGGCGGTTTGAGGGCGGATGAGTGGCGGAGGCGAGGCGAGCTGGTGGCGAGGCTGTTGGGGGTATTCCGGCGAAGATTGGAGGAAGATTGGATTGGAGTAGATTTGATTTGGGATTTTAGGGTTTAGTTCGAAAATGAAGAAGGAGAAGGGAATCTGATATTAGGATAAGAAAATCCCAGTCGATCGACTGGATTATCGCTTACCTCCCAGTCGATCGATTGGACCCTAAATCCCTGCAAAAAATAATTTTCCACGTCTCGTCGAATCCCAACTCCACACTCAGAATTTCTACCCATAATCAAGAATAAGTACCACTCAAAATATCACATATAATCAAGGTACGCCCCTTCTAAGCAATCACTAGCACATAGCATAAGATTTTTAAATAAATAAGATAGGGTAACCACTCCACACTTAGAATGCCACCATCATCAAGAAAATTCATGCAAGCCTCATATCACATCACACACACCTAAATCATGCATAGGAAATTATCCGAACCACCAAACCATATCACAAGTTCACAAAAGCATGCTACACATATGTGGACGTTACTTGTGCATAGATAGACAACTCACAAACCGGGGTACCTCCCGTGAGGTGCCTAGTTTAACGTCTTGGCAAAGACCGAGCCGGTCCTCTTCTTACTAAGAAACACACTTGAGGAGTCCATAGCTAGGATCCCTCCTCAAGCGGGAAAAAAAACTCTCTAAGGGTCGGTGAAATGGCGAGTCTCATTGTTCTCATCCCGAACGCCTTCTCTATAGTGCTTTAGCCTCTGTCCATTTGCCGTGAAGGTAGTCCCATCATTGTTGAGCAATTCTACGTGTCCATCCTCATAAGGCTTGTGGACAATAAATGGACCACTCCACCGGCTTCTCAATTTTCCCGGGAATAGCTTAAGCCTAGAATTAAAGAGCAAGACCTTCTCTCCCTTCTTGAATTCACGACGAAGTATCCTTTTGTCGTGCCATTTCTTGGTCTTCTCTTTGTAGATCCTAGCACTTTCGTAGGCCTCATTCCTTATTTCTTCTAACTCATGGAGTTGAAGCACCCTATGGTCTCCCGCCATTTGTAAATCCATATTCAACGTTTTGATTGCCCACATCGCCTTGTACTCCAATTCCACCGGCAAGTGGCACGGCTTCCCATAAATAAGGCGATAGGGAGACATTCCAATAGGGGGTTTGAATGCCGTACGATAGGCCCATAGAGCGTCATCTAGCTTCGATGACCAATCTTTTCTTGAGCTCCCCACGGTTTTATCCAAGATTGCCTTGATTTCTCGATTTGAAATTTCCACTTGCCCACTAGTTTGTGGGTGATAAGGGGTGGCAACCTTGTGACTAACTCCATACTTGCGAAGCAAGGCCTCGAAATGTCTCTCCTTGAAATGCGAACCGCCATCACTTATAACGGTCCTTGGCACCCCAAATCTCGGAAAGATGATTTTCTTGAATAGTTTCGTGACCACCTTGGCATCACAAGTGGGGGAAGCGACGGCTTCAACCCATTTTGAGACGTAATCAACCGCCACCAATATGAATCGGTTCCCAAATGAAGAAGGAAAAGGGCCCATATAGTCAATGCCCCATACGTCAAATATCTCGACCGGGAGGATGCTTTGTTGTGGCATTTTGATGCCTCTTTGAGATATTGCCGGTCCTTTGACATTGATCACATGCTTTCGTGAACTCATAAGCATTGCCAAAGAGAGTAGGCCAATAAAAGCCGCATTGTAGTACTTTTGACGCGGTTTTTGCTCCACTACCATGTCCTCCATATTGGGAAGAGTGACAATGGTAAAGAATTTCTCTCATTTCCTCTTCGGCGACACAAGTCCTATATAGCCCATCCGCGCAAAGCCTATAAAGGTAGGGCTCATCCCAATAGTACCTCTTGGTCTCGGAAAGGAATTTTCTCCTTTGATGGTGGTTCATATCGTGGGGTATGATTCCACAAACCACAAAGTTTACGAAATCCGCATACCAAGGAAGCGCCTCCGCTTCAACTCTCATGAGTTGCTCTCCGACAAATGAATCATTCACCGGTCTAGTATCCGTCTCAATCTCTTCATTCTCCTCTAGCCTTGATAAGTGGTCGGCTACCACGTTTTCTACCCCCTTCTTGTCTTTAATCTCGATATCAAACTCTTGGAGTAGTAAAATCCACCTTATCAATCTTGGCTTGGAATCCTTCTTTGCTAAGAGATATTTGATAGCCGCATGATCCGTGAATACTATAACCTTTGAAGCCACAAGATAAGGACGAAATTTGTCGAAGGCATAGACGATAGCAAGAAGTTCCTTCTCCGTAGTTGTATAATTCAATTGAGCACCACTAAGAACTTTGCTTGTGTAGTGGATGGCATGAAGTTTCTTGTCTATCCTTTGCCCAAGAACCTCCCCAATTGCATAATCGCTTGCGTCACACATGAGTTCAAAGGGCAATTCCCACCTAGGGGGTTGAATAATAGGAGCCGAAATCAATGCCTCTTTTAACTTCTTGAAGGCTACTAGGCAATCTTCATCAAAATGAAATTTTGTATCATTGCATAGAAGATTTGTCAATGGCTTTGCAATCTTCGAGAAGTCCTTTATAAACCTTCTATAAAATCCGGCATGACCAAGGAAACTCCTAATTCCTTTCACATCTCTTGGAGGTGGCAATTTCTCCATGATTTCAATTTTTGCCTTGTCCACCTCAATTCCTCTTTTTGAGACCAAATGCCCAAGAACTATCCCCTCCTGCACCATGAAATGACATTTTTCCCAATTAAGTACAAGGTTCGTCTCAATGCATCTTTTCAACACTTTAGCCAAATTAGCTAAACAATCATCAAAAGACGAACCATAAACAGAAAAGTCATCCATGAACACTTCCATGATTTTCTCAATAAATTCCGAAAAGATAGCCATCATGCATCTTTGGAAGGTACCCGGCGCATTACAAAGCCCAAAGGGCATTCGCCGATAGGCGAATGTTCCATAGGGACATGTAAAGGTGGTTTTTTCTTGGTCTTGTGGATGAATAGGGATTTGGAAAAATCCACTATATCCATCAAGATAACAAAAGTAATCATGCTTAGCTAATCTTTCCAACATTTGGTCAATAAATGGAAGGGGAAAGTGATCTTTTCTAGTGGCTTGGTTAAGCTTCCTATAATCCACACACATACGCCACCCGGTTACCGTTCTTGTGGGGATTAGTTCATTCTTCTCATTTTTAATTACGGTCATCCCCCCTTTTTAGGAACTACATGAATGGGGCTCACCCATTTAGAGTCCGCAACGGGGAAAATGATTCCCGCATCAAGCAATTTAAGGACCTCTTTCTTAACAACCTCACCCACGATAGGATTCAACCTCCTAGCTCTCTCCCTAGATGGCATACTATTACTCTCTAAGTTGATTTCATGCATGCATAAATTAGGGCTTGTTCCCTTTAAATCATCAATAGAGTAGCCAATAGCATCCTTATGTTTCCTAACCACATCAAGCAATTTTGAGGTTTCAACATCATTCAAAGAAGAGTTCACAATGATAGGCAAGCTAGAATTTGGGCCTAAGAACTCATACCTTAGGCTTGTTGGTAGAGCTTTAAGCTCTACCGAACAAAACTCCTTACCTTTGTCGCTTAGAGTCCCTTCTTCACAATTCTCCTCTAAGATAGCCCAACAATCGCCAATGTCGGGAAGCTCATTGTCAAGGTCAATTGCACTCATGAGAAGGTTAGGCACATCATACATTTCATAAGTATCAACTAGGTCAAGATAATTACAAGTCATTGTAGAATTAGGACCTCATTGTGCTTTTTCAAGATTAAACTCAATTTCCTCATCTCCTACCCTCATGGTAATTGACCCCTTAGTCGTATCAAAAATAGCCCCCGCGGTGTAGAGGAAGGGCCTTCCCAATAGAATGGGAATTTCATTGTCCTCCTCCATCTCTAACACCACGAAATCCCCCGGGATATAGAAATTCCCTACTCTAACCGGGACATCCTTAAGGACTCCCTTAGGAAACCTCGAGGAGCGGTCCGCAAGCCTTAGAATCATGCTAGTTGGTTTAGGCTCACCCATATTTAGCTTTTTACACAAAGAATAAGGCATCAACGATATGCTTGCACCCAAATCACACATTGCTCGTTCAATCTTAATATCATTAATAAAGCATGAAATGGAAAAGCTACCGGGATCCTCAAGCTTTGGGGGCATGCGAGGTTGGAGTATGGCACTACATTCGCCATTGAGGGACACCGTATCGACATCCTCGATAGTCCTCCTACAAGTAATGACATCTTTTAGAAAACGAGCATATGAAGGAGCTTGAGTTATTACCTCGGTGAAGGGCATTGTCACATAGAGCTTCCTCATCATCTTCGCAAACTTGGAGAATTGCTTATCATTTGTTTTCTTCTTTAGCCTTTGAGGGAATGGGATAGGAGGAGTGTAGACTCTAGGTTCGTCTTTCTCCTTTTTTTCCACCTCTCTTTCCTTTTCAACTTGAGGGTTAGGAACCTCTTCATCCAATTCTTCAATTTCGGCACTAGCTTGGCCTCCAAGGTCAAAAGAAACTCTCTTCCTTTTAGGTACCTCGCTCTCTAGATTTTTCCCACTTCTCAAGGTTACCGCATTACAATGCTCTCTATTCCCTTGTTCGGGTCTAACCGGTAGCTTGCCCGGTGCCCTTGTAGATGCCTCGGCTTGTTGAGCAATTTGACTTTCAAGCATTTTGTTGTGGGTCTCCAATCTCTCAAACTGAGTTTGCATGTCTTCAAATTTAGCTTGAACGTCCCTACTTGCCCTCTCTTGTTGTGCAAGGATTTTGGCTAGCATAGCTTCCACACCGGATGATTCGTTTGAAGGTTGTGGAGGAGCTTCCACTTGTTGATAGGGTCTTTGAGCTTGGGATTGATATTGTTGCCCTTGGTTTCTTTGGAGCAAGGTCGGTCCTTGACCTTGATATTGGTTCCTAGGTTGGAGCCCTTGATTGTATTGAGTAGGTTTAGGACCGAATCCGGGAGGTGTGGATCCAAAGTCGGGGCGAGTGGGATTAGTGGTTTTGTAGGAGAAATTGGGGTGATTTCTCCATCCCGAAGAGAACTTTGGTGTAGTGTAGTTGGCTTGAGAGCCTTGCCCTTGATTGGCATTACTTCCATAGTCCCTTCCTTGATTTCCTCCCACAAAATTAACTTCTCCATACCCTTGCCCTTGCACATCCCTTTGAACCAAGGGGCAAGAAACCGTCTCATGCTCGTAGACCTCACAAATGTCGCACCCTTGCTGCGTTGAAGCTTCTTTGTCCGGGTGTTTAAGCCTAAACACTTCATCCGAGAGATTATCAAAGTCCTTCCTCAAAGCATCATAATCCCTAGAGCTTACCGCTTTCACTTCGTGTCTCTCATTTCTTCTTCTAGGATTTCCTCTCTCGCTTCCCCACATGAAATAATTCTTCGTTATTTTCTCTATAACCGTAAAGGCTTCATGTGGTGCAAGGTCCATTATAGCTCCGCCCGAAGCGGTGTCAAGTGCAAGACGAGAATTACCGTCCACACCTTGATAGAAGGTGTGGAATAGAAGAAGATCATCCAAATTGTGGTGAGGACATAGCCTTTGATATTCCTTGTATCGCTCCCAAGCTTCATAGAGCGTCTCTCCATCCATTTGCACAAAATTTGTGATTTGGCTCCTATAATGCGCCGTCTTGGAAGGAGGAAAGTATTTATTTAGAAAGGCCACGGCTAGCTCCTCCCAAGTAGTGAAGCTATCGGGAGTTTGACTCCTCAACCAATCTCTTGCTCTTCCCGTGAGGGAGAAGGGGAAAAGCCTAAGTAGCTTAGCATCTTCCGAAATTCCATTGATCTTGAATGTAGCACAAACTTCAAGAAATGACGTCAAATGGGAATTTGGATCTTCATTGTCCCTCCCCGAGAATTGGTTAGATTGAACCATTTGAATAGTGGACGTCTTCAAATCAAAATCCCGGTTATCTACGGTAGGCAATTGGATGGGAGAACGGTAGCCATATGCCGTAGGGATGGCATAGTCCTTGAGGGCCCTTCTAGCTAGGGGCAATTGTGGAAGGTTATCTTGGTTTCCTTGACGAGGAGGGGGCGGAGGAGGAGGTAGTCTATTATCCCTATCACCCATGACTTCTTGAGTAGTGGAAGTTGATCCTTTGTCTTTGTTGGTCTTACTCCTTGTAAGATGAGGGTTAACTAGCTCTCTAATAGGTTGGTTCAAGTCTCTATCCACAATATGAGTAAGCTTCTTGGTCTTTGGTGGCATAAAAGAGGTGAACCTACAAGGGGAGCCAATTAAAACAAGTAAGCGTAGTGAATAAGCTCAAGATTTGCAAGTATCAAGTAAAATAAGGTAAAACATGGAATAGTCGGAGCACTAAATGACTTTCCTAGGGGTAATCTAGCTATTGCTCCCCGGCAACGGAGCCATTTTGATCGTTGTATTTTTAGTGTGTTGATCAAAAACAATTTGTAATCAACCGGTAAGACCGGTGTCGAACCCAAGGGAGCAAATGGACTACACGCTAGTTCTATCAAGTTTTCTTACTCGGCTAATTCCTAAAATTCAAATTGGTTGAGTTATCAATATTTCTAAAACAAGAATGAAATGGTTTTAGGGATTGAATTCAATTAAAAGCGAGTTTCGAGGGATTAATCCCCTCCTTGGCAATTTCCCAATGATCATGCAAACAAGAGTTCAATTAATTAGGAATTGATAGGTTTTGAACCTAGCCTAGACTAAGAATTAGGCTATTACGCGTATCTTAGTCAAGCCATCTTAGTTAGGATCTCACTAATTAAAGGGTGTTGATCCACTATATAGCATTTACTCTCATAAATGCTATATGCATAAAGTTCTAGTTGACCTCTCACCATGCATTTACTCTCATAAATGTAGGTTGAGTTCAATTTTACTATATCAAAACCATCCCTAAGCTTTCTCAAGACTTAGATCAAAGTTCTAACATAAACATGTCACTTAGGCATTTTATCAAACACTTAGAGACATGTCTAACATGAAGAGCATAGTAAAAATGAAATCAACTTTAATAGATCTATTCAAATGTGTTCACAATAATCATTGAGTACCAAGGAGGTTCATAGAACCCCTCAAAACACAAGGGAGACTACTCACTCATCATGTAAGACAACATGATGAGTAGGTTTTTACAAGCAAATCTAGGAGAAAAGAAGAGGGAAAGAATATGATGATTAGTCCTAGTGAACTCCCTTGATCTTGATTCCTCCTTGATTTGATGATGATGAAACCCTTGATTTGATCACTTTTCTTTGTCTTCTTCTCCAGAAAAATCCCAGATATTAGGTCAAGAAACCCTCTTTCTATTTATAGCCTCGGATTATTTTCGGTACTGTAGCAAGTCCAGTCGATCGACTGGCGTTGGTCTTGTGGCCCAGTCGATCGACTGGAGGTAGAAAATGGCACTTGGATAGCAGGATCTCAGTCGATCGACTGGAGCAGGGGAGCTTCCCAGTCGATCGACTGGCTTTGTGCGGAAAACAGGTCCTCCTGAAACTCCATCTACTCGATCGACTGAGGTCCCAGTCGATCGACTGGAGGCGCGTGGCTTGCAACCCATGGGTAGAAGACTCTTCAGTCGATCGACTGGAGGGGCCAGTCAATCGACTGATAATGCTCGATTTTCAGCACCTCCTGAGAGTTTATCTAGTCGATCGACTGGAGCAGGGGAGCTTCCCAGTCGATCGACTGGAGACCAATTCCTACCAACTTTTGCTCTAAAACACCGATTTTCTCCGAGTTTCCTTCCAATGGCTCTTGACACTAAGACATCTTGCTTTGTACCTGAAACGCACGAGAAAAGGATCAAATGACATCAAATAGTAGTTGGAATCGAACTAAAGCTATAGTGAAAACCGGGCATTAATGAGTCGAAAACTCGACTCATCAAAACCCCAGGCCTCGATGTCCAGACTCCATCCTCTGAGATCTGAGAATATCATTTAAGTCGTTAGTGCCAGAATTGAGCATCCTTACCGACTGTTTGAGGTGGTTGAGCTCCTTCTCAGTATCTGAATGATCCATCTTCTCAGATTCTAGCTGAAGTTCCAGCTGTTCTATCCTCCTTAGTTGGAACACCTCCTTGCGCTTCAGATCTGTGATGGTTTTTCTTAGACCCGCCATGCCTACAGGATGAGTGTCACGGTCCCTCTCCATGTCGACTTTCAGTGAAGAGACAGTACCCATCAGCTCTGTTTTCTGAGCAAGAAGACACAATCTTTCCTGCTTCATCTCAGCCAGTTGAGTGTTCAGTGAGTCTACTGTGCCTTCGAGTTCCACCTTCTGTGTAAGCAGTATCTCGACCTCCTACCAGACCTTGTCCTTTTTTATAGCGATGCTTGCAACGGTGTCATTCAGCTTCTTGTTGACCTTGATCAGTAGCAGCCATTTCTCGTACAGATCTTTATGTCTCAGCTAGGGACTCCTGCGTGAGTTCTTCATCGTCACTGTCTGAGAGGTCTTCAGCTGGGAGTTCAAATTGAGATGGAACTAGTTCACTGGTGTTACTGCATTCACCCAGAGTTGTGACGAAAGCCACAAAGTTGGTGGTTTCACCTCCTTCTTTTTCTTCGTTTGACTCACTGTCGCTGAAGCTAGCGACCATTGCCTTCTTCTTCATGATAGTATTTGCACATTGTGAAGCAATATGACCGAAACCTCTGCATTCATGGCACTGAATCTCTTCCTTTCCTTTGTCAGAGGAGTCTTGCTTCACATCGCGGGATTTTGATCTTCCGATTTTCCAGTTTCGGAAGCTGTTTGATGAAGGCTGATTTTGTTCTGGACCACGCCTGTTGATTTTCCTTACCATTCTTCCAAAGTTCTGTGCCATCATAGCCAGTTGCTCTGTGGTGCAGCCGGCATCCAGTTTGTCTTCTGACATGTCTGCTTTTAAGGCGATTCCCTTCACATCTCCGGTTTGGAAATCATGATTGATCTCGTAAGTTCTGAGAGACCCCATCAGCTTGTCCAACTTTAGTTTGGTGATGTCATGCATTTCCTCAATGATAGTGACCTTCATGGCAAATCTCGGAGGGAGTGATCTCAGGACTTTACTGGCCAATCTTTCTTCATCAATGGGTTTCCCTAGTGCAGACGCCTCGTTGGACAGTTCCAGAACTCTGGTGTTGTACTCAGTGATGGTTTCACTTTCCTTCATCTTCATCTCTTCAAACCTGGTTGTAACAGCCTGCGTGCGTGAGTTGCGAACCTTGTCTGTGCCTTCAAAGGCTGTTTGGAGGATGTCCCATGCTTCCTTGGCCACTTCACAGTTGATGATTAGCTTCATGACGTTTTCATCTACGGTAGAGAAAATTGCGTTCATAGCCTTTGAGTTTCCCATAGATGCTTTGTCCTCCTCTTCTGTCCACAGTGCTTCTGGTTTCGGGATCGGTTCTCCAGTGAGATTGTTCATCATGGGTTCCGTCCAACCTTTCAGAACAGCCTTCCACGCTTTGTTGTCTAAAGATTTCAGAAAGGATCTCATCACGGGCTTCCAGGTGGCATAGTTCGATCCTTCGAGTAGCGGGGGTCTGGTGATGCTTTGTCCTTCCTTCAGAGTCATCTTGAACAGTTCAGGATCCCACTCAGTGTATCGAGTGTTTGCTCTGATACCAATTGAAATTATATCCCCTGTTCAAGCTTGTGTTCAAGGTACAGTTGAGACAGCCCTTGAACTCCTTTCACAACAGTTCAGCAGACAGAACAAATAATAGGAGCACGCACAGAATGATAACCCAGTTCGGCCACGCCTACTGATGGACCAAAATTATACGAATCAAAAACACAGTAAAACCCACCAAATTAGACTGTTGGTCTATTTAACTTCTACTTGTTAGTCCCGATATATTTCTACAGGGTATTTTGGCACTTAGAGAGAAAACACGCTAAGGAGGAGTTTTTAAGCGGAAAATGAAGAACGAGTCATTCTAGGTCACGACCATGCTACACTCAAAATCAGCCTTAACATCCTTCATGGAACCGACTTGGAATCACTCAGATATTCTAGAACCATCGGCAAATGGACAAGAACGCAAGGCAAAAGCACCGAGCCCGGTAAAGGCCAAACAAGGGCAATTTCATCGGATTTGAGATTTCGACCATGTTCCAAGCGGAATTTGGCTTAGGTTCCTTCTTGAGATCATCTTAGAATGACATTTTCATTCAAAATACACTCTCCAAAATCCAAGAAGCTCCGGCCAAAGCTCCGGTCAGATCCGGTCAAACCGATGACTTTTGTGAAGATCACAAGCTTCTAGAAGGGATGCTCCTCCTCACATGGGTGGCTCCTCCCTCACATGGTGGCTCCTCCACTCTCCTCCCTCCAAGTGGCGGCTCCTCCTCCTCTCCTCCCAAAGCCGCCGGCGGCTCTTGCTCCTCCATGGAGAAGTTGCCATGTGGTGGCTCCTCCACCACATCTTCATCTCCTCCTCCTCCACCCTTGGATGCTCCTCCACTTGCCACCATCTTGACCCTCTATTCTCCTCCTCCATGGCTATAAAAGGAGGCCTCCTCCTCCTCATTTCAACACACCCCAAAATGTGGAGAGCTTCTCTCTCTACAAAATCGCTCTAAATCTCTCTAGCTTTTGTGGGCACAATTATGTAATATTACTTTGGAATAAAGAATCCCTTGGCGCTTCAACGGTTGTAAGTATCTCTTAGTATTTATTTATTTAATTGTTGTCTTTAATTCCTTAGTTATAATGTTTAGCGCGATGAATAGTAGCTAAACTAGTAGTTCGGTAGAAGGGGCGTACTTGTATTATAAATGTTTTAGACTTTACTCTTAGTATACCTTTGTATTCGATACTTGTTCTATGTGCCATATATTAAGTCAGAACGTCCATGGTTGAGGGGACGCTTGGAATGGCAAAGCTCACCATGGGGGTTCGTAAACTTGTACTGATAAGTGGATGCTTGGAATGGCTAAGCTTATTTGAGAAGTTTGACTCATCTTAAACACCATCTGGTTTGATCGGAAATGACGGACCAGATGGATGCACTTACGACTAAGATACTTCGAAAGGAGGAATTAGTTTTGCTTAGAACAAGTGTTTTAAATGGTGTTGCAAGTCTTGCGCTAGAAATAGCCTCGATTCATCTTTGAATACTTAGCATGATCATGTCTTGCGCTAGAAATAGTTTCAATTCATCTTTGACCACTTGGTATGATCATTAGCGGTCGATGATAAACAATTATAATACAAGGCCCCTAAAACCGAATACTTTCCGTACAGTCTATTATCAATTATTGTAATTTACTTTCAGTTCCCAAAACACTCAAACCCAACCCCCAACTGTATTTACTTTCGTGACAATCCCGTAAAAACAACTAATCCACACTGACTCCTTTGGGTTCGACCCCTACTTACCACTTGCTACCCAGTAGTCTAGTCGCGAGTAGCTGACTATAAATTTATTTGCACATTTGCTGTGACGACAAGCATCTGTCAAATTGGCGCCGTTGCCGGGGAGTTGTGCATCGGAATAGTTGTTCTGTTTTCTTTTTTCTTTTTTCTTGTTTTATCATGCAATTCACTAAGTCCTACTACTACGGAATGGAACCTTGGAACACTGAGGAGTTTTCCCCACCACCCTTCGAACTTGAAATCCGCGAGAAGATCAACAAAATAACGCAATCCCGGGACGAAACATTGGATGAGTACTTATGGTACTTCGATTCCATTGTGACGAGCTGCCCGCACCATGGATTCACCAATTTCGATCTTCAAACAAAGTTTCTCTGTGGAATGTTGCCACATGAGTGGGACCAGCTAAATAATGCAGCAGGAGGATCAATGTGGGACTTAACCGAGGATGATCTTTGGAAATTAATAAAGGATTTGGCCGCGAGGTCAAGACCAAGCCAAGATCAGGCCGAGCCAATCGAGGACGGTATAACGGAGCTGGCATCTAGCATCCAGCAGTTGGACAACACGATGCAACAAATCAGGGCCAAAACTGAACTATGGGCGGCAGAAAAGGAGCTGGCAGCTAGCACCCAGCAATTGGCCACAGACATGCAGCAATTGAGTGCATTGATGCACCAATTCACGGCTGAATCCGAGGAGCCGACTAAGGTTGAGGACCCGCAAATAACCGAAGAAGAACTGCCCCAATCAGACCCGGTCCTTATCACCAATCCATCAGAGGAAATCACTGTCCTAACTGCCGAGCCTACAGAAGTCTCGAACCTCACTGCTGAAGCGGCCGAAGAAATCAAGCCAGGCCCGGTACTTGCGCTCGAAGCACCCGAGGAAGTCCCGGACCTCATTGCCGAACTGTCCGAGAAAGACCTAGTCCTCACTGTCGGAGCACCTGAAACAGACCTAGTCCTCATGGTCGAATTGCCTCAACTCAAACCTTCATATTTTATGCCGATCATAGCCACCGAAGATCATATAATCAATGATGATGCGGTACAAGGGGAGTTGGAGGCAGAGCATGAGCCAAAAAAGCCAACAAAGGAAATCTCTCTCGTCACAACCCAAGAAAAACCACCCGGGAACTCAAACATTCCAAGACAACCATTCGTAGCTACCACCAAGAAGAGGCCTCACATGGGAACATGCATGTGGTCGCCGATGTTTGAAGGCACAAAACCCAACTTCCAAACTCGCGAAAGTGCCAACTATTCAAACATGAAGAAGCGGTAAAGACATGGGCCGAAACAATGGAAATCCGGAAGAAGTAACAAGCAAGCACGACGCATTGGACCAGCAGCTATGGTCAAGGAAACCTCACCCTCTCGGAGCAAAAGGGCTGCCGAGAAAAAGTTTGACCTCACTCACCCTTGGGATCCGACCTTATGATCCATGATTGAGGTACTGTCGAGCCAACGGCGTTAAATAAGTGCACTGGTCGGGAGGTAACCCGACACTATCTTACTTTCTGCACTTTATTTTCTGTCTTTTTATTTTCTGTGTTTTAGTTTTTATCAATAAGTCGCTCTCACCCACTTGGTGCATAGAAGAAATGACTATTCAGGAATCGGACTTGGGTGCAACATTAGGCCTGATAGGGCTACGCTCAGAGTTCAAGGCCCCAGCCGAACTCCCTCGATTATCCAGCCTCGTGCCATGTCGTTCACTCGACACCTTAAAGGGAGTTCTGTCTTTCCTTTTCCTTAATATCATTTCCTTCTCGTACAACAACTGCTTGCATGGCTTTTGAACTAAGTCTTGCTGAAAGGCATGCCTTCGTTCAGAAGTGTGGGGTGAGAACCACCTGTATATATTAGTTAATAAGTATTATCTTTTTGAAAGTATGAACTTAAGAATGTGAAAAAGATAGACCGAAATTCATGCATTTACCTTGTGAAAATTCAACTGTTTAAAAACTTAGAATGTAACTTTTCATTTGTCCTTTGTGCTGAGATAACTAGGGATGTGGAGTTGACATAAACTGCCCTAGAGAGGCTTGGCAAGCAATCAAAGGATCAGATCAAACTATATGGTTTTCGAAGTCAGTGGAGGCTGCACTTCGGGTTTCAGTGAAGATTGAAGTCATCTCCGCCATGCAATGCAAAAGGCGAGGACGGGAATCAGACCGTCCTATCTCCGGTCAAAGTAGCCGAGAAAATAGATGAGCGACCCTCATCTTGACCCGCGCGAAAACGACAGTCAAAGTAGCCGAGAAAATAGATGAGCGACCCTCACCTTGACCCGCGCGAAAACGGCAAAAAAGAGAGGAGCGGGGAGGTATTTCCATAGGCTTGCGGGCGATGATTGGACCTCCCAAAAAGGCTCGAGAAAATGGACTAGCAGTCACAAAAAGACGAAAAGCTCGAAGAAGCAAATCAAGAGGCCTAAGGCCCAAAATTGTGAAGGTTTTAACCGAACAAAAAGTGAAGAACTCAAAAAGTCAAATCAAAGGCCAAATGCCGATTCACTACAAAAAGCAGTCCCTTGCCAAAAGAAAATCAAAGTACTCAAACCAGTGAAACCCGAACCGAATCACGTGCTAGAGAAAGCTACCAGAAAACCATATAGCGCGAGACGATCCCGAGATTGCAGTCCAGAAGCCTCAACAGGGCTATCTCCCGAGACATCCAATATAATTTGCATCTCAGCACGGAGGTACAAGTAGTAAGTTTCTTCTATTTATTTACGCAGTTTAATTTGGTAATAAGTAGTAATGCATGAACTAGGATGAATCTAGTCCCACATTCTCACTTTCATATTCAAAGTTTTAACATGGATTGTGTGCACGCCCTTTAATAGCATTGTTCGGGACGAACAACTAAAAGTGTGGGGTGATCTGATGGACCAAAATTATACGAATCAAAAACACAGTAAAACCCACCAAATTAGACTGTTGGTCTATTTAACTTCTACTTGTTAGTCCCGATATATTTCTACAGGGTATTTTGGCACTTAGAGAGAAAACACGCTAAGGAGGAGTTTTTAAGCGGAAAATGAAGAACGAGTCATTCTAGGTCACGACCATGCTACACTCAAAATCAGCCTTAACATCCTTCATGGAACCGACTTGGAATCACTCAAATATTCTAGAACAGTCGGAAAATGGACAAGAACGCAAGGCAAAAGCACCGAGCCCGGTAAAGGCCAAACAAGGGCAATTTCATCGGATTTGAGATTTCGACCATGTTCCAAGCGGAATTTGGCTTAGGTTCCTTCTTGAGATCATCTTAGAATGACATTTTCATTCAAAATACACTCTCCAAAATCCAAGAAGCTCCGGCCAAAGCTCCGGTCAGATCCGGTCAAACCGATGACTTTTGTGAAGATCACAAGCTTCTAGAAGGGATGCTCCTCCTCACATGGGCGGCTCCTCCCTCACATGGTGGCTCCTCCACTCTCCTCCCTCCAAGTGGCGGCTCCTCCTCCTCTCCTCCCAAAGCCGCCGGCGGCTCTTGCTCCTCCATGGAGAAGTTGCCATGTGGTGGCTCCTCCACCACATCTTCATCTCCTCCTCCTCCACCCTTGGATGCTCCTCCACTTGCCACCATCTTGACCCTCCATTCTCCTCCTCCATGGCTATAAAAGGAGGCCTCCTCCTCCTCATTTCAACACACCCCAAAATGTGGAGAGCTTCTCTCTCTACAAAATCTCTCTAAATCTCTCTAGCTTTTGTGGGCACAATTATGTAATATTACTTTGGAATAAAGAATCCCTTGGCGCTTCAACGGTTGTAAGTATCTCTTAGTATTTGTTTATTTAACTGTTGTCTTTAATTCCTTAGTTATAATGTTTAGCGCGATGAATAGTAGCTAAACTAGTAGTTCGGTAGAAGGGGCGTACTTGTATTATAAATGTTTTAGACTTTACTCTTAGTATACCTTTGTATTCGATACTTGTTCTATGTGCCATATATTAAGTCAGAACGTCCATGGTTGAGGGGACGCTTGGAATGGCAAAGCTCACCATGGGGGTTCGTAAACTTGTACTGATAAGTGGATGCTTGGAATGGCTAAGCTTATTTGAGAAGTTTGACTCATCTTAAACACCATCTGGTTTGATCGGAAATGACGGACCAGATGGATGCACTTACGACTAAGATACTTCGAAAGGAGGAATTAGTTTTGCTTAGAACAAGTGTTTTAAATGGTGTTGCAAGTCTTGCGCTAGAAATAGCCTCGATTCATCTTTGAATACTTAGCATGATCATGTCTTGCGCTAGAAATAGTTTCAATTCATCTTTGACCACTTGGTATGATCATTAGCGGTCGATGATAAACAATTATAATACAAGGCCCCTAAAACCGAATACTTTCCTTACAGTCTATTATCAATTATTGTAATTTACTTTCAGTTCCCAAAACACTCAAACCCAACCCCCAACTGTATTTACTTTCGTGACAATCCCGTAAAAACAACTAATCCACACTGACTCCTTTGGGTTCGACCCCTACTTACCACTTGCTACCCAGTAGTCTAGTCGCGAGTAGCGGACTATAAATTTATTTGCACATTTGCTGTGACGACAAGCATCTGTCACCTACTCTGGGGGGTTTCCCACACCCTAGAAGGGACAGCAAATCTTTATTACGAGTTAGAGCTACAAGTGGACTTACGCTTACACCTTGTAATTGCCTAGCCTCTAACACTGCGTCTCTCAGATTTGCAACCGAGGTTCACAGCAGTTAACCTCAATCCCCTTCGTCCGAACCTTCAGTCCAAACGTGCTCGACCTTCTCTTGAAGCTCGGATGCTTTCTCTCAAAAGCTTGTTCACCTTTGTTGTGTGCGGCAGTTTGATCGCTTCCAGGCAGTCTGAGTTGCACGTGATGAGACTGCTCTTGCACCGATGAGTTTCCAGTGGGGAAACACAAACGGCCGTCGCTTTCTTCTTCTCCAATCGGTAGGGTTTGGTCGTGTATAATTGATCTTTGAAAGCGATATCGAATAAGGATGCCCTAGCAATGTATTTATATGCTTGGACGAAACCCTAATCTGCACTAGATAATCCCATCAAATATTTAGGAAATATTCCTAGATATTTGATGTATATCTTTCTCAAATCGGTTGGAAGAATATACGAAGACTTCTTGCCCAAGTTATCTACGCCGCCTTCAATATAGATATTCATTCGAATATCTGATGATCGAATAAGTCGCTGTCCGACTTCAAATCGATGAGATCTTCATTGTCCAATATCCTTCCGGGAAATATCCTTGCGTCTGTTCCACGCTGTACATGAGTGCTAGGATATGTTCGAACTCCCCCTGAACTCCTGCTCGAACTGTCTAATCTACGTTTTGCCAAATACATGCCACTCAAGGAAACATCACATCTCTAGGGGTGGAAGTTTTTCAATGACTGCAATCTTGGCCTTATCCACCTCAATTCCCCTATTAGAGACAAGATGCCCAATCACAATTCCCTCTTGTACCATGAAATGACATTTCTCCCAATTCAATACCAAGTCGGTCTCAATGCATTTATCGAGAACCTTTGAAAGGTTCTCTAGGCAAAAGTCAAAAGAGGGGCCATAAATTGAAAAGTCATCCATGAATACTTCCATTGTGTTTTCAATGAATTCGGAAAAAATGGCCATCATGCACCTTTGGAAGGTTCCCAACGCATTACATAGCCCAAAGGGCATACGTTTATATGCATAGGTTCCGCAGGGGCATGTGAAAGTGGTTTTCTCTTGGTCTTGAGGGTGAATAGGGATTTAAAAGAATCCGCTATATCCATCAAGATAGCAAAAATATTCATGGTTGGCTAATCTCTCAAGCATTTGGTCAATGAAGGGGAGGGGGAAGTGATCCTTTTTGGTTGCCTTGTTAAGTTTCCTATAGTCTACACACATGCGCCAACCGGTGACGGTTCTAGTTGGAATTAATTCATTTTTATCATTCTTAACAATGGTCAACCTCCCTTTTTAGGCACTACATGGATGGGGCTCACCCATTCTGAATCAGGAACGGCATAAATGATTCCCGCTTCCCTTAACTTAGTTATCTCCTTGAAGACAACTTCCCTTAACGTAGGGTTCAACCTCCTCAACCTCTCTCGGGTTGGTCTAGCATCATCATCCAATTTAATTATATGCATGCATATATCGGGGCTAATCCCATTAAGGTCATCAATGGAATACCCAATAGCCTCTCTACGAGTTTTAAGCACATGCAATAGTTTAGACGTTTCAAGCTCATTCAAAGATGCAATCACTATTACGGGAAAGGTAGAGTTTGGACCTAGAAATTCGTACCTTAGACTTGTAGGTAAAGCCTTAAGGTCTATCCTAAAAGGTCCCTTACCTTCTCCTTTCTCCGTTCTTTTCTTCTCATCATCTTTTTCCTCCTCGTCCATCATCAATAAATCCATCATAGATTCACCTATGCTTTCTGATACGACCAAGGGACCAAGCCATTGTTTCATGGCTCAATTGGTGATAGTGGCACACTAAAACCACTATCTAAAGGGGGTGGGCATCTCGTGTTCGAGTCCCACTACCAACATCCTCTACCAAAGGTTGGGGTGTATGGCCTGCAGGCCTGATACGACAGCGTGGGCAGCGTCCCTGAAACAATGGCTTGGTCCCTTGGTCGTATCACTTTCATCACTCAATAGCTCTTGCTCATTAAAAGTTAGTTCATCACAAGAAAAATCATTGTAAACAACAAGCAATTTACAATCCAATGAATTACTAGGGGCGCTACATGCTTGTCTTAGATAGAATTTGATTTTCTCTCCCCCTATATCATACTCTAGCAAATCATTTATGCAACTTATCACTGCCTTAGTAGTTTTCAAAAATGGCCTTCCCAAAATGATTGGAATCTCCCGCTCCTCTTCCATTTCTAGGATAAAGAAATCCACGGGGATGTAAAATTTCCCCACCTTCACGTGCACATCTTCTAGGATGCCACTTGGGATCCTAGAGGAACGATCCGCAAGGCATAGACTAATGGAAGTAGGCACGAGAGTCCCCATATAAAGTTTCTTATAGAGAGAGTAAGGCATTAATGAAATACTAGCACCTAGATCACACAACGCTTTGCTTATGTTAACATCACCAATAGAGATAGGAATGGAAAACGACCCTGGATCTTTCTCTTTCTTAGGCATAGGATTTTGCACAATAGCACTACATTCCGCATTTAGATTTATCGAGCTAATTTCAGAAATTTCACGCCTATGAGAGATTATATCCTTCAGAAATTTATTGTAAAGGGACATTTGGGATATTACCTCGGAGATTGGTAGTGTCACATTGATCTTCTTCATCATTTCCGCGAATTTTTGGAAGTGTGATTCGTTGTCTTTCTTTAATTTCCTTTGAGGGAATGGCATGGGAGGTTTGTAAGGGGAAGGTTCCTTTGTTGCATCCTTAGCAACTTCATTTGTTGAGTTCTTAGAGGGAACTTCTTTTGGCATCGGGATTTCTTCTTCAACCTCCTCTTCGCCTTCTTTGCCTTCATTTGGTGAGTGCTAGTGTCCTTTGGCTTGGGCGAAGGAGGTGTGTAAGTGTTCCCACTCCTCAAGGTTATAGCGTTCACATGCTCATTTTGATAGAAGTCCGGCTTAGAGGGAAGTTTCCCTTGATATCTCGTGGATGAACTAGCTTGTTAAGCAATTTGAGTTTCCAACATCTTGTTGTGAGTGGACATTTCATCTAGCCTTTGGTTGATTGCTTGGAACATGTGCTTAGTCTCTTGAGCCATCTTGTTTTGATCTTGAGCTAGCTTGCTTCGATCTTCAATCGCCTTGTTTTAACCCGCAACAAGTGTAGCCAACAACGTGGTCATAGTGGAGTCTTCCATAGGTGGTGGTTGAACTTGAATTTGTTGTTGAGGTTGGCCAGATTGTCCTTGATACATTTGCTTTTGATAGCCTTGATTTTGCCTTTGGTAATCTTAGTTCCTTGGGGTGAAACCGGGAGGAGGATTGCTCTTTTGGTGCCAATTTGGATCATACTTAATTGGTTTGGTTGTCTTGTATGAAAAATTAAGGTGGTCCGGTCTCTCCCATAGCTGACTTGATTTCTTTGCAAGAATTAACGTCCTCGTCATCTTGCGTCTCTTCTTGTGGGAAGGTATGAGGGTAATCATCCTCATTATGAGAGGGGCTTGTGCAAATGGCGCATACTCGAGGTTGCTTTTGAGATTGATTCACATGAAGTGCACTAAGGTAAGTGGCTAGAGAGTCTATCTTCTTGTTGAGAGCACGAACATCCTCTCTTAATTACGAACCTCACCCTTTCGGTGCTATTGGTTCGAATCAAGTAACTCGCTGATGTTTACCAACTCTTCGTTGAGTAAACATGGGGAGTCTTTGTCATAAAACTAGCGTTTCCCGTGATAAACTTGGGCTACTCTCGTAGTCACCAAGTTCGTAACATGTATTTTACTTAATAGTCGGACATTTAGCCTCACCATTTCGGCGCTATTGGCTTAACGTCTCAAAGCAATACACTTAGGCATTTTCTCAAACACCTAGTATGCATCGCTGGGTTTAGGTGCTAAGTAAAATAAAAATCATGTAAAACAATCCAAAACATGCAACGATTAATATATTAAACGATTCATAGTCGACTAAGCTTCGTAGGACCCCAAAATATGGGTCACTACTCACTATCCATCGTCATGGAAATACAAGTCATGTTCATGAACGGGACTAGAATTACAAACGAGGAAAAGGAAGTACTACACCCTTCCAATTGATGTTGACAACTTCCTTCAATCTCAATCCTTGATCCGATCGTAAATCCTTGAGTTTTCGTTCCCCCTTCTCTCTTTTTCGTTCTCTCCAAGTCTCTAGGCGTGAAAATGGAATGTGGAGAATGTTCCTTGGCGGCTGAAAAAATCCTTTCTTTTTGTTTAATTTTGCATTTTCCAAAAACCTAGCCCAAAGTCTGTTTTTGGCCCATTTGGCCCCTCAGGCATGTGTCGCTTATGTCAGCTAATAGGTGACACGGTTGGATCCAGAGAGGATGCAGTGTCACCTATTGTTGGCAGATGGTGACACGGGTGACACGGATGCGTTCTGCACAGCAGACTTCAAATCAAGGTTTGACCTCTTTATTGACTAAATCAGCTCTTGGTCCAAACTACAAAGTTGTAGCTCTTCATCTCAGCTTTCCAACAAGCCATAGATCAATGTATTCGGACACCGTATGCGCTCTGGACGTGTGTGACAAGTAGGGAGGTCAATCCGCCTATTTTTGCACTATTTTTGCCCAAATTTCCACAAAACGCTTTATTTCGCCTTTGATTCATTTCTTCACCTAAAAACATCAAATCATAGAGTTAGAGCTCATAAGAATAAGGAAAATGATCGAAAATCGACTAAATGTTGAGCGTAAATATAGTACAAAGTTATGCTCATCAAAACACTCCACGCTTAGAGTTTGTTCGTCCCGAACAAACATGAACTAAATCCTAATCCACTTTCGTAGGGAACACGAGTGCATTTAGCGTATGCATCAAGCCTTTAAACATATAGGCTACCCTACAGGACGAGTTGCAGTCTTGTGAGAGTTTTCAGAAAAGAGAATACTCACAAATCCCAAATGCAACTAGCTATATGCATGAACAAGATAGTTCCTCTTTTATCTAGGCAATACGCAACGATTACCCCATGCACATCAACTAAAATAGTAGCCAAAAAGTAACTCATTTTCAAAAGAATTTTGAACCACCAATGACCTTACAAGGATGCACATTCAAAGACAATCAATATTAGGGTTATCAAATGACTAACCTAACAATTCATTCAACCTTTTGGCAAGATACTCGAAACAAGATCCTTAGAAACACAAAATGCATGCCCATCGCGCGCCTATGCTATCAAGAAGGATAGTCTATGAGCTAACGATACAAAATTCATTTCCAAGTTTTAGGAGCTAAGTCCATAATTCGTAAGGAAAGAGGAGTTTGACACTTCATTTTCAAAACTATCTTAAACAAGGTCATGCTCACGTACTAGTACAAGGGTCATCCCTCTACTCAAGTCACATGCATACACACTAAAGAAATGATGGAAAGTACATTGACAAACTAAAGTGTGTGCCTCATGTTTTCTTTCTTTCATTTTTTTTTCAAGGCATTTTGCCCACGTTATGCTTCACGAAATGTTCTTTTGATAGCTTGCCTTATTTTGGCTTGTGCTTGTAAAAAAATTTTGCTTTTCTCTTTTTGTAGCTTGCCTTATTTTGGCTTGTGCTTGCATATACAAAATATGTTTTTTATTGGGGTCAAATTTTCACCCAAATTGACTCCACACTTAAGATTTGGCAGTGTACTAAGGAGAATAGTGACGTGTGCATATAATGTGAAAGAATAAAGATCACCTAAGAGCAATGACTAAGTTTTCGAAGAGAAGAAAAGTATTTCATGCTTTCTAATTTTATGCTCAAGTGATGCAAAAAGGTTGCCTAAATCATTAGAGAGACACAAGATAACAACAACAATGACGACTAGGAATTATGCACTCTTAAAAGTCATGGTGATTCTAGATTCAAAATCAAGTCATTAGCAATGAAACTAGATAGTCGAGTAATGGGGTTATGCAAATGCCTTGGAAATTCGAGTACTCAAATGTAAGCTAATGCATAAAAAATGCAAGTGCCTAGACATGGATGATTTCAATAGATTTCACTACACACCCACTCCACACTTAAGAGGAAGCTTAGTCCCTAAGCGATAAATATATATAATTGAAAAGTGTAGGGCATGAGACTTCCCAGAAATTGCAGCTTAAGACGTGTGATTCAACATTTGCTCATTCTTTTCCCATGTATGATATTCAAATCTGTAAAACAAACAAGTGACCACTACATAGAAATTATTAGAACATGTCACAAGTATAATGCACATCATAGTAGGGATCTTTACACTTAAATCAAAAGCTTCTAGCGAGTAATGACGCGAGTGCAAAATTAATTTGATAAGGCAACTTACAAATGGTTTTACTTCCCTCGAAGACCTAGTTTAACGTCTTGGCGAGACTAGCAAAGCGCCCCATGGATTAGCTTGAGAGAAGTCCTTTTCTCGAATAACTTCTTGCGGGGCCATTGGTGTTTAAGGCGTCAAGCCACCTTCAAATCCCATTTGAATTTTCTTCCATCAAGTCTACAATGGACTTCTCGATGGAAGTTCAACCCTTTTAAAAGCGATATGCTTTTCAAGATGGAGGGATTGTAGGAGCTCCTTGTTAGTAATTTTGCAAAATAAGGTGCAAAGCTCCTAAATTTGTCTCGAGACGGCGTGATGAAGAAAGGGTCTTCAAAACTCGTCTCGAGCTCGATGGGCACACCGGGCTTGAGTTTCTCAAAGACTTCCTTGGGAGCCCAGTCCTCTAACTCCTTCTCAAAATTTGCATTCTCTTGTATGCGTGGTTGCTCTCTTGTAGCATCCATGTAAACCTCAACAAAGTCTTCATATATTCCAAATCCCCGTGGCTCAATGTTCTCTTGCTCTATTTCATCTCTATCAAGATATTCAAGCTCACCTGCCATTGGTGGAAGTGAAAGTGTCCAAAAAGTATGGTCTTGTATACTTGAATCCTCCTCTTCTAACTCTTTGATAGCTTGGTCGGGCGCTTCAAAAGAGTCATTTGATAATTTATAGTCACTAGCTTCAAGGACTTCTTCTTCGGAGACCTCTTCTTCATAATCTAAGTTCCCATTTTCAATCGCTTGTTGTGCCAATGTACTTTCTAACTCTTGGTTACGGGCAGCGAGTTCATCTAAACATTGGTTCAAAACTTGGAAACTTTTTAGCATGTTCAGATTGTCTTGGGCAACCTTGTCTTGGGTGGCCTCTTGATTACCTAGGATGGTGTTTAACATCTCCATGATAGAAAGTCCACTGTTGAGTTGAGGATTTAAAGGATATTGAGGGTAGGAGTCTTGTACAGTTAAGTATTGGCTATCATCCCATTTTGGAGTGTTGGAATGTGTTGGATAGCAATGATCTTCCAATAAGCATTTGGTTGCTCCTTATCTTGGTAATATTGTTCATCGTAAGAGACTTATTGGTTGTGTGAATACATCCTCGCAAAACAAAAAGATCAAAGGTTAGTAAAGGATACGAGTGAAGAATATACAAAACAAAAAAGAAAATGTTTACAAGACTAGTCGAGATATCCACACAACCTAGGCTAGTGACAAGTTAATGCGTTGCTCCCCAGCAACGGCGCCATTTTGACGTGTAGTATTTTGAGCGTCAAAAACAATTTATAAAATCGGTAAATACCGAGTCGTCCAAGGGAGCAATTGTAAACTTGCGCACTATGCAAGGTTGTGTTTCTATTTATCCTAGTCTAAAACGAGTGTTTGTTTTGGTTTTAAATCTAATCAATCTAAATATGCAAGAAAGAAAAGGTTTTAATGAATTTCGAGAAGTATTTTGGGGAACTACTTCACTTACCCAACATTAGAATCAAGTTTATTAACTAGCATGCAAGGATTTGCCTATATTGATTGGAAAATAGCCGCACAATCCAAGTAAGAACCTCACCCTTTCGGTGCTATTGGTTCAAATTGAAGTTGTACCTTAAACTATGAACCTCACCCTTTCGGCGCTATTGGTTCGAATCAAGTAACTCGCTGATGTTTACCAACTCTCGTTGAGTAAACATGGGGAGTCCTTGTCATAAAACTAGCCTTTCCCGTGACAAACTTGGGCTACTCTCGTAGTCACTGAGTTCGTAACGTGTATTTTACTTAATAGTCGAACATTTAACCTCACCCTTTCGGCGCTATTGGCTTAACGTCTCATAGCAATACACTTAGGCATTTTCTCAAACACCTAGTATGCATCGCTGGGTTTAGGCGCTAAGTAAAATACAAATCATGTACAACAATCCAAAACATGCAACGATTAATATATTAAACGATTAGGACCCCAAAATATGGGTCACTACTCACTATCCATCGTCATGGAAACACAAGTCATGTTCATGAACGGGACTAGAATTACAAACGAGGAAAAGGAAGTACTACACCCTTCCAATTGATGTTGACAACTTCCTTCAATCTCAATCCTCGATCCGATCGTAAATCCTTGAGTTTTCGTTCCCCCTTCTCTCTTTTTCGTTCTCTCCAAGTCTCTAGGCGTGAAAATGGAATGTGGAGAATGTTCCTTGGCGACTGAAAAAATCCTTTCATTTTGTTTAATTTTGCATTTTCCAAAAACCTAGCCCAAAGTCTGTTTTTGGCCCATTTGGCCCCTCAGGCATGTGTCGCTTGTGTCAGCTAATAGGTGACACGGTTGGATCCAGAGAGGATGCAGTGTCACCTATTGTTGGCAGATGGTGACACGGGTGACACGGATGCGTTCTGCACAGCAGACTTCAAATCAAGGTTTGACCTCTTTATTGACTAAATCAGCTCTTGGTCCAAACTACAAAGTTGTAGCTCTTCATCTCAGCTTTCCAACAAGCCATAGATCAATGTATTCGGACACCGTATGCGCTCTGGACGTGTGTGACAAGTAGGGAGGTCAATCCGCCTATTTTTGCACTGTTTTTGCCTAAATTTCCACAAAACGCTTTGTTTCACCTTTGATTATTTTCTTCACCTAAAAAATCAAATCAAATCAAAGAGTTACAGCTCATAAGAATAAGGAAAATGATCAAAAATTGACTAAATGTTGAGCGTAAATATAGTACAAAGTTATGCTCATCACTTACCCAAATTAGTTGATCAACTTCTTGAGCCTTTGGGTCTTTGTCGGTGGAAAGTATTGTAGAAGAAAAGTTTGAGCTCACTCGTCCCATGTTGTGAAAGTACTAGCCTCATGACTCCATAGCAAATCTTTGGCTTTCCCCTTTAGAGAAAAGGGGAAAAGCTTGAGGTATATGGCTTCCTTCGGCACGTTAAGCTTGAAGGTTTCGCATATCTCAAGGAAGGAAGTCAAGTGAGCATTGGGATTTCCTATCTCAGTGAATGCGTTGTTGCCTACCATGTTTATCAATGCCGGTTTGAGTTTGAATTGAGGGGCATTAACTCCCGATGAAGCTATTGGCAATTGGAAATCGGCTAGGCTTGGAGTAGAATAGTCCTTCATGGGTTTCTCCCCATTGGGAGGATTGTTATCCATTGGTGGTGGTCTTCGTTTACGAGGTTGCCTTTTACTGCGAGAGCCTTGGCCCCTGGCTTTCTCTTGATCCAAAAAATATTTCAAAGCTTGATCAACACTGGGGGTCACTTTTTCCTTGCCTTTGACCTCGTTTGCATTCAACCGAAGCCTACAAGAACAAAAATAAAAGAATCCGTTAAGCCACAAATGAAACAAAAGTAATATAGCAAGAAGACCAAGTGGAATAGTTCAAATCTCGTAAAATCTACTTTAGTTCCTTAAGTTAATTCGTTACTCCGCGACAACGGCGCCATTTTGATCAGTGTAATATTTGCACTTCAATCGAATGGGATTAAAAGCAAGATATTTGGCCAAAAACAATTTGTAAGACCGGTAAGTACCGGGTCGTCCAAGGAGCAAGTGTAAACCTAAGACCACTTTTCGATTTTACTCCAATAAGTCTATTTCTTAAGCAATTGTTTAAAATTTTGTTAATCAATTACCAAGTAAAAACAATGAAATTAAGAGGGTGTTTTCAAGGGTTAAAAAGCGTTCCAAGGGTACTACGTCCCTCCTAGGTGTACTAGACTCTCGATAGGCACATATTCATGCAAGAACAAGCAATGTAATGGTTAGATTAAGGCGTGCGACTATTAAATAAAATTCTATCTC
Organism: Rhodiola kirilowii; assembly: GCA_033675215.1. Lineage (NCBI taxonomy): Eukaryota > Viridiplantae > Streptophyta > Magnoliopsida > Saxifragales > Crassulaceae > Rhodiola > Rhodiola kirilowii. The sequence goes on along the minus strand of CM066193.1, from coordinate 9,776,641 downwards.
CCGATTACTTCTTTGATTTAAGGAAGAGGCCCCTCGCACGTGAGCTTCAATCTCCTGATGTTTTTAGCTCACGTCCAACTCAAGTTTCTCAATCATCAACGCTAGTTGAATGATCAATATCCAAGAGCGGTGAAGATCAAGCCTATCTCGATGCTAGGATGAGTCACGCTAGTGAGCATCACCTAACAATGGTGAATCTACTTGCATTCTAGAACCCTTAGTCTCATTCTCTCGAATACTCAACTTCAAGTTCATGTTTCTAAACCACCTAGGCATTTTATTAAACACTTAGAGGGCATAGAGTTGACATTTAATCAAAGTAGATTCACAACCATGACAAAAGCTTCATTCAAACATATATTCAATGGAGAATAAAGTTTATACACCAAGGAGGACAATAGGACCCCTAGAAACTTGAAGGACTACTCACTACTCATGTTCATAGACAAACAGTAGTAGTGTTATTACAAGGAAAATGAAGATAACACAAAGAAGAGTAAGGAACTAGGATGAAAAATCCCCATATATCCTTGGAGTGCTTTAACTTTATGTGATGATCTTCAAAAACCCTTGTCTTCTCTCAAAAACCCCAGATACTTCTCCAAAAACCCTTTGTTTCTATTTATAGCAAGTCAGTAAAAACCATGTCTTGATGGGCCAACCGGCCGGCTCAACTATTGTGAAGGTCTTCCAATCGGTCGGTTCGCACAGGGCTGGTTTTTCTCGAACTCTATGGCATTTGAACCGGGCGGTTGAGATTGGTGTGCTTATGTGAACCGGCCAGTTCAATACCTCAGAGCCTGTTCTCTTTTTGGTCTCGACTCCAACCGGCCGGTCGGCTCCAAGGCAAATCTTTCAGCCGGCCAGTTGAAGTTCCATTCTGGGCACTTTTTGCTCCAAACGCTCAATTTATCTTTAAGTTTTGATCTTTGAGCCTTGTCTTCAAGAGATAGCTACTTTTAACATGAAACGTAAGAATAAGGGTCGATGAGCATCGGAATATCATCGGGAAATGACCAAAACTCTTCGTAAATGGAGAAGTAAAAGAGATGAGGATTCGACTCATCAAACATCTTCCATTTTCCATTTTTCAATATCAGTATTTGGGCAATCATCTTTAGAAATTTTCAGATGCCCTCCTAAGGGACTGGTGAGGGCTTAGCATTATTCATAGCAAACTTGTCTAAAACCTTAGCCACATAATCAACTTGAGACAAACAGATTTTTCTGTCATGTCTGTTTCTAATGATTTTCACACCCAATATCTTTTGAGCCTTACTAAAGTCTTTCATATCAATATGTTTCTTTAACTCCTTCTTAACATCAGCAATAGTAGTGATAGAGTGGCTCATTAACAATATGTCATCCACATAGAGAAGAACTACTTTCATGTACATGCAAGTATCATATTTGCTTCTAATGAATCCAAGAGTTAACATACATGAATCAAATTTCTTATTTCACTGCCTAGGTGATTGCTTAAGCCCATATATTGATTTATTCAGCAAGCACACAAAGTCAGGGGAATTTTTATCAATAAAACCAACTGGTTGATTCATGTAAATGGTTTCCTCTAAATCACCATGTAGAAAAGCAGTCTTAACATCCATTTGTTCTATTTCCCAATCATACACAGTAGCCATTGCAATATAGTCTTATATTTCACAACATGAGCAAAGATTTCACAACTAGCCTAGCCTTGAACCTAGGAGGTTCATCTAGGTCATTCCCTTCTTTGATCCTAAAGATCCATTTACAAGCAACAGTTTTCACATTTGCAGGTTTAGGGACAAGAGTCCAAGTTCTATTCTCACACATAGACTGTATTTCCTCATGCATAGCCTTAACCTATTCATTAGCATGTTTATCATGTAAAGCTTGTTCATAGGTTTCAGGCACAGAAAATTTAACACTTTCAGCAGCAAGCAAAGCATAATGAATCCTTTTATCATAGGCCTCAAACAAATTCATATCATATCTCATGTTCTTAAATTTTTTTCTCTAGGAGCTTTATCTCTAGCAAGCACATAATTGGATAGATCATTTCTATCATTCTCAATAACAATATAATCACCACAAATCACAGGTTCAATATTATCCAAACCACCAACATTGGTGGGTGAGTTATTTATGCTAGAAGATGAGGGAGTATGAGAGCTTACTTCCCCACCAGGCTGGTGAGGGAATTCATTCTGCTCTGCAGCAGGGGCAGCTCCATGACTTCAATCTCCATTTTGACTTGAGCTTTCCCTTTGTGTCGCAGAACTTGCGACTGAGTATCCCACATCAAACTCTTCACCCACTGGATTGTCAGCACTGAAATTATATCCCCTGTTCAAGCTTGTGTCCAAGATACAGTTTGCGACAGACCTTGAAATCTTTTCACAACAGATCAGTAGATAGTTCAAGGTACAGTTGCGACAGACCTTGAACTCGTATCACACCAGTTCAACAGACAAAGCAAATAAGCTTGTACGTGGACTTACACTTACACCTTGTAATTGCCTAGCCTCTAACACTGCGTCTCTCAGATTTGCAACCGAGGTTTACAGCAGTTAACCTCGATCCCCTTCGTCCAAACCTGCAGTCCAAACGTTCTCGACCTTCTCTTGAAGCTCGGATGCTTTCTCTCGAAAGCTTGTTCACCTTTGTTGTGTGCGGCAGTTTGATCGCTTCCAGGCAGTATCAGTTGCACTTGATAAGACTGCTCTTGCACCGATGAGTTTCCAGTGGGGAAACACAGCCGGCCGTCACTTTCTTCCTTCCCAATCGATAGTGTATACTCGTGTATGTTTGATCTTGAAAGCGATGCAGAATAAGGGCGCCCTAGCATTGTATTTATATGCTAGGACGAAACCCTAATTTGCACAAGATAATTCCATCAAATATTTAGGAAATATTCCTAGATATTTGATGTATATCTTTCTCAAATCGGTTGGAAGAATATACGAAGTCTTCGTGCCCAAGTAAGTAAAGCCACCTTCAATGTAGATATTCATTTGAATATCTCATGCTCGAATAAGTCGCTGGCCGACTTAACTTGGCGATATATTCGCTGTCCAATATCCTTCCGGAAAATATCCTTGCGTCTGCTCCACGCTGTATAAGTGTACTAGGATATGTTCGAACTCACCCTGAACTCCTTCTCGAACTGTCTAAGCTTCGTTTTGCCAATCACATGCCACTCAAGGGAACATCAATCTCCCCCTTGGCATTTTGGCAAAACCAGATCTAGTAGATAACTAAGTCTATCTAACTATCTAGACAATAGACAACTTTGAGGGAAACAAAAATTGTCTCCTCCAAAACACTCCCCCTTTTGCCACAAACTGACAAGAGGTGCAATCTGAGTTCGAACAGCCAATCAAAACAGTGCCAGAACAAGCACATAGTACGAAAGTTTAAACAAATAATTCAGGGAGATAGTTTTTCGGAGGACCTTTATGCAAACGACCCATCATCAGTGGTATCCTCAGAATCAGCATCATCATATTCATCCTCACTTGGGTAGCTGAGGGCACGAGCGAGCTTGTTGATGCGCCTGCGTTGCTCCTTGTCCACTTCGATGATGACATTCAGGTCGTTGAGTAGCTGACTCCTCTCATCCCGACCCATCCTGGCTCCCCCTCGACTCGACTCCGCAACACCCTTTCCTTTCTGGTTCCCCTCCTTGAGATCATTCACGTGACGCCCTTTAAACAACTTGTGGTCAACGATGAACTTGATGGGTGCCTTTGTGAGATGGTCAGGCGAGGCCTTCAAATCTGGAGCTTGATGGATGATCAGCTCATATATCAGAGACGGGAAGAAAATCTGGTGCAGAGTTCTCTGCGAAGTAGCATGTTCAGCAATCTGTTTGAACATTACTCTGCCCAGGTTGAACTTCAGCTTATTCCCTATCTGATAAATCAGTTGGGCCATGTCCTTATTGACAGTAGACCGATGAGTAGACGGCCTCCAGTTGAAAACAGCAATGAAAAACAACATCGAATAGAACGTAGACAGATCCGCTGTATGCACAACTGACTCAGGCCTCCACCGAATAGAGCCTGCAGTGATGGTGCTCACTATCTTCTCAAAGCTTGATTCCTCTTCATCAACAGATGGGTCGTCCATGGAAAAGTATACATTGATCAGCTCAGGATCAATCTTGATCTTTCTTCCTCTAACATAGAAGACCCCATAATCTGCTTCTCCAATGACCCCAAACCCAGGAGGAAGGTTTACCATGGCTTCACGCACCAATTGCTCGTTGAACGGATTGCATCTGTCCAATGTCCAGAACAGATCAGATTCCTTGAGCACCTCAATCACTTCCTTTCCCTTGTATCGGGACTCATCTAGCAACCTCTTAGGAATGATTTTCCTTTTCAGCACACAACTCCATTTCAACGCAGCGTCTTTATTAACGAACCACACTCCTTTCTTGACCTTACCCACTGGAACAGTCTCAGACTCAGGGGCTGGGACTTCGCATCTCCCAGCATCTTCAGAGACGGGAACCGCAGCATCACGCTTCCTTTTCTTGGAAGAGCCAACTCCCCCTGCACCAATGCTGACCTCAGCAACCTTCTAAACTGATCCCTTTGTAGACTTTGCAAAATCTACCTTCTTCTTTTCCTTCTTTGTCCTTTTGAGATTGACTAGAGGGACAAGGTCCTGGTCATCTTCTGAAAGAGTAACTTCCTTTGACACTGGCTTCGCAGAAACCCCACGAACTGATGTACCATCCTCCTCCATATGATCATTACGAAGATCACCTTGAATGACTACTGGTACAACCACTGTATCCCTAGCCATAACTTCCTCTGGAGCTGGTTCAGTTTCAGCTTCAGTCTGAACACTTGGTTCCACAGTTGGAACACTTGCAACTTTCTCGGCAACAGACCCTTCTGCCCCAACACTCTGGGCATACTGAACTTCCTCTGAACTTGCCATTCCCCGATCCTTCTCTTTTTCCAAATCTTCCATGACATCATCAATATCTTTGAACATCTTCAGCAACTCTTCATCCTTTTCTGTAGGATCAGATTCTTCTATAGAGGCTTCCTTCAACACCTCAAGATTCTCTGGTGGATGAACCATCTCGGACACAATCTCCTCTTGCTTACTGATTGGTTCACCTTCTGAACCTCCAATCTTCTTCTCCGAGCCATCGTCAGATTCCTCATTAATCACTAGCTTCCTCTTCCCGGAGGCCTCAAGAAGTTTCTCTGTCTCCTCATCAGACATTGCTATGAGCTTTCCTCTGATTGAACTGATCTTGGCCAGACATTGTCTTGGAGAAACAACTCGGCGAGTCCCCTTCTTCCTTCGTAGACCTCCCGGACGAATATACCCAGAAGCATGGATTTTCTCCCTCCATGTTGCTGACCCTCCAGCCACCTTGCTGGGTACCTCATCTTCCATATTCTCGACAGATTTATTTTCAATAACTACTCTACTGGCATCATCTCCAACAGCAGCCCTACTGGATTCCCCACTAACAGCCCTACTGGCTTCACCATCCACACTCACAGCTTCGTTCACCACAATCTTTTTACCAACAGGAATGTTTGCAGAAACTATCTGAGATTCTGAGAATACCTTAGATTGGGGAAGAACAAGACTCGTACCACCGTCGATTGATGAATCCATCACGACTGGCTGAGGGATTTCAGCGGTTCCTCCTCCGGTAGTCTTCTTTGCTTTGGCCAAAGATTCGGTGTCGGATCGTAAAGGCGACGCCTTTTTCACCTTCGGAGCTTTTGCTTTCAGAATTTGGGGTTTCGCCACCAGAGCCTTTGAGGACTGCATGTTCTTCTTCTCAGTGGATTTGACGCCGGACTTCGAAGACTTCCTTGTGTTTACCATCGCCATTTGGGGAAAGAGTGGTTGAGAGAGTTTTTGCAGTTCTAGGGTTTTGACGAGAGTGAGTAAGCAATTGAACACACTCAACTGTTTTGTGTTTCAAAAAATATCCTCCGGCCTTTTCAACTTCCCAAAATAGTCAGCCCCCGTTTTCAAATAACGACATGAAAGATATTTGAGAATATTCAAAAAAATATTGGTCTTCATGCGCTGTGCCTTCTGTTCCAGCTCCCTTCCTTAGGTGGTCAGTCCAACTGTTCAGCTGGAGATTCGATTTTGACTGACCACCGTCGGATGCATTCAGTGGTTGACACCATATATACCCACTGGGGATCTGGGTGTTCCACTCCGTAACCTGCCATGGGGGTTGACAAAGGTCTTGGTATGCCTCAGAGTTATCATCTTCTGGTGCCCTTCATATTCATATTTTCTTGTTCGGCTCCAGGCATATTTCTGTGGGCATAGTACGAACTCCGTCCGTAACTGTGACACCTTCTGATTCAATAGTTTCTTGGGACATTTGTCAACATGGATTTGTGCGCATCTCCAATCCACTCCCCTGACAGGTGTCATTGTACCTGTGCAAAAATAATATTTCTTTTTCTGACTAGCTAGTGGTAAGTCGGGTCAAATCCACAGAGATCGGTTGAGAATCTGTTTCACTAAGTAAAAACATAACAATGGGGGGGGGGGTTGAATGCAAACAATTAAATAATGCAAGTAAGAAAGAATGATCGCTAGAGCAATCGTCACACAAATTCAAGTATCAAATATCAAAGAGAAGTGCAAGCTAGAACTCTCGACTATGATGCAAGACTAAATCATTAACCTAACCGTTTTGATTTCTAATGTTTTACAACTTATAGCTTCCCGCTAGGTTGCACTACAAGTTGTCCTATGGTGTCAATCCTAATGGTATATTACTCGTATCCTAGTTTACTATCCCCGCTAGGTTGCTAGTAAACTGTGATAATCGGAATTAACAAACTAACAGAAGCTCCCCCTCTAGGGTTCCACTTATGCTAGCATATCAAATCCATAAACAATGCATAGTAATATAACGCAAAACATAAAGATAAATATAGGTTTCAAGTCAAAACATCACAATGTCGAGTTCTAGCCTACACGTATGAATTTAGCTACTCATCGCAATGGAATACATCATCAAGTTTTATGTGAATAAAACAGAATGAAAATACTAATGGTGAATTCTTCACCAAGCTGCAGCTCAACTCTAATACTAGAAACCGTGTCTCTTTTCTCTCTTCAATATCGAGGTCTGGTCGCCTCTGGTCGCTTAGGGTTTCGTGCTTCTAATTATCCTTTTATAATTCCCGAGAAGCCAAAACGAAATTAGGAAATTTCGACTTGCCAGCTGTCCCAACGGACGTCTCCTGCATTTGCTGTCCGCGGACGTCTCTTGTATTATGGTAATTGTTAAGACGTCCGCGCCCTTAATTCTTCAGCCCTCCGCGGTTTGCACTGACGAAAACTCCAAAGTGTTTCGGACTTCATTTCTTTCCGCGCCAAACATCTTCAAATAGGCTCCTTTTAGCCGGTATTCCTTCCATGGTCTCCGAGTGTACCTGAGAACGAAAACTACACACAGGTAGTGAAATAATATACAGGTAACACTAAGAGACGGGGTTTTAACATATAAAATAATCGTACAACTATGACTCATCAAACTACCCCACACTTGAACTTGTTCGTCCCGAACAAGAACGAAGCCATAGAACGAATTACAATGTACTAGTCATGCTAATCCTTACATCTCAATCTCAAATACATCAATTAATCGTATCATGCTTAAGATTCTAACAATGCGAGTATAGATAGATTTTTCGATACTTGTTACCTCGCGAGTTGCAATTCAAACGACCTTGGATGTTTGGGAGATAGTCCCCTATAGGTACCACGGACATTGCATTCTTTTCTGAGTTTTGGTCTTTAGATTGAGTCGGCGGCTTTCTCTGACACGTGATTAATTCACTGCTTTCATACCATTGAGTCGGACTTTGATAAACGACACATCTTTGCTTAAATCAATCAGATTTCTGATTTTTTTCTTCTTTTTTTCTACTTGATGGTTTGCCTTTGGCTTTTGAATTTGTTTCTTGTCCACATAATCATTTGCGCCTTCTGCTCTTTTCTCATCCTCGTCCTTTTCACGCGAGTCAAACCAAAACGCACAAAACTATTCAACTGAAAACACATCTTGGACTTGCTTCATAGTTGGCCCACTTCCAATGTTCTTCTCTCGCCTTTCTTGCTAGCCGATCAGCATAACCATTAGCCTCCCTACACGTGAGACTGATCTCCCGGTAGATGTTCTTCTCCATAAGGTCACGGTAGCGATGCATCATATTCGATAATTGAGAGTCTTTCATGGTGCCTAGAAGGATGATATTGAAAACCACTGCACAATCCACTTCAAATATAACTTTCAGCATTTCCTTTTGCTCTGCCAATTCTGTTAGATTTATGGCATGTAGTTTGGCAAAACTCTGTGTAGTTGTTCAAGCTATTGTTCAAGCAAGAGTTCAAGACAAGCAGAGACAACTGTCCTGGAACAAGTTGAAGCAGATGGAATGTTTCCTAATTCAGATTAGTCAACAGTCGACCATTGAAGATCAAGACAGTTGCATATGCAAGGACAGAAGATGGAAGTTTCCTAATTCAGATTAGGCATCCTGTTCAACCGACGTGGAACAAGTTAGACGCATCAGAAGTTTCCTAAAGTAGATTAGGAAAGTCGGTGTTGTGACATATTAAAGATATGATGCAGATCTTGGTGTCGGTGGACGCAAATATACTCATGCATATCTAAGAAGTCGGTTGAGAGATATTAGGGAAGACTTGCGCTTGAAGATAACTTAGCAAAGAGATAATCGAAGGTTTCTTAAACGGAGTTGAAGATATTTGAAGGATTATCTACAAGAAGATATGCGCAAGGATTTAGGAAAGATTCCCTAAAAGATTAGGAAATATTTCTTAAAGAGATAGGCGATTGAAGATAGGAAACCTGGATACTTTAGGGTTTCTATCGCACTATATAATGAGGTCTGATGGACTAGTTCTACTAAGCACTAACGAAGATATTATTCACACTCATACTCACTGAAGGAATGAGGAGGCAAACGGCCGGCGAACTAATCATTCTGATTATTCACGACGCTCGGATTCAATCTGTTCTAGTGCTCGGCAGACTGATCGAAGAACAACTTGACGCTACACGCACTGGTGTTCTTACTGCGCATTCGGTGGAAAGCGCTGATTCTCACAGAGGATCATATTGGTGGAATCGGAGGTGAGGCCTAGATCTAGGGGAGACCTAGTTGGCAATTGCTAGAGTGTCCAAGGCTCATGTAGTTTAAGAGGGAGTCTGTAAACATAAAATCTTGTACTCGCAATACACATCATTAGTGAATTGCTATCCACCGGGCTAAGAGACAGCTCTCAAGACGTAGGCTCGTTAACGTCGAACTGGGTAAACAACTTTGCGTGTCGTTTAATTTTTGCACTATATTTAATTTCGCATAAGTAGTTTTCAGTTTTGTTCTGCACTAAACCAGAACAACATCTCATCTACCATGGGAAGATTTCAATTGATATCAGAGCAAACACTCAACACACAGAGTGAGATCCGAAGGTTGTTGAGATGGATTATAGAGAAGGGCAGAACATTACGCGACCACCGCTGCTAGAAGGAAACAAGTATGGTTACTGGAGAGTGCGTATGAAGGCGTTGCTAAAGTCACAGGATGAACCAGTTTGGGAAGCTGTTGAACAAGGGTGGACACACCCAGTGACTACTAACAAAGCTGGCAAAGTTAGTCTTCTCGCTGAAGCCAGATGGACTGAGGGACATAAGAATGCTGAAGCTGCAAACTCCAAAGCAATGAATGCTATATTCTAAGGAGTTGATGGAAAAATCTTCAAGATGATTTCAACATGTGAAGTTGCGAAGAAGGTTGGGACATATTGCGAACAGCTCATGAAGGAACGACCAAGGTCAGATATCCAGAATGGAGATGGTCATGTCAAAATTCAAAAATCTAAGAATGCAAGAGGACGAGACCATAACTGACTTCAACACAAGGGTACTTGACATCTCCAATGAATCGTTTGCGGTTGGAGAGCCCATGACCGAAGAGACTCTGGTAAGAAAGGTGCTAAGGTCTCTATCAAAGCGGTATGCAATGAAGGCTCTTATAGTCAAGGAAGCACATGATGTGAAGATCATGAGGCTAGATGAACTGATGGGATCACTATAGACTCATGAGATGGAGATGAATGAGGAACAACTCACGAAGGTTGACAAGCGTATTTTTAACCCTTTATAGTTGTCAATTTATACGTTAGGGGTCAAGTTGCAGTCAAACAAAAATTATAACCTTGGTAAGCCAAGGGTCGATCCAAGGAACAAACGCGTGTGAATACTAGCTAACAAGCGACCTATTTAGCTATTCCGATTAAAAGTGGTTTTGTTTGTGAAGAAAATTGCAATAACTAAATAACAGAAATTAAATGTGCAGAAATTAAAGGTTGTGTTTTTATCAGAGAAAGAATTCCAGAATCCATACTTCACCCGTGCTAACCCCACTAATCATGCAATCATGTTACGTAAACTATTCATGCTATCGAATATGGAATCAAACCGAAATAACACTAGACAAGCCGCCCATCCACGGATCATTGTCTAGATTAATCTCAATCGTTGAACGCCGCCCATCCACGGATTATCAACGATCTCGATTTATTAAACTAAAGGTTTTCCTATTAATTCATGTAAACATGACCTAATATCAATTTCATGTAATCCGGTTAATACCTAGGACCCATCCATCTTTCGGTGATTAACCTAAATACGTTCTAGCAATGCAAACATACCCTTTGATGTAAATACTTGCATAAAACGATAAAATTAAGCACACAATGAAAATGAATATTCGAATTGCATAAATAAAAAACTTCAATTGATCACATGAGTTAGGGTTACATAGCACGGCATCCGTGGGATCCCAGAATTAAAGAGACTACCTGCTATTCATGGCGATTTACAAAAAATAGCGTATAGAGAAGTAAGGAACGAGTAAACCGTAAAGACGCGGTGGCTCATCGAATCTCTCACGATGAATTGTTGTCTCTTCTCCAAGCTAGGGTTTCTTTACTCCAAAATAAGCACACCGAATTATTCTGATCGTGTTTCCTTTTATAGCTTGCCCAAAAATAACTGAAAAGCCCAAAAGCAAAATTAGGAAATCTGCTGAAGATTTGTCTCCCGACGGGGTCGTGACACCCGTGACAGGTGAGAGTGTCACGGTTGTCACGGGCTTGGCTGGATTCTCGGGTGGAAAAGACTACCATGACACCCGTGACAGGTGAGTGTGTCATGGCTGTCACGGGCTGAGTGAAATTCTCGGATTAAAACATATGCCGTGACACCCGTGACAGATGAGTGTGTCACGACTGTCACGGGCTGTTGCTAGCTTAGCACCATTTGTTGGTCTTTTTTCATCGATTTTTCTGTTCTTTTGTTTTCATGGGTTCGCGGAGCGAGGAAAACGTTATTGTCCTGAAACACTGGAGAAAGACATCAAATATGGACAATTTGCCGGGAGAACAAGTATTATCCTTCATCGAATGTAGTGAATAATTAGTCGAAATATCGACTGATCAAAACACTCCACACTTAGGATTTGTTCGTCCCGAACAAATGTCAAGCAAATGGCAGAATAAATACATGAGGGAATGTAATGCTCAACGACCATAAAGCTACCCACTCAACTGACATGTGATCAATTCTAACAAAAAAATGAAAATAAAAAGATAACTCACTGTCGTGGAGGACACGAATGCATTTAGCGTATGCATCAAGCCTTTAAACCCCTAGGCTGCCCTAGTAGGACGAGTATAGTCTCGTGAAGGTTTTCAGGAATGGGACTACCTACAAATCCCCTATACAACTAACTAGCGTGTATGCATGAATAATGCTCAACGAGTCACAGTAAAGTCATGTCATACCTCGGATTCATCGTGTTACCTCGACTTCAAGTCAAACATCTTCATCAGAGTTTTCGGACAATCATAGATTAAACGGGCTATGCATTCAAACGGTCAATACACACGACTAGCAATCGACTAATCACACGATCTAAATAGTCCTAGAGCAACGTGATAAGAACATAAATAGTTACACAAAACATGCTCGCCATTCACCTATGCTATCTAGGGATAGTCCACGGGCTCTTGGCGCAAAGCTCATTCTCAAGTGCCAAGGACTAGGCAGTAACCCGTAAGAGAAGAGGAGCTTGGCTTATGAATTTTTCTGAGAAATAGTACAAAAATTTGCATCAAAAATTTCTGTGCAAGCACGAGGATCGTCCCTTAGTTTCTAGTACCTGAATTCTCAAGACAAGTTATGATTTCACGCAATGAGATGATGAAATTACACTACATCAAGCAGAAGGGGGCAGAAATTGTTTCAAAAGTGTTTTCCATACACAAGTAGTGACTTTTGTCACAAGGTCCTTGGTATTTTTTTTCGTAGAAATGTTTTTCTGTTCCAACTGGTTTTCTTTCAAAAACAACTATGCTTGGGGTCAATTTTTCACCCAACTTTGAAAATTTAAGAACTGTGTTCTTGAGGGAAAACTTGAAGGCCAATTGTCTAACTCCACACTTAAAGCTTGACATAGTGTATGAATAAAGGCGGGTGCATGGAAATCGCAACAAGTATAGAGAAACGCATACTGGTACTAAGGTGACCTAGAAAAAGAAAAATGCATATTTAAGTTTTTTTGACATTTTTGAATTGGTGCCTACTAATATCAAGTCTCGAACATGCTTCAAGAAATACGTAGAACATGTGATAGTCAAAGGCTAGAAATGATACTGACTCGAGAGAATACACACATGAATAAAACTATTTCAAGTCCTAGACTTCAAATCCAAATGAGTGTCAATCAGTCAAGGAGTATCGTAGAAAACTAGGATTTCAATCGCAATACATAGACAGTTGAGCATATGCAGGAATGAATGTGATATGCAATGTGTGTGACTATGCGCTACCCACTCCACACTTAAAAATGAGCTTAGTCTTTAAGCGGAGAGAAATAAAGAATATAAGAAAAAGTGCATAGGAACTTCACTCGTGTGTGGCGCGATAACCAAGGAGAGTGGGCGAAATCCGGTGAGTGAAACGCGGCCTGTGAGCTGATTGATATATAGAGAGACAGGCAAAGCCTCACAAGAAATAGATTAGCAATGTAAATCGCGGAGAAACCTGGGTAAGGGATGCCAGAAGAATGAAGAAGGTAAACGATGTGAGTAAAGATGAATAAAAGAAACGAAATAACTCAAGCATCGAATAACATGAATAGCATCCAAAAGTCAGCGTACAATAGATAACCATGAAATGTATAACAACTGACAAAATGACAAAAAGAGATCATGAAGTGTGAATCCAAGGGGAACTAGCTGGCCCCATCGTCTACAGCATCACCATCAGAGCCAAACAACTGCTCTATGCTGTCTGAGGCTGCAGCATGGTTGGGACGAGAAGGGCCATCGTCGCGGTCTGTGCGGGAAGGGGGAGCTTGGGGAGGTGGAGGAAAGGCGAGATCAGCATGCTCAAGAAGGGTTGATAGTGCACCATTCTCCCAATCCCGCGCCCTGATGGCCTGAGACCTGAAATCTGAAAAGTCATCCTGGAGCTGGTTGTGGGAGACAGAAAGCCGGCTTTGTGTAGCAAGAATCGGACCCAGGGAGGCCAAAATCAGGCACTGATAACTCATCATCGCCCTCAGCTCCTCCCGAATTGCAAACTGGGAGGTGATGATCTGGTGATGCGAGGCCTCTAAGCGTGAGAAACGCTCCTCGAGTGTGAGGGGAAACTGGTCAGCAGCATATGGCGGCGGAGGGGGGAAAGGGATGTGGCTAGGTGCTGGAGGCGAGTGCGCCTCATCCATGTCAACATCATCATGCGGGGGCTGGTCCTCCTGAACTGGTGCTGGCTCGTGCTGAGGGGCGACCCTGGCTTGTGCCCGATCAATGCGGCGTCTCTTTGCACCACTTGGGAGCTCGGGGTTGTGAGTCCACTTCTCGTCTTTCCCAATAAGCTTATAGTCAGCGATTTTGTCCATATCTAGAGCCAAGTCTGTCTCAGTCCCGTACAGGGAGCTGAGGTCCCATCCCTGAGACTCGGCGAGCACAGAAATAAAGAGACCGCCTCCCATGTCCTTATTCCCAATAGACGTGCCCCACGCCGTCATCATCCCACTAAGGATCTGAAAGAAATCAACCGGAACCCCTCTGCTCAAAGAGATCATGATGTCCAAGTCGGGGTTAGTGATCACGGTGGTGCCCTCGAGGCGAGTATTAATGTTCATGGCCACAAATCGATGAATGATTTTCCACACCGGCTCCTTGATGTCTGCAGCACTCCACCCGGACCGGAAGTAATAATCAAAGCCAGATATGAGTTTCCAAAACTCATACCTCTCATCCACACTGTACTCGCCGCAGAATCCCTCCAAGAGAAATCCTAAAGCCTCACAGACTTCGTCCTTAGACAAGGTGTAAAAACGCTGTCCTACTCGAAACTTCCAGTGTGTCACTTTCAATGGGCTGCCCACAATCTCAAACGTAGCTAAAAATTCTTTGACTAACATAGGATAAGTAGACGCGAGGCGGCGAGTGAACAAAATATCAAGCCCAGAGGCGATAAACATGCTACGGCAATGTGGCAATATGTCCAATTTCAAGTCCATAAGAGTACTAATGCAGGGGACGAGGGTAGGTTTTACCTTCTTTTTGGACAAAATACTATCAAATCGTCGCCGGTGCTCAGCCTCATCAAATCTACAGGCATTGGTGAGTGGGTAATAGCCTGGCTTGTTGTCGGGTGATGGGCATGGGATGATGGCGGTTGATTGAGGAGGAGCACGGGAGGAGGAACTACCGCTCTGGCCGAATTTTCGAGCCATGGTGGTTTAGGGTTCGGTTGGCCTTGGAGAGGAGGAGGCGGTGGGTGAGTGGCGAGGGGACGGAGGAGCGGCTGGACGGAGTGGTGGGGGGAGGACGGACGGCTGGCAAACACCCGAAACCCGGTCGGCAGTTGCTCGGAAACGGTAGGCGGCGACGGAAGGTGAGAAGAATGAAGTTTTCGAATTTAGGGTTTTCTGAATTGAAATTGAAATTTGAAGAAGAACCAATAGCCCGTGACAGCCGTGACACCCGAGTCTGTCACGGGTGTGACGGCACCCTCCAAAATCTCGGACAAAATGCATGCCCGTGATAGCCGTGACAGTCCAGTGTGTAACGGCTGTCACGGCACCTCAAGAAAACTCTGCCGTTTTTACCCCCATGACAGCCGTGACAGTCCAGTGTGTAACTGCTATCACGGCACCCTCCAAAATCTCTGCCAAATTTGATTTGACGGTCCAGAAAACTGATTGCTATTCACTCCACACTTGGATTCCTGCACGGTTCACACACAAATTGTACAACGCAAAATGCAACTAATTGAAACTTACAGTGCGGGTTACTCCCCAAAGAGACCTAGTTTAACGTCTTGGTGAGACATAGCTAGGGAAGTAGGACTAGAAGCATTCTCGGGAAGTCCCTTGTTGAGATCCCTTCCCGAGAAGTAAATTATCGTCAATGCCTTCGGGAGGTGCAAGATGCTTTAAAACGTGGTAGTGCTTGAGGCGTTGCCCGTTCACTACCATAGATTTTCCTCCTTCCACGCTGATTTCCACGTGCCCGTCTGGATGTGCTCGTTCCACAGTGTAAGGGCCACTCCATTTAGTACGCAGCTTTCCAGGAAATATTCTGAGGTGGGAGTTGTACAGGAGTACTCGCTCACCTTCGTTGAATTCTCTGCTTACTATCCGTTTGTCATGCCACTTCTTTGTTCTCTCCTTATAAATACGAGCGTTCTCATAGGAATCTAGTCGGATTTTGTTGAGCTCGTGCAGCTGTAGTATTCGCTTTTCTTCGGCTGCCTTCATGTCCATGTTCAGCTCTCTAATGGCCCACAAAGCCTTATACTCGAGTTTGACTGGGAGGTGGCAGGTTTTTCCATAAACAAGTCTGAACGGACTCATCCCGATAGGTGTTTTGAATGCAGTCCTATATGCCAACAGCGCGTCATCTAGCTTGGACGCCCAATCTTTCCTGTGGCTCGAGACTGTTGATGGACCATAATTATAGGAATCATAAACACAGTAAAACCCACCAAATTAGACTGTTTGTCTATTTAACTTTTGCTTGTTACTTCCGATATTTATCTATAGGGTATTTTGGAGCTTAGAGAGAAAACACGCTAAGGAGGAGTTTTTACGCTGAAATTATATTACGAGTCATTCCAAGGTCACGATCAGACGCCGACTGAAGAAATCTTAAGATCCTGACATTGAATTACTCAAAACAAATCCAACCGAGGAGCAACCAAAGTCAGTCCGGAGCTGAAATACACCGATAGTTTTGTGAAAACATCACAAAAACCACAAAACTCCTCTTCTCCCTTCTAGATGACCGGCTACTTGGGGAAGAAGGATGACTCATGGGGTGGCTTTCCCCTCCCCTCCCCTCCATGACCGGCGGCTTCTCCTCCATGACCGGCCACCGGCGGCTTTGAGGAGACCATGGCTTTGTGCCATGTGTCCTCCTTCTCCTCCACACATCTCCTCCTCCCTTAGGCTATAAATACATGCCTCCCCCTTTGTAAATCATATCCCAAAAATCAAAAACACTTCTCTCTCTAAGATTTGGTACTTTGTAAGCTTTTGTTCTATATCTATAATACTCCTGTTGGTTCTTGAGTATTATAGTTCGGTCTTGAGTACTCTTGTCAGTTCTTGTAGTACTCAAGCTTTACTTTTCTCTATTCTTTAGTACTCTTGTCGGTTCTTGAAGTACTCACCCCTTTCCCTTACTTGTTGTCTTTCAAAAATCGTAAGTACTTAGCTATGGTATCCACCTCTATGGATATTCGTAGCTAAACTCTTCATTCGGTTGAAGGGGTGTACTTGTATCATAAAATGTTTTAGGCCATCTTTTTAGTGCCTCTTCTTTTTATTCAAAACTTGTTCTATGTGCCATATATTAGGCCAGAACTTCCAAGGTTGAGTGGATGCTTGAAATGGCAAAACTCTTCCGTGGGGATTCGTGAACATACTCGGGTAAGTGGATGCTTGAAATGGCAAAGCTTATCTGAGGAGTTCGACCTCTTTTATACACCATTTGGTTTGATCGGAAATGATTGATCAAATGGATGCACATAGGCTAGTATACCTTGAAATGGGGTGCTAGTCTAAATAGAACAAGTGCTCTACGACCTTGAAATGGGCTAGACGGTGTGTGCAAATCGATTGCTTGAAATGACCTTGATACACTTTTGAATACTTAGAAGGATCACTAAAGGTCAATGATAAACAGGCTATGATACAAGGCCCCAGAAACTGAATGCTTTCCTTAGATTTAAAAAACCCCTTGCACTTACTTTCAATTTTAGTATAAACTGTATTATCAACTGCTGACGTTCCGGAAGGCTTGCCAATCACGCATCACCCGCTGTAAGTCTTCTACTTTTATTTTCAGTACTTTACTTTTCTGTCATTTACTTTTCCGCACTAAAAACCAAAACCAACCAACCAATCACTTACTTTTCCGTACTAAAACCTCAATCAACCTAAAACACGCTCCCTCGCTGTACAATTCCCTCAAAGAATAGGTTATCCCCCTAATTCCCTTGGGTTCGACCCCTACTTACCATTTGCTACCCAGTAGTAAGGTCACGAGTAGCAGACTACAAATTTGCTTTTGCATAGAGAACACCGCACCTTAACGACAGTGCGGTGGGCTCCGTCAAAACGGGCGCCATTGCCGGGGAGTTAGTTAATTAATCGGATAAGTTCTTTGAATCGATACTCGCTTCAAAACAACCATGTCTCGCGAAGGAAGCTACCATGACTACCAGGATGACGAAGAGATAAACCTATACGATCGAAATAATGAGGTGCCACTTCCATTTGTGGACGATCCCGAACAACTCATCAGAAACAGAAGAGCTCGTGATAGGGAGGCAATCAGAAGAAACCAAGAACCACCCGAGGACCGAAATGCAGCTGGTCCAGTAAAACCCCCTAGATATCCACCACCCCCTCAACCTTGACAAGTGCCGAGACGAGAACCCACTTTCGATAACTACTACGGGGATAACAACAATTTCCGCGAACCTACTATGGGAGAACTCTCAGCACCGTATTTCAGAAACCAGTCATGGTGCATTCACGAAGGCCCTGAACTGGAAAATATCATCATCAACACTTTAGTGGCCCACAACTTACCGAAATTCTTAAGAACACGTGGAGAGTCAGCAATGACTCATCTCCAGCGCTTACATGGTATCTGCCAGAACTTAAAACCGAATGGCGTAAATGTAGACGACTTCAAGTTGAAGGCCTTCTATTTTTCCGTCATTGACGCAGCAAACAATTGGTTCCTTTCATTGCCTTCCGATAGCATCAGAACATGGGCTCAGATGCAAAAGAAATTCCTGGACAAATATTACCCGGCAGGATGGGCGATGCAAGTACGGAGGCAACTACAAGACATCAAGCAAGGACCGAATGAAACTATGTACGATTACCTGGAAAAGTTCAACCGCCTGAAGAGAAGCTGCTGTACCCTTGGACTGCCCGAGAAACTCACCTTCGAGTATCTCATTGATGGATTAAGACCCTTAGACAAAATACTCCTGGATGCCTCAGCTGGAGGATCCATGATGAATCTATCATTAAGTGGCATAAGGGATCTTATCACCAACGTTGCTGAAAATGCCCGATTTAGAGAAGAGACGACTCGTCAGGAAGAATTTTCCCGAACAAGGAATGTGGAAAAAGCTGAAACACCGATGAACTCCATGCCAGAAGAGATGAAACAATTAAAGG
This sequence comes from Rhodiola kirilowii, assembly GCA_033675215.1. Classification (NCBI taxonomy): domain Eukaryota; kingdom Viridiplantae; phylum Streptophyta; class Magnoliopsida; order Saxifragales; family Crassulaceae; genus Rhodiola; species Rhodiola kirilowii. Next base: position 9,757,832 of record CM066193.1, on the reverse strand, counting down.
AGATGATGATTCAGTTCCTACGAAGATAACCAGTTCCAGTTAAGCCTTGCGAATTTTGTGGTTCTACGGACCACAAAACTGACGCATGCCCGACATTAATAGAAGAGGAACCAGCAGAAGTGAATGCAGTGGGAGGATACCAAGGATACAACAACAACAGCAACGACAGAGCCGGACAAAACCGACAGTATGGTCAAACAACCAACCCGAACTGGCGTAACAACAACTATCCTCAGAAGGAAGCACAACCAGCTGTCCCTCAACTAGCTCAGTCATTCTACCAACCCCCCCACCGACAGTATAACCAGAACGCTCCATAAACAGGCCAATATCAACAAAGAGGACCAAATCAGTACCAAGCCGGCCCGAATAATCAGCAAGAACCAACCAAGTCACTCGACGACAAAATGAAGGAGCTCGCAGGAAGCATAAATCAATTGGGTGCTTTGCTATACCAATACCAGGCGAAAACTGACGGGGCAATTTCAGAATTGACCAAACAAATGTACCAGCTCGCCACGGCAATGTCAACACTCACTAATGAGCCTGGTAGACTTCCTTCACAAACCATCCGAAACCCAAAGGCGAATCTTAGCATGATAAAGAGGTCAAACGTAAAGGCGACATTGGGAGAAGTAGCACGATCCCCAACTTACAAACTTACAAACAAGCACTTCACCCGGAGGCGTCGTCCTGATTGGAACCAAGAGGAAGACCGACCCGATGATGGCAAAACATGGGTTACGCATGTTGACAATGGACGGTACGCATTCACCGTTTGCATACCACCACCACCGATCATACACTCTGACATACCAGCACCTGGATGGGATGACAATAACGATTTAAAGTGGGACTCTCCAACTAATATTTATGCTCCAAAGCAAAATATTAAGGGGCCCGATTATACAAATCCTAAGCCAAGGAATGGGCAGAATGGCCCGACAATAGAAAGAGTCCTCACTTCAGATCATGAGTCACGACCGGAAAGAGATAAAGACCCAGGGGCCTTCACAGTCACCTGCGGTATTGGTGAAACCCAGATTCATAAGTGCTTAGTCGATCTTGGGGCTGCTGTCAACGCCATGCCTTCCTCCTTATATTACTTATTAGGACTTGGTCCATTGAAACCGCCCAGGTCAAATATCGAGCTAGGAGATAAATCATGCATCCGTCCGGTTGGAGTGCTGGAAGATGTAATACTGCATGTGGGAAAGCTCGTCGTTGTTGCAGACTTTTATGTAATACAAACGGGAGAGACCAGCGAAGACGACCCTCCAACAATAATATTGGGACGACCATTCCTCTACGCTACTAAAGCAAGGATCGATGTGGGCAAGGGCTCATTATCGCTTAAGTTCGGCGGCAAAATTGCAAATTTCTCCATTAATAATAGCCGCACGGATACAAAGAAACCGCCAGACATTATACCTATCTCAGATCACGGTACACAGATTTCTGACCTGCCAAAGGAGACCGAAAGAGTAACAAGACCAGCAGCTATGGTCAAAGGTCCCCCGCCTTCTGAAAAGCAATGGAAAGAAAAAACACCAAAACCATGGGGTTCTAACCCAAGCAAGAAATCAGGAAGAGTCAAGGCCAGAATCAACACAGGAACAGTGGCGAAATACGACCTGAGCCACCCATGGGATCCAAATCAGTGATCCAGGAATGAGGTACTGTCGAGCCAACGACGTTAAACAAAGGCACTGGTCGGGAGGTAACCCGACACCTATCTTACTTTCTGTCTTTGATTTTTCTGTCATTTAGTTTTCACCAATAAGTCGCTCTCACCAACTTGGTGCATAGAAGAAATGACTATTCAGGAATCGAACTTGGGTGCAACATTAAGCCAGCCAGGCCTACGCCAAGAGTTCAAGGCCCCAGCCGAACTCCCACGATTATCCAGCCTCATGCCATGTCGTTCGCTCGACACTTTAAAGGGAGTTCTGTTCTTCCCTTTTCCTTAATGTCATTTCCTTCTCATAATGTCTGCTTGCATGGCTTTTGAACTAAGTTGTGCTGAAAGGCACACCTTCGTTCAAAAGTGTGGGGTGAGAACCACCTTTGTAAATAAATAACATGTTTTTCCTTTTCCCTTAATAATTATCTTTTTGTAAATATGAACTTAAGAATGTGAAAAAGATAAATCTAAATTCATGCATTAACCTTGTGAAAATTCAACTGTTTAAAAACTTAGAATGTAACTTCTCATTTGTCCATTTGTGCTAAGATAAACAAGGGATGTGGAGTTGATAGAAATGCCCTAGAGAGGCTTGGCAAGCAATCGAAGGACTGAATTTCGCTATATGGCTTTCGAAGTCAGTGGAGGCTGCACTTCGGGTTTCAGTGAAGATTGAAGTCATCTCCGCCATGCAGCATTTATGCAGAAAAAAGAAAGGCGGGATGGGAATCAAGCCGTCCTATCTCTAGTCAGAGTAGCCAGGAAAACAAATGAGCGACCCTCATTTTGACTCGCGCGAAACGGCAAGGATGACAGAGAGCGTGGAGGTATTTCCATATGCTCGCGGGCGATGATTGGACCCCCCAAAAAGGCTTGAGAAAATGGAATAGCAAGCCACAAAAAGGCAAAAGCTCGAAGAAGCAAATCAAGAGGCCAAAGGCCCAAAATTGTGAAGGTTTTAACCGAACAAAAAGTGAAGTACTCAAAGAGTCAAATCAAAGGCCAAAGGCCGATTCACTACAAAAAAACTGTCTCGCGCCAAAAAGAAATCAAAAAGGCTCAACTCTGTGAAACCTGAACCGAATCACGTGCTAGAGAAAGCTACAAGGAAACCATATAGTGCGAGACGGTCCCGAGGATGCAGTCCAGGAGCCTGAAAAGGGCTGTCTCCCGAAACATTCAAAATAATTTGCATCTCAACACGAAGGTACATGTATCAAGTTTCTTCTATTTATTTACACGGTTTAATTTAGTAATAAGTAATAATGCATGAATTAGGATAAATCTAGTCCCACAGTCTTACTTTCATATTTTAAAAGCTTACTTAGTGTGCCGCCCTTTAATAGCATTGTTCGGGATGAACAACTAAAAGTGTGGGGTGATCTGATGGACCATAATTATACGAATCATAAACACAGTAAAACCCACCAAATTAGACTGTTTGTCTATTTAACTTTTGCTTGTTAGTTCCGATATTTATCTACAGGGTATTTTGGAGCATAGAGAGAAAACACGCTAAGGAGGAGTTTTTACGCTGAAAATATATTACGATTCATTCCAAGGTCACAATCAGACGCCGACTGAAGAAATCTTAAGATCCTGACATTGAATTACTCAAAACAAATCCAACCGAGGAGCAACCAAAGTCAGTCCGGAGCTGAAATACACCGATAGTTTTGTGAAAACATCACAAAAACCACAAAACTCTTCTCCCCTCTAGATGACCGGCTACTTGGGGAAGAAGGATGACTCATGGGGTGGCTTTCCCCTCCTCTCCCCTCCATGACCGGCGGCTTCTCCTCCATGACCGGCCACCGGCGGCTTTGAGGAGACCATGGCTTTGTGCCATGTGTCCTCCTTCTCCTCCACACATCTCCTCCTCCCTTAGGCTATAAATACATGCCTCCCCCTTTGTAAATCATATCCCAAAAATCAAAAACACTTCTCTCTCTAAGATTTGGTACTTTGTAAGCTTTTGTTCTATATCTATAATACTCCTGTTGGTTCTTGAGTATTATAGTTCGGTCTTGAGTACTCTTGTCGGTTCTTGTAGTACTCAAGCTTTACTTTTCTCTATTCTTCAGTACTCTTGTCGGTTCTTGAAGTACTCACCCCTTTCCCTTACTTACTGTCTTTCAAAAACCGTAAGTACTTAGCTATGGTATCCACCTCTATGGATATTCGTAGCTAAACTCTTCATTCGGTTGAAGGGGTGTACTTGTATCATAAAATGTTTTAGGCCATCTTTTTAGTGCCTCTTCTTTTTATTCAAAACTTGTTCTATGTGCTATATATTAGGCCAGAACTTCCAAGGTTGAGTGGATGCTTGAAATGGCAAAACTCTTCCGTGGGGATTTGTGAACATACTCGGGTAAATGGATGCTTGAAATGGCAAAGCTTATCTGAGGAGTTCGACCTCTTTTATACACCATTTGGTTTGATCGGAAATGATTGATCAAATGGATGCACATAGGCTAGTATACCTTGAAATGGGGTGCTAGTCTAAATAGAACAAGTGCTCTACGACCTTGAAATGGGCTAGACGGTGTGTGCAAATCGATTGCTTGAAATGGCCTTGATACACTTTTGAATACTTAGAAGGATCACTAAAGGTCAATGATAAACAGGCTATGATACAAGGCCCCAGAAACCGAATGCTTTCCTTAGATTTAAAAAACCCCTTGCACTTACTTTCAATTTTAGTATAAACTGTATTATCAACTGCTGACGTTCCGGAAGGCTTGCCAATCACGCATCACCCGCTGTAAGTCTTCTACTTTTATTTTCAGTACTTTACTTTTCTGTCATTTACTTTTCCGCACTAAAAACCAAAACCAACCAACCAATCACTTACTTTTCCGCACTAAAACCTCAATCAACCTAAAACACGCTCCCTCGCTGTACAATTCCCTCAAAGAATAGCTTATCCCCCAAATTCCCTTGGGTTCAACCCCTTCTTACCATTTGCTACCCAGTAGTAAGGTCACGAGTAGCGGAATACAAATTTGCTTTTGCACAGAGAACACCGCACCTTAACGACAGTGCGGTGGGCTCTGTCAACTGTCTTCCCGAGGATGCTCTTGATCTCTCTGCACTAAACCAGAACAACATCTCATCTACCGTGGGAAGATTTCAATTGATATCAGAGCAAACACTCAACACACATAGTGAGATCCAAAGGTTGTTGAGATGGATTTGAGAGAAGGGCAGAACATTACGCGACCACCGCTGCTAGAAGGAAACAAGTATGGTTACTGGAGAGTGCGTATGAAGGCGTTGCTAAAGTCACAGGATGAACCAGTTTGGGAAGCTGTTGAACAAGGGTGGACACACCCAGTGACTACTAACGAAGCTGGCAAAGTTAGTCTTCTCACTGAAGCTAGATGGACTGAGGGACATAAGAATGCTGAAGCTGCAAACTCCAAAGCAATGAATGCTATATTCTCAGGAGTTGATGGAAAAATCTTCAAGATGATTTCAACATGTGAAGTTGCAAAGAAGGTTGGGACATATTGCGAATAGCTCATGAAGGAACGACCAAGGTCAAGATATCCAGAATGGAGATGGTCACGTCAAAATTCAAAAATCTAAGAATGCAAGAGGACGAGACCATAACTGACTTCAACACAAGGGTACTTGACATCTCCAATGAATCGTTTGCGCTTGGAGAGCCCATGACCGAAGAGACTCTGGTAAGAAAGGTGCTAAGGTCTCTATCAAAGCGGTATGCAATGAAGGCTCTTACAGTCAAGGAAGCACATGATGTGAAAATCATGAGGCTAGATGAACTGATGGGATCACTATAGCCTCATGAGATGGAGATGAATGAGGAACAACTCACAAAGGTTGACAAGCGTATTTTTAACCCTTTATAGTTGTCAATTTATACGTTTTAGGGGTCAAGTTGCAGTCAAACAAAATTTATAACCTTGGTAAGCCAGGGGTCGATCCAAGGAACAGACGCGTGTGAATACTAGCTAACAAGCGACCTATTTAGCTATTCCGATTAAAAGAGGTTTTGTTTGTGATCAAAATTGCAATAACTAAATAACAGAAATTAAATGTGCAGAAATTAAAGGTTGTGTTTTTATCAGAGAAAGAATTCCAGAATCCATACTTCACCCGTGCTAACCCCACTAATCATGCAATCATGGTACATAAACTATTCATGCATTCGAATATGGAATCAAACCGAAATAACACTAGACAAGCCGCCCATCCACGGATCATTGTCTAGATTAATCTCAATCGTTGAACGCCGCCCATCCACAGATTATCAACGATCTCGATTTATTAAACTAAAGGTTTTCCTATTAATTCTTGTAAAGATGACCTAATATCAATTTCATGTAATCCGGTTAATACCTAGGACCCATCCATCTTTCGGTGATTAATGTAAATACGTTCTAGCAATGCAAACATACCCTTTGATGTAAATACTTGCATAGAACGATAAAATTAAGCACACAGTGAAATAGAATATTCGAATCGCATAAATAAAAAACTTCAAGTGATCACATGAGAGTTAGGGTTACATAGCACGGGATCCGTAGGATCCCAGAATTAAAGAGACTACTCGCTATTCATGGAGATTTACCAAAAATAGCGTATAGAAAAGTAAGGAACGAGTAAACCGTAAAGACGTGGTGGCTCATCGAATCTCTCACGATGGATTGTTGTCTCTTCTCCAAGCTAGGGTTTCTTTACTCCAAAATAAGCACACCGCATTATTCTGATCATGTTTCCTTTTATAGCTCGCCCAAAAATAACTGAAAAGCCCAAAAACGAAATTAGGAAATCAGCTGAAGATTTGTCTCCCGACGGGGTCGTGACGCCCGTGACAGGTGAGAGTGTCACGGTTGTCACGGGCTTGGTTGGATTCTCTTGTGGAAAAGACTGTCGTGACACCCGTGACAAGTGAGTGTGTCACGGGCTGAGTGAAATTCTTGGATTAAAACATGTGTCGTGACACCCGTGACTGATGAGTGTGTCACGGCTGTCACGGGCTGTTGCTGGCTCAGCACCATTTGTTGGTCTTTTTTCTTCGATTTTTCTGTTCATTCGTTTTCATGGGTTCACGGAGCGAGGAAAACGTTATTGTACTGAAACACTGGAGAAAGACATCAAATATGGACAATTTACCAGGAGAACAAGTATTATCCTTCATCGAATGTAGTGAATAATTAGTCGAAATATCGACTGATCAAAGGTCGAAAGTGTAGGTCTAAAAGCTGAAGTTTCTGATGCTCAGAACAGAGCAAGGGAGATGTCTGAACAATAGTATGCCATGTTCGCCAAAAACTTCGGGAAGTTTATGAGAAGACAGTACAATAAAGGGTCTGATCCTGGTCAATCATCTAGCTCAAGGTTCCAGAAGGATGGCAAATTTCAAAAAGGGAACAAATATGGAGACTTCAACCATGAAAACAAAGGCAAGGGGATTCAATGCAGAGAATGTGAAGGCTATGGACACATTCTGGCAGAATGTGTCAATACACAAAAGAAGAAGAATGCATATGCTGTCAATGTAGTGACAGTGATTCTGATCAAGAAGGAGAGTCCAATAACTTTGTGACCCTTGCTAACTGTGTCAACAAGGATGGAGAAAGAAGCAAAGAAGTAGAGTCAAAGTCTTCTTCGGAGGACCATACACAATACTCAAGCTACAGTGATGATGAAGAAATCACTGATGAAGAGTTTGCAAACAAGTACAAGGAGTTGTTCCAGAAGTGGCTGAATGAAGTTGAGCGGAACAAAAAACACCGCAACAACTTGGCTGATCTGAAGGAAGAAAAAGAAAAGCTATGGGAAGAAGTTGCTGTCCTTGTAGCTCAAAAAGTGGATCACCAACAGACAATCACTGACCTTAAAGCCTAGCTGATTGAAGTAGAAGAAGAACGAGCTGAACTTATTGCACAGAAGGTTGAGTTACTGGCAGTTGTGTCATCTCTAAAGATTTAGATTGAATCAAGCCAAGGCGAACATCCAGAAACAATAGATGATCTAAAGAAGAAGAATGCTGCTCTACAACGAAGAGAGGTAAATCTTCTTAATATTGTGGATGTCTTGAAATGTGAGATTGAGACAGATAAACTTGTTCATGATGAGACATTAGAAGAGCTGAACAACTTGAAGAAGTCTATCAAGATGCTTAACTCTGGAATGAAATATCTAGACTCTATTCTAAGAGCTCAAAGGACGAGTGATGGTCACAAAGGGCTGAGATTCTCTGGTGCATCTGGATCCGGAAAGACAACGTTTGTAAAAGCTGAGCCACGATCTTACAATGTACCAACTGAACATCACTCGTAAAAAGGAACAACCTGGTATCCTTTCAGAAGGTGAGACAGACGAAGGTGTTTCTTTTGTAACTGAGTAGGACACATCAAGTCGAGACGTCAGGAATTCCACATGTCTCTCAGAAAAATGAATCAACTGTCGAAACCACGGACACAGCAAGTTTGGAGAGTCAAACAAAGAAGTGAGGTATGCTATGTTGCTTTCAGTTCCACCAGTCATCTGAAGAAGGAAAGGTGGTATTTTGATAGTGGATGTTCTAGACACATGACTGGCAATCCAGAGTTTCTGACCAACGTAGAGGAGTTCAAAAGGAAGTCAAGTGTGACCTTTGGAGATGGAGTAGAAGGCGGAGTGCTTAGAAGAGGAACTTTGAATGTTCCGGGCCTACCCAGATTGAAAGAAGTCCTACTTGTCAAAAGATTGTAGGCAAATCTGATCAGCGTAAGTCAGTTATGCGATGGAGAGCACCATGTTCAATTCACATGGGATGAATGTGTGGTGTTGAACAAGAATGATGAACCAGTTCTCACTGGAAGAAGGTCGTCAAACTACTGCTACTTGCTAAACCTTGGTCGACCCAATGCTGAAACAACCTGCTTGCTGAGCAAAACTGAAGAGATGAACTTATGGCATCAGCAAATGGGCCATGTAAATCTAAGGACACTATAGAAGATTGCCTCTGATGGTCTTGTATGTGGTATACTTTAAGTTCAAGGCGACCTGAGCATTGTATACGGAGATTGCCAGATTGGAAAGCAGATCAAAGTCCCACACAAAGGCACCACTCAGATCAACACGATGAGACCCCTGGAGCTACTTCACATCGATCTGATGACCTATGCAAATAGAGAGCTATTCTGGCAAAAGGTACGCACTTGTATGTGTTGATGACGTCTCACGATTCACCTGGTCCAGGTTCTTGCAAGAAAAATCAGATGATGTTCAAGCATTTGTTCAACTATGCACTCGTGAAATCTACGTGTCTTAGTCAAGACGAGTTCCAGATGGTGTTCGAACTGCGTCTCAAACACTTGTTGGACAGTTTCAGGTTGTGTTCAAACAGAGGCTGGAACACCTTAGCAGATAGAACATAAACAGCACAAAATAGGAGCACACACGATATGATAACCCAGTTCGGCTCCGCCTACTTTGGGGGGTTTCCCACACCCGAAAAAGGGACACAAATCTTATTACGAGTTTAGGGTTACAAGAGGTCTTACTCTTACACAACTCCTCGTTTGTAATGGCCTCACCACTAACACTCCGTCTCTCGGATTTGCAATCTCAGTTCGTCGCAACTCCCCTCGATCCCCTATGGGTAGGACGAGACTTCCCTCTCGGCCTAGTCTTGGACTTCTCGGAAGTCCAGTCGCCTTCTCTCAAAGACGTGTCTTTATCACCATGTGTGTGTGCACTTGATAGTTCTCCAAGAGCAGTCTGAACAGCACACTGAACAGACTGCTTCTTCTCCGTTGATATTCCAGTGAGGAATAATCAGCCGGTGGTCGCTCCTCCTCCAATCTCACGAACTCTCGTGTTTATCTTTTCTCTCAGGAAGCGACACGATTATGGATGCCCTAGCTTTGTATTTATATGCTCGGATGCCATCCAAATCTGCTCAAGATAATCCCATCAAATATTTAGGAAATATTCCTAAATATTCGATGTATATCTTTCTCCAATCTTTAGGAAGTATATTCGAAAACTTCCTTCCCAAGTCAGCCACGCCGCCTTTAATCTGATGTGTAGATATTCGTTTGAATATCTGAATCTTCGAATTCCTAGCTGGCCGACTCCAATCAGATCGAAATATTCTTGTCAAATATTTTGGAGATACTCCTACATATTTGATAGATATTCAATCTCTTCCATATCCAATCTTTGGAGATTACTTCCGTGCCAAGTCATCTAATATTCTCAAATCCAATCTGAAGATATTCATTTGAATATCTGATCTTTAATGATGACTCGTCAATTGATCCCAATCAGATAATCTCATCGATCTTTTGGATATGCAAATCCTTGCATCTACTGTACGCTGTACTTCTGTTCCAGTGTGTGGTTGAACTCCAGCTTGAACTGTCTAAAGCCGTTTTGCCAAATCCATGCCATTCATGGGAACATCAATCTCCCCCTTGGCATTTTGGCAAAACCAAATCTACGCTTTAGACGCACCTTGAGGAACCAGAACAGTTACCTCAAACCACTCCCCCTTTTTGCCACAAACTGGCAAGGGGTCCAATCGAGCAACCTGGTCTCTTCGGCAACTGGAATCTTGTCAACTCCCCCTCGAACATAGCCTAGAACAGTGACACATGCTGTGAGTTTGTCGGACCATGGTGTCTCAGCAGCTGTTCGACCACGGGTCAGCAACTGATATGTTCCTGAATTGCTCCAATCAGTGTAGCCAATGCCTCTACATCCTCCAATCAATCTCTGGGACTTCAAAATTGTATCTAGGTCTTTTGATCCAGAGATTATCATCTTCACTGATTGCTTGAAATGATTCAACTTGTCCTGTACTGCCGCGTGGTAGTCCATCTCCAGACATATCTCTCTTTGGCTCATGGCAGCATGTCTTTTCTTCAATCAGGACATCAACTCTCTCTGTCTTCTTTATCATCACTGGGATATTGCAGAGCACGCACCAATTGATCGATTCTTGTCCTCTACGCATGTATGACCTCAAGTAGTTGTCCGCGTTCAGCTCGAGACAACTTCTCACCAGTAGCTCTCTTTATGGAAGACTCAGGTGCATCCTTCCTGTTCACCCCGGGGTCCTTCAGATCATTCTTATGTTGACCCTTGAACAGCTTGTGATCAACTACCAACTTCAACGGAGCACTTGACAGTCTGTCCTGGTCTGTCTTCAAATCTGGATGCTGGTTGATGATCAGCTCATAAATAAGTGATGGGAAGATTATCTGGTGCAGAGACTTTGTAGAAAGACGTGTTCTGCAATCTGGTCAAACATAATTCTTCCCATGTCAATGAGCATCCTGTTTCCAATCTGGTAGAGCAGCTGTCCTATCTCCTTGTTTATCGTGGTTCTATGAGATGTAGGCTTCCAATTGACTATGGTGATGAAGAACAACATCGAGAAGAATAGAGTCAGATCTGCAATTGGGATGGAACTGTCTTCTCATTAAGCAGCCTTTCAGGGATGATCTTTCTTTTCTGCACTGCCTTCCACTTGGCTGCTGCTTCTGTACTGGCACACCATACTATATGCTTAGTCACTCCAGTTGGTACACTAGGTGGAACAGAACCTGGAATACTCCTCTTCTTTTTCTTGGATGCACTTGCTCCCCCTGCATCTGTTCTCTAACCATCCTTCTTGGTAGTTACTCCAGTCGAGCATGCTTAGATGGTCACTTCCTTCTTTGGTTTCTCCTTTTCAGACTTCTTGAGCTCAACCAATGAAACCGAGTCCCGATTGTCCTTACAATCTCCATTATCTGGTCTCTCTAGATCAGCTTTATGCATCTCTACATCTGGGATAGCTGGCTGTTCTAACTCCCTCGAAACATCTGGTTCAACAGACACTTTCTCAGCAGCCTTGTCTGTCTCTGACTTCTCTGTAGACTTAACAGGCTCACCTCCTTCTTGAGTTAGTCCCTTCCTTCTGCTTCTCTTTTAATTCAGCTAATGATCTGGGATTTTGACCAGCTCTCTGTGCATGATTACCAGCACCATGTTCTGCTTCAGTCATGATTACTTCTTGGACATCTGACTGCTTTTCCTTCTTCTAGATGACAGGTTCAATAACAACTTGCTCTTCTACTTGTTCTGTCTCCGTCTGATTTTCAGGTCGGTCTGACTCATCAGAGACAACATCTTCAGGCTCTTGTTGCTTCACATCATCAGCCTTCATACGAACAGCTTCACTCTCTGTCACCTTCTCTTCATCGACTACCTCAGTAGTCTTTTCTGCTAAACATTCATCCGACTCTTCATCTAATACCAGACTTCTCTTGCTAGAAGGCCCAACAACCTGCTCAATCTCAGAGTCTAACATAGCAAGTTTTCTCCCCCTTACAGCACTAATTCGTGCAGCGTATTTCCTGGGAGTTCCATTCCTTCCAAGGCCGACTTTCATGCAGATTCCTGTCTTCTTCAGCATGAAGCCAGTGGCATCTACCTTTGCATTCAACAGCTTCTGCTTATCAGAACCACAATCTTAGCCCTACTGGCTTCACCTTCTTCTGCAGCATCGGCCACAGAATCTACAGCAGGTTTCAAACCCTTCGGCTTCCCATTAACTGCTTTGTCACCCTTATGACTCACTGAATCTTTACCAATCGCCCATACTTCCTCATCAACAAAATTGAGAGCAATAGCTTGGGAGTGAGAACAAGGGATTACCTCATTGAGGAGTGGTTCAGCCATCGCCTGATATTCCTTCACAGTCTGCACACTCCCTTTAGTTGGATTAGGATCAGCCTTTGACGCCTTTGAAGTAGCTTCTTTAAGTTCTGTCACAGCCGCCTCTTCTCCCTTCTTTTTCCCTTCTCCGATCTTAGGGTTTGCTGATATTGTATCCTCATCCGACTTCGATTCAACTGCCTTTTTGATTTCTCAAAAATTTGGACTCCTCCACTTGCCAAAAATGGTTATGTGAATATCTCTTGAGATATTTGTCCAATCACCTCTCTCCTCCTTGATATCGCCTCATAAAGCTGCAAATATGATGAACTTAGTAATCAGTTCCAACCACGTACCATGTGTTCCAGCCCTCTTCTTTGGTAGGTCAGCCCATCTGATTTGCTGGGGCTCTGCTCTTGGCTGACCTCCGTCTGGAACACTTAGTTGGCGATAACACACAGACCCAGAGAGGATCTAAGTGTGTCGAACTGAGCGGCGTCTAGTGGCATGGTGAGTACGACAGTTATAGTGGTCATGTGTTTCGATGTGATGACCTTCTTCTCCACCATCTCTCTGATGAAGTGATATCTGCTCATGGAGTGTTGTACTGGGTTCTTGGGCAGAAACTTCTTCACCCGTTCCACTCCGTGTTCAGACAGATTCTGCTTCATCCATAGGAACTGAGTGCAGCATGTAGCGATGCTCTCCTGTTCTCCCAGCATCTGGTCAACGTGTGTTCCAGGAAGGTGTTTCATCTCCTTTTCCCTGAGTCTCACAAACTTGCCAAGCAGCTTCTGTGTACTCGTGACGAACATACGCTCTACTCCCCCTCGCTCATAGCCATGGTCGATGAGGAACATCTCGTACCATGCTCTGGGCGCTTGTGTGAGTCCGTACATAGTCTTCTTCAGTTCGTGACTATGCACAAGATGATATGACATCCATGCTTTAGATCTGGTGAACTCTCCCAGTTCCACGTGAATGGCCACCACCCAAGTCTCATCAATAAATGTTTTGATGACATTCTTCGGACTAGATGAACAAGCAGCCAGCTCTCGACACTTGATCTCATTTGCTCGACTCTTAATTCTCCATGAGGGTTGCAGCGCAGGTGCATCGTCAAGTGTCCCAGCTGGAGTAGGTGTGGCTTCATCGGCTAGACCTCCCTCTGGAATTTTATCTCCTAGAACTGAGTTGGGGGCAACATCGTCTTTCACCTTTCTAGAAGAGGACACCATACCTTTCCCTTGCAATTCCATTTCATGTATCGTGTTTATCGGACAGACAGTGGCAGCTCCTGTTCCAACTGAGCCTAGACAGTAGTTATTGTTTATTGACCTACTTCCTTCCAATAGTGTGTCTCCATTCCTATCCAGTACTTGACACGAATCACGAGTGAAAGTAACAGACTATCCTTCATCACACAATCTACTGATACTGATCAGGTTCACCTTTAACCCATCCACTAGGAGGATATCTTCGAGCACAGGTAGATCCGGAACCTTCAATGTCCCACAGCCGATCACCTGGCCCTTCCCTCCATCTCCAAAAGTGACAAGCTGAAGCTTGCAAATAGATTTAACAATGATGAGATATCGAGGATTACCTGTCATATTGAGATGAACTTCTTTGCGGATGTGCAACTCAGCATTCTTTCTCCTTAGCCCCATCAAGCATGCAGGATGTGTTTCTCTCTTTTTCTCCATCTCAGCTTTCAGAACCGATACGGTGTCTAGCAGTTTCACCTTCTGTGCAAGAAGTGACGAGGGTTCTTGATTCATTCCAATCATCTCGTGCTTCAAAGCAGATATTTCCTCTTGGTGCTCCACCTTCTGGGCAACGAGAAGTTCAACCTCCTGCCACTGTTTATCTTCTTCTTCTGTCAGGCTTGCCACTGTTTCTGTGAGCTTCTTGTTCAGGCCAATCACCAATAGGCACTTCTCATAGAGTTCCTTGTACGTCTCGGCCGAGGTCTCATGAGCAAGTCCTTCGTCATCACTGCTTGAAGCGTCGTCAATGGGCTGTTCAGACAGTGTACTAGAATATGGATTTTCACTTGTCTCACTGTCGTCTTCAATAGTGACTACATGTCCGACGAGATTGACATTCTCATGTTCTTCTTCCTCATCATTAGTTTCACTTTCTAGACCCTCATATGCTATTCTGAGAATATCCCATGCTTCCTTGGCCACCTCACATTCAGCAATCAGTTTGAACACGTTCTCGTCCACTCCATAGAATATTGCATTCAGGGCCTTTGAATTCCCAACAGCCGCTACATCATCTGCTTCAGACCACAGGGCTTCGGGTTTTGGCATAACAGCTCCTTCAGGGTTGGCCATCATGGGTTTTGTCCATCCTATCATCACGGCTCTCCATGCCTTTTCATCGAGGGATTTCAGAAAGGCTTTCATCATGGGTTTCCAATAGGCATAATTCGGCCCTTCAAGCCACGGTGGTCGGTTAGTGCTCTGTCCTTCCTTCAAACTCATCTTGAACTGTCACCGGATCACACTCTGTATGTCGAGTGCCTGCTCTGATACTAATTGAAATCTACTTGTCTTAGTCAAGACGAGTTCCAGATGGTGTTCGAACTGCGTCTCGAACACTTGTTGGACAGTTTCAGGTTGTGTTCAAACAGAGGCTGGAACACCTTAGCAGATAGAACATAAACAGCACAAAATAGGAGCACACACGATATGATAACCCAGTTCGGCTCCGCCTACTCTGGGTGGTTTCCCACACCCGAAAAAGGGACACAAATCTTATTACGAGTTTAGGGTTACAAGAGGTCTTACTCTTACACAACTCCTCGTTTGTAATGGCCTCACCACTAACACTCCGTCTCTCGGATTTGCAATCTCGGTTCGTCGCAACTCCCCTCGATCCCCTATGGGTAGGACGAGACTTCCCTCTCGGCCTAGTCTTGGACTTCTCGGAAGTCCAGTCGCCTTCTCTCAAAGACGTGTCTTTATCACCATGTGTGTGTGCACTTGATAGTTCTCCAAGAGCAGTCTGAACAGCAAACTGAACAGACTGCTTCTTCTCCGTTGATATTCCAGTGAGGAATAATCAACCGGTGGTCGCTCCTCCTCCAATCTCACGAACTCTCGTGTTTATCTTTTCTCTCAAGAAGCGACACGATTATGGATGCCCTAGCATTGTATTTATATGCTCGGATGCCATCCAAATCTGCTCAAGATAATCCCATCAAATATTTAGGAAATATTCCTAAATATTCGATGTATATCTTTCTCCAATCTTTAGGAAGTATATTCGAAAACTTCCTTCCCAAGTCAGCCACGCCGCCTTTAATCTGATGTGTAGATATTCGTTTGAATATCTGAATCTTCGAATTCCTAGCTGGCCGACTCCAATCAGATCGAAATATTCTTGTCAAATATTTCGGAGATACTCCTACATATTTGATAGATATTCAATCTCTTCCATATCCAATCTTTGGAGATTACTTCCGTGCCAAGTCATCTAATATTCTCAAATCCAATCTGAAGATATTCATTTGAATATCTGATCTTTAATGATGACTCGTCAATTGATCCCAATCAGATAATCTCATCGATCTTTTGGATATGCAAATCCTTGCGTCTGCTGTACGCTGTACTTCTGTTCTAGTGTGTGGTTGAACTCCAGCTTGAACTGTCTAAAGCCGTTTTGCCAAATCCATGCCATTCATGGGAACATCAACTCGGCTAGAGCGAGAAAGAGAAGATAAAGGTGAGCATACTGTGAGAGTTCGTAGTGATCATGGAAAGGAGTTTGAGAATACTGCTCTTGCTGACTTCAGCACACAAAAGGGGATAACTCAACAATTCTCATCACCGATGACTCCTCAGCAGAATGGAGTTGTTAAAAGAAAGAATCGAACCATTCAGGAGATGGCCCGAGTGATGCTTCATGCAAAGAATGTGCCCTTAAAGTTATGGGTGGAAGCCATGAACACAGCTTGCTAAGTCATCAACAGAGTTATGATTCAATCCGGCACAGAGAAGACATGCTACGAGTTGTGGAAATGTAAGAAGCCAACGGTGAAGTACTTCCATATCTTTGGAAGCCAATGCTACATCCTCAGAGACCGAGAGTATTTGCAGAAACTGGATCCTAAAAGTGATGAAGGAGTCTTTCTAAGTTACTCCACTAACAACTATGCTCACCGAGTCTACAATAAACGCACTGGAGTCATTATGGAATCTATCAATGTTATTGTGAAAGATGTTGTGTCAGATGCTCGTGAGACAAGTTCGGTAGATGATGATGACGTAGTACCTCACCAGAAACAACATTCTGCTCCCACACCAAATCCAGAAGTTGTCCCAGATAAAGCCTCAGAACATCTTTCTGAAAAAGATGACCAGACTGACGAGGAAGCTGAATCAGAGACACCTCCGGCTACCTCTCGGATTCTTCAACCATCTAGGACTGTTTAGAAGAATCATCACATTGCTGAGGTGATTGGTGGACGAAATGACGGCATGAAGACTCGAGGTAAACAAGTAAATTTTTTAGAATTAGCTGGTTTTACATGTTATATGTCCACTATGGAGCCCAAGAATATCAAGGAGGCCATCAATGATGAATACTAGGTGCTGGCCATGCAAGAAGAGCTGGGTGAATTTTAGCAAAATGATATTTGGGATCTTGTTCCACGACCTGATGGTGTGAATGTGATTGGAACAAAGTGGATCTTTAAGAACAAGTCTGACGAACAAGGAAACATCACTCGAAACAAGGCAAGACTTGTGGCTCAAGGCTATACTCAAATCGAAAGAGTAGGTTTTGATGAGACCTTTGCTTCGGTTGCTCGCCTAGAAGCTATACGATTACTATTGGCCCTTGCTTGTCATATGAAGTTCAAGTTGTTCCAGATGGACGTCAAGAGTGCTTTTCTGAATGGGTTGCTGATGGATCATACTTATATGAATCATTAAGACAGTTAAACCCACCAAATTAGACGCTTTGTCTTGACAACTTTTACTTGTTAGTTTCACTTTTGTTCTACATGCTATTTCAAGGAGTAGAGATGAAACGAGCTAAAAAGGAGTTCTTAACGCTAAAAGTGGATTACAAGTCAAAACTGGCCATGCTCCGGTAGTACTCCGATCAAGCCACAACTAAGTCCCAATGACTTGTTCCAACAAAGATCAAGAACACAAGTGAAATGCCAAGTATAAGTGCCTTGTCCTTTGATGTCAACCAAGAAGCAACCAAGGGGCAACCAAAGTCTAACCAGAGTTGCATGGGAACCGATGGCTTTTGGAGGCAAAAGATCTCATTCCACTCAACGCACCCCCCCTCCACCTCACCACCGGCGGCTTTGGAGGAGAAGAAGCCACATGGGCGGCGGCTTGTGGCTTGTGCCACCTCACCACCGGCGGCTTTTGGCCCTCCTCCCCCCTCTTGACAAGTGTGTGGCTCTCCTCCTCTCCTCCTCCTCTCCCCTTGCCTATAAATACAAGTCCTCCTCCTCCTTGAAGAAGTGTCCCAAAAATCCTAGTCTTTGGTCCTTGGTTCTAGTCCCATTTTGGTCCTTTGATCACTTGTTGCTTGGATAGAAATCTCTCTACAATCCATCCCACAATCATTGTAAACACTTCACTTGGATATTGAAAGCTCCAAGTTTGTTCTTGAGTTTGAGTGTGTTCTTGAGTTTAACTTTCGAAAACCTTTACTTTCCTTGTCTTTACTTTCCAAAACCTTTACTTTCTTGTCTTTCAAAAACCTTTACTTTTCTAAGCACTTAGCTATGATATCCACCCCTATGGATATTCGTAGCTAAACCCTTCATTCGGTTGAAGGGGTGTGCTTGTATCATAAAATGTTTTAGACCCTTCTCTTAGTGCCTCTTCGTGTTTAACTTGTTCTATGTGCCATATATTAGGTCAGAACACCATTGGTTGAGTGGAGGCTCGGAAGAGCAAAGCTCTTCCATGGGGCTCGTGAACATACGTGGATAAGTGGAGGCTCGGAAGAGCACAGCTTATTTGTGGAGTTCAACCTCTTTTAAACACCACTTGGTTGATCAGGAATGATTGATTGATCGGTTGTAATTTCGCGGAAATATTCAATAAGAAATCAAATACATATGCTAATCACGGTTAATAAAAACATTTATATTTTGACTCGGGAAACCCAAGGTCGTACCCAAGAGATAGGTGATTAAACTAATAGTGCTAACGATTAAACCTAGAATGTCTATGGTTTGGGGGGTTTGTTCCTCGAAAGAGGTCGATAGCAATGATTTACTATCCGAAAGGGAGATTTTAACAATGAAAAAGTAAACAATCAATCAAAGATGACTAGGGATTACTTCCCCACCTAGACAATTATCGTGACAATGATATTGGATGTCAATTATGAATTTGCATGCACATGAGTAGATTATAGACATGCAACATTCAACCTAAATTCAACTCGCGCTACAACTTAGAATGAAGAGGTTACACCTCGCATAGGACCTCACACTCGCGCTCTATTGGCCCTATAGAACATGCGTTTCTAGTCTCACACTCGTGCTCTATTGACTAGATAAACACATTCTTGTTAAATTCAAGCCAATCTCATTAGAATTTAAGTGTCGCCATGTAACACAAAAGTCCTAATGCCTCTCCATTCATTTCATTAAATTCATGTTGATCAACGTGAGCTACATCAAACATGAAATTAAGCTAAGTTCCCATTGAGGACATTTCACAAACACCTTATGGGCAACTCTAAACATTTAGTTCAAATGAAGAAGATTCATGTGCAAACTCATTCAATATCAACATCCTTTGCATTTACATCATCACAAACATGTCTAGGGGATCAATAATCCCCAATCAAAGTCACTACTCACTCATGGTGAGATTACAATCAAAAACAAATAAAAGAGATGGAGTTTAGGAGTCTAGAACCAATATGAGATTGAAAAGTATGAGAATCCTTGTTGTTGATCTTCTTCTTCACTTAATCACCCTTGAAATTCGTGTTAGATGCTCCTCAAAATTCGTGCCAAAAATCCCCCAAAAAGTCCTGAAAAAGCCCCCCAAATGAGATCTAAAAGTTTCTATTTATAGCCCAAGTTAGGGTTTCCAGAACTGTAGCAGATTTCAGTCGGCCGGCTCAAAATTTTGCCTTGGTGTTGAGCTGGCCGGCTCGATCAGGGGAAGGCTTCATAAAGTTTCTGAGCATTTGAGCCGGCGGGCTGGATTGGTGAAGCAGAATTGAGTCGGCCGACTCGGACCCTCAGAGCCTTTTACCGTCCGAATATGATCTTGGTGTAAACTACAATGTTGTAGGGAATTGAATCAGCTTTCCAACAAGCTTTGAATCAACCCATTTGGACACCAAATGAGATCTGTAGATTCAAAATACTCCGGAGAGGTCGGTTTGTCCCGTAATGCCCGAAAATCCATATTTTTGCTCCGAAACGCTCGGTTTTGCTCCAGAATCAATGCTCACTTGTGTTCTCAGCTTAAGCTCTGTAATTGGCCTGAAATGAACCACAAGGCATCAAATAGCAAGTGAAATCGTGATAAAATGAACGAAACAATAAGCATAGAGGTCGCCTAAAATGCATGTATTTTAGCGCTATCAAATCACCCCACACTTAACGTTTGATCGTCCCGAGCAAACTAATCGTAGAGATCAACAACAAGAAGGCACTTCACTCACTCAAGATCGGTTCAAAGGAAACTCCATATGGTCATGAAAACTAACTAAAAACACTAAGAAACAAATACTACTTTTGATAAACCACTTTCGTAGGTGACACGAGTGCATTTAGCGAATGCACCAAGCCTTTAAACCCCTAGGCTACCCTAGTGGAGGAGTTGTAGTCTCCTGAGAGTTTTCAGACACGGGAATACTCACAAATCCCACAAAGAGAACAATCATCCAAATAGGCATTTTTAGTTCACAATTGTCAAAGTACTAGGCAAGGTGTTTTTCATGAAGTTCACAATGTATTCAACTAGAGATATGCATTTCAATCACTACATGAAACCTCTTCAAATCCTTGTGGAAATTCATGAATTATGACATTCAAGCAAATCAAAGCAAAGACTAATAAATCTTTAATCAAGGATTCTAGTCATTTTCTATATTAGCGACTTCAAGAAAACAATTTAATAGCAAAGAAATCTTGTTGGATCACTCACAAATGCTAGCAAGGAGGCTAGTCCATTGGCTCGTGAGCTTTGAACTCATTCTCAAGCCTAGGACGCATAGGTCACTTAATCATAAGAGAGGCGGAGTTCCAACAATAAGGTTTTTGTAAATACTTTCAAACCATTTCATGCCTAAGTATAGAGGAATACGAGGTTCGTCCCTTAGTTAATTCTTGCTAGTAAGTATTAATTGCCTCATTGGTTTTCACGCTAGAGAATGGTGGAATAGCCGATTGTCAAGTCTAAGTGCTTCTTTTTTTTCTTCTTTTTTTATTTCAAATGGCCGTTGGCCTACAAATGCTTTCGAGGGGGAACTTTTCTTCCTAACCCCCGGCATTTGTATATTTTGATCAAAACTTCTCGTGTACATCGAGAGAGTTTTTAGTCGGGGCTTTGCCCTCTTTTGACCATAAGAATGAAGTATATATTTTTTCGTTGGGGCCCATTTTTCGCCCTCTTTTGACTCCACACTTAGAGCATGACAAACCAACAAGACAAATCCACTAGATAAACAAGGTCACTAAGGTCACATAAAGGCAATCATGGCATGCAAGGGTTTTGGAGTTATAAATCATTTCGATTTTATGCTTTCAAAGATCAACTCTTTAGTCTCAACGAGAAAAAGCTTAGAATAAAAGATAAAGAAGTGATAGTAGATGCTTTGATCCTCAAGAATGAAAGTCAACAATCCAATCCATTAGTCATCTGAATGATCAATCAAGTGAAATCATGCCTGACTAGTTGAATTTAGAGATGAATTTTTTCCGAAATGTAGCCTTGCCTAGACTTTTTGTTTCCATTAATAATTTGAAATTTTTGGATGAATTGTGCAGTAATGTGAATGTTTTCCCTTAAACACACAAGTTGATTGGATTTCACACATGAAAGCACGTCAAGCAAGCACAACCATCTCGTATAGTCAAAACATGGGCACCCCACACTTATGCCCTATCAAGGCATCTAGTTAACCAAGCACATGTTAAGAAATCATCAAATATAGGCATTCACACATGCATAGTTCATATCCTCAAATTCTTGCACGAAACAAATAGAAATCCAATCAAAATAGATATTCTCGAAGATCGGGAGAGAAAACACTCACAAGCCTAGTTTAACGTCTTGGCTAAGACGGAGCCGATTCTCCTCTTAGGAGATAGGAAGCACACTTGAGGAGTCTTTTGCTAAGATCCCTCCTCAAGCGGGGCCTTGCACTTGATCGTGTCAAACCACCTTCAAATCCCATTTGAATTTCCTCCCATCAAGTCTACAATGGACTTTCCTTTGGGAGCATGACCCCTTCAAGCATGAAAATCCCTTAAAAATAAAGGGGCCATGGGAGCTTTTTTCAAATAATCTTTGAAAGTATGTCAAGAAACTCCAAAACTTGTCTCGAGACGAAGTAGTGAAGAAAGGGTCTTCATAACTTGTCTCGAGAATGATGGGCATCCCCTCCTTAAGTTTTTCAATTACTTCCTTGGGTGCCCGTTCCTCAACATCCCTCTTTAGACCTTTGTCTTCTTGCATGCGAGAATGCTCTTCAATTTGCTCTATGAAAACCTCAACAAAGTCTTCATACCCCCGAGATCCTTTTCTCTCAATAGGCTCTTCCTCTATCTTATCCTCATCAAGAAGTTGGGATTCACATTTAGGCTCTTCTATATCGGGAGGGAGGAGTTTTTCTTCATCAATAAAAGTCATTTCCTCTATGCAAGAGGCATCATCCTTGAAGAATTCCTCGTCGGAGAGCCAAGGCATTGATGGAATGGTTAGCTCTTGTGTGTTTTCGTCCAATTGATCTTGTGACATGCTAGTAGTGAAGGATGCTTCACTCTTGCATTCCACCTCGTCTTCGTCACAAGATTCACCATCCCTTTGGTTGTAATGAGCTACGGTGCCGACTCTCCAAAGTTCATCCTCCCTTTCTTGATCCCGGTCTTCCCTTGAGACATTAGATTCAAGGACTTCTTCTTCGATGACCTCCTCTTCCTCACCCAAGTTCTTAATGTCAATTTGTTGTTGTGCCATTTCAGCTAGAAGCTTATCCATGCGAGCATCCATCTCCTTTTGGTTTGCTAGAAATGTGGCAAACATGGCTTCAAAACCGGAGGGCTCATTTGATGGTTGAGGAGGTTGAGGGTATGGATGGTAGAAGTGTTCTTCTTCAAAGCGTTGACTATCATTCCAATTTTGAGTGTAGGTATGTGATGGATTCCAAGAGTTTTCCCAATAGCCGTTTGGTTGCTCCTCTTCTTGGTCATCCCCATCCAAATTATAACGATTAGTTTGATAGTCATGCTCTTGGTAATTCCAATATGGTTGCTCCTCCTCTTGATAATATTCCTCATTAGAAGAGACTTGTCGGTTTTGATTGTTCATCCAATAGTCTTCACAATGGGCATTTGGTTGATCATCTTCATAATAATCTTCATTGTCTTCATACTTCCTTTTGTCAACCCAAGCCTTAACCATACTCATCATGCTATCCACTTTCTTTGTCAAATCCGCCATTTGATCTTTAAGTGCGTAACTGGAAAAATCCTCTTCATAATAATCTTCATCGTGCATGACTTGTTGGTTATAGTTATCCATCCTCGCAAAACAAGATTAACGAAGTTAGTAAGGGATATGAGAGAAAAAGAAGAATATACAAGCATAAGAGAAAGAAAAATATTTACAAGAATAGACAAACTAAACAATCTATTAGCACCTAGTTAATTAACTTATCCCCGGCAACGGCGCCATTTGATCGCTCGTAAATATAGTGTAAATATTCGATAAGAAAATCGAATACTTATGCTAATCACGGTTAATCAAAACATTTATATTTTGACTCGTGAAACCCAAGGTCGTACCCAAGAGATAGGTGATTAAACTAATAGTGCTAACAATTAAACCTAGAATGTCTATGGTTTGGGGGGGTTTGTTCCTCGAAAGAGGTCGATAGCAATGATTTACTATCCGAAAGGGAGATTTTAACAATGAAAAAGTAAACAATCAATCAAAGATGACTAGGGATTACTTCCCCACCTAGACAATTATCGTGACAATGATATTGGATGTCAATTATGAATTTGCATGCACATGAGTAGATTATAGCCATGCAACATTCAACCTAAATTCAACTCGTGCTACAACTTAGAATGAAGAGGTTACACCTCGCATAGGACCTCACACTCGCGCTCTATTGGCCATATAGAACATGTGTTTCTAGTCTCACACTCGCGCTCTATTGACTAGATAAACACATTCTTGTTAAATTCAAGCCAATCTCATTAGAATTTAAGTGTCGCCATGTAACACAAAAGTCCTAATGCCTCTCCATTCATTTAATTAAATTCATGTTGATCAACGTGAGCTACATCAAACATGAAATTAAGCTAAGTTCCCATTGAGGACATTTCACAAACACCTTATGGGCAACTCTAAACATTTAGTTCAAATGAAGAAGATTCATGTGCAAACTCATTCAATATCAACATCATTTGCATTTACATCATCACAAACATGTCTAGGGGATCAATAATCCCCAATCAAAGTCACTACTCACTCATGGTGAGATTACAATCAAAAACAAATAAAAGAGATGGAGTTTAGGAGTCTAGAACCAATATGAGATTGAAAAGTATGAGAATCCTTGTTGTTGATCTTCTTCTTCAATTAATCACCCTTGAAATTCGTGCTAGATGCTCCTCAAAATTCGTGCCAAAAATCCCCCAAAAAGTCCTGAAAAAGCCCCCCCAAATGAGATCTAAAAATTTCTATTTATAGCCCAAGTTAGGGTTTCCGGAACTGTAGCAGATTTCAGTCAACCGGCTCAAAATTTTTCCTTGGTGTTGAGCTGGCTGGCTCGATCAGGGGAAGGCTTCATAAAGTTTCTGAGCATTTGAGCCGGCGGGCTGGATTGGTGAAGCAGAATTGAGTCGGCCGACTCGGACCCTCAGAGCCTCTTACCGTCCGAATCTGATCTTGGTGTAAACTACAATGTTGTAGGGAATTGAATTAGCTTTCCAACAAGCTTTGAATCAACCCATTTGGACACCAAATGAGATCTGTAGATCCAAAATACTCCGGAGAGGTCGGTTTGTCCCGTAATGCCCGAAAATCCATATTTTTGCTCCGAAACGCTCGGTTTTGCTCCAGAATCAATGCTCACTTGTGTTCTCAGCTTAAGCTCTGTAATTGGCCTGAAATGAACCACAAGGCATCAAATAGCAAGTGAAATCGTGATAAAACGAACGAAACAATAAGCATAGAGGTCGCCTAAAATGCATGTATTTTAGCGCTATCATTGATCAAATGGATGCACATAATAGAACAAGAGTTCTATGTCTTGAAAAAGACTAGACGGTGTGGCAAGTCAAGTGCTAGGAATAGCCTTGATACATCTTTAAACATGTAGTATGATCATTAGAGGTCGATGATAAACGAACTATGATACAAGGCCCCTAAAACCGAATCTTTCCTTTGATTAAAACATCACCTGTCACTTTACTTTCAGTCTCATTATCAACTGCTTATTTTCAGTCATTTACTTTCAGTACTTTAATTTCCGCACATTTACTTTCCAGCAATTTACTTTCTGTCGCTTATTACAGACCCTTTCAATATCAGTCCATACCAAAAGTATGTTGATTAAGTAGATATTGAATTCGACTGTTCCAGCAATTTACTTTCAGTAATTTACTTTCTGTCGCTTATTACAGACCCTTTCAATATCAGTCCATACCAAAAGTATGTTGATTAAGTAGATATTGAATTGGACTGTTCCGGCACTTTATTTTTCAGTATTTACTTTCAGTCCTGTATTTACTTTCTTTACTTTCAGTCATTTACTTTTCAGTACTAAAATCACAACCAACCCACATTACTTTCAGTACTAAAATCACAACCAACCCCCAACTGTCTTATTTAATTTTCCATTTTCGAAAGAACAACTATCCACTAATTCCCTTGGGTTCGACCCCTACTTACCGCTTTACTACCCAATAGTAAAGTCACGAGTAGCGGACTTATAAATTAATTTTGTACACATTGCCTCGCGACAAGGCAGTGCTGTCAAATTGACGCCGTTGTCGGGGAATTAGCTATCAGATTAGTTGTTCTTTTCTTTCCTTTTTCATTTTTTGCACTGTCCACTATGTATGCATGGATGACTCGACATCTTCCTCAGTTTGGAGGTACAGTTGGAGAGGACCCTGTAATACACTGCCAACATTTTCACCATATATGCCGCTACATGAAACCTGAAAATGAGGAGCTAGAAGAGTTTAAAATGAAATGCTTTAAACTCTCTCTAACTGACTTTGCGACAGTATGGTATTACTCATCAAATGCTAGTTGTGCAGGTTATTATGAGGACCTTCGTGCTCAATTCCTGAAAGAATTCTCCCCCCCCATCCTTACGACATGACACCCAAGAAAGGATCATCTGCCTTCAACAATCTTGGGATGAGACTTTGGACGAGTACTACACGTACTTTGACACCATCGTCTCATGCCGCCCGCACCATGGATTCACGAATGTGGTTCTTCTTCAAAAATTTCTTTGTGGGATGAGGTCGGTCGACCAATCAAGGATTAATGACGCAGTAGGAGGATCGGCCATGCAGTTAACCATGACTCAAATGTGGGATGTTATAGATGACTTGGCCGAAGCCACAAAACGAAGGACAATGCTCCAAGCTGATAGAAGAGCGCAGATGGTAGAAGCTAATCTAGAAAGGAGTGGAGAAGACATTGCAGAGGCCATGATGGTCGAATCAGATACAGAAAGCACCGGAAGCAACAAGGAAGAGCCTACATGGGAAATCACTCCCGAGCCATCAGAAGACTTAGAGCCAGAAACCGATACAGTGTGGGACGAGGAAGAGCCTACATGGGAAATCACTCCCGAGCCATCAGAAGACTTAGAGCCAGAAACCGATACAGTGTGGGACAAGGAAAAGCCTTCATGGGAACTCACTACCGAGCCGGCAGAGGAGGAAACCCGGGACACCACTGGCGAACTGCCCGAGACATACCCTACTCTCACTACCGAAGCGGCCGAAGCGGCCTAAGAAATCAACCAAGACCAGGTCCTCACGGACAGGCTGGCCGATGCAGATCCGGTCCATCTAATGAGAGCTTCCCAACTTTTCCCCTTGATCAATATGCAAATCGCAGAAAACTATGTGATCAATGATGAGTCTGAAATAAGGATGGAAGAAAGGCCTAAGCAGAACGACTCCTTGATGGAGCATTTTTTTGCCACAACTAGACAAGGCAGCCCTAAACATAAGAGAGCCCGACTCAAGAAACCAGCGACTATAGTGAAGGGTCCCTCGCCCTCTCAGAGGTATTGGAAGGAAAAACCACCGAAACAATGGAGTCCTAACCCGAACACATCATCCCACAAGAACTCGGGGAGAGTCAAGGTAAGAATCAAGGTAGGAGCAGCAGAAAAATATGACCTGAGCCACCCATGGGATCCAAACTTATGATCCGGGAATGAGGTATCGTCGAGCTAACGACGTTAAACAAAGGCACTGGTCGGGAGGTATCCCGACATCTATCTTACTTTCTGTCATTTTATTTTATGTCATTTAGTTTTTTCCTTAAGTCATTCTCACCTTTCCTGTATATATTTGCTTGCAATTGACTTTTGAACTCAGTCGTGCTGTGAGGCATGCCTTCGTTCAAAAGTGTGGGGTGAGAACCGCCTTTGTACATAGTTAACATGCTTTCTATTTTCCTTTTCCCTTAATATTATCTTTTTGAAAATATGAACTTGAGAATGTGAAAAAGATAGATCGAAATTCAAGCATTTACCTTGTGAAAACTCAACTGTGTAGAGACTTAGGATGTAACTTCTCATTTGTCCCTTTGTGCTGAGATATACAGGGGATGTGGAGTTGATATAAAATGCCCTAGAGAGGCTTGGCAAGCACTCGAAGGATCGGATTTCACTATATGGTTTACGAAGTCAGTGGAGGCTGCACTTCGGGTTTCATTGGAAATTAGAGTCATCTCCGCCGTGCAGTGTTTATGCAAGAGGCGGGACGGGAATCAAACCGTCCTATCTCTAGTCCTAGTAGCCGGGAAAATAGATGAGCGACACTCATCTTGACCCGCGCGAAACGGCGAGGATGAGAAAAGAGCGGGTAGGTATTTCCATATGCTCGCGGGCGATGATTGGACCTCCCAAAAAAGGTTGAGAAAATGGACAAGCAAGTCACAAAGAAGCAAAGCTCGAAGAAGCAAAGCTCGAAGAAGCAAAGCTTGAAGAAGCAAATCAAAGGCCGAAGGCAAAAATTGTGAAGGTTTTAACCAAAACAAAAGTGAAGAAACTCCAATTCAACATCAAAGGTCAAAGACCAAGTCACTTCAAAAAGCTGTCCCTCACCAAAAGGAAATCAAAGAGCTCAGATCATTGAAACCCGAACCAAATCATGTGCTAGAGAAAGCTACAAGTTAACCATATAGTGCGAGTCGATCCCGAGGATGCAGTCCATGAGCCTGAAAAGGGCTATCTCCCGAAACATCCGAATTAATTTTCATCACGGCTCGAAGGTACAAGTATCAAGTTTCTTCTAAGTATTTACACGGTTTAGTTTGGTAACAAGTAAGTATTGCATGAATAGGATAAATCTAGTCCCATATTCTCACTTTCTTATTTAGAGTTTTTTACTTGGATTGTGGGCGCATCTTTCAAATAGCATTGTTCGGGACGAACAAGTATAAGTGTGGGGTGATCTGATGGATCATATTTATATGAATCATTAAGACAGTTAAAACCACCAAATTAGACGCTTTGTCTTGACAACTTTTACTTGTTAGTTTCACTTTTGTTCTACAGGCTATTTCAAGGAGTAGAGATGAAACGAGCTAAAAAGGAGTTCTTAACGCTAAAAGTGGATTACAAGTCAAAACTGGCCATGCTCCGGCAGTACTCCGATCAAGCCACAACTAAGTCCCAATGACTTGTTCCAACAAAGATCAAGAACACAAGTGAAATGCCAAGTATAAGTGCCTTGTCCTTTGATGTCAACTAAGAAGCAACCAAGAGGCAACCAAAGTCTAACCGGAGTTGCATGGGAACCGATGGCTTTTGGAGGCAAAAGATCTCATTCCACTCAACGCACCCCCCCTCCACCTCACCACCGGCGGCTTTGGAGGAGAAGAAGCCACATGGGCGGCGGCTTGTGGCTTGTGCCACCTCACCACCGGCGGCTTTTGGCCCTCCTCCCCCCTCTTGACAAGTGTGTGGCTCTCCTCCTCTCCTCCTCCTCTCCCCTTGCCTATAAATACAAGTCCTCCTCCTCCTTGAAGAAGTGTCCCAAAAATCCTAGTCTTTGGTCCTTGGTTCTAGTCCCATTTTGGTCCTTTGATCACTTGTTGCTTGGATAGAAATCTCTCTACAATCCATCCCACAATCCTTGTAAACACTTCACTTTGATATTGAAAGCTCCAAGTTTGTTCTTGAGTTTGAGTGTGTTCTTGAGTTTAACTTTCGAAAACCTTTACTTTCCTTGTCTTTACTTTCCAAAACCTTTACTTTCTTGTCTTTCAAAAACCTTTACTTTTCTAAGCACTTAGCTATGATATCCACCCATATGGATATTCGTAGCTAAACCCTTCATTCGGTTGAAGGGGTGTGCTTGTATCATAAAATGTTTTAGACCCTTCTCTTAGTGCCTCTTCGTGTTTAACTTGTTCTATGTGCCATATATTAGGTCAGAACACCATTGGTTGAGTGGAGGCTCGGAAGAGCAAAGCTCTTCCATGGGGTTCATGAACATACGTGGATAAGTGGAGGCTCGGAAGAGCACAGCTTATTTGTGGAGTTCAACCTCTTTTAAACACCATTTGGTTGATCAGGAATGATTGATCAAATGGATGCACATAATAGAACAAGAGTTCTATGTCTTGAAAAAGACTAGACGGTGTGGCAAGTCAAGTGCTAGGAATAGCCTTGATACATCTTTAAACACGTAGTATGATCATTAGAGGTCGATGATAAACGGACTATGATACAAGGCCCCTAAAACCGAATCTTTCCTTTGATTAAAACATCACCTGTCACTTTACTTTCAGTCTCATTATCAACTGCTTATTTTCAGTCATTTACTTTCAGTACTTTAATTTCCGCACATTTACTTTCCAGCAATTTACTTTCTGTCGCTTATTACAGACCCTTTCAATATCAGTCCATACCAAAAGTATGTTGATTAAGTAGATATTGAATTCGACTGTTCCAGCAATTTACTTTCAGTAATTTACTTTCTGTCGCTTATTACAGACCCTTTCAATATCAGTCCATACCAAAAGTATGTTGATTAAGTAGATATTGAATTGGACTGTTCCAGCACTTTATTTTTTAGTATTTACTTTCAGTCCTGTATTTACTTTCTTTACTTTCAGTCATTTACTTTTCAGTACTAAAATCACAACCAACCCACATTACTTTCAGTACTAAAATCACAACCAACCCCCAACTGTCTTATTTAATTTTCCATTTTCAAAAGAACAACTATCCACTAATTCCCTTGGGTTCGGCCCCTACTTACCGCTTTACTACCCAATAGTAAAGTCACGAGTAGCGGACTTATAAATTAATTTTGTACACATTGCCTCGCGACAAGGCAGTGCTGTCAGTTGCTGAATGAAGAAGTGTATGTGGTTCAACCTAAAGGATTCAAAGATCCTCACCATCCTGATTACGTGTATCGTCTGAAGAAAGCTCTTTAAGGTCTCAAACAGGCGCCCAAAGCATGGTACGAGTGGCTTACTGAATTTTTAATCAACCATGGCTATGTGTGGGGGGGGAGTAGACAAGACGCTTTTCGTAAAACACACAAGGTCAGACTTTATCATTGCTCAAATTTATGTGGATGACATTGTGTTCGGCTCTAGCAATTAGAAGATGGTGGACAAGTTCGTAGAACAAATGCAGAGCAAATTCAAGATGAGCATGGTAGGAGAGATGTGTTACTTCCTTAGATTACAAGTAAAGCAGAAGGCAGACGGTATCTTTATATCTGATGGACCATAATTATACGAATCATAAACACAGTTAAACCCACCAAATCAGACTGTTTGTCTATTTAACTTTTTTTTGTTAGTTCCGATATTTATCTACAGGGTATTTTGGAGTCTAGAGAGAATACACGCTAAGGAGAGGATTTTACGCTGAAAATATATTACGAGTCATTCCAAGGTCACGATCAGATGCCGACTGAAGAAATCTCAAGATCCTGACATTGAATCACTCAAAACAAATCCAACCGAGGAGCAACCAAAGTCAGTCCGGAGCTGAAATACACCGATAGTTTTGTGAAAACATCACAAAAATCACAAAACTCCTCTTCTCCCCTCTAGATGACCGGCTACTTGGGGAAGAAGGATGACTCATGGGGTGGCTTTCCCCTCCCCTCCCCTCAATGACCGGCGGCTCTCTTCCTTTCAACCCACAACCGGCGGCTTTTGGCAAGCCATGGATGGCTTGCCATGTGGTGGCTCCTCCTCCACACATCTCCTCCTCCCATGGCTATAAATAGAGCCTCTCCCCTTCACTTGTAAATGCATCCCAAAAAATCACAAAACACTTCTCTCTCTATTGTTTGGCACTTTGTAAGTTTGGTTTTCAATCTATAATACTCATTGGTTCTTGAGTATTATAGTTCGCTCTTGAGTACTCTTGTCGGTTCTTGTAGTACTCAAGCTTTACTTTTCTCTATTCTTGAGTACTCTTGTCGGTTCTTGAAGTACTCACCCCTTTCCCTTACTTACTGTCTTTCAAAAATCGTAAGTACTTAGCTATGGTATCCACCTCTATGGATATTCATAGCTAAACTCTTCATTCGGTTGAAGGGGTGTACTTGTATTATAAAATGTTTTAGGCCATCTTTTTAGTGCCTCTTCTTTTTATTCAAAACTTGTTCTATGTGCCATATATTAGGCCAGAACTTCCAAGGTTGAGTGGATGCTTGAAATGGCAAAACTCTTCCGTGGTGGTTCGTGAACATACTCGGGTAAGTGGATGCTTGAAATGGCAAAGCTTATCTGAGGAGTTCGACCTCTTTTAAACACCATTTGGTTTGATCGGAAATGATTGATCAAATGGATGCACATAGGCTAGTATACCTTGAAATGGGGTGCTAGTCTAAATAGAACAAGTGCTCTACGACCTTGAAATGGGCTAGACGGTGTGTGCAAATCAAGTGCTTGAAATGGACTTGATACACTTTTGAATACTTAGAAGGATCACTAAAGGTCAATGATAAACAGGCTATGATACAAGGCCCCAGAAACCGAATGCTTTCCTTAGATTTGAAAAACCCCTTGCACTTACTTTCAATTTTAGTATAAACTGCTTATCAACTGCTCACCTTCCGGAGGACTTGCCAATCACGCAACAACCGCTGTAAGTCTTCTCTTTTATTTTCAGTATTTACATTTTCTGTCATTTACTTTTCCGCACTAAACACCAAAACCAACCAACCAATCACTTACTTTCCCGCACTAAAACCTCAATCAACCTAAAACACGCTCCCTCGTTGTACAATTCCCTCAAAGAATAGCTTATCCCCCTAATTCCCTTGGGTTCGACCCCTACTTACCACTTGCTACCCAGTAGTGAAGTCACGAGTAGCGGAATATAAATTTGCTTTTGCACAGAGAACACCGCACCTTAACGACAGTGCGGTGGGCTCCGTCAAAACTTGCGCCGTTGCCGGGGAGTTAGCCTTCGATTAGTTGTTCTTTTTTCTGTTGTACCTAATTCGCCATGTCTTCCTACTACGAAAGAGAGCCTTGGAATGATGGAGGCAGCAACCTTATGTTTGAAATGATTAGACGTCTTCCCCAATTCGGAGGTACCATTGAAGAGGACCCTGTGATACATTGCCAACATGTTCACCACATCTGCCGCCACATGAAACCTGAGAACGAGACGTTAGAGGAGTTTAAGCTGAGATGCTTCAAATTTTCTTTAACAGACTCCGCACTAGATTGGTATTACTCATATGCAGAGGATAAAGGTGATTATAGGGGTCTACAAACCCAATTCCTAGAGGAGTTTTGCCCGCCATCTCTCCGACTTGAAACCCGCGAGAAGATTCTCAATCTTGAGCAATTCCGGGACGAAACTTTGGACGAGTACTTGGCGTACTTGGCGTACTTTGCCTCCATTGTGGCGAGCTGCCCGCGCCATGGATTCACCAGATTCAATCTTATTCAAAGGTTTCTCGGTGGAATGATGCCACTTGAGCGGAAAAGACTTAATGATGTAGCGGGATGTTCACTCATGAAGTTAACCGTGACTGAAGCCTGGCGCCTCATAAATGATTTGGCAAAGAACACAAAACAGGGTCAGTGGCACCAAACTGATGATAAGGCACCAACGATGGAAGTGGACTCAGTGCAGAACGAGCCCGACATCACACCCATTATGAGCTTGCCCGCAACAAAACCGAGAGAAGACATCAGTACAAGGGCAGTAATGGATGTGAAGGCAACTCTAAAGGAGCCAATATTGGAGCCCACGGAGCCGACAAAAGATGAGGACTCTTGGATGACCAAAGAAGAACTGCCCAAATCTGGCCCGGTCCTCATCACCAATCTGCCTGAGGAAGTCCCGGCCCTACTTGACGAGCCAAATGAAGTCCCGGACCTCACTAAAGAAGCACCCGAGGAAGTCCCGGACTTCACTACCAAACCAGCCTAGACATACCTGAACCTCACTGCCAAACTGACCGAGAAAATCACGGCAGGCCCGGTCCTCACTGAAGAGCTGCTCGAGAAAGGCCCTGTCCTTATGGCCGAGAAGCCCCTACTTAACCCTTCATGTTCTATAAAGATCACAGCCACCAGAGATGAGATGATCGATGCAGTGCTAGGCGAGTTGAAGGAGAAGCATGAGCCAAAACAATCAACGCAGGAGCTCCCACTCGTCACAAGCCAAGAAGAGCATCCTGAAAGGTGTAAGGACCAAGGACGGCCAATCATCTCTGCCACAAAGAAGAGGGTTAGCAAGGTCGCATACTTGAGGTCGCTTGGCAAAAGACTGAACTTCCAAAACTGCAAAAGTGCCGACCATTCATACATGAAAAAGCGACAAAGGCATGGGCCGAAGGAATGGAAACCCGGAAGGAGTAACAAGCAAGCACGACTCATTGGACCAGCAGCTATAGTCAATAAAGCCTCACCCTCTCGGAGCAAAAGGGCAGCCAAGAAGAAATTCGACCTCACACACCCATGGGATCCCACCTTATGATCCAGGAGAGAGGTATCGTCGAGCCAACGATGTTAAACAAAGGCACTGGTCGGGAGGTAACCCGACACCTATCTTACTTTCAGTCATTTAATTTCTGTCATTTAGTTTTTTGCCCTAAATCATTCTCACCTTTCCTGTATATATTTGCTTGCATGACGTTTGAACTAAGTCGTGCTGAAAGGCACGCCTTCGTTCAAAAGTGTGGGGTGAGAACCGCATGTGTACATAGTTAACATGTTTTTCCTTTTCCTTTCCCCTTAATATTATCTTTTTGAAAATATGAACTTAAGAATGTGAAAAAGATAAATCTAAATTCATGCATTAACCTTGTGAAAATTCAACTGTTTAAAAACTTAGAATGTAACTTCTCATTTGTCCCTTTGTGCTAAGATAAACAAGGGATGTGGAGTTGATAGAAATGCCCTAGAGAGGCTTGGCAAGCAATCGAAGGACTGAATTTTGCTATATGGTTTTCGAAGTCAGTGGAGGCTGCACTTCGGGTTTCAGTGAAGATTGAAGTCATCTCCGCCATACAGTGTTTATGCAAAAAGAAAAAAAGGCAAGGACGAGAATCAGACCGTCCTATCTCTAGTCAAAGTAGCCGAGAAAATAGATAAGCGACCCTCATCTTGACCCGTGCGAAACGGCAAGGATGAGAGGAGCGGGGAGGTATTTCCATATGCTCGCGGGCGATGATTGGACCTC
Source organism: Rhodiola kirilowii (assembly GCA_033675215.1). Lineage (NCBI taxonomy): Eukaryota > Viridiplantae > Streptophyta > Magnoliopsida > Saxifragales > Crassulaceae > Rhodiola > Rhodiola kirilowii. The sequence continues at coordinate 9,723,361 of CM066193.1, read as the reverse complement.
CCAAAAAGGCTTGAGAAAATGGACTAGCAAGCCACAAAAAGGCAAAAGCTCGAAGAAGCAAATCAAGAGGCCAAAGGCCCAAAATTGTGAAGGTTTTAACCGAACAAAAAGTGAAGTACTCAAAGAGTCAAATCAAATGTCAAAGGCCGATTCACTACAAAAAAAGTTGTCCCTCGCCAAAAAGAAATAAAAAAGGCTCAACTCAGTGAAACCCGAACCGAATCACGTGCTAAAGAAAGCTACAAGGAAACCATATAGTGCGAGACGGTCCCGAGGTTGCAGTCCAGGAGCCTGAAAAGGGCTATCTCCCGAAACATCCAAAATAATTTGCATCTCAGCACGAAGGTACAAGTATCAAGTTTCTTCTATTTAATTACACGGTTTAATTTGGTAATAAGTAGTAATGCATGAATTAGGATAAATCGAGTCTCACAGTCTAACTTTCATATTTTAAAAAGCTTACTTAGTGTGCCGCCCTTTAATAGCATTGTTCGGGACGAACAACTAAAAGTGTGGGGTGATCTGATGGACCATAATTATACGAATCATAAACACGGTTAAACCCACCAAATCAGACTGTTTGTCTATTTAACTTTTGCTTGTTAGTTCCGATATTTATCTACAGGGTATTTTGGAGTCTAGAGAGAATACACTCTAAGGAGAGGATTTTACGCTGAAAATATATTACGAGTCATTCCAAGGTCACAATCAGATGCCGACTGAAGAAATCTCAAGATCCTGACATTGAATCACTCAAAACAAATCCAACCGAGGAGCAACCAAAGTCTGTCCGGAGCTGAAATACACCGATAGTTTTGTGAAAACATCACAAAAATCACAAAACTCCTCTTCTCCCCTCTAGATGACCGGCTACTTGGGGAAGAAGGATGACTCATGGGGTGGCTTTCCCCTCCCCTCCCCTCCATGACCGGCGGCTCTCTTCCTTTCAACCCACAACCGGCAGCTTTTGGCAAGCCATGGATGGCTTGCCATGTGGTGGCTCCTTGATGGACCAAAATTATACGAATCAGAAACACAGTATAACTTTTGCTTGTTAGTTCAGATACATTTTGTCACAAGCAAAACTTATCGAGGAGTTCGACTTATCTAAAACACCACTTGGTCAATAACGTAACTAGGAGATCAAGTGGATGCACTTACAGCTAAGAAACTTCGAAAGGAGGAATTAGTTTTGCTTAGAACAAGTGTTGCTTTAAACGATGTCGCAAGTCTTGCGCTACGAAAGGGCCTCGATTCATCTTTGAATACTTAGATAATTCACTAAAGGTCAATGATAAACAGGATATAATACAAGGCCCCTGAAACCGAACATTTCTCTTTAATTATAAACTGTAATTTACTTTCCAGTATTAAAACCAACCAACCAATCAATCAATCAATCAATCACTTAGCTGGTAGCTTTAAAACCAACCAACCGACCTAAAACACGCTTTCTCGCTGGACAACCCCCTCAAAGAACATCTATTCCCCTGATTCCCTTGGGTTCGACCCCTACTTACCACTTGCTACCCAGTAGTTAAGTCGCGAGTAGCGGACTTATAAATTTATTCTTGACGTTTGCACATAACGACTATGCATCTATCAAAATTGGCGACGTTGCCGGGGAATCAGTCGTCGGATAGTTGTTCTTTCCCTCCCCTTTCTTTTTCTTTCTTTTCCCTATGTCATCACCCATTACGCATGCATGGACAACGAGATTTCTGCCCCTGTTCGGAGGAATGGAGGGAGAAGACCCAGTACAGCACTGCCGAAACTTCCACCACGTCTGCCACCACATCAAACCTGAGAACGAAGTATTAGAGGAATTTAAGCTAAAGTGCTTCAAATTCTCTCTAACCGACTTCGCCACGATATGGTACTACACATCCACCGCTTGCAGTGCAGAACGTTTCGTAGACCTCTGTGTTCCGTTCCTGAAAGAATTCTCCCCACCATCTTTACGCCAAGAAACCCGTGAGAAGATCATGAGCCTTCATCAATCCCGGGATGAGACTTTGGACGAATACTACATGAACTACGATGCCATCGTCTCAAGCTGCCCGCACCATGGATTTACGAAGAAAGTTCTTCTCAAAAAATTTCTTCGTGGGATGAGGGCCGAAGAGCTGGGAAGAGTTAACGAAGCTATGAGAAGGTCTGCAACAAACTTCACCATTGCAGACATGTGGTGCCTTATAATCGGCCTGGCCGCTGCCACAAGACGAGTACCCCAAACTGACGAGGAAATGCAGACAGAAGAAGCTGACCCTGAGGCTGATGAAGAAGAAACCACCGAACCGTCGGAAGAGACTCCTGAACCGTCTGAAGAATCAGACATGGAAAGCACCAGAAGCAACGAAGTAGGAGTCCAGAACACCACTGACGAGCTGCCCAAGCCATACCCGACTATCATTACCCAGGCAGCTGAAACTATCTACGATCAGTTCTTCATGAACCAACATAACGAGGCAGAACCAAGCCTCATCAGGCCTTCCCGACTTTTCCCCTTAATCAATGAGCAAGTCGCAGCAAACTATGCTATCAATGAAGAAGCTCAAAGGAGAATGGGAAAAGCACCACTGTAGAATGACCCCTCGATGGAGCATTGCTATGCCGCAACCGGACTAGGCAGTCCCAAATACAAAAACTTCGAAAGGCTGGTAGTGAAAGGTCCATCACCCCCTCCGGGGTATTGGAAGGAAAAAATCCCGAAACAAAGGAGTCCTGACCAGAACACAACATCCGGCAAAAAGTTAGGAAGAAGCAACACTGGAACGGTGGCGAAGTTTGACTTGAGCCACTCATGGGACCCAAACCAGTAATCCACAACGAGGTACTGTCGAGCCAACGACGTTAAACAAGTGCACTGGTCGGGAGGTAACCCGACACTATCTTACTTTTCCGCACTTTAATTTCTGTCATTTAAATTCAGTATTTAGTTTTAAGCTTGCATGACTTTTGAACTAAGGCATGCCTTCGTTCAAAAGTGGGGGGTGAGAACCACCTATGTACATAAATAACATGCAGCTGTTTTTTCTTTTTTTTTAGTAATAGTATCTTTTTGAAAATATGAACTTAAGAATGTGAAAAAGATAAATCATAATTCATGCATTAACCTTGTGAAAATTCAACTGTTTAAAAACTTAGAATGTAACTTTCCATTTGTCCTTTGTGCTGAGATAACTAGGGATGTGGAGTTGACATAAACTGCCCTAGAGAGGCTTGGCAAGCAATCAAAGGATCAGATCAAACTATATGGTTTTCGAAGTCAGTGGAGGCTGCACTTCGGGTTTCAGTGAAAATTGAAGTCATCTCCGCCATGCAATGCAAAAGGCGAGGACGGGAATCAAACCGTCCTATCTCCGGTCAAAGTAGCCGAGAAAATAGATGAACGACCCTCATCTTGACCCGCGCGAAAACGACAGTCAAAGTAGCCGAGAAAATAGATGAGCGACCCTCACCTTGACCCGCGCAAAAACGGCAAAAAAGAGAGGAGCGGGGAGGTATTTCCATAGGCTTGCGGGCGATGATTGGACCTCCCAAAAAGGCTTGAGAAAATGGACTAGCAGTCACAAAAAGGCGAAAAGCTCAATGAAGCAAATCAAGAGGCCAAAGGCCCAAAATTGTGAAGGTTTTAACCGAACAAAAAGTGAAGAACTCAAAAAGTAAAAACAAGGCCAAATGCCGATTCACTACAAAAGCAGTCCCTCGCCAAAAGAAAATCAAAGTACTCAAACCAGTGAAACCCGAACCAAATCACGTGCTAGAGAAAGCTACCAGAAAACCATATAGTAAGAGACGATCCCAAGATTGCAGTCCAGGAGCCTAAAAAGGGCTATCTCCCGAGACATCCAATATAATTTGCATCTCAGCACGAAGGTACAAGTATTAAGTTTCTTCTATTTATTTACGCAGTTTAATTTGGTAATAAGTAAGCAACGCATGAATTAGGATAGATCGAGTACCACAGTCTAATTTTCATATTTCAAAGCCAACTTAGAGTACAGCCCTTGAATAGCATTGTTCGGGACGAACAACTAAAAGTGTGGGGTAATCTGATGGACCAAAATTATACGAATCAGAAACACAGTATAACCCCCTTATTTAGACATTTTGTCTATTTAACTTTTGCTTGTTAGTTCAGATATATTTCTACAGGGTAATTCAGAGCTTAGAGAGAATACACTCTAAAGAGGAGCTTTTTAAGCAGAAAAGATGTTACGAGTTAATCCAAGGTCAAGATCATATGCCGACTGAAGAAATATCAAGGATCCTGACGTTGAAGCACTCGTAATAAATTAATCAGAAGAATCAGGAGAGGAATCAAGACAGCCCGGTGAAGAAACACATTGACAGTTTTGTGAAAAGACTGCACAAAACTGTACAAAACTCACACATGGGCAAAGTGACCGGCCACTTGGGCAAGAGGTGACCAAGGGAGGAGCTCCTCCCCTTCCACCACCGGCAACCGGCGGCTCCTCCTCCCTTGACCGGTGGCTTTTTTGCTCCTCCACATGTCTCCTCCTCCTTGCTCCTCCTCTCCTTCCTCCATGTGTGGCCATCTCCTCCCTTCATTTTCTCCTCCAATCACCATGCAACACTTGCCTCCATCTCCTCCTCCTCCCATGGCTATATAAGGAGGAGCTCCTCCCCTCATTTCAATCATCCCTCACTTGTAAAAAAACACTTCTCTCTCTAAGTTATGTATTTGTAAAGTTTGGCTTTGGAAATAAAGGATAGCTCCCTTGGCGCTTCAACGGTTGTAAGTATTATTTCTAGTATTTATTCAACTGTTTATTTCCTTAGTTATAATGTTTAGCGCGATGAATAGTAGCTAAACTAGTAGTTCGGTAGAAGGGGCGCACTTGTATTATAAAATGTTTTAAGACTATTAACTTAGTGTCTAGTCTTAGTATTCAAAACTTGTTCTATGTGCCATATATCAAGTCAGAGTTTCCAAGGTTGAGTGGAAGCTGTCACAAGCAAAGCTCTGCCGTGGAAATTCGTGATCATACTCGGTAAGTGGAAGCTGTCACAAGCAAAACTTATCGAGGAGTTCGACTTATCTAAAACACCACTTGGTCAATAACGTAACTGGGAGATCAAGTGGATGCACTTACAGCTAAGAAACTTCGAAAGGAGGAATTAGTTTTGCTTAGAACAAGTGTTGCTTTAAACGATGTCGCAAGTCTTGCGCTACGAAAGGGCCTCGATTCATCTTTGAATACTTAGATAATTCACTAAAGGTCAATGATAAACAGGATATAATACAAGGCCCCTGAAACCGAACATTTCTCTTTAATTATAAACTGTAATTTACTTTCCAGTATTAAAACCAACCAATCAATCAATCAATCAATCACTTAGCTGGTAGCTTTAAAACCAACCAACCGACCTAAAACACGCTTTCTCGCTGGACAACCCCCTCAAAGAACATCTATTCCCCTGATTCCCTTGGGTTCGACCCCTACTTACCACTTGCTACCCAGTAGTTAAGTCGCGAGTAGCGGACTTATAAATTTATTATTGACGTTTGCACATAACGACTGTGCATCCATCACTCCTCCTCCACACATCTCCTCCTCCCATGGCTATAAATAGAGCCTCTCCCCTTCACTTGTAAATCCATCCCAAAAAATCACAAAACACTTCTCTCTCTATTGTTTGGCACTTTGTAAGTTTGGTTTTCAATCTATAACACTCCTGTTGGTTCTTGAGTATTATAGTTCGCTCTTGAGTACTCTTGTCGGTTCTTGTAGTACTCAAGCTTTACTTTTCTCTATTCTTGAGTACTCTTGTCGGTTCTTGAAGTACTCACCCCTTTCCCTTACTTACTGTCTTTCAAAAACCGTAAGTACTTAGCTATGGTATCCACCTCTATGGATATTTGTAGCTAAACTCTTCATTCGGTTGAAGGGGTGTACTTGTATTATAAAATGGTTTAGGCCATCTTTTTAGTGCCTCTTCTTTTTATTCAAAACTTGTTCTATGTGCCATATATTAGGCCAGAACTTCCAAGGTTGAGTGGATGCTTGAAATGGCAAAACTCTTCCGTGGGGGTTCGTGAACATACTCGGGTAAGTGGATGCTTGAAATGGCAAAGCTTATCTGAGGAGTTCGACCTCTTTTAAACACCATTTGGTTTGATCGAAAATGATTGATCAAATGGATGCACATAGGCTAGTATACCTTGAAATGGGGTGCTAGTCTAAATAGAACAAGTGCTCTACGACCTTGAAATGGGCTAGACGATGTGTGCAAATTGAGTGCTTGAAATGGCCTTGATTCACTTTTGAATACTTAGAAGGATCACTAAAGGTCAATGATAAACAGGCTATGATACAAGGCCCCAGAAACCGAATGCTTTCCTTAGATTTGAAAAACCTCTTGCACTTACTTTCAATTTTAGTATAAACTGCTTATCAACTGCTCACCTTCCGGAGGACTTGCCAATCACGCAACAACCGCTGTAAGTCTTCTCTTTTATTTTCAGTATTTACATTTTCTGTCATTTACTTTTCCGCACTAAAAACCAAAACCAACCAACCAATCACTTACTTTCCCGCACTAAAACCTCAATCAACCTAAAACACGCTCCCTCGCTGTACAATTCCCTCAAAGAATAGCTTATCCCCCTAATTCCCTTGGGTTCGACCCCTACTTACCACTTGCTACCCAGTAGTGAAGTCGCGAGTAGCGGAATATAAATTTGCTTTTGCACAGAGAACACCGCACCTTAACGACAGTGCGGTGGGCTCCGTCAATATCCCAAAGCAAATATGCTAGGAATTTGATCAAGAAGTTTGATTTGGAGAAAGCATCACATAAGAGAACCCCCGCTGCAACTCATGTGAAGATCACCAAGGATGAAGCAGGTACAAGTCTGGATCAAACCTTGTACATAAGTATGACTGGGAGCTTACTATACCTGACGGTAAGTAGACCAGACATTGCTCATGCGGTCGGAGTCTGTGCCAGATAGCAAGCCAATCCCAAGGAGAGTCACCTTTTTTTTATCAAGCCAAGAGGCTAACAAGGCTAAAAGAAGCTACAACAATTGGACAAGAAAATCTAAGAAGGGGATTGCGTCCAATCTGTGCCAGTTCCATCTTTCCACATGAGCTTTCCGTGCTAAAAAGTCTGCCACAACATTAGCTTCACGCCTTGCGAAGACAATATGCCAATTTCGGTTAGCAAGAAGAATCTCTGTTATGTCTCGAAACCAATGCGCCCTTGAAACTATGTTGTTTTCTCCAAAGTTGAGTGCCATAACTAAATGCATGTTATCTGTCTCAAAATCACATTTTCCAGATGTAGGTTCCTAGCCATAACAACCCCTTCCATCAAAGCAATGCCTTCACACTGAACAACCGAGTCTGATTGATGCAAGAATCTCGATGATATTCCTACAACACACCCTTTTGAGTCTCGTGCAATTACTCCCACTCCTCCGGTTTTGTACTCTTCACTCCAGGAACCATCACAACTAATTTTCACAAAATTTCCAATCGGTGGTTGCCATTTCAAGCTTATATTATTGATGTTAGGAAGAAGGGATTTGTTGTTCCGTGTGAAGTCTTTATATAACTGGTTAATCCGCAGAGAGGCAGTGACTGGAGATATACTGGCGGAGCCATGGCAGACTTGATTCCTGTGATGCCAAATGAACCAAAGAGCCACCAAAACCTTACAAAAAGACTCCGAGTCGTGAACAGCATAGGCGTAGTAGATCAAATCCGCTAATGATCGCAAATTCTTGCATTCAATATGAACATTCATCCCTAAATAAAACCACACAGATCTGCTCCACCTGTAGAATATAAAGGGGTGCATATCATCTTCCATGCTAACATGACAGATAGAGCAAGGATGACTAGTCCCCAAATGCCTTTTAAAAAGTTGCTCACCAGTTGGCAGCCCTCTATGATAACCTCGCCAGATGAAAATTTTCACTTTACGTGGGATAGGAAGCTTACACAGACATCTCCAAAATCTAGCCATTTTAGTCCTATCAGACCTGTTCTCCTCTATTCTGGTAGCCATCATCCTGAAAGACCAAGTGTAAATTTTTATATACGGACTTCAAATCAAGTATTCCAGAAGGATGAAACCTCCATTGTAAGTCCCATGTGTTGTGGTCTCGTTGGCACCCATATTTTAACATGGGAAGAGCCGTATACATTGCTCTCCATACATGGGATGGTTTAGAAGTGAGTTGAGCTTCCAGAATATGGCAATTGGAATTGTATTTGGCTTTAAGTAGTCTGGTCGCCAACAAATCTGGGTTCTTCGCCAGCCTCCAAAGTTGCTTTGTAAGGTAAGCGAGGTTAAGATGCTTAAAATTATAAAAGCCCAGGCCTCCCTCCTCTTCCGGCATTCTTAGCTTGTCTGCATTTATCCAGTGCACGCCTGCTTTCCTCCCGAAATGTGACCACCAGAATTTGTTAATTAGCAAGTGAATTTTATTGACAACTTTTGCAGGGAGCAAGAAACATGACAGCCAATATTGAGGAATAGCATTAAGGACAGCTTGTACCAGCACTTCTTTTCCACCTTGAGAAAGTGTAAGAGACTTCCAACTACTTGTCTTGCTCCAAAGCTTATCTAAAATGCCCTGAAAAGTTTGAACTTGACTACGCAACAGAACAGTGGGAAGCCCCAAATACTTTGAGTGACTGCTGACTATATTAACCCCCAATATCTGCTGGATATGGACAATCATATCAGGCTGAATGTTCTTGCTGACCATTATCTCTGACTTCTCGTAGTTCACTCTCAATCCAGAGGATCTTTCATATATACTTAAGATCTCTCGAATCCGCCTCAGACTGGTATAAGATAACTTAAGAAATAACAGGCTATCATCGGCAAATAATAAGTGGCTGATAACAGGAGACTATGGATTGTGGTACACTAAGGATACTAGTTCCTGTTTGATGGGCTAATGCGATGCAGATTGGGCTGGGAATGTAGAAGATCACAAAAGCACGTCTGGAGGATGTTTCTTTCTAGGAAACAATCTGGTGTCATGGTTCAGCAAGAAGCAGAACAGTATATCCCTATCCACGGCTGAAGCAGAATATATCGCTGCTGGAAGTTGTTGTACACAGATGTTATGGATGAAGCAGATGCTGGAAGAATACGGAGTAAAACATGATGTGATGACACTCTACTATGACAACATGAGCGCAATCAACATATCCAAGAATTCATTTCAACACTCCAGAATAAAGCATATCGACATTAGGCATCACTTCATTCGAGAACTAGTGGAGAAGAAGACAATTACTTTGACGCATGTATCCACTAAGAAGCAACTAGCAGACATCTTCACCAAAGCCTTAGACAATATTCAGTTCGAGACACTTAGATCCCCACTGGGTCTGTGTGTTATTGACAACTAACTTGTTCCAGTACTAGTTGGTCAGCCGGAGCTTGAGCGGGATATGTGTAAAGGGCTGACATGGAACGAAGGTAGATAGTCTTCAAATAAATGATACGAAGAGAACGGTCGGACAAACAGGCTGCGAATAAGACTGCACTAAGAGGTAAATCAAAAATCTCTCTATCTGTTGATGTGCGTAGTCCTGTTGTGCAAAGTGAATCTATGGAGGGTTTGAAGAAAATTAAGAGTCCGACTACGAGCTCCTGGTTTTATTGTTAAACAAGTGCTACTGTTTTGTACTCCCTTGTCACTTTCTGGCAAAAAGAGGGAGTAGTTTTGGAGTTTGAAAGCTCTTTAAAAGATTCATATGTGCTAGATGTTAGACATGTTTTTGGAGTTTTAAACCTCCTTAAAAGATTTGTTTGTGCTTACAATTTTCGAAGTTTGAAACCACCTTAAAAGATTCGTTTAGTAGCTTTTAGTTAGTAGCACAGCTTGGGAGTTTGAAACCTCCTTCAAAGATTCAACTGTATTAGTAGTACAGGTAGATTACAGGTAGTAGTTTTGCCAAAAATTCCAAGGGGAGATTGTTAGATTTATGGCATGTAGTCTGGCAAAACTCTGTGTAGTTGTTCAAGCAAGAGTTCAAGACAGGCAGAGAAAACTGTCCTGGAATAAGTTGAAGCAGATGGAATGTTTCCTAATTCAGATTAGGCAACATAGTTGACCGTTGAAGATCAAGACGGTTGCATATGGAAGGACAAAAGATGGATGTTTCCTAATTCAGATTATGCAACTTGTTCAACCGACGTGGAATAAGTCAGACGCAACAGAAGTTGCCTAAAGCAGAGTAGGAAAGTCGGTGCTGTGACACATTGAAGATAGCCGCAGATCTTGGTGTCGGTGGACGCAAATATACTCATGCATATCTAAGAAGTCGGTTGAGAGATATTTGGGAAGACTTGCGCTTGAAGATAACTTAGCAAAGAAGATAATCGAAGGTTGCTTAAACGGAGTTGAAGATATTTGAATGACTATCTAAAAGAAGATATGCGCAAGGATTTAGGAAAGATTCCCTAAAAGATTAGGAAAGATTTCCTAAAGATAGGCGGTTGAAGATAGGAAACCTAGATACTTTAGGTTTTCTATCGCACTATATAATGAGGGCTGATAGACTCGTTCTACGTAGCACTCACGGAGTTATTATTCATGCTCATACTCACTGAAGGGAGGAGGAGGCAAACGGTCGGTGAACTAATCATTCTGATTATTCACGGTGCTCAGATTTAGTCTGTTCTAGTGATCGGCAGACTGATCGAAGACCAACTTGATGCTACACGCACTGGTGTTCTTACTGCGCATTCGGTGAAAAGCGTTGATTCTCACGGAGGATCATATTGGTGGAATCGGAGGTGAGGCTCAGATTTGGGGGAGACCTAGTTGGCAATTGCTAGAGTGTCCGAGGCTCAGGTAGTTTAAGAGGAGGTATGTAAACATAAATCATGTACTCGCAATACTCATTATTAGTGAATTGTTATCCACCGGGCTAAGAGACAGCTCCCCAGACGTAGGCTCGTTAACGCCGAACTGGGTAAACAACTTTGCGTGTCGTTTAATTTCCGCACTATAATTATTTTCGCATAAGTTGTTCTAGGTTTTGTTCTACACTAGATCCGAACAACATCTCATCTACCACGAGAAGATTTCAAATTCCATTGCCATGTACAAAGCCCATTCCTCCGCTTGACTGCTAGATCTTACACCTTCTTTCCAGTTTGCTTCCACCAGGACTACCAAGCCTTCATCATGCCTTGCGCACAATCCCATTCCTGCATCTATGGTCCTCTCATCCAACGCCATCGACATTGATCTTTATGTAGCCTTTGTTTGGAACTCTCCAGTAAACGTCACCACTGAAATCGGTGACTACTAATTTATTTAGAGGATCCTAAAAATGAATAACATGTTGTTTGAGAACTCTAGCCGCCATATAGGGATTATAAACATCTTTTCCATTAACCCCTGGCCTTTTAAAAACATTAAGAGAGTCATTTTTCTACACAACAACTTCAATTATCTTGTTTAAAGTTAACTCATCCCTACCATATTGTATCACATCCTTTAGATTATCAAATTGGAGAGGAAGGGAATTAAGCAAGATAACAGCCTGATGAGTTTCAACAATCGTATCTTTACATCTATCAAGATCTTGAGTCATCTTTAGAAAATATCCAAATTTTCAGCAATAAACATAGAGGTATCCATCTTAAAGGTGAACAACTTGCATAATAAAGATATCATACTAGGCAATGATTTAGTAAGATATTTCTCTTCTAATGTAGTCCACAATTCCTTAGGTTCAGTATGGCTTACCACTTGTCTAGCAACATCATCTGCTAACTTGATCATGATCTCAGAATGAGCCATTTTCTTCATGTCCTTCTTGGATTGGTCAGTCATCCCAGCAGGCCATTCTTCTGATATGGCCTTATAGCATTTTTCTTTAATCAATATGGCCTTCATCTTCACTTTCCATATAGAAAAGTCTGAAATGCCATCATATGGCTTCAGCTTGATCCCATCAGCCATCAGTTCCAATAGCACAGGTCCTCACAAGATAAGAGAACTCAGTTAGTCAAGAGCAGGCAATTCAACAAACAGTATTTAGGCAAGTGATGATTCCCAGAACAGAGAAAATAGACAAGTCAAGTGATCAACACTAATCAACGAGTAAATCTGTCCTAATCACATGCAGATCAATCCGACTCTGATACCAATTTGAAAGGATCAAATATATTAATCACAAGACAATTCTCGCCCTAATTTCAATTCAATCTTGCAATTAAGGAACTCAAACATAAGAAACCAAATTTTTACCAGGTTCGACGATGCCCTACTCCTGGGAGCCTCGGGAGGAATTGCTTAGCCCTTTTCCACTATAATCAAATGTTCAATTATAACCTAATAGCGCAATTGAGACTCTATGAACCCTGCCAAACCAAAAATGAATACAACAAGAGAAAAATATGAGTTTGAGAGTTTCAGCCCCCTCAAGGCAGCGTCCGCAGTCCGTCGCGTCGCAACTCAACTTCTCGCAGCTTGAATCGAACCACGCAGCTGAATCACACGATCATAGTTCTTGGAGCGTTCTTCATTTTCCAGAAATCCCCAAATCGATATGAACCCTAATTGAGTCCCGAACTCAACTTTTATATCCATCCAATACACATCGTTTCAATCCTAGCCAAACTCGAGTTTTTCCGCCATTACGAAATGACAGCGTTCCACTAAAACATAAGTCTTCGTGCTTTAGCAAACGTCATCGTGCTGATGAGAACGAATTCGGCCTTTAATCGAACGATGCCGTTTCCTTCGGTCTTCAAATACAGCCTCTCCACGCCAGCCCAAAACTGCGTCGTTTAGCTTCCTCTCCAGACTTAGCCAAAATTAACATAAGCCTACTCTACCCAGCAGTATTTGATTCACCCTCAACATTTGATCAATGCTGCCTGGAAATAAATCCAGTGACTCTTCCCAAGCAAGTTGGGATTACAAGGCAGAACAAATAGAAAGCTACGTTTTGTGATATAGCCGACTAAATGGCTAACATGAATCGCTCTGCAAATACAATCCCAAGAAAGCATTTTAGATTACGTCACAAAAAAAGATATTGAAGAGGTAAGGGAGAAGTGAGTAAGGGGTACCCAGGAGCGTATGACCGTTTGTTAATATGGCCATTGATGTGGTTTCCTGCCATGTTGGATGAAGGCATGTTGAATGAAGAGCGGCCAACATGAATTGTTCTGCAAATATAATTCCAAGAAAGCATTTTAGATTACATCACAAAAAAGATACCGAAGAGTGAAGAGGTAAGGGAGAAGTGAGTGAGGAATACCGAGGAGCATATGACCAGTTGCTAATATGGCCATTGATGTGGTTTCCTGCCATGTTGATTGAAGGAAGAGCAGATGGATTGATGATGAAATCGGAGGAGAGTGAGAGCTCCTGTTTCACTCTGCTTCGGATGCTGATTGCCATATCAAGATTGAAAGCTTTCGTCAACTGAAGTTTTGAAATTGGCGGCCGTTACTTAGCTTCTAAGTATTTTATACTCAACTGCAACTGCTTTTCTCCTTTTCTTAACACTCTGTTTGGCTGTAGGTATAACTGAGGGAAAGAAAGTGTTTGGGGGAAAAGAATTTTTTTTAAATAAAAAGTTTTCTCCTACTCCTACTTTCAGGTTAGGACACGTGTCTCTCAATCAGTAAGTCACCGTCCTGTCGCGCTATTCACATTTCTCCACCGAGATTCTTATCTCACTTCTTCTGCTCTGCTCTTCCGTTCGGCAATTCCTCTGCAAAATCGGATCTTCTACTCGACCAATTGAACATCAAAAACCCCTGACAATGTCGCCGACGATGGAATTCGAGTCCGTCTTCGCATCCGCTGGTTTAGACAACAAGGATGAGCAGCAGAAGCTCGCAGACTCAGCTGTAATCATGGCAAGCAATAAAGTTCTGAAATTGACGATTCCCGGTGAGAGTTTTCTCAAGGCTGCGGTGTACGTGAAGGATCAGGTAAGCGACAGCGTTTGCACACACACACACACAAATTCTTGTGTTATGAATTGGGGATTTAGGGTTTTGATTTGGGGTTGTTGCAGGTGGTGGAGGCGACATGGAGAGAGGGGAAGGAGATAGTTGACCCGACAATGTTTAACGGGTTACTCGGTACGGCTTTTACTTTACTGAGTTCGTTTCAGGCCACCGGAGATTCCACTGATTTGAAACTTGCGTCTGAGATTGTAGATGCTTGTGCTTCACTGTCACGCGGCTCTATAAGGTAAAATTATTTTATGAAATTCATTTCGTATCTTACACTGTTTGTCAGAATTTTTTTCTAGAAGTTTCTGATCGAGTTTTTTTTTTCTATTTGTAATTGAAGTCTGAAAATGGTACCCATCCCAGTTTTTGATTGTATGTTACTTGTTTGCTCTGAAACATAAGAGATTTTGATCCTACAATTTTTTTTCGATGGAGATTTTGATCCTACAATTTGAGTGTGTAAAAATAAAATCGTTTTTTTATGGTATGAAATCGTTGATTGAGTAGTTGTGCGTGTGGCCCTTGGGCGGTTGATTGCTTTTTCAAGATTATTTGTATCCGAGTCCGACCAACTTGTGAAATTATTAAAATAAATGGGTCCCTTAAAGTTGAGGTCATAGCCATAAATAACTTATCTTGGACAGCGAGGGGATATGCCACTGACTCATCAAAGTGTGAAAAATGTGCATCTGGGATTGATAGTATGTAGTTTAGTGAAAGTCTGAAACTGCCCGTGACACACGTGACTGATTGTTTGTAGTTGATATCATGTGGGCCATATTTCGATATGAAAGAGTATGTATTTGTTGCAGGCATTTAACGTTTCTATGTGGCAAAGGAGGAGTTTATGCACTGGGTGCTGTGATTGCAAATTATATGGGAGATGAACTAATGCAAAAAATGTATATGGATCACTTCCTTGAGGTATGATACTTTCAAGGTCTTGATTCATTTTTGGTACTTCAATCATTAGTGACAATTATAACTTGATCGTATTCCTACTTTGATTGTCGCATTAGCAGATAGTTAGATTTCATTTTCATTTGAGCTACTTAGCTACAAAACACCCAAACCAAATGCTAAGTAAAATATCTCGGGACTGGGAATGATTAGTTAATTAATGCATGGAATGATTTATAAAGCTCCTGTGTCCGAGTATTGAACATGTTCTGAATAGTTGAAACCTATGGTGATCTAGAGTGTCATAAGTCACCGATCAACTGCCATGATTGTGGTTGGATCATTCTCTATATGTGAATATAAAAGTGGTTGTAGCAAGTGCTTTCGTGAATTTGACTTGAAAAAAGTACCGAGTCATTAGGTGAATTTAAGCATGACATGGTAAAAATGAAACATGCAGTTGGCACAAGAAAGAGCTCTTCCAGTTGGACCAGAAGAAGGTGGTTTTGGAATGTCATACGAACTTCTATATGGGAGAGCAGGGTTCTTATGGGCAGCTTTGTTTGTCAACAAGTACCTTGGAAGCAATGCGGTGCCAGTTGATCTTCTAATGCCCGTAGTTGAGGCAGTATTAGCTGGTGGTAGAGCAGGCGCAGCAGCAAATACTACCTGCCCTTTGATGTACAGATGGCACGGCACGAGGTACTTGGGCGCTGCGAATGGGCTGGCGGGAATCTTACACGTCATACTTCATTTCCCCCTCTCTGAAGCTGATTCTGAAGATGTGAAGGGAACTTTAAGACACATGATTGCTAACCGCTTCAAGCATAGCGGAAATTACCCGTCAAGTGAGGGGAGTAGCCGTGATGACATGGTCCAGTGGTCGCACGGTGCAGCAGGCGTGGCTTTAGCTCTCTGCAAAGCTTCTCAGGTAAATGTCATATCAGTTATCACTCCACACCTTCAAACCAACAGGCTTCCAAAGCATGTTAGAGTTCGATTCATTCATTACTCATGTGCAGGTGTTTCCGAGCGAGAGAGACTTGTACGAAGCTGCTACAGAAGCCGGTGAAGTCGTGTGGAAAAATGGGCTGGTGAAGAAAGTTGGCCTTGCGGATGGGATAGCTGGAAACACATACTGTTTTCTATCTCTATACAGGCTCACAGGAGACACACTTCACCTACAAAGGGCGCAGACATTCGCAAGTTACCTCCAACTCAATGCGGTGAAGCTCATGAGTCTTCAGCCGCAACACAACCCTGACACTGTCTTCTCACTGTTCCAAGGGCTTGCAGGTCTGGCATGTCTCTGGTTCGACCTGCTTGCCCCGGACAAAGCCAAATTTCCAGGATTTGAATTATAGATGTGCTCAACTCAACCTTGTGATGTCCACAGCTCACAATGTATCTATCATCTTATTGTGAAACGAATAGAATAAACATACCATCTCAGACAAAGTGAGTATAGAGAGCGGCCCAAATGTAAAACGGCCCAGCCCAATAAGCTTTTGTTTGATCGTATATATGTATAACCAAACTGAGCCGCTATGTTTCGCGAAACCCTAAGTCGAAAGGAAGCTTGAGTGCGAGCGAGCGACCCGGAGGCAGAGGAGTGAAGCGCGGTGCAACATGAAGGTTTGTTCTCATACGAAGCTCATCGCTACTTGGTTTCGTGAATTCGGTCACCGGATTTGTGTTGAATTTCAGCTGGTTTATGTTTTCAGTTCAACATTGCCAATCCTACCACTGGATGCCAGAAGAAGCTGGAAATCGACGATGACCAGAAACTGTATGTCCTCAAACTTGGAGCCCTTTGTTTTCATCCTTTTTTTACTTTTCTACTATTAGGAACTGTTAGCTCTTTAAATGTTACCACCACCAATGAGTAAGCAAATTGGGTTAAAATTGCATTTAAGTTATGTAGAACAATTGTGCATACATTATATAGATCAAATCAGTTTTCAAATACCTTGAATTGGTTTTTGGAGACTTGCTGTTAGACCTATTTTGTAAAGATTAGTGTCATTTTGATTGGATGCTGCTATGCTGAACTTGTAATTGATGAATGTATGACCCGTGCTTTATATGAAATGATAGCATTCTGTAGTTATGTCAGTATAGCCTGATTGTTTACTATGTGACAATGAAGCCGAGCATTTTATGATAAGAGGATCTCTCAGGAAGTTAATGGGGATGCTTTGGGTGAGGTATATAGACAGACCTTATTTTTTTTCAATTATTTTCAACCATAGTAATGATTCACTGTGAATGTGGTTTGCTGATCATTTTACGTGTTTTCTTATGCAGGAGTTCAAGGGTTACGTGTTCAAGATTATGGGAGGTTGCGACAAGCAAGGTTTCCCAATGAAGCAGGGAGTGTTGACCCCTGGCCGTGTTCGTCTTTTGCTCCACAGAGGTCCAATACCTTCCTTTTTATAATTCTTTTTAACTAAGAAGTTACTTCATGAATGTTATTTGTTTAATGAATTGCTGAAGTTGTCAATGTTTTACCCATTGTAATCAGGCACTCCTTGTTTCCGTGGATATGGAAGGAGAAATGGTGAGAGGAGAAGGAAGTCCGTTCGTGGCTGCATTGTCAGTCAGGATTTGTCAGTTTTGAACTTGGTTATTGTTAAGAAGGGAGAGAATGATCTTCCTGGGTTGACTGACACTGAGAAGCCCAGGATGAGAGGTCCCAAGAGAGCCTCCAAAATCAGGAAGCTTTTCAATCTTTCTAAGGATGATGATGTGCGAAAGTATGTCAATACATACCGTAGAACCTTCACCACCAAAGCTGGTATGTTTTTCTCAACCTGAATCTGTCATCACAATCCCTTCTGAGCATAATTGACACCATGCATTTTTCCGTCCCTCTTTTCAGGTAAGAAGGTGAGCAAGGCTCCTAAGATCCAGAGGCTGGTCACTCCCCTCACCCTCCAAAGGAAGAGAGGCAGAATTGCCGAGAAGAAAAAGAGAGTCGCAAAGGCCAAATCTGAGGCTGCTGAGTACCAAAAGCTCCTTGCCTCCAGGTTGAAGGAGCAAAGAGAACGGCGCAGCGAGAGCTTGGCCAAGAAGAGGTCAAGACTTTCTGCCGCCTCCAAGCCATCTATTGCAGCCTAAATCACCCTTCTTCTCTAAGTGAAGATATCACAGAAAACTCATGTTAGTAATTTTGTGGTTTTGTTCCATATGTTGAGCATAAACTACTCCTCCTGATTTGTTCAACCTTCATATGCAAACTATTTGTTCCTTATTTTGATACAGAGTTTTTTCTTTCACGTTCTTCAAAAAAATATTATTCCATATTGTGCCAAAAGTATCTAATTTGTTAAATAATTTACCTCATTATCGAAAAAAATTGAAATAATATATCTCATTTCATATATTTTTATCTAATTTAGTAGTATTTCATTATCAAAAGAAGAAAGTGATTTTTTTTTTTGTCGTAATCTGCCCCTTGATTAAAAGAGTTAATGTGGTGTGACTTGTGAGTAAAATAATAATTAAAGATAGTAATAAGAAAATTGCAATATTTATCCCAAAATAATTTCTATTTATAAAAATTAGCTTTAATTTTTGTGGTTTTCGCTCATACAAATTAAGCATTATTTTTTTTTTTTTTTTTTTTGATTGAGTGCTTTAGCACTAAAGTTGCAGCATCTGTTCTTTTTTTTTTTTGGATGCGCAGATAGGGACTTGAACCCGGGATCCTCATGCCCGGGTGGAGCGCTCAACCAGTGAGCCAACTCACTTTGCCCTCATACAAATTACAAATTAAGCATTATACGAATACATATATGTGTAAAATTATGTTATTCGGGAGACTCAAAATGTTAACCGTCTTGACATAGACTGGACCAAAATTAAATAGCTTTTTGATCGTATCTATTTTATATTATTAATTTAAAAAATAATACTGTAATAACTCAGGTTAATGTGTCTGTAAACAGAAAGCCTTTCGATGTTGGCCCATTAAGAAAAATGAGCCGAAGCCCAACAGAGCACTAAACCTAAACAGTTTCGTCTTCGTGGCGCCATTGACAGAGGAAGGTTTTAGTTTTTTTTTTGGGAGAGATTGAACGCGAGCGAAAATGGGCGGAAGAGGCAGAGGTAACAACCGAGCTCGTACTCAGCGGAAGCATTTCCGGCAGAGCCGCGAGAATGTATGGATAGATAACAAAAAAGAGAGCAATCAAAGTGGCGAATGCAACAACAACAACATCAATAAATCTTGGGAGCCTTTCGAAACTCAAAACTCAGCTTTCACTGAGTACTACAAGGTATTTTCACTGTGTGTTTCAATGATCCATTTGGTTGCGGCGAATTTTGTGTGTAATTTAACAAATTGTGTGTTTGATTGTTGTGTGATTTTTGTGTCGTGGCAGGAGCAAGGGATTGTTGCTCCGGAAGAGTGGGATACTTTCTTGGCAGTTCTACATAAACCTTTGCCAGCAGCTTTTAGAGTCAATTCCAGGTATTTCTTTTAGTGATAGAGGGACTACACTTGTAAATATTTTAGGCTTTGATCTGAAGTGCATAGGTTAGTATTTTGTGTACAAATAATAACTAAATTTCTATGGGGACAAACTTTTGAATTTAACACATGAATGTTACGCTGGTATGGGATGTAAAAAATAATAATTGAAGTGATAAGATGAAGGAATTGCAACTTCGACTTGTAAGCTGTCAAGAATAAGAAGGCTTATGACTCTAATGAATAAAAAAAAGAAGGCTAGTACCAGGCTATGATTTGGGAAAGTTGTTTCTGAGGCTTGATGGGATCTGATTATTTCCTCTCTCTTTTTTTGTTGACAAAGGAAGCTTTTATTAAAGGAACAGAGACAAGCCTGAAGACAATCTGATTATTTCCACTATGACTTAGTACTGTAGTTGTCATCTGTTCAGTTATTGTGTTATCAGTTGCTAATGATTTTACCGTGGCTTTGAATATTGCAGTAGCCCATTTTGTGAGGACCTCCGGTCACAACTAGAGAATGATTTCATGAAGTCTCTTGATTTTGAGGTTAAACTATATCTTCACTTTATGTCATCTCATTTAAACTCTTAGATAAATTAATATTCTATCCTACCATTGCAGGTCACAGATGACGATGAAAAAGATGCTATAAGACCCTTACCCTGGTACCCTGAAAATCTTGCTTGGCATGCTAACTATTCCCGTATGCAGTTGAGGAAGAACAAAAGCCTTGCGAGGTTCGTCGCTTGTTTTAGTTTATTGCATATACAGTTCAGTTTTACAACATTTATTTTTACGCATCGGACAGGGAATAGTTATGTTTATACATCTTCGTGCAGTCGTTGACCACCCTCTCAATGGGTGCTCAATTTTTAAAGGTACTTTTGATTTTACAACCAAAATTTATGAAATTAGGTTTCATGAATTTCTCAAGCAAGAAAATGAAATCGGGAACATCACAAGACAGGAAGCTGTTAGCATGGTAAGCCCTTTTCGCATCTTGTATAATTCGTGAGATGTATGTGTGTTTAATTAGTTCCCTTATTGGTATTCAGGTCCCCCCTTTGTTTCTTGATGTACACCCAGAACATTTTGTACTTGATAGTAAGTACATCAGTTTTGCATTATTTTCAATTCTACAATACTTTATGGACATTCATGGACAGATCTTAAAGAATAACCTTTTATTAATATACATTCAGTTATATACTTTGCCAATGTAATGAGTTCTATAATTCCATTTGGGCAGTGTGCGCAGCACCAGGTTCAAAGACATTCCAGCTGCTTGAGATCATACACAAATCAAGCTGTTCTGGAACTTTACCTTCCGGAATGGTAACAATGTGCCTCATTTTATACTCTCTTTTAGTGTCATACTTTTAATTTGGGATATTCTTTTCAAAATAGTTTATAAAATAAGTTGTTTATGGAATATTCATGCTTCAGGTTGTGGCAAATGATGTTGATATTCAAAGAAGCAATCTTCTGATTCATCAAACAAAACGAATGTGCACTTCTAACTTGATTGTCACAAATCATGAAGCCCAACATTTCCCAGGCTGCCGACTGAGCAAAAAGAGATCCAATGTATCTGAAACTGAAGTTCCCGAGGATTTGAGTCTTTGTCAGATTATGTTTGATCGTGTTTTGTGTGATGTTCCATGTAGTGGCGACGGCACTCTTCGCAAAGCACCTGACATTTGGAGAACATGGTAATCCTATGTGTATGCATGTATGCTTGTCAGATTTGTTCTCATCAAATTAATCACTATACTTATTTTTTTTAATAAAACAGGAATTTTGGGATGGGCAATGGCTTTCATGGCCTGCAGATCAAAATTGCTATGCGAGGTACTGCCATATGCGCCTTTGGTCAGCTTGATTTGGGTTCTAAGACAGAACCCCCTGATTGATAATGACTTTATAAAAAGACCAATATACAACTTTAGGCAAACGATACTTCTGCTAGACAATGTTGCAGTAGTATTTAATAACTATTGACTGCTTTACAGGACTATCTTTACTTAAAGAAGGTTCAAGGATGGTTTACTCAACCTGCTCAATGAATCCAATTGAGGATGAGGCCGTGATTGCTGAGGTAACTTTTATGGCGCTGTTAAACCTTTGTGCATACTGCATACAGCATACAGCATACAGCATACAGCATACCTGATGATAAATTTGATAATTACCCATATATCTAACAAAATGCATTTCGTGATGTGTATGCGACAAACTTGAATTGGGCTTCTCATAGTTTATGTTTTTGATGAGCTGAGATTATGAAAATATATGCTATCCACATTTGCCCATTAAGTCATTGCTCAAAATGCTGATCTGTGCATTTAGATTTTAGCCTATTGCTGATGCTAGATATTAATTATAAACTGTCGGAAGCTATTTATTGATATATTGTATGTTACTATTCAGATTCTACGAAGGTGTGAGGGCTCTGTTGAACTTGCTGACGTGAAGAATGAGCTTCCTCAACTTATTCGTAGGAAAGGGTTGAAGAAATGGAAGGTCAGAGATCATGAAAATGTGATCAAATTTTGTTTATAAACTACAGAATATAGCATATGGTATAGTTGCATAAACTGTTAGTTGTTACTCCCTCTGCACATCCCTGTATTTCTTACAATTTATTTAGCTGGTATCCTCATTGTCAAAGCATGTCAAAAAAATTGAGCAGCTGATGTTGTTTAATGGTAGTTTTGGATCAGTCTTAAAAAGTTGTACGGTGACGTATTTGAAGCGAGCTCTTACAAACACCTTGTATAGTGTTGTATTTGGTACATCTGTTGGAATGATGAGATTCCATATGCTTCTTTAAACAGGTTTGTGACAAGGGCACTTGGTTTGAATCATATAAAGATGTACCAAAATCTCGAAGAGGTGCAATTATTCCTAGCATGTTCCCGACTGGAAGGAACTTTGCGGACCCAAATGAAGATGATGGGAATGCGGATTCAGAAGTCATCGAGAATGATGCGAAGAAACAGCGAATCAATGAAGACGGTGCAGCTTTTGCTGATACTTTAGATGAAGAAGTGTCTGATCTGCCTCTTGATCGATGTGTTAGGATAGTGCCCCATGATCTGAATTCAGGAGCCTTTTTCATTGCTGTTCTTCATAAAGTGTCTGCACTGCCTGGTAATATAACCAACCAAATTACCATAGATGACTTAACATTGTTATTTACATGTTCATTGTTTAGGCAAAATCAGAAATTTAAGCATGAAAACGTAAATTTAAAAACCACTTTTTTTGAATAGCTGATGTCTTCTGGATGTATCACTTTTTTAGCCTTATGTTTCATTATTGTTTTATCTCAGCCACTGCCATCCAAGAGAAACAAAAAAACTATCGCAGCAATTCAGCTCAGGTTGATGAAGCATCTGAAGATGTAAGGGTTGGCCCAAAAGAAGATATTTTGGATGTCATTCCTGAAGACAGTTCTGTTGAAACTTCTGCAGAAGCAGTTGGCGATGTTGAAGTACCTGATAGTGGTACCAACGGTTCTGCCCTTCCTCTGGATGAGAAGGAAACTATAGCATCTGAAACTACTGTTAGTGAGCAACTGATCGATGTAAAGTCTGAAGTGAAAAGGAAGTTACAGAGGCAAGGCAAATGGAAAGGGATTGATCCAGTTGTTTTTTTCAAAGAAGACGGGATATTAAATACAATCAAGAGCTTTTACGGCATTGATGATTTGTTTCCTTTATCTGGCCACCTTATCACTAGAAACTATGACATGAATCATGTGAAGAGGATATACTACATATCTAAATCGGTGAAGGATGTGCTGGAACTGAATTTTGCAGTTGGACAGCAGCTTAAAATAGCATCTGTCGGCTTGAAGATGTTTGTAAGTATTTTTATTATAAGCAAATATATCTGTTTGAGCATGTCAGTTGGATATGTGCTTTAATTGAAAGACAGTAATCATTCATTGTGAGTATTCGCTTGTTGTGGGCTATGTCGGCCGATGACTGAAATGTTTGTTGTCTATTATTCCAGGAGCGACAGTCAGCAAAGGAAGGCGGTGCTTCATGTGCATTCAGGATATCATCCGAAGGACTGCCATTGCTTCTGCCACATATTACCAAACAAATCCTAAATGCATCCAAAGCAGACTTCAAACTCCTGCTGCAAAATAGATCTGTGAAATTTTCTGATTTTGTGGACAAAGAGTTCGGTGATCAGGCATCAAAGTTACTGATGGGCTGTTGTGTCATAGTTTTGATTACAGGTATCCCATTTACAGATAATGGACTACCAGAACAGAATGCCCCTATTTCATTAAGTGTCTTTTTACACACTTTTTGTAATGTTCTTTGACAGGTAGCGAAACTCTACCTGATAAAGACAAGCAACAGATTGCCATAGGCTGCTGGAAAGGCAGAGGTAGCATAACTGTGATGGTTACAGAAATCGAATGTCAGGAGATGCTAGAAAGGCTCGTCATCCGTGGAGATATAGAAATCTCCCCCGACGAAGTAAACAAACTCGACGACACCATCGAACTCGAATTACCAGTATCAGAGGCTATTGAAGGGAATGATGAATGAGTTAAGCAGTGAAGATTTCTTGTACTTGTCGCATGTGGCCAACAATTGAACCTTTGAGATTTGATGTTGGAAACTACTAAGATAATCATAAGTTATTCAAACAACAATGTTATCTGCTGCCTTGTGCTAATGTGTTCGTCCTTGTACAGATTAGTGTTGTTGAGTCAATATGCAGGAAGCGAAATGACATAAACAAAGGTCGAGACAATTTCTGGCAGTGAAGGAATTTTGACATTGTCTTTCGTAATGTGTGACAACAGTAGTACAAAGGTAACATCTGATACCAAGACTGAAATACATAGTACAACAAAGAGATTTTTCAATGGAAAAAACAAAAACGAATGGATGGCAGATAAACACCTACAAAGGAGGCCCCTCACAATTTTTGGTCTCCATGGTCGCCCACTGGAGTTTATTGCTTAGCAAAATGAATGGGGAAATCTTACAGAGAACCGCCTAGAGAAAGCGGGCGCTTATTCCCAATCCTTCTCTTTCTGAGACGTTCTGCGACGATGAAAGCCAGTTCGAGAGCCTGAGAAGCATTCAGCCTTGGGTCGCAGTGGGTGTGGTAGCGAGAGCTTAGATCATCAAATGTCACTGTCTTCGACCCACCAATGCACTCTGTTACATTTTGACCAGTCATCTCTAGATGCACTCCTCCAGGATGGCTTCCTTCTTGGTCATGCACGTCAAAGAATGCGCGCACCTCAGCCTGCAAAATCAATCAAGGAACATTACTTCATGAACAATTAAAATCAAGTCACAGCTATTGACAAAATCTAAGTTCATGTGATCATACACAACATCTTTACTAGTGATATCTAAGCATACCACATCTTGTAATACTTGATATTTTGAGTTTCAGGGTAGGGTACCCTACGTCACAAATCTAGCCTGATTCTAATATCTTCTGGATGAAAGTACTTCACACCTAACACATCTGTCATACTAAATTTAGTGATTTGAGTACTTCCACCTAATAAAACACCTACCAGGCAACTTGTAGTAGATGGTGACATGTTGCTTATATCTACTTAAGCCACACATTCTACCTACTTTGTTAGTCTATTGACAGAACTTCAAGTTCTCGCCGTGACGTTTAGCATAACACCTTATCAAAATCAGATGTCATAGCAGCCGATTAGTTATCTAATCTTATATGCTTTCAACTTATAGAAAAATCATGTAAGTGTGGGTAACTGAAAGAAAATGTAGACAGTGTTCATACCAAGATTGCATCGAAGGGTCTTGTTTTGAGTCCACATGGAGCCTTGATGGTGTTTCCGTGCATTGGGTCACAAACCCAAGTGACAATTTGCCCAGCACCGCGGACTGATCTGATCAAATGAGGAAGCTTGACTCTCATGTTCTCAGCTCCCATTCGGACAATAATTGTTATTCTTCCAGGCTTGTTTGTTGGGTTCAAGATTTCAATGAGCTTGACAAGCTCAGCGGGATCCATCTTGTTGCTCACCTGTAGCGTGTCAATATTTAGTAATCAGTACAGGACGGGTGACTTGTTTAAAATGAGAGAAGAGATTTACTAAATTATTATGCAAAAATACCTTAATGCCGAGAGGATTGGCAATTCCCCTTAGGAACTCCACATGAGCACCATCAAGTTGTCGTGTCCGCTCCCCGACCCATACCATGTGAGCTGAACAATCATAGTATCGACCGGAGGTGGAGTCCAACCTAGTGAGCGCTTGCTCGTATGGCAATAGCAGACACTCGTGGGAAGTCCAGAAGTCGGTAGTTGTCATTATAGGATGATCAACTGTGAGTCCTGCAGCAGACATGAAACCTAGAGCCTCATCGACACGTGATGCCAGCTCCTGGTACCTGAAAAAATCATTCAATATAAGTAAACACCCACATCAGACCTATTCCAATTTGGACATCAGATCAGCCATTTAGTGCCTACGATGAAACATTTGTAACTAGAATAATGAAAGTACCTTTCACTTTGCTCGCTATCCTCGGCAAAGTCAAGATTCCACTGAGTGACTCGCTGCATTGCAGCGTATCCTCCAGTAGCGAATGATCTAAGAAGATTTAATGTAGCAGCAGACTGGCAATATGCCCTGACCATTCTCTGAGGGTCTGGAATTCTGGACTTCTCGGTAAACTCATCGCCATTGATGTTATCTCCCTTGTAACTCGGCAGCTTAACTCCATTCTTCTCCTCATACGCATCCGACCTTGGCTTTGCAAATTGTCCAGCCATCCTGCCCACCTTCATTATCCAAAACGGCAAATCACTTAAATTGCTCGCACATCCACAACACAAGCATAATATTCACCAATACATATTCGACTGTCGTAAATATGCTTAATCACAATACGTCATTACCATATTGGTAAATTCTCACTCAACAATTCATTAAGACTTAAACAACCTTTCACAAACTCTGGCAAAACCAGTCTCCAATTCATATCCAAATTAAACGAAAAGATCAATAGATTAACCAATCAAATAAACTAGCAAAACATAAAAAAAAAGTTAAAGCTTTTGACTACCTTCCCCAAAACCTGGCAAAACACATCTCCAATTGATAACATTTTCAACCACAATAAGTCAATAACCAGATCACATCAACTATAAATAACTAACAACATCAAAATCAAAATAATTACAAAGATGATACCTTGATGACAGGCACTTGACCTCCAAACATAAGCACAGCCCCCATCTGCAGAATAACCCTAAAAGTGTCTCTAATATTATTAGCACTGAACTCCTTAAAACTCTCAGCGCAATCTCCACCCTGCAATAGGAAAGAATTCCCCATCGCAGCCTCACCCAACCTATCTTCCAAATTCCTCGCTTCTCCCGCGAACACGATCGGAGGAAAGTCCTCAATCGTCTTCAGCACAGCGTCAAGCTCTACCTGGTTAGGGTATTCTGGCAACTGTAATGCCTTCTTCGTCTTCCAGCTCTCCAAGCTCCATTTCCCGGAACTGGCTGCGACCTTCTTCACCACCACCTCCTTGCCGGACACCACGGCGGTTGATTTCGCCGGCTCGGCGGCGTGTACAGCTGAAATGGGCTTGGTAAAGGTGGTGAATTTAGCTGATTCAGGCTTGGATTTGAAGAGGGTCAATGATGGATTGTGTGATTGAAGGGAATGGGTCTTGGTTTGGAGGAGGGATTGTGATGAAAGCGCCATTCTTTTTTGATCTGCTGACTCTCTCTCTCTCTCTCTCTTACTTCAAATTGGTATATTAGAGAGAGAAACTTAAGTCAGATCTGCTTGCTTGGTGGTGTTGGTGAGGAGATGATTTGAGTTTTTCTTGCGGAAATCTGAGAGGTCATTTTATAATGGGGTTTTGGAGGGGTTTGGTGGCCTTGCAGTCAAGGTCGATGACTGACAAAAGGGACCAGAAACCAACAATTCAACCATATTCGGTATCCAATAGTACGAAATAAAAACTTCAGGGACCAAAATTTTAAAATGGAAAATCTCACCTACCAAAAGAGGCAGCCTTGTTTTCTTGGTCTTCCATTTTAACTTAAAAATACTGATTTAATTTTATTTATTTGTTTATTGTCATCATAATTCTGCCAACAAGTCTACAAAAATGTGTCATGTCATGATTCATTCATCATAAATTATTCATATTTTGAAGATTTGGTGGAAGCGTGACTGTTGAGTTTGTTGGTAAATATAAATCATAAATGTGCAGCTTTGAGTTTTGAGTCACATGCATGAGTTCAACAAACCAACCCTCTAAATGGTCACTTGGAATCTACACCTAACATCAGATCAAACCGAGCACGCTGCAATCTTGGTGCAACTACTTAAACTTCGTAAGAAAATGATCCTTTACATAAACAATTCAAGCATAGATCCATGTGTAAATAAGCCCTGAAAAGAACTGAGTTTTTTTTTTCAGCTGTGGTTGTTGCTTTTGACTTTTATATTCCTGACAAAGTTTGGTTAGGTAGCCACTTTTCCAAGTTCAAAGTGTTAAAAGTACACGTTTTAGATCTGATGCTGATGTCACTCCTTTATAGTAGTACAGTAAAAAACTCATTTAGAAATTTTTTTCAAATTTGCTTAATTAAGTATGTTAACCTTTTCTAGACTCAAAGTTCGAATATTCATTATTAATTTACCTTATTTTTTTAAAAATTACCTCATTTTTTTAAAAAAAAATACCTCATTTTTCACTCGGGCATAGTTGCCTCTAACAGTTACTAACAATGGTATAGACAAAGTTAATGGGTTGATATTAATATTCTTATCAGGTAGGGGTCGATAATGAGCAGGGCAGGGTAATATCCTTACAATGGTATAGGGCCTACTGAGACAGACAAAGTTAATGGGTTGATATTACCATTCTTATAAGGTAGGGGTCGACAATGAGCATGGCAGGTTAATAACCTTGCCATAATGGGCATGATAAGGTCATTTTTTTCTTGACCCAATGAACAATGTAGGGTATAGTAAGGACATGGGCAAATCAGTTTTTCTATACTCGTAGGGTGCCCATAGTAAAATTAGGGTAAGGTAGTGTAACGACCTGATCCGGGCCATTATAAGCCTAGCTTGTCCTAGCTGTCATGCCACCGCCCCTAGGTCACCACAACTTAGAGTCTATCACAAAAGACTATTGTAGATTGGTGACATGTTAGGTAGTAGGCTAGCTTATCAAGGTAGCACACGCACTACTCTCATTCAATGTGAGACAATAGTCATTCAGAATTCGAGGCGTTAGAGGTAGGGTCGGGTCGGGTCGGGTATGGTGAATTTAAGCATAATTTGAGGAAAAAATTATAATATGGATGAAAATAGTATGGTAAGACAGGGTGGGAGGGCAAGGTAGAGTCTATTTTTTCGTGACCCTTACCCTGCCTTAGGTGTTATGGACAACATACGTTAGGGACGGGATGGAATGGGGTATGGTATGGATTAGGCAGGGTAGTGGTGACCCTATGTGAATTTTGACCTTAGGGTCAAATGTTGACCCCTATTACCAAGTGCGTTTGGATGCTATTGTTGGAAATTCACATTCTGGGCCCAAGCCGAGGAAGGCCCCGCCGAGGAGTTACGCTGATGACCCAGATGGCAGTCCAGAAGTGACCAGCCGGAGGCCCCGATAAGAGGACTCGGGAGTCCGGAAGGCCCCGATGACCCCAAGGGCCCCGAGCAACGTGACCTGGCCAAGTAGACGAGGACCCGGGAAAGGTGACCTAGGCCAACCAGTAGATCACCCGAAGACACCAGGAAGGCCCCGAGGCAAGGCAGCGCTGGGCGGAATTGGCCAGGGCCCCGATAGGGCCCTATGCGCACAGAATGGACACGATGCAAGAATCCTCGACCGAAGGTCATCATCTGAGGTTTCTAGCTCGACAATTATTCTTAGGATGGTCCATATAGGTGAAAAAGTGAATAAACCTACGGGGTCAAGGCAAAGCCATCCGGGGGCCCAAATGAGTGCCCTAGACGAGGTCCAACGCAAGAATGCCCAAGGGACACTTGGGAGTCCGGCTTCCAAGAGCAACGGTCATAATATCTTATCATTGAATGGCCAAGATCTCCATAGAGCCGTTGGGGAGAGATGCACATCCAAGGGAGCCGTTGGAGATGGGTCAAAGGGGCATAAAGACAATTTAATGCTCGACGGTTACTATTTGACTTCTAACCAAGGCTGCAGCTATAAAAGAGAGCTCGACCAGCAGCATTTGGACATCAAAGAATTTATCCAAGAGAGTCATCTTTGGTCACCCAAGCTTATTGTCGAGGGTAGCACCCTTTGGGGCCCGATTATCCTCCCTACAAGGGATAATTCGGTGCTTTGTCTTTCATTGTAGCGTGCCACCATCTTGTACTTCCCTTTCAATATCAATAAATTACCGTGACTTTCCCCATTTTCCGTCCATTTCCCACCTTATTTCACCCATCGCTTCCGCACTTACATTGTTATTTCCCTTCCGCTGCGTAATCTAAGTATTTGTCAAGTCTCCGGACGTCAAATATCTATCAGTTGGTTTCAAAGCTGTTCGATCCTAGGAGTCATTTTCCCTTGCAACATTCTGATGAGGAGCTACAACGAAAATATTCCAGGTGACTTCCACCAGCGAGACCAATGGAGATCTCCATCCTACAACGCCTACCCATTACACGAGCATACGAGAAGGACAGATCTGTGAAGTTCAGTCCGCTACAACTGGAACGAGGTTTGTAATGAGTATTTTGGGCGACATTGGGATCACTTGGATCCTAAGGAGTGGGGGTACGCTGATGCGCACGAAAGAGTTCGCCCAAGGCAACACTATGCGGATGATAGTGGTGTTGCCGAGAGGAGGTACCCACACGAGCCAAGGCCGAGCTTCAAGAACAACAACAACCAAGGTCATGAGCGTGTGAGGTGGGCTGATGCGCACGAAAGAGAACATCAAAGGCAACACTATTGGGCTAAAGAGCAAGCTGCCGAACGGAGATCCCAATACGAGGCGAGGCAACGCCAGAAGGAGGCGGTCGCAATTCTCAGTGGACTAGAATATTGATGCTCTCTTGACCATGGTGGATGATCAGCACGTAGATTTGAAGCAAGTATTCTCCAAGTACACCACGAAGAAGGAGGACACCCAAGAGGCCCCAACTTGCGACAATGAGGTAAAGGCTTTAGATTCAACGATTTCGAAAGTTACTAACATTGTCGAAGGGACCTCGGGCGATGGAGAGCAACCTTGGGAGGACACATCTGGAGCCACTATGGTCGAGGAGAGCCTCGCGTAGCCACTCACACGAGGGGGATTGTCGGGGCACCAAACCGACCAATTCAGCGCGAAGGTTCCTCGTGAAGATGGCCTCGGTCACCAGGAACTTGTGAGGATGGTGCCCATATCTGAGAGGCCTCCCTACGTTGATCCCTTCCTCGTTGAGCCGGTCGAGTTTGGAAGTTCTCTAGCGCGCATCTCCGCAACTCATTCACCTGCGGCTCGACGGACCCCGGGGCGAGGCCTTGGCCAAACTGTGGCATCGAGGAAAGCCACCGACTCTGCTAGGTCCGCAAGGTTTGTTTGTCCTTTTAGAGCAATTGATGTTTCCTAACAATCTTGGGAACCAGAGTGGGCAGTTGCGCGACAAATACCAAAGATGACTCTTGGACGAGCAAAGCATTGTTCCGTTTGACCGGGGGAAAGGAGAGCGACTAAAAAGTGACCCACAATGTGACCTCGGCCTAATCCCATTCGATCCAGGGACACTAGAGGAGAAGTGGCAGGATGAGCCAAAATATGAGGTGTCAAGGCTCCAAGTCACCCAATGGGTTGAGCAAGAAACAGAGGGCCCCAAGGTGAACTACCAAGGCGAGGACTTCTTCAAGACACCCTTCAACCGCTGGGTAGCCGTCTTTGGGGACGAAGCCCAGCTTATGGGGGACCTTGGAAGAACTGGGGGAGAGGTCCCAAGATGCTCGCCTTGGCAAGCATGGGCGCACTGGCCATGACACTACCGGATCCGGTCGAGACCCTGACCACGCTGAGTCATGAAATGCCTTCCGAGGAGCAAGGCGAGAACAGCGCGAGTAAGGACCCCCAACCTATGAAGGATCTCACGGCACACCATGAGTTGAGGTACAAGGTGATTTATTCCAGTTTGATTTTCCTAATCCTACTTGTGCTACTCCGCTCATTAGCAAAACACTAAAGTACCGACATGAGAACACACGATGATACACTTGGAGGGAGGCTCGACCAAAGCCCTGAACAAGAGTTGGGCGCTAGGATGGACCGGGGCCAAATCTGTTCGCAAGGTGAGGACTTTGGCGAACTCTTGCAACAAGGGCATTGACGCGCGTCGTCTGACGCATCAAATTTAATATTTATAATTCTCCTGCAATAAGCTAGTGTAGCGGCAAGCAGGGTCGAACCCAAGGGAGCTGGTGTTGTTGAAGCTGTAACTGTAAAACAATTAAAAAGGGGGGATTTTAAGCAATCGCGAGTGGAAAGGGGAAAATAACACGAAAAATTAAATCGGAGAGAATATTCAGCTTAGGGTTTCTATTGTGACATGTTTATCATAGATATATAATGATCAAATCTTTGTTTCTTAGTGTGGAATTCCGACAAATGTAATTCCTAAAATATCCCGACAAAGGTGATACAACACATTTAACCCGACCAAGAGTTAGATTTCTAGTTCTTTCCTAAATACAATAATCCGACAAAGGTATTATTTTATCTAGGTGTTACGATCTACCTTTATGACAAAGTTTCCAGTAGATATTAACGATAAGAATTAATTGATCAATTAAGCTTTGCGACAAAGCTTTCACTTAACCTCTCAAATTAATTCATGGAATAAGCACAAGAACTAGACAAACATAAAATTGCATTAAGAACATAATCTCAAAACATAAGTCACAATATGTGAAACTCTAAACTGAATTAGGAGTTTAGCTACATATAATGGAAATTAACACATAATGAGTAAGAAATTATCTTCTCTCGTCGAAAGCTTCATCTTTTTCTCCAGAGCCGTCTTGAATGTAGGAATATGAGATATGAAACCCTAACCCAAGCCTCTTATTTATAGCAAAACTGTATTCCCAAATCTGGTTTTGGGTTGACTTATCAACTTGGGTTTCTATATCCGTCTTTGAGCTAGAATTATCAGATTTCGGCTCGCTGACATCATCAAACACATTACTGACATCAGCGGCCGCGTTTTCCATTGACATAAGTGGCGTGTTTTCATTTGACATTAGCGTTGCTGCTAATGTCTACACAAAACGCGATACCCTCTGAGTTGTAAATTCAGCTATTGACTTGACCATCTAAATGACCTCGGATGCTCTTCGTGTGAACTAGAGAGTTGTAGGGAATTGAGTTAGCTACGCAACGGCATGTGGTTCGTATTTTTCTGATCAGCGGTCTATTCCCAGCACTCCGTCGAAGGTCCAAATGTCTAATCTGAAACTGTGATGTTTTTGGCATGAAAAGCCATCTTTTAGGCGCGTTTCCTCCTAGAGCTTCCGAAACACCTGAAATGGAAAACCATACTAAAATGTAAATGTTCGCATATAAAAGTGTCGAAATAGATGGGGTTAGTTGATTCGACGAGTCGTATAAATACAACTCATCAAATCACCCCACACTTAAACTTGTTCGTCCCGAACAAGAACTATGTCATAGAAGGAAAGCAAATATAACACCACATTTCTTCGACTTCCTGGATAGATGCTACATGAATATGAGTTGCTAGTCGAGACTCTCTTTTCTACGCATAACTCAATCGCTACTAAAATCATCACGCTCAACACAGAATTAACTTGATACATGTTACCTTTGAGCTGAAATTCAAACCAATTCGGATGAATGAGATATAGTCCTCTTTAGACCCATGATCTGCATTCGCTGTTCCGAACTCTAGCTATATGGTTATACTTCATTGCTTTCTCTTGCACGTGATTCATTCAAGCTTCAAGGGTTTTGAGCTTTCTTTCTTCTTTTGTTGGACAGCTTTTGTAGTGACTTTCTTTGGCCTTTGGCTCTTGATGTATAAATGATGTACTTCACTTTTTTTCTTGTATAAAACTTCACAACGTGACTGATTTTTTTCTTGAGCTTTGCTCCTTTACTGTGAATTGCTTGTCCTTCTTTCTTTTCTTTTGAGGGAGGTCCAATCATCGCCCGCAAGCATATGGAGATACCTCCCCGCTCTTTTTCATCCTCGACCTTTTTGACGCGAGTCAAGATGGGGGCCCACCACCTATTTTCCCAGTTACTTCGAACTAGAGATGGGACGGCCTATTTTCCATCATGCCTACCTACATAAACGCTGCAGTGGTGGAGCAAACTCTGAACCATATCGTCTCGAAGTGCTAGCCTCCACGAAATCAACATAACTATATAACTCGAAATTCGGTCCTTTGAATGCTTCGTCAAGTCTCTCTAGGACATTTCTATCAACTTCACATCCCTGTTTATCTCAACTCAAAAGAATACGTAGTGGGTTAAGTTCGCATGTATAAGCGCAATTCAAATTTCACGAGAGAAACACATCTAATCACCATCGTCTGTTTCACATCATCAAAATCCAATACTGCATATCCAGGAAATAGAGAGAAATTCATACTTTCAAAAAAAATTTAAAAGGGAAACGTGTAGACACTATGCAGGTGCAAGAAAAATAAATATGCTGACACAACTGACTGACTGACTCTCCCGCCCTACACTTTTGAACCAAGCCATGTCCTCGGCACGACTTTAGTTCAAAGACACAAAAAATGCAAGACACAATATAAAAGGGAGAAAAATGAAAATAAAAATGAACAGGTACTCGCCTATTCATCATCGGCGATGATGGTGGTGCGAAACTTTCAAAATGACCATGTGCTAATTCATGTTCTCCATCCTGGTTTCCATCCAAATGTGTCATGTCTTGGTAGCTCGAATGAAACTACTGTCGAGACATGCTTGCAAGACCTAGCTTGATTTTTCTCATTATGATGCTTCCAACTCACGAGTGTGTTTTTGAATGACAGTTTGTAGTTGGCGATCCATTTTCTAGTCTTGCATAGTGGGACATCAATAACAATACTGGAAAGTGAACCTCGTGCATTGTTTCGTGACTCTTTAAGTTCACCATCCTGCAAGTACAATACAATAGGGATATTAGTCATATGTAAGTCCATCTCAGATTCACTGCTTACCTCATGATTTTTAATAGTCGATTCTGTGCAAAGGTAAGGAGTGGAGTTTTCTTCGTTAGAACATATTTCCTCCTCGTAGGTGTCTGACACTATTCGAGTGAATTTATTCTCATCTTCTTCTTCTCCTACTTCTTCTTCTTCTTCTTCTTCTTCTTCTTCTTCTTCTGGCTCTTTATGATCATCTTGGATGATGTTATCCTGCACAAGAAGTGGAAGAGGTGTATCAAAATTTTGTATAATTTGAGGTGGTTCAGAGATTACCGCGGGCATTATTATTTCTTTCTCTGTGTGTAGCTCGTCGATGGCGGTGGCGGAATCATCCTCTTCATCAGAAGCTTGAGTCTCTGTTGAGGGTAAGGTTGTGATGGAGGTGTTGCATGTGATGTCGGGCACGATCTGCACTGAATCAGCTTCTACTGTCTGTGTTTCATAGGTCTTGTTGTGTACGTTATACCATCTCGTACCTTCAGAAAATGTGTCTATCAGCTCCCATGCTTTCTTGATGCTGAAATTCATTATCGAACCTCTTGCAGCAGCATCAAGCATACAACGCTCTAGTGGAAGCATTCCATCGAGAAAGCTCTGAATAAGACTAAGCTCTGTCAGTGTATGATTCGGATATCTTACAAGAAGGTCTTTGAAGCGTTCTAAGTAATCATACAATGTCTCCCCTTGCAACTGCTAAATAGTAGTAATCTCTCTTCGAATTTCAGGGCTTGAAGGTAGAGAATACTTCCATAAAAACTTATCTCGTAATTGCTCCCAAGTGCCCATATAATCTGTGAATGAAAAGATAAACCAAGATTTTGCAGAGTGAGATAATGAGAAATAGAAAGCCTTAAATATGAACTCTTCCAGTGTTACTCCTTTAGGTTTAAAATTCCAGCACGTGATATAAAACTCCTTCATGTGCATTATAGAATTTTCTCCAGGGGCTCCAGAAAATTTTGGAAGAAGAAGAATCACTCCTCTTTTAACCCCACAACCATCATCTTCCTCATCGTGTTCTTCGTCACCACTTGTTCCACTAATATAAGAAGACATAATGAATCACAAAAAATTGAAGAGAAAAATTATGGAAATAAATAAAAAGAAACAACTTCACCGAAGCGCAGCTCCCCGGCAACGGCGCAAAAATTTGACGCGCGTCGTCTGACGCGTCAAATTTAATATTTATAATTCTCCAGCAATAAGCTAGTGTAGCGGCAAGCAGGATCTAACCCAAGGGAGCTAGTGTTGTTGAAGTTGTAACTGTAAAACAATTAAAAAGAGGGGATTTTAAGCAATAGCGAGTGCAAAGGAGAAAATAACACGAAAAATTCAATCGGAGAGAATATTCAGCTTAGGGTTTCTATTGTGACATATTTGTCATAGATATCTAATGATCAAATCTTTGTTTCTTAGTGTGGACTTCCGACAAAGATAATTCTTAAAGTATCCCGACAAAGGTGATACAACACATCTAACCCGACCAAGAGTTAGATTTCTAGTTCTTTCCTAATTACAATAATTCGACAAAGGTATTATTTTATCTAGGTGTTACGATCTACCTTTACGACAAAGTTTCTAGTAGATATTAACGATAAGAATTAATTGCTCAATTAAGCTTTGCGACAAAGCTTTCACTTAACCTCACAAATTAATTCATGGAATAAGCACAAGAATTAGAGAAACATAAAATTGCATTAAGAACAGAATATCAAAACATAAGTCACAATATGCGAAACCCTAAACTGAATTAGGAGTTTAGCTACACATAATGGAAATTAAACACATAATGAGTAAGAAATTCTCTTCTCTCGTCGAAAGCTTCGTCTTTTTCTCCAGAGCCGTCTTGAATGTAGGAATATGAGATATGAAACCCTAACCCAAGCCTCTTATTTATAGCAAAACTGTATTCCCAAATCTGGTTTTGGGTTGACTTATCAACTTGGGTTTCTATATCCGTCTTTGAGCTAGAATTATCAGATTTCGGCTCGCTGACATCATCAAACGCATTACTGACATCAGCGGCCGCGTTTTCCATTGACATAAGAGGCGCGTTTTCATTTGACATTAGCGATGCTGCTAATGTCTACACAAAACGCGATACCCTCTGAGTTGCGACTTCGGCTATTGATTTGACCATCTAAATGACCTTGGATGCTCTTCGTGTGAACTAGAGAGTTGTAGGGAATTGAGTTAGCTACGCAATAGCATGTGGCTCGTATTTTTTTTGATCAGCGGTCTATTCCCAGCACTCCGTCGAAGGTCCAAAGGTCTAATCTGAAACTGTAATGTTTTTGGCATGAAAAGCCATCTTTTAGGCGTGTTTCCTCCTAGAGCTTCCGAAACACCTGAAATGCAAAACTATACTAAAAAGTAAATGTTCGCATATAAAAGTATCGAAATAGATGAGATTAGTTGATTCGATGAGTCGTATAAATACGACTCATCAGGCAACTTACCTTAGAGTTGTGTGCGCAAGATCAGTGGGCAAGGCCATGGGAGCAGCCAGCTCAGATGCGGGAGCAAGGCCAGCCTAGGCCAAGTCCACCGCGTGAAAAGTTTTTTAGCTCTGCCCGCACGGCCGCTGGAGCCTCATGCCCTTTGATCCCGGGATACTAGTGGGATTCGGCAAAACCCAAGGAGGAGCAGTACTAGACCAGTGGAAGGCTGCGCACACTCAAAGGGCGAAAGGATTGACTTCATCGAGGCTGCTATGCGAGGTCCATGCAAGTATTGTAGGGAGGCATACGGGAGTAACCAGTACTCGCTCAATGAAGCTAAGGGGGCCATCATGGAGAACCGAAGGAAGCTACCACGACCTTGAGGACAAAGTCGTCATTGATGGGGGGAGGAATGTTGGAAATTCACATTCTGGGCCCAAGCCAAGGAAGACCCCGCCGAGGAGTTACGCTGATGACACTAGATGGCAGCCCAGAAGTGACCAGGCGGAGGCTCCGACAAGAGGATTCGGAGGTCTCGAAGGCCCCGATGACCCCAAGGGCCCCGAGCAACATGACCTGGCCAAGTAGACGAGGACCCGGGGAAGGTGACCTGGGCCAACCAGCAGATCACCCGAAGGCACCAGGAAGGCCCCGAGGCAAGGCAGCGCTGGGCAAAATTGGCCAGAGCCCCGACAGGGCCCTGTGCGCACAGAATGGGCACGATGCGAGAATCCTCGACCGAAGGTCATCATCTGAGGTTTCTAGCTCGACATTTATTCTTAGGATCGTCCATATAGGTGTAAAAGTGAATAAACCTACGGGGTCAAGGCAAAGCCATCCGGGGGCCCAAACGAGTGCCCTAGATGAGGTCCAACGCAAGAATGCCCAAGGGACACTTGGGAGTCCGACTTCCAAGAGCAACGGTCATAATATCTTATCATTGAATGACCAAGATCTCCATAGAGCCGTTGGGGAGAGATGCACATCCAAGGGAGCCGTTGAAGATGGGTCAAAGGGGCATAAAGACCATTTAATGCTCGGTGGTTACTATTTGACTCCCAACCGCTTGTCGTCAGAGCGATTTGTGTAAATAAATTTATAATAGTCCGCTACTCACAACTATACTACTAGGTAGTACTTTGTAAGTAGGGGTCGAACCCAAGGGAATTAGGGGAATAGGTTATTCTTTTAAGGGATTTGTCTAGCGAGAGAGCGTGTTTTAAGTTGGTTGAGGTTTTAGTGCTAACAACTACGTGACTTTTTAGTTGGTTTTGGTTTTGAGTGCTGAAAAGTAAATTACAGAAAAGTAAATACTGAAATTAAAAGCGAAGACTTACAGTGGGTGATGCGTGAATTGCAAGTCCTCC
The DNA here is from genome assembly GCA_033675215.1 of Rhodiola kirilowii. NCBI lineage: Eukaryota > Viridiplantae > Streptophyta > Magnoliopsida > Saxifragales > Crassulaceae > Rhodiola > Rhodiola kirilowii. The sequence continues at coordinate 9,684,963 of CM066193.1, read as the reverse complement.
GGATTGTGAGCGGTTGATGGTTGCAGTTGATTGAACAATAAAAGTAAAGACAAAGGGGTTTTGTAATTGCGAGAGAAGTATTCGGTCTTGGGGGGGCCTTGTATTATATCCTGTTCATTCTTTTAGTAACCCTTCTAAGTATTCAAACGTGTATCGAGGCCCTTTCGTAGCGCTCAATTTGCCACACTGTTTGTAAACCCTTGTTCTACTTCAGACTAATTCCTCCTTTCGAAGTATCTTAGCCTTTTGTGCATCCATTTGGTCCCTTTGGTCCAGTTTCCAAATGGTTTTAAAGATAGATCGAACTCCTCAGATAAGCTTTGCCCTTTCGTAGCATCCACTTACCCGAGTATGTTCACGACTTCCCACAGAAGAGTTTTGCCCTTTCGTAGCTTCCACTCAACCTTGGAAAGTCTGACCTTATAAATGGCACATAGAACAAGTTTTGAATACAGAGAAAAGAAACTAAACGAAGTAAAACATTTTATAAAACAAGAACTCCCCTTCAACCGAATGAAGAGTTTAGTTACGAATATCCATAGAGTTGGACATCATAACTAGGATATTGAAGAGAATACTCAAGAACAAACAGGAGTAAAGAGAGAAGAGAAAGAGATTACTCAAGAACAAACAGGAGTAACTCTTGAACTGTAACTGAAAGCTTGAGTACTCAAGAACAAACAGGAGTACTCAAGATCGAACTAAAGTATTTGAGAACAAACTGAACTTTTATTGATATCAAAACCAAACTTTACAAAGTAACAAACTTAGAGAGAGAAGTGTTTTACACAATTTTGGGATGTTTTGAAATGAGGAGGAGAGCTTGGTATTTATAGGCTAAGGGGAGGGGAATGGAGGGCCAAGATGAGGGCATGTGGTTTGGCATCCAAGGGTGGAGATGGGGGGAAGAGGAGAGGAAGACAAGTGTCACAAGGGGAGAGGAGAAGGGGAAAGCCGCCGGCGGCTTTTGGGAGAGGGGAGGAGGATGTGACATGTGGAGGAAGGGGAGAGGAGGAGGAGGGGTTGTGAGGGCAAAGCCGCCGGTCCATGTGGCATGAGGAGAGTGGTTGTGAGTTTTGTGCAGTTTGCACAAAACTATCAGTGTATTTCAGCTCCGGATTGCCTTCGGTTTCTCTTCGGTTTGATTTGTTTTGAATGATTCCAAGTCAGGATCTTTAGATTTCTTCATTCAGCGTCTGATCTTGACCTTGGATTGTCTCCTGATATCTTTTCTGTGCTAAAAGCTCTTCCTTAGCGTGTATTCTCTCTAGGCTCTGAAATACCCTGTAGAAATGTATCGGGACTAAAACATCAAAGTTAGATAGACAAACAGTCTAATTTGGTGGGTTTAACTGTGTTTATGATTCATACAATTGTGGTCCATCAGATAACCCCACACTTTTAGTTGTTCGTCCCGAACAATGCTTTATAAGGGCGTTACTAAGTTAGTTGGTTAAAATATGAAAGTAAGATAATGGTACTCGATTTCTCCTAATTCATGCATTACTACTTGTTACTAAATTAAACTGCGTAAATAAGTAGAAGAAACTTGATACTTGTACCTTCGTGCTGAGATGCAAATTATTTCGGATGTTTCGGGAGATAGCCCTTTTCAGGCTCCTGGACTACACCTTCGGGACCGTCTCGCACTATATGGTTTTCTTGTAGCTTTCTCTAGCACGTGATTCGATTCGGGTTTCAGTGAGTTGAGCCTTTTCTTGATTTTTTTCTTTTTTCTTTCTTCTTCTTTGGCGATGGACTGCTTTTTGTAGTGATTTGCCTTTAGCTTTTGATTTGACGTTGTTGAGTGCTTCACTTTTGCTTGGTTAAAACCTTCACATTTTTGGGCCTTAGGCCTCTTTTGATTTTCTTCTTTGAGTTTTTTGCTTCTTTGTGACTTGCTAGTCCATCTTGTTTTTTGCCTTCTTGGGAGGTCCAATCATCGCCCGCAAGCATATGGAAATACCTCCCCGCTCCTCTCATCTTTGTTGTTTCGCGCGGGTCAAGATGAGGGTCGCTCATCTATTTTCTCTGCTACTTTGACTAGAGAGAGGACGGTTTGATTCCCGTCCTTGCCTTTTACATAGATGCTTCAAGGCAGAGTTGACTTCAATTATTCACCGAAACCTGAAGTGCAGCCTCCACTGACTTCGAAAACCATATAGTTTGATCTGATCCTTCAAGTGCTTGCCAAGCCTCTCTAGGGCAATTTCTATCAACTCCACATCCCTAGGTTATCTCGGCACAAAGGACAAATGAGAAGTTACATTCTAAGTTTTTAAACAGTTTGCATTTTCACAAGGTTGATGCATGAATTATGATCTATCTTTTTCACATTCTTAAGTTCATATTTTCAAAAAGATACTATTTAAAAAGAAAAGAAAAACATGAAGATGGTTCTCACCCCACACTTTTGAACGAAGGCGTGCCTTAGTTCAAAAGTCATGCAAATATATACAAAAGAAGGAAATGACATTAAGGAAAAAGAAGAACAGAACTCCCTTTTACTGTGTCGTGGAAATGACATGGCATGAGGCTGGATAATCGAGGGAGTCTGGCTGGGGCCTCGAACTCTCAGCGCAGGCCCGGTAAATTCACGGAAGCTGCCTGGCTGATCCGGTCTTGCTCCAAACTTAATTCCTACATGAAAGATATTCCTTCTATACAAAAAGTGGGTGAGAGCGCTTATTGGAAATTTAAATGACAGAAAATAAAGTGCAGAAAAGTAAGATAGTGTCGGGTTACCTCCCGACCAGTGCACTTATTTAACGTCGTTGGCTCGACGCAAAGGGGATCACCAGTTGGGATCCCATGGGCGGCTCAGGTCGAATTTTGCCGCGGTTCCTGCATTGGTTTCAGCCTTCTCTTTTCCTGAGTTCTTGGGGGATGTTGTGCTTGGGTTTTGCTCCCATTGTTTCATATTCCATTGCTTTTGAGAAGGTGAGGGGACTTTGACCATAGCTGCTGGTCTTGTTGCTTTTTTGATCTCTTTTGGAAGGTCGGAAATCTGTTTATCCTGTTCTGAGATAGGTATAATGTCTGGCGGTTTCTTTGTATCCATGCGGCTCTTATCAATGTAGAAGTGTGCAATTTTGCCACCGAACTTAAGCAATAGTGAGCCCTTGCCCACATCGATTCTTGCTTTTGTAGCGTAGAGGAATGGTCGTCCCAATATTATTGTTGGAGGGTCGTCTTCGTTGGTCTCTCCTGTTGGTATTATATAAAAATCTGAAGCGACGGCGAGCTCTCCCACATGGAGTATTACATCCTCCAACTCTCCAATTGGACGGATGCACGACTTATCTCCTAGCTCGATATTCGATCGGGGTGGTTTCAATGGACCTAGTCCTAGTAAGTAGTACAAGGAGGAAGGCATGGCGTTGACAACAGCCCCAAGATCGATTAAGCATTTATGAATCTGTGTTTCATTGATAACACAAGTGACTGTAAAGGCTCCTGGGTCTTTGTTTCTTTCCGGTTGTGACTCAAGATTTGTAGTGAGGGCTTTTTCTATTGTCTGGTCATTCTGCCCATTCCACGGCTTAGAGTTTGTATAATCGGTCCCCTTAATATTTTGCCCCGAAGCATAAATATTAGTTGGTGCGTCATCCCATCCAGATGCTGGTATGTCAGAGTGTATGATTGGCGGAGGTGTTATGCAAACAGTGAATGCGTACCGTCCATTGTCAGCATGCGTGACCCATGTTTTGCCATTATTGGGTCGATCTTCTTCTTGATTCCAATCAGGACGATGCCTACGGAAAAAATGATTGTTCGTAAGTCTGTAGGTTGGGGACCGTGCTACTTTTCCCAGAGGATCCTTCATGTTTGACCTTCTTATCATGCTGATATTTGCTTTCGGGTTTTGGATAGTCTGTGAAGGAAGTCTGCCTGGTTCAGGAGTAAGTGTTGACATTGCGGTGGCGAGCTGGGACATTTGTTTAGTTAATTCAGAAATTGCCCCGTCAGTTTTTGCTTGGTACTGGTGTAGTGAAGTTCCCAACTGATTAACGTTTCCTGCGAGCTCCTTCATCGTATCATTGAGCGACTTGCTTGGTTCTTGCTGAATACTCGGGCCGGCTTGGTACTGATTTGGTCTTTTTTGCTGATATTGGCCTGCTGGTTGAGCGTTCTGGTTATACTGACGGTGGGGGGTTGGTAGAATGACTGGGCTAGTTGAGGGATAGCTGGTTGTGTTTCTTTCTGAGGATAGTTGTTGTTACGCCAGTTTGGGTTGGTTGCTTGACCGTTCTGTCTGTTTTGTCCGGCTCTGTCTTTGTTGTTGCTGTTGTTGTATCCTTGGTATCCTCCCACTACATTTACTTCTGCAGGTTCCTCTTCTATTAATGTCGGGCATGTGTCAGTCTGGTGCTCCGTAGAACCGCAAAATTCACAAGGTTTTACAGGAACTGGTTGTCTTCGTATGATCTGAATCATCATCTCCTTTAATTGTTTCATCTCTTCAGTTATGGAGTTTACTGATGTTTCGGCTTGTGCTACCTTTTTTGATCGAGAGAATTCATCTTGACGAGCAGTCTCTTCTCTAAATCGGGCATTTTCAGCAACGTTGGCGATGAGATTCCTTATGCCACTCAATGATAGATTCATCATGGATCCCCCTGCTGAGGCATCCAAGAGCATTTTGTCTAAGGGTCTTAATCCATCAATGAGGTATTCGATGACGAGTTTCTCGGGCAGTCCAAGGGTACAGCAGCTCCTTTCTAGGTAATTGAATTTTTCCAGGTAATCGTACATGGTTTCATTGGGACCCTGTTTGATTTCCTGTAGTTGCCTCCTTACTTGCATTGCTCTTCCCGCCGGATAGTATTTGTCTAAGAATTTCTTCTGCATTTGAGCCCATGTTCTGATGCTTCCGGAAGGCAATGAAAGGAACCAGTCGTTTGCCGAGTCTGTGAGGGAAAAATAGAACGCCTTTAACTTAAAGTCGTCCATATTCACTCGATTGGGTTTTAGGTTTTGGCAAATTCCATGCAGGCGTTGGAGGTGAGTTGTGGCGGATTCTCCTTGAGCTCCTGAGAATTTTGGCAAGCTGTGGGCCACTGTCGCGTTGATGGTTATGTTTTCTAATTCAGGGTTCTCGTAGATGCACCACGGCTGTGTTTCGAAATTAGGGGCATTTAATTCTCCCATAGTAGGTTCACGGTAGTTGTTGTCCCCATAGTAGTTGTTGAAGACAGGTTCTTGCCTAGGCATTTGTCGGGGTTGAGGGTATGGTGGGTATCTAGGGGGCTGTACTGGACCAGCTGGGTTTCGGTCCTCGGGTGGTTCTTGGTTTCTTCGGGCAGCCTCTCTATCACGAGCTCTTCTGTTTCTGATGAGTTGTTCCAGATCATCCACGAATGGAACCTCATCATTTCGATCGTACAGGTTTATTTCTTCGTCATCCTGGTAGTCATGGTGGCTTTCTTCGCGAGACATGGTTGTTTTGAAGTGCGTATTGATTCGAACAACTTATCCGATGGCTAATTCCCCGGCAACGGCGCCAATTTGACAGAACCGCTTGTCGTCAGAGCGATTTGTGCAAATAAATTTATAATAGTCCGCTACTCGCAACTATACTACTAGGTAGTACTTGGTAAGTAGGGGTCGAACCCAAGGGAATTAGGGGAATAGGTTATTCTTTTAAGGGATTTGTCTAGCGAGAGAGCGTGTTTTAAGTTGGTTGAGGTTTTAGTGCTAACAACTACGTGACTTTTTAGTTGGTTTTGGTTTTGAGTGCTGAAAAGTAAATTACAGAAAAGTAAATACTGAAATTAAAAGCGAAGACTTACAGTGGGTGATGCGTGAATTGCAAGTCCTCCGGATTGTGAGCGGTTGATGGTTGCAGTTGATTGAACAATAAAAGTAAAGACAAAGGGGTTTTGTAATTGCGAGAGAAGTATTCGGTCTTGGGGGGCCTTGTATTATATCCTGTTCATTCTTTTAGTAACCCTTCTAAGTATTCAAACGTGTATCGAGGCCCTTTCGTAGCGCTCAATTTGCCACACTGTTTGTAAACCCTTGTTCTACTTCAGACTAATTCCTCCTTTCGAAGTATCTTAGCCTTTTGTGCATCCATTTGGTCCCTTTGGTCCAGTTTCCAAATGGTTTTAAAGATAGATCGAACTCCTCAGATAAGCTTTGCCCTTTCGTAGCATCCACTTACCCGAGTATGTTCACGACTTCCCACAGAAGAGTTTTGCCCTTTCGTAGCTTCCACTCAACCTTGGAAAGTCTGACCTTATAAATGGCACATAGAACAAGTTTTGAATACAGAGAAAAGAAACTAAACGAAGTAAAACATTTTATAAAACAAGAACTCCCCTTCAACCGAATGAAGAGTTTAGTTACGAATATCCATAGAGTTGGACATCATAACTAGGATATTGAAGAGAATACTCAAGAACAAACAGGAGTAAAGAGAGAAGAGAAAGAGATTACTCAAGAACAAACAGGAGTAACTCTTGAACTGTAACTGAAAGCTTGAGTACTCAAGAACAAACAGGAGTACTCAAGATCGAACTAAAGTATTTGAGAACAAACTGAACTTTTATTGATATCAAAACCAAACTTTACAAAGTAACAAACTTAGAGAGAGAAGTGTTTTACACAATTTTGGGATGTTTTGAAATGAGGAGGAGAGCTTGGTATTTATAGGCTAAGGGGAGGGGAATGGAGGGCCAAGATGAGGGCATGTGGTTTGGCATCCAAGGGTGGAGATGGGGGGAAGAGGAGAGGAAGACAAGTGTCACAAGGGGAGAGGAGAAGGGGAAAGCCGCCGGCGGCTTTTGGGAGAGGGGAGGAGGATGTGACATGTGGAGGAAGGGGAGAGGAGGAGGAGGGGTTGTGAGGGCAAAGCCGCCGGTCCATGTGGCATGAGGAGAGTGGTTGTGAGTTTTGTGCAGTTTGCACAAAACTATCAGTGTATTTCAGCTCCGGATTGCCTTCGGTTTCTCTTCGGTTTGATTTGTTTTGAATGATTCCAAGTCAGGATCTTTAGATTTCTTCATTCAGCGTCTGATCTTGACCTTGGATTGTCTCCTGATATCTTTTCTGTGCTAAAAGCTCTTCCTTAGCGTGTATTCTCTCTAGGCTCTGAAATACCCTGTAGAAATGTATCGGGACTAAAACATCAAAGTTAGATAGACAAACAGTCTAATTTGGTGGGTTTAACTGTGTTTATGATTCATACAATTGTGGTCCATCAGATAACCCCACACTTTTAGTTGTTCGTCCCGAACAATGCTTTATAAGGGCGTTACTAAGTTAGTTGGTTAAAATATGAAAGTAAGATAATGGTACTCGATTTCTCCTAATTCATGCATTACTACTTGTTACTAAATTAAACTGCGTAAATAAGTAGAAGAAACTTGATACTTGTACCTTCGTGCTGAGATGCAAATTATTTCGGATGTTTCGGGAGATAGCCCTTTTCAGGCTCCTGGACTACACCTTCGGGACCGTCTCGCACTATATGGTTTTCTTGTAGCTTTCTCTAGCACGTGATTCGATTCGGGTTTCAGTGAGTTGAGCCTTTTCTTGATTTTTTTCTTTTTTCTTTCTTCTTCTTTGGCGATGGACTGCTTTTTGTAGTGATTTGCCTTTAGCTTTTGATTTGACGTTGTTGAGTGCTTCACTTTTGCTTGGTTAAAACCTTCACATTTTTGGGCCTTAGGCCTCTTTTGATTTTCTTCTTTGAGTTTTTTGCTTCTTTGTGACTTGCTAGTCCATCTTGTTTTTTGCCTTCTTGGGAGGTCCAATCATCGCCCGCAAGCATATGGAAATACCTCCCCGCTCCTCTCATCTTTGTTGTTTCGCGCGGGTCAAGATGAGGGTCGCTCATCTATTTTCTCTGCTACTTTGACTAGAGAGAGGACGGTTTGATTCCCGTCCTTGCCTTTTACATAGATGCTTCAAGGCAGAGTTGACTTCAATTATTCACCGAAACCTGAAGTGCAGCCTCCACTGACTTCGAAAACCATATAGTTTGATCTGATCCTTCAAGTGCTTGCCAAGCCTCTCTAGGGCAATTTCTATCAACTCCACATCCCTAGGTTATCTCGGCACAAAGGACAAATGAGAAGTTACATTCTAAGTTTTTAAACAGTTTGCATTTTCACAAGGTTGATGCATGAATTATGATCTATCTTTTTCACATTCTTAAGTTCATATTTTCAAAAAGATACTATTTAAAAAGAAAAGAAAAACATGAAGATGGTTCTCACCCCACACTTTTGAACGAAGGCGTGCCTTAGTTCAAAAGTCATGCAAATATATACAAAAGAAGGAAATGACATTAAGGAAAAAGAAGAACAGAACTCCCTTTTACTGTGTCGTGGAAATGACATGGCATGAGGCTGGATAATCGAGGGAGTCTGGCTGGGGCCTCGAACTCTCAGCGCAGGCCCGGTAAATTCACGGAAGCTGCCTGGCTGATCCGGTCTTGCTCCAAACTTAATTCCTACATGAAAGATATTCCTTCTATACAAAAAGTGGGTGAGAGCGCTTATTGGAAATTTAAATGACAGAAAATAAAGTGCAGAAAAGTAAGATAGTGTCGGGTTACCTCCCGACCAGTGCACTTGTTTAACGTCGTTGGCTCGACGCAAAGGGGATCACCAGTTGGGATCCCATGGGCGGCTCAGGTCGAATTTTGCCGCGGTTCCTGCATTGGTTTCAGCCTTCTCTTTTCCTGAGTTCTTGGGGGATGTTGTGCTTGGGTTTTGCTCCCATTGTTTCATTTTCCATTGCTTTTGAGAAGGTGAGGGGACTTTGACCATAGCTGCTGGTCTTGTTGCTTTTTTGATCTCTTTTGGAAGGTCGGAAATCTGTTTATCCTGTTCTGAGATAGGTATAATGTCTGGCGGTTTCTTTGTATCCATGCGGCTCTTATCAATGTAGAAGTGTGCAATTTTGCCACCGAACTTAAGCAATAGTGAGCCCTTGCCCACATCGATTCTTGCTTTTGTAGCGTAGAGGAATGGTCGTCCCAATATTATTGTTGGAGGGTCGTCTTCGTTGGTCTCTCCTGTTGGTATTATATAAAAATCTGAAGCGACGGCGAGCTCTCCCACATGGAGTATTACATCCTCCAACTCTCCAATTGGACGGATGCACGACTTATCTCCTAGCTCGATATTCGATCGGGGTGGTTACAATGGACCTAGTCCTAGTAAGTAGTACAAGGAGGAAGGCATGGCGTTGACAGCAGCCCCAAGATCGATTAAGCATTTATGAATCTGTGTTTCATTGATAACACAAGTGACTGTAAAGGCTCCTGGGTCTTTGTTTCTTTCCGGTTGTGACTCAAGATTTGTAGTGAGGGCTTTTTCTATTGTCTGGTCATTCTGCCCATTCCACGGCTTAGAGTTTGTATAATCGGTCCCCTTAATATTTTGCCCCGAAACATAAATATTAGTTGGTGCGTCATCCCATCCAGATGCTGGTATGTCAGAGTGTATGATTGGCGGAGGTGTTATGCAAACAGTGAATGCGTACCGTCCATTGTCAGCATGCGTGACCCATGTTTTGCCATTATTGGGTCGATCTTCTTCTTGATTCCAATCAGGACGACGCCTACAGAAAAAATGATTGTTCGTAAGTCTGTAGGTTGGGGACCGTGCTACTTTTCCCAGAGGATCCTTCATGTTTGACCTTCTTATCATGCTGATATTTGCTTTCGGGTTTTGGATAGTCTGTGAAGGAAGTCTGCCTGGTTCAGGAGTAAGTGTTGACATTGCGGTGGCGAGCTGGGATATTTGTTTAGTTAATTCAGAAATTGCCCCGTCAGTTTTTGCTTGGTACTGGTGTAGTGAAGTTCCCAACTGATTAACGTTTCCTGCGAGCTCCTTCATCGTATCATTGAGCGACTTGCTTGGTTCTTGCTGAATACTCGGGCCGGCTTGGTACTGATTTGGTCTTTTTTGCTGATATTGGCCTGCTGGTTGAGCGTTCTGGTTATACTGCCGGTGGGGGGGTTGGTAGAATGACTGGGCTAGTTGAGGGATAGCTGGTTGTGTTTCTTTCTGAGGATAGTTGTTGTTACGCCAGTTTGGGTTGGTTGCTTGACCGTTCTGTCTGTTTTGTCCGGCTCTGTCATTGTTGTTGCTGTTGTTGTATCCTTGGTATCCTCCCACTACATTTACTTCTGCAGGTTCCTCTTCTATTAATGTCGGGCATGTGTCAGTCTGGTGCTCCGTAGAACCGCAAAATTCACAAGGTTTTACAGGAACTGGTTGTCTTCGTATGATCTGAATCATCATCTCCTTTAATTGTTTCATCTCTTCAGTTATGGAGTTTACTGATGTTTCGGCTTGTGCTACCTTTTTTGATCGAGAGAATTCATCTTGACGAGCAGTCTCTTCTCTAAATCGGGCATTTTCAGCAACGTTGGCGATGAGATTCCTTATGCCACTCAATGATAGATTCATCATGGATCCCCCTGCTGAGGCATCCAAGAGCATTTTGTCTAAGGGTCTTAATCCATCAATGAGGTATTCGATGACGAGTTTCTCGGGCAGTCCAAGGGTACAGCAGCTCCTTTCTAGGTAATTGAATTTTTCCAGGTAATCGTACATGGTTTCATTGGGACCCTGTTTGATTTCCTGTAGTTGCCTCCTTACTTGCATTGCTCTTCCCGCCGGATAGTATTTGTCTAAGAATTTCTTCTGCATTTGAGCCCATGTTCTGATGCTTCCGGAAGGCAATGAAAGGAACCAGTCGTTTGCCGAGTCTGTGAGGGAAAAATAGAACGCCTTTAACTTAAAGTCGTCCATATTCACTCGATTGGGTTTTAGGTTTTGGCAAATTCCATGCAGGCGTTGGAGGTGAGTTGTGGCGGATTCTCCTTGAGCTCCTGAGAATTTTGGCAAGCTGTGGGCCACTGTCGCGTTGATGGTTATGTTTTCTAATTCAGGGTTCTCGTAGATGCACCACGGCTGTGTTTCGAAATTAGGGGCATTTAATTCTCCCATAGTAGGTTCACGGTAGTTGTTGTCCCCATAGTAGTTGTTGAAGACAGGTTCTTGCCTAGGCATTTGTCGGGGTTGAGGGTATGGTGGGTATCTAGGGGGCTGTACTGGACCAGCTGGGTTTCGGTCCTCGGGTGGTTCTTGGTTTCTTCGGGCAGCCTCTCTATCACGAGCTCTTCTGTTTCTGATGAGTTGTTCCGGATCATCCACGAATGGAACCTCATCATTTCGATCGTACAGGTTTATTTCTTCGTCATCCTGGTAGTCATGGTGGCTTTCTTCGCGAGACATGGTTGTTTTGAAGTGCGTATTGATTCGAACAACTTATCCGATGGCTAATTCCCCGGCAACGGCGCCAATTTGACAGAACCGCTTGTCGTCAGAGCGATTTGTGCAAATAAATTTATAATAGTCCGCTACTCGCAACTATACTACTAGGTAGTACTTGGTAAGTAGGGGTCGAACCCAAGGGAATTAGGGGAATAGGTTATTCTTTTAAGGGATTTGTCTAGCGAGAGAGCGTGTTTTAAGTTGGTTGAGGTTTTAGTGCTAACAACTACGTGACTTTTTAGTTGGTTTTGGTTTTGAGTGCTGAAAAGTAAATTACAGAAAAGTAAATACTGAAATTAAAAGCGAAGACTTACAGTGGGTGATGCGTGAATTGCAAGTCCTCCAGATTGTGAGCGGTTGATGGTTGCAGTTGATTGAACAATAAAAGTAAAGACAAAGGGGTTTTGTAATTGCGAGAGAAGTATTCGGTCTTGGGGGGCCTTGTATTATATCCTGTTCATTCTTTTAGTAACCCTTCTAAGTATTCAAACGTGTATCGAGGCCCTTTCGTAGCGCTCAATTTGCCACACTGTTTGTAAACCCTTGTTCTACTTCAGACTAATTCCTCCTTTCGAAGTATCTTAGCCTTTTGTGCATCCATTTGGTCCCTTTGGTCCAGTTTCCAAATGGTTTTAAAGATAGATCGAACTCCTCAGATAAGCTTTGCCCTTTCGTAGCATCCACTTACCCGAGTATGTTCACGACTTCCCACAGAAGAGTTTTGCCCTTTCGTAGCTTCCACTCAACCTTGGAAAGTCTGACCTTATAAATGGCACATAGAACAAGTTTTGAATACAGAGAAAAGAAACTAAACGAAGTAAAACATTTTATAAAACAAGAACTCCCCTTCAACCGAATGAAGAGTTTAGTTACGAATATCCATAGAGTTGGACATCATAACTAGGATATTGAAGAGAATACTCAAGAACAAACAGGAGTAAAGAGAGAAGAGAAAGAGATTACTCAAGAACAAACAGGAGTAACTCTTGAACTATAACTGAAAGCTTGAGTACTCAAGAACAAACAGGAGTACTCAAGATCGAACTAAAGTATTTGAGAACAAACTGAACTTTTATTGATATCAAAACCAAACTTTACAAAGTAACAAACTTAGAGAGAGAAGTGTTTTACACAATTTTGGGATGTTTTGAAATGAGGAGGAGAGCTTGGTATTTATAGGCTAAGGGGAGGGGAATGGAGGGCCAAGATGAGGGCATGTGGTTTGGCATCCAAGGGTGGAGATGGGGGGAAGAGGAGAGGAAGACAAGTGTCACAAGGGGAGAGGAGAAGGGGAAAGCCGCCGGCGGCTTTTGGGAGAGGGGAGGAGGATGTGACATGTGGAGGAAGGGGAGAGGAGGAGGAGGGGTTGTGAGGGCAAAGCCGCCGGTCCATGTGGCATGAGGAGAGTGGTTGTGAGTTTTGTGCAGTTTGCACAAAACTATCAGTGTATTTCAGCTCCGGATTGCCTTCGGTTTCTCTTCGGTTTGATTTGTTTTGAATGATTCCAAGTCAGGATCTTTAGATTTCTTCATTCAGCGTCTGATCTTGACCTTGGATTGTCTCCTGATATCTTTTCTGTGCTAAAAGCTCTTCCTTAGCGTGTATTCTCTCTAGGCTCTGAAATACCCTGTAGAAATGTATCGGGACTAAAACATCGAAGTTAGATAGACAAACAGTCTAATTTGGTGGGTTTAACTGTGTTTATGATTCATACAATTGTGGTCCATCACTTCCGCACTTACATTATTATTTCCCTTCCGCTGCGTAATCTAGGTATTTGTCAAGTCTCCGGACGACAAATATCTATCAGCTATTTATAATAACTATTAAGCGAAAATGAGGTATCAAGAATGATTTATAACGATCCGACTGGAGGACCACCTACGGAGGTTCAACTCTGAATACCATCTATAACGACCAGACCGAAGTAGTCGATTGGTGACATGATAGTTAGTTTACTAGCTTATCAAGCTTAACTTTTACGTAGTTCCCACCAATGTGGGACAGAATGGAATATTACATATTATCATATTTGCACACATGATACTTTTAAACGATATGGGACAGAATGTGATGTTACATGAATTTCCCAATTTAAATAGTAATGGAGGAAAAGGATCAGGTACAAAGTCGATTTTTGGTACAAATACAAACTAATCGTAGTCATTGATCTTGTGATTTGAATGGATGAGATTAAATCGTGATTTTTGGTATATTTTCCTGGTGACAAATTATAAAATGAAACTAACGAACTATGTCGTCGTTTAGGCCTGGGCGTCCAGACTCGCAAAATCGAAGACCGAACCGAACCGAAAAAAGCCCGAACGGGTGGGTCTTATCGGACCAAAAACCGAACCGAAAAAAACCCGAACCGAATGGTGAGATTCGGTTCGGTCTCGATTTTGCATTTTTCTCGGACCGAAAGCCCGAACCGAACCGAAAATATGTATTTTCTGTCAATTTATAGAAAAAGACCGAAAAAAGACCGAACCAATCGAAAAAGACCGAAAACCCAAAAAACCCGACCCGAACCTGAAAAAAAACCCGAAAAATCGCCAAAAAAAGCCCGAAAAAGACCGAACCGACCCGAAACCCGAAAAATCGGGCTTTGGTCGGTTTTCACTTTCAAAAAGACCGAACCCGAACAGAACCGAATTTTCGGGTTTCGGGTCGGTTTTCACAAAAATCGGGACCGAACCGAGCCCAGGCCTATCGTCTTTTTTATTTTTTGGTTTGAATAGTGACGAATTATAAGTTGATTTTAATGAACTTTATATTTTGTACCAAAAATCAACTTTGTACCTGATCTTAACGCTGATAGTGAAATCAAATACATTGAAAAATTTTCCATCTTGGGGATTAATCCTTGCTGGGGGGTTTAAGCATCTTTTGTTGGAATATGCTCGTGAAAGGAACGGATAATATTCTCTCAATGAAGAAATGGAATTGGGCCGAAAATTGGGCTATGATTATGAAGGGCTGAGTTATTATATTATTAATGAGCCGCTGGCCAGGTTTGGGCCACCCAGGGGCCTGTCGCGCATTATAGTTACCAGTGATATCGAGATGCTAAAATGCGCTGATGCGCACACATCACACTATAACGTTGAAGTTATCGCCGAGAGAGCCTCACTTATTCTTCCTCCGACCATCTCCATCCCGAATCATCCGCTCAGCACTCATCGTCAATGTGCTCGCCACTACTGTAGACCCCTAAACCTATGTAACTATGTCACTCACACATCAAAGTCTGATTCCAATTTCGGAAAAATCGCGTGTTTTAAACCCCTCAGTCTCGCGGTTTGTCAAAAGCCCCAATCTTTCTACCCGCCATCATAATCGCCGTTATCCGCATTGCCATTTTATCAAACTCGCGTCATCGGAATATGCCAAATTGAGCACCTTGAAGGTTCGAGATTCAGCTCTCAAAGCAGTTAATTACGATGGCGCGGTGCGGCGGGAAGGGGCGGATTTGGGAGTGGACAGGTTTTTATCCGTTTTGGAATTTTTGAGCTTGGCGAGCTCGGCGGTTGTGACGGTCGGATGTGCTGTAAGCTATGCGATTTTGGGATCGCAGAGGGCAATGGAAGTGATGGTCAGGAGCAAGTTTTTGGTTTGGCAAGTGGTGGTGCTGGTCGGCGGGATTGTGATTGGGGCGTGGATTAGAAGGCGGCAGTGGCGGAGGATTTGCAGAGAGGAGGAGAGAGTGAGTGGGGTTGGTGGTGGTGATGGTTTGAATTTGTTGGCGAGGGTTGAGAAACTGGAGGAGGACGTGAGGAGTTCTGTGACGATTTTGAGGGTTTTGAGTAGACAAGTTGAGAAATTGGGGATCAGGTTTAGGGTCTCCAGGAAGTCATTGAAGGAGCCTATTGCCGAGGTAAGCAATATAGGTTTCAGATTTTGCTGTTTGAAATTCTTAAATTGAAATTTGATTTGTTGTTGAATGTAGTAGCAGCTGGAAACAATCAGATTGCAAATGTAGTCCGTCTAAACTCATAGTCTTATCAGTTTCAACTTTCAATGTCTTTTTTGTGAAATGTATTTGAACGATTTGGAAGTTTCTTTTAAGCCAGGTGCTACTGCTAGCTATATGTTGTAAAAAGGAAGTTGCCTTTTTACATAATTTGTGTTTATTCTTTTGTTGACTTTATCTTGTTGGCTGTATATGAAATAGAGACATACCGGTTCCTCTATATCACAATACCTGAAATTATAGCCATTTGTGGCCTGAAGTGGTTATTCGCGTTTGGGATGTGAGGAACGGTTTTGAGGTCTTCAAAGAAGAACTCGGTCATTTCACATGGAAGCTAGTTTATCAAAATAAATATTATATTATTATCTCAAATGAAAATTTGTAGGCTTTGAGGTACTTGATTTATATTGTGTGTGTTTTTTCTTTGGAGTGCAATCTTTATTGTTTGCAAGATAATCACCTCAATAATGGTTAAATTCTATTTTGGTTTTCTGAAGACTGCTGCACTAGCTCAGAAGAATTCCGAGGCTACTCGAGCATTAGCAGCGCAAGAGGATATACTAGAAAAGGAACTTGGTGAGATTCAGAAAGTTCTAATGGCTATGCAGGTACTTTCTTTCTGCATGTTTTTTAGTCCTTGACTCTTTGTATTTCAAACTTCTGAGTAGTTCATTTGTATCTTCCTCATGTGCATTTACTGAACATGTGGAGTTGCAGCAAGTGATCATGTGCATTTACTTAGTGTGTGTTCCCTTGAG
Organism: Rhodiola kirilowii; assembly: GCA_033675215.1. Lineage (NCBI taxonomy): Eukaryota > Viridiplantae > Streptophyta > Magnoliopsida > Saxifragales > Crassulaceae > Rhodiola > Rhodiola kirilowii. The sequence continues at coordinate 9,668,932 of CM066193.1, read as the reverse complement.
TTCACTGTTTAAGTTTCTTAAAGGCAATTGGGTTTTATCTCGTTCAATCAGAATTTAAATATTTACTTTTAACTCATAGGCTGTCATAAGTTGTGTACATGATTTTATTAATGTCATCAAGTATTTGCAATCAACACTTTTCCCCAGTAAGTTAACCTGCTGCGGAATTCAATTCTATACGACTCTAAATGTTTGCAGGAGCAACAACAAAAACAGTTGGAACTGATCCTCGCAATTGCTAAATCTGGGAAGCTATTGGATAAAAAGCCAAATCAAGATGCAAAGGAAACTAGAACAAGAGAAGCTAGATTTCTCAGATCTGAGCCAATTCATGCTATGGATATACAGAAAGAAACTTAACGACAGTCTAACCTACAAGTGAGTTCAAAGTTCAACTGCAGCTTAATGGGATGCATTATATTATTCTTTTATCTGTTGATCTGTTCATGTATAATTAATAATCAGTTTACTTCATCCAACAGAAATTGATTCCTCATTGTGCAGATCTCAAGAAGATGGAAAAACAAATGACAAAGTTAAGCCATGGGAATATTCTTGTTCCGCAATTTGATTGGTTTGGATGTACACCTTAGTTTTCTGCTTGGTGCTCCTAACATATCCTGTTATTGTTATAAGCCATTTTATAATATATAATATTGGAGTGCTCGTCTGTTTAATGCATAAAATATTTATTAATTTGATGTTGTTTGTAGCTTATATTCCAAAGCAAAGTATATGTATATACTGACTAATCGAAACCTATGGCAATATACTAGTATACTTTGATAACACATTGTGTCTGGAGAGCTTTTGATTCACAGATTTGCATAGATGGGATCAATGGATCAAGAGCGAACTCGGCCCATGCAGTGTGTGTGCCATACCCTTCACATGGCCATGTAAGCCCCATGATGTAACTAGCCAAGCTAGTCTACTCCAAAGGATTCCATATAACCTTCGTCAACACTGAGTTCAACCATAAGCGTCTGTCACAGTCTAATGGTGAAGCCTGCGTTCGAGGATTGCCAAGATTCAGGTTCGAGACCATTCTGGACGGATTGCCACCCTCGGACAAGAATGCCACCCAGGATGTCACTGCCTTGTGTGCGTCAACCCAAAAGAATTGCTTGTTTCCATTTTTGGAACTAGTTCGAAAACTCAATGATTCGCCGGATGTGCCACAGGTCAATGTCATAATTGCGGATGGGGTCATGAGCTTCGGGATGAAGGCTGCTGAGGAGCTGGGTATCCCTGGGGTGAGGTTCTGGACTGCCTCTGCTTGTGGCATGATGGGGTACTTGAGCTACAGTGACCTTAAGAAAAGAGGCATCTGTCCATTCAAAGGTACAAATAACTTCGTTTGTATCTTCTTCTGTTCACGTTGGTTGACTGGTTCCATACTGAGTGATCTTTGTGGTACATCCAGGTGATGATTTTGGTAAGGATGGGACTCTGGATAACACGGTCTAGTGGATACCAGGAATGCCAAGGGACATTCGGCTCAAGGACTTGCCTAGCTTTTTGAGAACATCGAATCCCGATGACATAATGTTCAATTTCATGGGAAGTGAAGCTTAGAGTTGCTTTCAAGCTTCCTCCATCATCTTCAATACTTTCGATGATATTGAGCATAAAGTTCTGGAGGAAATCAAGAAAAGCCACCCCCACATCTTCCCGATAGGTCCTCTGTCCTTGCTCGTACGTCAGCATGTGGAAGAGAGCAAGTTCAGGTCATTTAAGTCCAGTCTATGGAAGGAGGACACAAGCTGTCTCGAATGGCTGAGCCAATGGGAACCTGATTCAGTTGTCTACGGGTCTATAACAACAATGACGAACAAGCAGTTGGAAGAGTTCACATGGGGTCTAGCCAACAGCAAGCACCCATTTCTGTGGATACTCAGCCCAGATGTTGTATTCTGCGGTTCAATAACTTTACATCATGAGTTCTTCGAGGAATAGGTCTTGTAACGAGCTGGTGTCCGCAGGAGCATGTGTTGAGACACCCTTCAGTTGCAGCATTCTTGACTCACTGTGGCTGGAACTCTGTAATGGAGACGATCTCTGGAGGTGTCCCGGTGATCTGTTGGCCTTTTTTCGCAAAACAAAAAACCAATTGCCGGTACTCGTGTACTGTTTGGTACATAGGTATGGAAGTTGAGACGGATGTAAGTAGGGGAAAATGTTGAATATTTGGTGAAGGAAATGATTGAAGGCGAAAAGGGAAATAAGCTGAGACATAATGCCAAGACTTGGAGGAAGAAGGCCACCCATGTTGGAGGATCATCTTACACAACCTTAAAGGTTCATCTAGGAGTCCCTAGCCCCACTTACCGTCTGCATCTCTCTCACATTCTTAATTTGAAATTCCAAAAACAAATTAATATTAAGAGAATTTAATTGAAAATGTCATGGTAATACACTAATACCTTTTGATTTCTTACAATTTGTGAATATATGTGTCAGGTGCAATGTTCCAAAAAACGCTAGGCGGGCATCGGGCGGAAAAGGTCTCCAAGGATTAATCGGGGCCTAGGCGGGGATTAATCGGGACCTAGGCGGGGATTAATCGGTTTTGAATTTTTAATATTTTTAAATATATAATTATATATTTATATATACATTATTTAATATACAAATTTCTTCCTCCATATTCTCCAGAATGTAAATTATTAATCAATTCATGGGTTCAAGCACATTGCAAAGAAATATGAACATTTAATCAAATCCAAATTATGAAAAATAAGAAATATGCAGCAGAAACAATACAAATTGAAGCATTGAAATCTAAATCCCCAGTTTCAGTAAGTTAATTTTTAAAAATTAACAAATAAGCCCTTCAAGTATGACTATTGACATGTAGTTGATCATTCCGCCTAGAAACCGATTTAGATCGCCCAAAAGCCGATTTAACCGCACAGGACCGCCCAGACCGCCTAGGCGCCGCCAAGGCGCCGCCCAGACCGCCTAGGCACTGCCCAGGACTGCCCATCCGCCTAATTGCATAAAACGGAACGGGTTCTAAAAAAAGGCCGCCTAGACAACCTAGGCGGCCGTTTTTTAGAACACTGGTCAGGTGACATTAGAGATGATAAATATAAAATATGTATTGAAATGTTATCTACCTATTCATAAAAAAAAACATGGACGTAAGTGGACATTAAAATATTGAAAAAAGGCCAGAGGTAAAAAAAAAGAAAAGAAAAGAAGTTTCATCGTATATTACATCCCCAAACAAAAATGTAGGAGGAAGTGTTCTGTTCTAGCATCTGTCTGCTACCGAACCCTTCTTCCTCAAATCTAAACCTATGATTTTGAGACAGCGTATACATAGTACAAAATAATCTCATGTTACAGCAGCTATGAGAATAACCATAACATTACCTGCAATAAAGGATTTGGGCAGTGAATGGACCTCACTTGAGTGATGTGTGACAGAGCCTTGGGGTGGTTACTGATTCTTTCTTATTAACTATCTCTTGCTGGTGGCAGTCTTTCCCTTGCTTAGATTCGAAAGCTCCTCAATAAGCTTCTTTTCATCGCTGCTTACTCGTTTTGGGATTTCAACTTGGACTCGGACCAGCTGGTCTCCTCTCATGTTGTTTTTGTTAAGTAGAGGGACACCCTTTTTCGCCATCACCAGCGTTGTGTTCGGCTGAGTCCCAGCAGGGATTTTGAGTTCAACCATGCCCTCGACAGTTGGGACTTTGATTGTTGTACCCAGGATTGCATCGATGTATGAGACTTTGCATGTGTAGAGTATGTTGGTGTCATCACGCTTGAGTACTGGGTCAGGAAGAACGTCAATGATGACAAACAGATCGCCTGGTGATCCACCTTGTCTCCCTGCATTACCCTCCGAGCGGACTCTGAGACGGCTGCCAGAGTCAACACCAGCTGGAACTTTCAGGCTAATCCGTTTTGTTTTTCTTACTCTGCCGTCACCGGAGCAAGTGTTGCAAGGTGTGGATATTTCACCAGTGCCACCACAAGAGGAGCAAGTCATCACTTGTTGAAAAACTCCTAATGGCGTTCTTGCTGACTGAATGACTTGGCCTTGCCCGCCGCAAGTGCTGCATCTGGTAGCCTTGGTCCCTGGCTTAGCACCTGACCCATTACAGGTTCCACAACTTTCGAGTCGGGTGACTTCAATCTCTTTCTCAATGCCAAAAATTGCATCCTTGAAGTTCAGTACAAGGTTGTAGTATTCATCCTGACCATCAACGGCTCTGCTCCTGGAACCTGAACGACCACCCATACCTCCCATTCCTCCCATGCCTTCAAAGAGAGACTCAAACAGATCAAACGGATTGCTGAAATCCTGCCACAGCAAACAAAACCCCGATTCAAGAGAGAAAAACTCAGAATCCAGACACGGTCAATAAACAGTGTTAAGTGTGTTTGTCATAGTAATCATTTATTCAAACAATCGCTTACCCCCATACCCCCCATCCCAGCACCTTTGACTCCAGCTTCTCCATATTTATCGTACAAGGGACGTTTTTCATCATCAGATAATACCTGCAAATTTTGAATGCAAAAATGTCTTTCATTTGAACAAGAGAGCAAAAGCTTCGAGTCAAAGTGGAATTCAAAATGACACAAGTACCTCATATGCGTTGCTCAATTCCTTAAACTTCTGCTCTGCACCAGGTTCTCTGCAGCATTAGCATTCAATCCACGTATAAGAAATAGAATAGAAACTAAAGGTTTTTCGGTTGATTATTGTTATGAGTGAAGCAGGTAGATACTACGCAGACTTCACATAAGGGTTCATGTAACGTCTAGGCCAACATCAGTCCTATACTGATTATCCAAATCCTTAAGAATTAAGTTAAATCCTTGCAATTCATATGCACTCAAAGTAATCCGATCATATTGATAAAACAGTCATGGTGCTAACTGATAAGAGTCAACTTGAGATCTCAGGTTAAAATGGGCAAACTTAAAGATGATTGATAACTCACTTGTTTACATCTGGATGACAGCTCCTAGCAAGTTTTCGATAAGCTGAAAGTAAGAATATTTGATATCAATAAGATATCCAGCAAGCAAATCATAAGTTAAACGTGATTAAGATTAACAGATTGGAGTAACGGCCTTGGCATTTAGCGACGAGGGAAATGATTGAAAATTCAAGTAAAAAGGTTGTGATAGGAAGGAAAAGAATTTATGTTAACGCAGTTGTGGAGTCCGGAGATCACGACTGCTAAAAACTGCATAGTAATAATACACGATCTGAGAGTACATACCGGATTTGATTTCAGCTTTGGTGGCATTTCTTGATACACCCAGAACAGCATAATAGTCCTGAATACAAGAAAACCTTAAAATTGAGCAACTTTCGTACAAGAATCAACAACATTCATTACAGCTAGGACACTTCAGCGATGAGCATAGGATTGCTGGATGTTTAACAGATGACTGAACATATGAGTATGATGTCTATCTAGAATAGTCTTTCATAGTTCACAACTTAATTTTTTACAATTACCTTTCCTGAGAGGTATTCAATTTGATCATAGACATACAAGAAAATAGCTGAATTGGAATACTGGCTGAAGAAAAACTAAAATGGTTGGTTCAGTTCATTTAGGTTACATAGAGTTCGGTTACGGAAGTTAGAATATTCATGGCACCGGAACGGGTTCATCATTTGTTAAACCCTTCAGCTTTATCTTCTTCTTATCAAATTTTTTTATTGATAACTTTGGGTAAGGTAAGGTAAGGTAAGGTAAGGTAAGGTAAGGTAAGGTAACTGACTCGGACAACTATCAGGAGGCGGTTTAATAATCAATGTGTATAATGTATATTACAAGTTCCTGTGTTGTGGCCCAAATCTTAAAGAGAACCTATATAATCTGCATCTTAACTAAGAAATGATGATAAGACTTACAGTTTCAGCTCTAACAGTGAGGCGTGCTCCTCTACGATTATGAGTATGCTGAAATGAGCTAGAATTAAATAAGCCTTGTAGGGAGTTGTGCGAGAATAAGCTTGAACTTTGGGCACTCAACCACCCGTTTCTATTCGTCGCACTGCATAAAAATTTCAAAAAGCACTATGTAATGCACACTAAATATAAAATATTACATAATAGCACTGAACATCATCTGATAAGCACAAATGAATGACAAACTTATTAATGAGCTTACCTAGACTGAAATGCTGGACTCTTGCTTATGGCAGAAGGTCTCAACATCATTTGGGGCCGTATTCCCCATTGAGCTACCCATGTACTTCCACAAGGTATTATTGCCATATAAGTTACTTTTGATTATTTGATAACTTAATAGACTGTGTCACTGTTGACCCTCGTCTGAAAAAAGCATCACATACATCAGTCATGCACCACTAGGTACTAGAAACAATAAGTACGAACATATATCACCACTACATAAACTTTAACATGCTCAATGTATTGGTCAATGGAAATTTCATTGAAAAGGATTTAATATAAAATGATGACACTAGCCTATCGAACCACAATATCCATGCTGACATTAGCCTATCGAACCAAAATGACATAAACAAGCCCATTTTGCTCAAAAGTCAAATTATTCATAATTCCGAGCTTCAATTCACGTCCTCTCATTGCACTCAACACCAAAATGAACCCTTTCGGTAACCAAACCTTGTAACTTGCAAGACGATGAGACTCATTAGGGCATCACTTACTTGACGTGTCAGTCTGAAAAATAACTTCACCGAACTGCCTAGGTAAAAAATTCCATACAATTTCTGTAGTCAAAATGAATACTAATCCACATAAGCAGTAATAATATTAAAAAATAGCTTTTTTTGGTTATTTCTTTTTTTTGAAAAGATGATGATATCATTAATCAAAAAATAAGTACAACTACACCCCCCAAACACAGCACAAAAAGGACTCAGAACCTCTCAAGTCTCAATAACCTACCACCAACAAGAACTAAACACCTCAATGCTCAACTCAGTAAATTCACCCAAGTTCTATCCTGCAAACTGAAATTTCTACTCTCTAAACCTGCCAGCTTCACCTTCAAACCCCAAATAATCCTACTAGAAATATGTTGTACATTAAAACTTTTCTGTTTGAAGATGGTATTGTTCCCAAAAAACTGAAATTTTTTTGGTTAGTTCTTTCTCAATAGCTGATATAAAGAAAAACCCAATAGTTTTAAACTCCAGTTACATCCATCTTCGATTCCAGACTCGCACTTCTTCTAAACTGATTCATTTCTTAAGCATATGTTGAAGATAAGGTTGAGCTCAGAACCACCTATTCCATCTCATTAGAATAATTCAAATCCACAAACATACCAAAAAATCAAAAACAACAATACAAAGCGGTTTCAAAATTCAAAAACAGCGACTTGAAATTCAACAAGACTTCAACTTTTCCAGGTCAAATTGAAGGCCGAAACTGAAATGGGAATAACAATTGAATACCTTCCCTTCTTCCCGAAAGCCTTCTTAACCTCTTCGAAGAGTAGAAAGCGACGGAGAATACGGAAGTTGCTGCGCCGGAGGGAGTTGGTGATGGGAGAGAGTTTGGAGGCTGTGTCTTCCCTTTTGTGTATATTTTTATTTTTATATCATGATAATGAAATTATTTTACACTAATGGCCGGTCTCGGAAATTCCATTTTTCTCTCTATCAAAAAAAGAAGAAGAAGGAAATTCCATTTTTCTCCTTAAAAAAAAGTGTGATCAGGGGATTACTTTTTTTTAATGGGTTTTATTTTCCGAAATAATCTCCACCGTTTAATCTGGAATTTCAACAAAAGTAATAGCATATAAAATTGGGAAAATGACAAAGAGGGATACGAACTAACACTCATTGACAAATCACAGTTCGAACTATGAAAATTGACAATTAAGGGTAATTTCAAAATATTTTACTCCCTGAAGGTTTTTAAAGCAGCTTGGAGTTGAAAAGCCTCGCACCTCCGAGCGGACCTCCGAATGGACCTCCGAGCGGACCTCCGAGCAGCCAGCCGGTCGCATGCCCGAGCGCCCTTCCAGCCAGCCGATCGCATGTCCGATCGGACCCCCGTCCGTGCGCCCGATCGAGCGTCCGTGTATCCGAGCGGAACTTCAAGCTTCGTTGCTGTTGCGCTTCGTTGCTGTTGCGTCTCGTTGCTGATGCGCTGGAAGCCGTTACAAGCCGTTGGCGATCAGCGAATGGGAGCACAACACGTCAGCTCAATCCGTGGCGCGAGTTTGTTTCAAATCACACGGTCGAGATTAAGCGAGATGGACGGCTAGGATCAGATCTGGACAAATTGTATTTAAGTTGTGTTTCGATCAGTTGGGGTTAATCTTTGCGAAGAAACACAAATCAAGTTCAGTCGAAGTCCAGGAGAGATTCGTTCCAGAAATTGATTGAGGGCTTTCATTCGCAAGAGGATTCCGCATCATTTGGCGTTCGATCAAGGCTGGTGAATCGGTCCACAGAGAGATCGCAGTTCGTAGCTTTGGTGTTCTTCATTGTAACCCAGATTTTGTATTCCGGCGACATTTGGTCGATTCCGACGATTCTTCATAGTGAAACCGGCAGAGCTAGTGAGCTCAAGTGGAGTACCTTCTCACCTAGAGGGGAACCACTATAAATCTGGTGTGTCACTTTACTTTCCGCAAATTATCAATTCTCTAATTGAATTTAGGGTTCGATAATTGAACAACAACAATATAATTGGATTAAGATTTAGTCCTGAATTACAACAGTGGTATCAAAGCCGATTTGATTGATTCTTGGCTATTGTTGTTATTGATTCTGCAAATTCTTGTTGAATTTGATATTGTGCTTTACTATTTTTGCTTTCAAGGTAAAAATGGTGCAAGCAAGGATAGAGATTGCTCCTTATGATGGGAAAGGTGACTTTCAAGTCTGGTGCCTCAAGATGAAGGCTGTGTTGTCCCAGCATAAGGTATTGGTTGCCCTAGAAGAGGAAACCACTAAGTGGTCTGAAGATGATAAGAAGAGGAAAGCTGATATAGAGGTTGAAGTATACAATCTGATCATACTGAGCCTTGGGGACAGTATCATCAGGAAGGTATGTGATTGTAAAACTCCTCTTGCAATGTGGAAAAAGTTGGAAACATTGCATGCTAATCAGATTGCTCCTAACTTGTCATATGTGAAAGCATCTATGTTTGCATTTAAGATGAATGCTGCTAGAACTATAGATGAAAATCTTGATGAGTTCTTGAAAATGTCTTTGATGCTTAGAGATACTCCACATGTTCTTGATGAGACTAGTCTTGTTATGATATTGATGAATGCTATACCTGAGTCTTATCATGTGGTGAAAGATGCTTTCCAATATACTGGTGATGTGCCTTCTTATGATAGATTTTGCACTGCTTTGAAAACCAGGGAGTTAGAACTTAAAAGTCAAAAATCTAAATCTGCTTCTGGTTTGTTTGTTAAGTCTAACAAGTCTTCTTTTGGGAATAACAAACATAAGTTCAAGCCTAAGTCTAAGTCTGATGGGAATGATAATAATTCAAATGATAACAATTCTAAACAAGGTCAGTCCTCACAAGTTAAGTGTTATCATTGTGGAAAGGTTGGTCACTTAAGGAAAAATTGTTATAAATGGTTAGCTAAGTCTAAGACCAATGGGAACTCTGAAACTAACTTAGCCTTGACATCTGATAAGGCCAGTTCATCATTTGAGGTTCTAACTGTCACCAGTGGGGACCTCAATGATGAATGGGTTTTGGATTCAGGATGTTCTTTTCACATGTGCCCCAACAAAAATTGGTTCAATGACTTGGCTCACACTGCCAGTGAAAATGTGTACATGGGAAATAACAATGTGTGTAAAGTCATGGGAATGGGTAGTATAAACCTGAAATTAACTAATGGAAAATTAGTAACCTTAACTAAGGTAAGATATGTCCCTGGCTTGAGAAGAAACTTGATTTCCCTTGGTGCTCTTGATGACTCTGGTTGTTCTTATAATGCTAAGAATGGTGTGCTTGCTGTGTGTAAAAATGATAGGCAAGTATTAACTGGAAATAAGACTGGCAGTGTGTATATTCTTGATGGTTCATACCATGGTGGAACTAAGGAAGCCTGCCCTGCTGTTTGTGAAGATGCAACTGTAAAGTGGCATCTTAGACTAGGACACATGAGCCAAAAGGGGCTTGAGTGCCTGAATAAGCAGGGGATCCTTGCTGAAAAGGTCACTCAGCTACCCTTTTGTGAGCCTTGTGTCCTGGCCAAACAGCACAGGCTGAAGTTCACCATTGGAGTTCACTCAAGCAAGACAATCCTAGAATATTTACATGCTGATTTGTGGGGACCAGAGTCTAATGAAACTCATGGTGGGAATAAATATTTTCTGAGCATTGTAGATGATTACTCTAGGAGAGTTTGGACCTTCCTGTTAAAAACAAAAGATGAGGCTTTTGCTAAGTTTAAAGACTGGAAATTGTTAGAAGAAAATCAGACTGGGAAAAAGGTTAAGGCTTTGAGAACTGATAATGGTTTGGAATTTTGCAATGCTGAGTTTGATAATTTCTGCATTGATCATGGCATTTTGAGACATAAGACTGTTAGACTAACTCCTCAACAAAATGGAGTGGCTGAAAGAATGAATAGAACATTGCTTGATAAACTGAGATGCTTATTGTTCACTTCTGGTTTACCTAAGTCTTTTTGGGGTGAAGCTCTTTATACTGCTACTTATCTTGTCAATAGAAGTCCCAATAGGATGCTTGATTTTAAATGTCCTATGGAAATGTGGAATGGTAAGAAACCTGATTTGAATGAACTGAAATTTTTTGGATGTGCTGCTTATGCTCATACTAGGGAGGGAAAATTAGATCCTAGATCAACCAAGTGTATTTTCTTAGGTTATCAAAGATCAATGGGAACTAAGGGCTATAGATTGTGGGATATGAATGCTAGGGGAATTAAAATACTGATTAGTAGAGATGTTATTTTTGATGAGAACACTTTCCCATATAAGAATAACAGTGTGACCAATTCTGAAAGCTCCCCTACACCACCATCTGATAGAACCTTGTTTGATATAGATCCTCCTATAGATAATGAGCAGCCAGATCAGGTAGAAAACCATGTAGAACAAGATGAACCTCAACTAGAACCAGGCAATGACCAGAATGAACATAATGATCATAATGAACAAGCTGAGAACTTAGATCAGGTGGAGGAGCATGAGATAGCTACCCAAGATGTGTTAGCAAATTGGCAACTTGCCAGAGATAGGCCTAGAAGAGTGCCTAGAGCTCCCACTAGATATTCAGAAGCTGATCTAGTATCCACTGCCCTAATAGCTGCTAAGGAAATTAAAAATGAACCTGATACTTACCAGGAAGCCATTGAGGGTAGGGATAGTGAGAAATGGAAAACTGCTATGCTTGATGAGATGGAGTCTCATAAGACTAACCAAACTTGGGTTCTGGTCAAAAAGCCAGAACACCACAAACTGGTTGATTGCAGGTGGCTGTTCAGGATCAAGGATGAGGATCCACCAAGGTACAAAGCAAGGTTGGTTACTAAGGGATTTACCCAAAAGGAAGGTATTGATTACCATGAAATTTTTGCTCCAGTTGTTAAGTTTAAGACCATTAGAATCATGCTTGCATTGGTTGCTATTAATGACTTAGAACTTGAACAACTTGATGTTAAAACTGCTTTCCTTCATGGAGAGTTAGATGAGCAAATTTATATGAAGCAACCTCCTGGTTTTGTTGATAAAAAGTACCCTGAACATGCTTGCTATTTGAAAAAAATCTTTGTATGGCTTGAAACAAAGTCCTAGACTTTGGTATAAAAAGATTTGACTCTTATGTGCTGAAACTTGGTTATGTGAGAAGTAACTTTGATCCATGCTTTTACTATGCATCTGTGAATGAGTGCCCTGTTTATATGCTGTTATATGTGGATGATATATTGTTGATAAGCAAGTCTGTTGATAAGGTGAATGTGCTGAAATCACAGTTAAGTTCTGAATTTGACATGAAGGATTTAGGAAAAGCTAAGAAAATATTGGGCATGGTTATTGATAGAGATAGGAGTAAATGCTTTCTAAACATCAAAGGCCTTACTTAGAGAAAATAGTATCTAAGTTTAGTAGTCTTGATTGTAAACCTGTTCAAGTGCCATTAGCTCCTCACTTTATTCTGTCCAAGTCACAAAGTCCTAAATCTGATGTTGAATTTGCTAAAATGGAACAAGTGCCTTATGCTAATGCTATAGGATCAGTCATGTATGCCATGATTAGTTCTAGGCCTGACTTAGCTTATGGCATATCTTTGTTAAGTAGATTTATGTCCAACCCAGGACCTGAACATTGGTTGGCCTTGAAACATGTGTTTGCATATATAAGGGGTACTCTAGATGTTGGTTTGTGCTATAAGAAAAGGCAAGATGAGTTTAAATTAACTGGATATGTTGATGCTGACTTTGGTGGTGATAGAGACACTAGAAAATCTACAACTGCTATATATTATACTCTTGGTGATTGCTGTGTTTCTTGGAAGGCTCAACTTCAGTCTATTGTCACTATTTCATCTACTGAATCTGAATACATTGCATTGTGTGATGCTGTGAAAGAGGCTATGTGGTTGCAGGGCATGCTTAGTGAAGCTAAATTGTTTAATGGAACTGCTGTGATTAAATGTGATAGTCAGTCTGCCATTTGTTTAAGTAAAAATCCTGTCTACCATGAAAGGTCTAAGCACATTGATATTAAGTATCACTTTGTTAGAGATAAAGTAGAGAATGGTGATGTTGTGATTGAGAAAGTAGGAACTGAGTTTAATCCTGCTGATATGGGCACCAAAATTGTCACTTACACCAAGTTCAAGCTTTGCTTGAAACTTTTGCATTTGGAGTGATTTGTTTTGCAGGTTGAGCAATGAATGGGTTCTGTTGGTTTTTACTATGTAAGGATTGTTTGGGATCAAGTTGAAGGCCTAAAGTGGTTTAAAGGAATAGCTGCTTTAGGTGGAGGATTGAAGGTTTTTAAAGCAGCTTGGAGTTGAAAAGCCTCGGACCTCCGAGCGGACCTCCGAATGGACCTCCGAGCGGACCTCCGAGCAGCCAGCCGGTCGCATGCCCGAGCGCCCTTCCAGCCAGCCGATCGCATGTCCGATCGGACCCCCGTCCGTGCGCCCGATCGAGCGTCCGTGTATCCGAGCGGAACTTCAAGCTTCGTTGCTGTTGCGCTTCGTTGCTGTTGCGTCTCGTTGCTGATGCGCTGGAAGCCGTTACAAGCCGTTGGCGATCAGCGAATGGGAGCACAACACGTCAGCTCAATCCGTGGCGCGAGTTTGTTTCAAATCACACGGTCGAGATTAAGCGAGATGGACGGCTAGGATCAGATCTGGACAAATTGTATTTAAGTTGTGTTTCGATCAGTTAGGGTTAATCTTTGCGAAGAAACACAAATCAAGTTCAGTCGAAGTCCATGAGAGATTCGTTCCAGAAATTGATTGAGGGCTTTCATTCGCAAGAGGATTCCGCATCATTTGGCGTTCGATCAAGGCTGGTGAATCGGTCCACAGAGAGATCGCAGTTCGTAGCTTTGGTGTTCTTCATTGTAACCCAGATTTTGTATTCCGGCGACATTTGGTCGATTCCGACGATTCTTCATAGTGAAACCGGCAGAGCTAGTGAGCTCAAGTGGAGTACCTTCTCACCTAGAGGGGAACCACTATAAATCTGGTGTGTCACTTTACTTTCCGCAAATTATCAATTCTCTAATTGAATTTAGGGTTCGATAATTGAACAACAACAATATAATTGGATTAAGATTTAGTCCTGAATTACAACACTCCCCATATAACACATAACTGACAAAATATCAATCCGTAATTGACAAAGTTAATTGAATGAATGAATTAAAAAAACCTTATTGCCATTAATTGTGAAATTGAAGATTAAAATATTTTGAAATTGCCCTTAACTGTCAATTTTCATAGTTCATACCGTGATTTATCAATAGGTGGTAATTCATATACCTCTTTGTCATTTTCCTATAAAATTTTCTAATTGCAGTAATAATAAAGAAATTATATATTATTTTATGGGTATACTTATACAATAATTGTTAAACCAGTATAACAATGCCAGCTATAAGAGAGCTACAAGTAGATCAATGCAATTCTCTAATTTAGCTTTGCATTTGAAATTCAGTAAACTGAGCATTTGTGGAGTGTGTATCCATTCTAGGAGCCGGAAAGGACCTTAGCCACATTGGTCTGTATGGTTGCGAGGGAATCAATGGCAGACTTGGACAGCCAGCTTAGGCCTACTTTGACACGGTGTTCGTCTGTTGGTAATCTAATCAAGTACGCGATTTTTCTGGCTGCAGAAAAAGAAAGCATGCGCCGTTTCAGTTCTCATTGTGCAGGAGAGAAGTTAATTGAGATATGAATTGTGATAGAAAAGATGTACCTGTATGGCCGATTGGACCCTCCAAAGTAAGGCCATCAATGAAGCTTGGAGTGATAGCCGCATCATTTCGACCTAAAGTCATCATCTCACCCAAGTTTTGGAACCTGAAAACATGCATGATGCTAGTTTTAAGATGTAGTGTCATTCTAAATTCTAAAAAAAAGGTATGTGAGGGCAACTGATATTTTGAACCTGAAAGGTAATAAAGGGCGGTCGTTAATAGCCGCCCACAGATTCCACCCAGCAAAATCAGCTTCTTGAAAAGCAACCTGACGTGAAAACAGTTAAAAGAAAACCACGAGAACAGAATGATATTATGTAAAGCGAAACATGTATTGTACAGCTATCATCACTTTACCTGTGCCGTGGCTGGCAAAAGTTGACCGCTTGAGTCCCTTAGAGCAGAAGAATCACCAATACCAAATATGCGCGAATAACCCTTTACACGAAGAGTTTCATCTGTTTCTACTTGACCCCTTGCATTTAGAGGAATTGCATGGAATGTATTACAAGGCTCTAATTCAGGAAGCAAAGGTTTTGATCCAACGGTCCATAAAACTAAATCTGCCTCGACGACTTGACTTTGTACGCCCCTTTCAGCAGGTTGAAGATTCAAAATATACTTTTCTGAATCTTTTTGTTTTGCTTCACCATTTCCATTTGCAAGACCTTCGGCAGATTCAGCTTTCTCTATAGAACTCACGAAGTAACCAAGAATGAGTTCAACATTTCGGGAAGAAAGAACCTGACGGTCAAGACGAAGAACACAGACTATTATGACCGTGTTGAGTACAGAGTACATACTATCCTATTTGTCTGCGTCATAAATCATAACATACTGAAGAACCAGTGTTGCCAGTTCAATGAATAATGGGCATATAGATGCCCAATCATACATTTTAAATACTGTATATACAAAAGTAATGTTAGATAAATCTAATGCTGCCAATTGAAACAATTTTCTTACTTTCAAAGCAGCTTCTCTGTTTCCTTGCGGAGCCGTAGGACATATAATGGGCTGCACGTTGATTGCTTTAACTACTCCATTATCTCCAAGTCTTTCAGCTATTGTAGCAGCAAGCTCTACTCCCGCATAACCACACCCAACAACAACTACATTGACTTTTGAGATCTTACCAAAGTTCTTCCGCTCCAAAGCTTTCAGCCTGTTGTCAACTTTCTGCACACAGGAAAACCGCCTTCTGCCTCAGAAGATTGTAAGTCAAGAGAAGTTTCAGCCATATAAGAAAAATAAAATCTGTGAAACGGAATGACATGATTTAAAAATTGCATGCCAATAGATGATGGAATGATTTGACTTGTAGGTTATAATAGTCACTTACACAAGCATCCTCATATGTAGTGAATGGAAGTGCATACTCCAATGATCCAGGTACAGCATCGAGTTTGGTTTCAGCACCTAAAGCAAGAACCAACCTGACCCCCAGAAACGGTGCACCATAATAAACGTTAAATTCATGTTCACTATAATATGTGATGCTCAAATAGTTTTTACCTGAGCTGGAAAAAAAACAACTGATCAATGTATCTAAAATGTTGTTTGAAAATTTGAACCGTTTTTTAAAACTGATACTTAATTGACTGAAGTATGTGAGCCGTAGGGTCTAATAGAGGGAATGATTGAGAAGATCTCAAATGGGAATGTAGTTGTACCAGTCATACTCAAAACGGGTACCACTTTCAAGATGTACAACACCTCTGCATTTGGACTCTGGTGGTCCATTAATCGCTGAATGATCAGAAGGATGTAATAGTTTGACTCTATCTTGGATAAACTGGATGCTGCTGCTTGCTAATAAATCAACAAATCGAGGAGCTATTTCCCATGCATCTACTTCTGCAGTGAAACTTTGACATAACTGTTAGCGCTTTAACTGATGTTATCCGACAATTTTGGTGATATTAACTGCAGTATTTTCAATTTAATGACATAAAATATTTTTGTTTACCCTTACTAACAACATACCTCCAGAGAGAAGTTCATACAACATAGGCTTAAAGACAAAGCGTTCAGACTGGTCAACGAGAAGTACCTGCTCCGAAATGCAGTGTATACAGTAAGTCATAAAACAAATTTTTTTCATTGGATACATGATTGTAACTTATAAACACTTGCAAAATATTTCACTTCCAGAAAGTCAATAATAATAAAATTTGACGAATCTAGCACAAGGTACAAGCAATGGTTTTCATATCCCATATATTGATCTGTTCAGTTTCCTATAGTACGGGATAGTCACATAAGCACTCAAATAAATTCAGGGATATTGATTTTGCATGTGAGTACCTATTCCAACACATGACAGAGTAGATAATAAATGACAATGCAGCTGGAAAAGATTACCTCGGGTTTCTTGTTGTCAGGCCATTCAAGTGATTCAAGTCTGAGAGCAGTATAAAGACCTCCAAACCCACCACCAAGTATGCAAATCCTTGGCCTCTGGGATAAATCCGTATACAATATATTAGCATACCAATCAAAACCATAATACATCCACCAGTAGATCGCCTCGCTACAGGCGCAACTGAGGTGCAAAAAAATACAGGGTATACAGAGGGAGAGACAAAAAAAAACTCAACTGCAGACATAAATCATTGATTAAAGCAGGTTGAGATTAGAAATCTACTCACACTATCACATCTTACTGTGAGGCGCACCCCCCTGCGATTATGAGATTGATTCAATTGGCCATAACTGGGCAAACTACACATAGAATTCTGTGTGAAAATGTTGGAAAATTGAGCTCCCAACCATCTAGTACTACTCGTCCCACTGCACCAAAAAAGTATTTATTTAATTAGTAACAACTAACATCGTAAGACCGAAATCACACACCAGAGCACCATGGCAATGAATTGCAGGGTCTATAATCTACTTGAAGGTTATATACATTTCCATCAAAAGAGTGAACATGACATGGGAGTCTTCCCATGAAAGTAAGAATAAAAGAACCTCCAAATTTCAAGCACACGCACACTACTAATCTATGACATCATGATCCACAAAGTTATCTTATCAGTTCTATGCAAATTCTCACTTACTATTTAGATATTAACACAGTTTGCTGCTCACGACATTTGTGCTTCTACTAACAAATTATACATTTACCTGAATGGAGATCCTGATATCTTGCAAGGTGCAGATGATCTCCTCACAAAATGAGGGCGCACTCCCCACCAAGCAACACATGAACTCCCTCCACCAGGTATAACCTCCATCAACTTAATCTGATAATGAAAAACTAATTAATAGACGGTTTGAACGCGAAAATGTAACCACATTTCAGAAGGGGCGCTCGATTGGATCCCTGAGTTCTAATGTGAGCCATATATTTTGGAACGTGTCAGTTCAAAATTTAATTGCCAGAAATTCATATTTGAACATACCACCAAATCAATTCAAATTATAACTCACTAAACAGTCGATTACAACTACAACTACACATCCACTTCAATCTACCTCAGCAAAATTGTTTTTCATGCATACACAAAATTGAGCTTCAATAGAAGAAAGATTACCGATTGAAACTTCAGAAGCTTTTCTCCCCTCAGTGCAAACCGGATTTTGCGGCAGTCTTCGCCGGAGGGAAGGACAAGTGAAGCTTTCTGACTTTCAATTTCTGGTGTATTCATATATTGGATTTGGTATGACGTGGCACTTTCCTCACCATCCGATTTTTCATCGACGCTGCGTTTTGTTGGGTAAACTTGCTGCTCGCTTGCTTATGTTCAAAACTTGGACGACGTCGTTCGGCTTCCATATCTGGATATTCTTTTCGTAAATATGCTGACTGGAATTGGAGAAAGTCGTCGTCGCAAGTGACACATTAAAATTCAAAGTAGCCGTTAGAAACCGAACGCTCCTCTTCTAGTTGTATCTCCAGTCCATAGCTCCTCCTCCTCTCTCTCTCTCTCTTTCTCGCTAGCTAGTTAGCTCGTCGTCGTCTTTAGGGCTTTCTTGAAGATGTTTACCGACGGTTTGGATGAGAACGCGTTGAATTGGGTTAAACAGGTACACAATGAAACTCAGAAACCCTAGCTTTAGCTTTTTTTTTTCTTCTTTTTTTTTGCATTTATAGAGATTTCGATTTTCAACGACTACATATTTTCTTAGACGGTTGATTAATTATCCGAATGCATGCTCTGATTCCATGGCGATTGTTGTTGTGCCTGATGTAATTGGTCGTCGTTGTGCGGTTGTGCCAGAGCGTTGGAAAAGTAGAAATTGATATTCAAATGATTTCGTCCGATGATGTGCAAGATTTAGGGCTATTGTTTGTTTAACGGATAGATGCGGAGATTTTTTTTTTTCAGATAGGTTTTGTCATTTTAGTTGTGATGCCTTAATATGGTTTCAGGAATCAGAAGAAAATAAGCTTCAATCTGTCACGTCTGAGAAAGTTGTTTATGACTCACTTCCCAGATCCCCTCTATCCGGTCATATGAGTAATATATTGTCTCCGCATGTTCTCCCTCCTTTGAAGTTTCATTCTAGCCTTCTTACACCACGACATCTCGCGAGCACTTTGAATGTTCATGATGATGAAGATGGTGATTATGAGAAGGAGCAATACGCTGAGAGCATGGCTTCCGTTACTGATGAGACTGATGGATGCTATTCAGAAGAGTGCTCCGGATCTGATACAATGAAAACCACAGATGAACTGAATTCTGACAACGATATGGTTGGAAGGGAAAATGTGGGTGTTGGTGGGCATTCTGGATTGGGGAGTCGCCACTGCACTTCTATCAATAGAGGGGCAATACAGGAGAACCTTAGAATTCAAGTGCCTCTTTCTTCAGTTGAAAGATGTGCAAAGGGTCAAATGAGTGGCTATTCACATACAAAATTTACCCCAGGAAGTAACACACAACCATGTGAACAAACCAATCGAAGCGTCAACTATGTATGACGTATTGAAATAACGTTTTAACAAGTAACTTGTTAACTGCCACGAATTCTAATACTTTGGTGATTGCAGGTCACTCCTGGTGGTATTACTCCTAGTGGTATTAGGATGAACCATGTGGTGGACTTGGGAACACCAAGTGCCCCTCCCATTTTGGACGCAGGAGATGAAGATTTCCAGTCCAGCGTTGAAAGTAAACAAGAAAGACCATCCTGGACAGCTGAGGAAACAGATCCAGCAGCATATGGGATATCAACCAACAATGAAATGAAGGTCCTGAATGAGGCCGAAGAACACCCGGCTGACTGGAGGTCACAGTCCGGGACAAACAACAACTTTGTTGATAGGTTCGCGTCCTTTTTTTTAATCAACTCTTTAGTAAACTTAAAGTTGTGGCTCATATTATTGCATATTGTATTAACGGGGCCATTATAAACAGGGAGTCTAATGCTGGACAGGACCAAATTGCACCTCAGTCTTCGTATTGGCAAACTAACCCACTGGATCATTCACCCTCATACGCTACCAGGTAATCAACATGAGCCAGTGGTATTTATTACCCCGCCAGTGATCATCCTTAAAGTTGGTGACTGAGCCTCATATAGTTTTCTTGGTATTTATATCACCCCCTAACATTTTGCTGGTTTCCTATATTGTTCCTGGTAGTGGTCAGTTTGCATGGCAAACTCTAATTGCTTATGATGCATGCATACGTCTCTGCCTGCATGCATGGGCTAGAGGCTGTACGGAAGCTCCAGAATTCCTTCGTGATGAATGTCTGGTACTGCGAAGTGCTTTTGGGTATGAACCTTCCAATCATTTATGTACATATTGATGAACTTCGACACTGTTGGTGAGCTGATAATTATTGCTTCTACATCTAATTAGTTCAATTTTTCGTCTCTCTCTCAATACTAGAATACATAAATTTCTATTACAACCACGAGCAATAAGGCCAACTGAAAGTGCACCCTCTAAGAACACTGAACAAAGGATTCCGCCAAAAGCAAAGAAAGTAGCTGGAAAACTCAGAGTAGAAGGTAAGTAATCATCTAATCAGACATTGTAATATGTTTTTTTTTATTCATTAGTGGACATAATGCCACCGAAACTGGAGCTATATGTGCTCAGTTGTTTCCTTGTATTTACAATATGTTAACTTACGTTTATTGCAAATGTTGATAGTGAGAAAACTCAGAATGATACCAAGAAGGAAGCTAAAAAGTACATACTCGCAACTAGGACTGATGTATGTGCAAGCAGGAGCGGAGTATGTCAAACAAGTCTCTTCACTTGTGAAGAATGGGCTTCATTCGTTGAGAAGAAACTCGTTCTCAGAGACATCAGAAGGTTTAAAACATAATTTTGTTTTATGCTAAATTTGGGCCCTGAAGAAATAATATTGTCCAATTGCTCAAAATCTGATTTTAAAAGATTTGGAACATTGCAATAGTGGGGCTTGATTTATGCATGATTATCATAAGGATCCAACAAATAATGAATTCCTCACAGATGATTTATTTGGTGTATATAGAAACAGTTTCCTGCCTTTTCCAGCTAAGAAGTTCTCTGGAAGATACAAATGAACAGAGCTCTGTTGTTTGTTTACATCCTGGGACTGGCGACTTCCATATCTTGTAAGTTATTGTCCGATCACGAAGTTTCTCTCTTTGGCAGCTTATTGAGGTGTCAACTGATGTGTTATGTTCTAGAATTTGAGTTTGTCTTTTGTCCTGACAAAACCATCAAATGAATCATTCAGTTCATTCTATTGTTTGACCTTTCAACTTGGAAAAACATACAGGACATCTGATCATGCTAATGTTTTTCAAATGAACAATTTTGGCTGGATGTGTCCATGAGGAATGGCCCAGTTTAATAATCTATGAAGAGAGATATATTGTTTTGCTTTTGAATCTTAGCTGACTCAATTTTCATGTTCAGCTTTCCAGAAAGCCAGGGAGATGCTCTTTTATTGGAAGTACAAGACTCTAGTAAATGTGTACAAGGCCGAGCTACAATTTCAGTTTCTGCACTGACTGACAACCCTGTATGAGTCCCTTTCTCCTGTTAATTTGGTACTTCAGCAATCTTTTTTTTCCAAGTTTACTTTTCATTGAAGAAGAGTCGTTATGGTTTATAGAATGAAAGAGTTCGCTGGTGGACATTATTTCACGATGATCACGAATGTGTCGGGAAGGTTCAGCTCTCGATTGGGAATACAATGACATCTGATGATTCCAATCCTATAAAGGTTCACAAACTTAAACTCTTTTCTTTGGTTAAGCTTGGTATCTTCAACAAGACAAGACCACTTGTCAGGAATGAGAGCAAAAACTTCATTTACTCAAAAAACCAGTGGAATTTCTTGTTATGCTCCTGAAACCTTAAACACTTAGATTACAGATCAGAGGCTATATATGTCCAATAAGAAGGGTTTTTTTCTCCTATATGTCAGAATGGTAATAATGAATTATGGTTGGTCCTGCTGAACCAATTTCTGGACGATTTACACTGACGTGGAAAATTTGGTGTTTGGGTTTTAATGTCTTTTTATGTTACTTTGTTTTGTTGACTAGTGGTTTACACATGACAGAGTGGACCTGTTGTGGAGACTCTCGCTTATGATCTATTGTTGGAAGCAGCCTTGAGGGCACAACAGTTTCATTCCAGGAACTTGCGTGTACATGGATATTGGAGGTGGTTACTCACTGAATTTGCGGACTATTATGGAGTCTCAGATTCATATGCTAAATTGAGGTGGAGTGAACGTTTTCCTGATGATCTTTTAAGTGACCATCAAATTTGTTTGTGCTAAGTTTTACTATTTGGACAGGTACCTATCACATGTCATGGGTGTGGCTACTCCTATAAAAGACTGTCTAGAGCTTGTTTATGAACTTCTTGTCCCCGTCATAAAGGCGAAAAGTGATAAAAGTTTGACCAGACAAGAGGTAATCTTAGCAAACAGCTTTCTGAAAAACTTTTAGTTTTTGACTGTCTTGTCAGTAATGTCTTCCTTAGTCGATATTTATTATTTGATAAGTACTTTCTACTTTGTTATAATACTCATCATGACACTCATACTTCTGCAAAAGTAATCAAATTCGCTCAACAACAGAAGTTGTGATTTTGACAGTGAAATGAATTGTGGTAGAATATTGACTCAATTAATTCACCGATGAAATTATAGAAGGAAGTGACAACATGCTGAATTAGAACTTAGTAAGACAATATTCATGATAGGAGGCCAAACTTTGAGAATATAATTTGCTCCTCATTGTATTAAGATTACTGCAATATGAAAACTGGGTCACATGAACATCGAACTTCAAGAAAATCCTCTTTAGTGTGATTTTGGTTAATCATCACTTGTTTTGAGAGTGGGACTCCATTATTCATCCGAGCCTCGGCTTTTGTGACTCTGACTTGCATATGTTCTTTTCTGGTGGTTTCTGTAAACCTCTGACGTGACTTACTTAATGTACGTTTCTCTTATGTGTGTACAGAAAAGCATATTGTTGGACTGTGAAACACAGGTCGAGAGTCTCTTAGCAAAAGTTTTCGAAAATTACAAATCATTGGATGAAAACTCGCCAACTGGACTAACAGATATGCTTGGTCCCACACCTGAATCTGCTGCTCCAGCTCTAGCTCCTGCAGTGCAAATATTTACACTTCTACATGACATACTTGTTGAAGATGCCCAGACGACATTGAGAAACTATTTACAAGTAAGTTATGTCCATTATCAAATAGTCACTGTAAACGGACCACATGATACATGGGGATTTGCAAATTATGTGACCTGAGATTGGCAATCATTTCCTTATTCATGGAACTAAAGCTTCACGCATGAACAAATGTGAGTTTGTAACACCTTAACGTTGGCAGACAGCAGCATGGAAGAGGTGCAAGATGCACATGGCCGAGACAGATGAGTTTGTATCAAGTAACTCTGAGGGTTTGCTCATGGACCCCATTACTTTGTCCACTGCGTATTCAAGAATGAAGAATCTTTGCATAACCATTAGCAATGAAATCAAAGCAGATATCAAAATCCATGACGAGCATATACTTCCAAGGTATGGTATCTCTGACAAGTGACAACAATTAACGGTCACAAGAATTATGCATATAGTTTGGGCTAATAGCCTAATACCATTTTTCTTTGTTACTGATCCGATTTGAATCTCTTGCATGCAGTTCAATTGATCTCTCAAACATTGCAGCTGCTGTCTACAGCACTGAGTTAAGCAGCAGGGTTAAATGTTTTCTTGCTGCATTGCCTCCTTGTAATCCCTCACCATACGTAAATGAACTTCTCATTGCAACATCAGATTTTGAGAGAGATCTTGAGTCATGGAACATCAGGTTTATAAAAGCAATCTTTCTAAGTGAAGATAGCGAGAGAACTGTAGATGGAAAATCCCACTGAATCTCCCTGACATGTTTTTTTTTCTTTTCATTTCAGTGCAATACATGGTGGATTAAACTCCCGGAATTTATTCCATGATTACATAATGGTTTGGGTGCAAGAGATGCAACTTAGCTTGCTTGACCTTTGTAAAGCTGAGAAGGTAGCTGTTCTAGCCCACGGCAGTTACCTGATCTAGTACTTCAGTACAGTGTACAGATAAATATCATTTTTAAATGTTCCTTTTTTTTCAGGTTCCATGGTCTGGAGCGAACACAAATCATTCAACCTCATCTTTTGCCGAGAACATGTATGAGAAGATCAAAGACAACCTTGTTGGATATGAAGTTGTGATGAACCGGTGGCCACAATATTCACTAATATTGGAAAATGTAAGTCATTTTCCTAAGAGTTCAGCATCAACCAATCTTTCAAAGTTAGTGTATGCGATTATTCGTTGGTGCATATTTTGTGATATTTCTGTTACATAATCAGCTTCTCTTATGTTTCTTTGTGATTATGATATTTGAAGGCTGTTGCACATGTCGAAAGAGCTATTATCAAAGCAATGGAAAAGCAGTACAGTGATATCTTGACTCCTTTGAAAGATAGCATCCCAAAGAGGCTTAATGTACAAGTGCAGAAGTTGACGAGGAGGCAGTCAACAGCTATTTACTTTGTTCCCAGTCAAGTATGTGGAACCTTTATTAGAAAGTTTCTACATTAAAAAACAAATCCTTTTATACTGCAGAAATCCTTGATATACATGAAGGGTAGTTTGTTGTTTTACTCCGTAGTGTTTAAGAAGATCTTCTCTCTATGGGCAGTTGGGTATATTCCTCAATACTATCAAGAGAATCATAGATGTTCTGCACTGTCGAGTTGAAGACATTCTGAAGTCGTGGGCATCTTATCTGCATCTCAATGGTGACAAGAAGTCTTGTGGGGAACAAATGAACGAAATTACAGTACTGCTGAGAACGAAATACAAAAATTATATGCAAGCAATAGTGGGGAAGCTAATGACCAATGTAAGCTCCACACACTAAGTTTTTCTTATTTCCATGCCCACTGAGGTGGTTACCCTCAGAAAAAAGTAAATTATCCGCGGCTTATCAATGACTCAGTTGTATACCTGTTGCAACAAATGTTTCTCACATACATTTTTTTTGTTTCTCACAGATGCAAGCTAGCAGAAATACAAGACTGAAAAGGATTCTGGAGGAAACTAGGGAAGAGGATGGAGAAACTGAAGTGCGTGAAAGAATGCAAATGCTCAGCTCACAGCTAATGGAATGTATCTCTAATTTGCATGAGGTCTTTGCAAGTCGGATATTCATTGCAATTTGTCGAGGATTCTGGGATAAGATGGGCCAGGTATGCTAAGTTTCCTTCACTTCAAACGAGTTCAGTAGTTACTACAGATGCACAACATTTATGCATATATGCATTTGATTTATCTTCTGTGTGTCATGCAATCAAAATTTTCAGACAGTTCTAAGCTTCCTTGAAGGCAGGAAAGAAAACAGAGTCTGGTACAAGGGGTCTTATTATGCTCTTGGGGTAAGTTCGTCCATAAGCTTTAATTTTCAAAATTAGTTAATTTTTCGGAATCATGTATGAAAATTCCCTTTTTTCAGTTAGAAAAAAATTTATAACATTCTCTCGATGGCTACAGATTTTGGACGATACTTTTGCATCTCAGATGCAGCGACTACAAGGAAATGCACTGCAAGAGAAGGACCTCGACCCCCCACGTTCAGTTGTTGAAGCACGGTCAATTCTTTGTAGTGACACTAGTAATTCAGTTGACCCGTACTACAACTTTTAAGTTCCTCGGCAGTCGGAGTGGCTACCACCGTTGGCTGCTGACATACACATGGTAAAGTAAATGTACAATGCATCTTCATATACTCCAGCCAAATATGCCCGTTATACTTAGTTTTGGGTCACTGTAAAACTATTCTTTTGTTTTAGTGCTTGCAAATTCATTTGTAATAGCCCAATCAATTTGTCAGAAATGTACATTGATTGCAATGTCCAATCAATCTTCCTTCGGAAAAAATGTCAAAAGTTCTCCTTTAAACTTTGTAGAAATCAACACTGCACCAACTCATTTATCTATCGAGTCACCAGCCAATAAGGGGTTACACATTTGTCCGCAAAACCTTCCACGACCAGGAAACCAGTTGAATACACTCTTATAGAAAACAAAGAGAGAATCTATGCGTTGACAGCCCAAGATGATGATGATGATGATGATTAAAACCTTTGGTTGGATTGTGATTTGAAGTTTGGTATTGCACATATCTTACAAGAAAATCTCAAAAACAAAGAGCAAACCAAGACAAAAATGGAGCTGCTGTTTGGAAATAGCTTCTGATAAGTAATTGACCAGCTTTCATTAATATGCGCCATTGCCCCAAGCGCCACCAATCATCTTCTTGTTTCCTACATGCCACATCAAGCAATCAGAATAAAACGACACCCTCATCTATCAATTCCAAACAACTAGTGTCATCTCAAGTTTGAAAATGGTCCCATATGTTCCATTGTAAATAGCAGAAGTAGAGCAAACAAAAACGCATGGATCACAAAATTTCAGCTCTGCAACACAAATATAATGGAACGTTACCGGTCTTCAAAATTTCCAGCTCCTAACAAGGACCAGGCTCATACAATGATAAACAACTAGAAATTCATCAGCTCACTTCACTAGCAACATAAACTTTCCCAACTCGTTCTTTCTCTGGAAGAACAGACCAATTCGGTGATTGAACTGCTCTGAGCCACTTGAAATCATCTACATTGCTCCAATTATCAGTTTCCTCTTCGAGGCCAGACTCCTTCAAATCCCCATCAATCCCTTCGTACTGTAAACAATAAGGTGCAAATCTAATCCCAGCACAATCTTCGATTATTGGCCTGCTCCTCACTCTCAAATAAAAAAATCACACCTTTTGGCAAAATGAATCCTGATCTGATGCGATGCCAGCACAAAAACAGTATCTTCAACATCTTCTATCAAATTTGACCAGAGCATAGGCCCGGCATACACCTTGCAGTTCCTTAACCTATGAACGTATATTGCCCTAACTCGACCAATCAATCTAACCTCACACGAATCCAGATCAGAAATGGTAAACTCACCAACCTCCAACCCCTTGAAATTCTTCACCAGCACCTCATTAGACTTACTTCTGAACCCCGGTGAATCACGCACCACAAAGCTCGATTTCTCCGCCACAACCATCTTCGTTTTACACACCTCCGCCGCCGGCTTACTCGAACACTTGTTAACCGACTTGTTCTTAAACAAGAACTTCTTCTTCGGAATCAACTCCGAATTCAAAACCTCTAACATTCAGAGAGCCATAACATTCAACGAACAACTGTGCCATAACATTCAGGGAGCCAAAGACAAAGTGAAATCGCAGGGATCACTGAAGCTATATGTCCACACTTGTGCCTAATATCAAGTCATGACAAATATATATAATTAAGAATATGAACTGATGATTTTTTTTTAAACATCACATAACCATGCCAACTGCTTACACAAAGTCAGAGTAGAAAATCATATTCCTATGTCAAATATAGAATCCTGGAAAGTTAAATCATAGTGAAAGCAATAAATAACAGACATGAAACTTATATTCGCCCAGTTGAAATTTTCAATTCAATGTACTTCAAAATACAAAATTAGGACGACTTGCATTTTGCATGAAGAACTACAGCTCAATGACGGAGCACCAAAATAAGCATGGTGTGCTCCATAACCAAAATAAGCTTGAATAGTAAAATTACCTAAGGATTAGGCTTCAATGCATCTAAAATAAGCTTGGTGCGCTCCCTAACCAAATCCAGTTTTTTCGCATCTAGTTGTGCAAGTTCTAATTGATATTTGGTCCATTTATCATTCAAAGCATCAACCTTTGACTTCTCAACCAATTCCATCCCTTTCTTAACCAAAAAATTGTCTTCCATTGTAGTTGCAGGCATAGGAATAATGTAGTCTTTCATTTCAACATCAGTTCCACCTAAATCCATCTTCCGCGACACCTTACGACTACGCGCTCTACTAGCTACCTTAGCACTGCCATCTTCCCGGCTAACAGATTTGACTCCCCATATTTTCTTTGAGTGTTCATACAGCTCAGCTTCATGACCCTTCGAGAACACAAGTGCTTTACCATTAGCTTCCATTAGGGCATTATTGCGGTACTTACTGCTCAACTTTCTGATCTTATTCTGGAGCTGATTCTTATCGACAACAGCATTCAGAAATCCCTTAATATACTCATAAAAAGCTTCCAAATCGGAGTTAAAATCCAAAGCAGTTATCTGCTTGTATTCTAGGATTCCATTCAGTAACTTTAGCTCATCCTCTGCACTCCAAATCCTCTGACCTCCGCCAGATTTTTTTGACTTCTCCACCGCCACATCTTTCTCAGCACCATTACTTTTCTTCTTTTCTCTCTTCGGCTTCTTAACCTGACTCTTATCCCGGGACACATGACTCTCTGTCAACCTCTTCTTCTTATTTGGCTCCTTGTCTTTCTCAATCTTTGAATTCTGCTTAACAACGAAATCAGAAACAGATGGAGACAGGGTCGTCTTGCCTGAATCACCATTCGATCCGTAGTCCAAACCACGGACTTGAGACGTAGTCTTCGCCGATAAGTCTTCTTCTTCCTCTTCCTCATCCGATACTTCATCGGCAAAGACTTGTTCCTCTTCTTCTACTTCATCCTCATCTTCTTCAACTTCTTCAGGTTCCGGTGCTTCGGGTTCATCGGCAACGACTTGTTCCTCTTCTTCTACTTCATCCTCTTCTTCTTCAACTTCTTCAGGTTCCGATTCTTCGGGTTCATCCGCAACGACTTGTTCCTCTTCTTCTACTCCATCCTCTTCTTCTTCTTCAACTTCTTCAGATTCCGATTCTTCGGGTTCATAGGCAACGACTTGTTCCTCTTCTTCTACTCCATCCTCTTCTTCTTCTTCAACTTCTTCAGATTCGGATTCTTCGGGTTCATCGACAACGACTTGTTCCTCTTCTTCTACTCCATCCTCGTCTTCTTCAACTTCTTCAGATTCCGATTCTTCGGGCGGATTGACCGATGGAGGAAGACGGTTGCGAGCCATATGCTGTCTGAGTTGAATCGATGGTAGGGGTCGAAAATTTCTAGGGTTTACGCAGGAAACGTTGTGGTTTTTATATAAAGTGAAATTTCTGAGGTTTATTGAGCCGGTAAATGGGCCAACAGTTACGTAGGCTCAATATTATAATATTTATTTATTTAAATATGTGAGGGCGGAAATTGAATTCATTACTGATATCGACTGATTTTATTTAATTCCTAAAATTTGAAGAAAATAGATTTTAGTTTGGGAAATTGTTCGCCGGAGACGATGGCCGCTGCGCCGCTGGGGAAGGTGAATGTTGACGAGTTTTCGATTTGGGGGTCAAGGAGCGTTGACTGCTTCGAGAAACTGGAGCAGATTGGGGAAGGGACGTACGGGTGAGAGTCTGAATTAGAGTTTTTTTTCTTCTGTTTGACCGTTGCGAAGCGATTTTTTCTAGGGTTTTAGGTTTTTGATTCTGATCGGCTCGAATACATGTGATCATGTTCTGAATCACATTTTGGATGAGATTATTCTTCGCTGTGGAGACATTGTGTGTGGTGTTGGGCCTCGTTTTGTGTTTTTCTGATATTGTTTGAAGTCGGTGGCGAGTTGGTGCTGGAGTGTTAATCTTCTTCTTTTCTACGTTGATGCTGCTGTTAATTTTCTTTCGTGTGCTATAATGCGGTCTCAGACCTGTATGGATTAACGAGATTCTTAAATATGATAGGGAGTAGTTTTACTTTTACTTAGCATATATAGTCTAGTGTATTAGAGATCAATGTAATATGAGTTTAACCGTTGACGAAGTAGATAGGAAAACTACCTACTGAATAACTTTTATAGATAAGTGTTATGCTTGTTTTGAAACAGTGGCATTGTAAACAATGATATTGACGTGGCATGACTGAATAGTGTTTTGAGAACTCAGCTCAGCATGACAAAAAATCAACGCTATGCTGGATTCCTAAATAATAATCTAACTTTAGTGTCTTCATTGGTTCATGCCATGCTCTTTTAGAAATTGAGTTTGGAATGGAAATATTATATTTGACTTTTGGTGGTTACATTCCAGAAGATAAATGCTTTTAGAAAAGTTCCCTCAAACTCAGCCAAGACATTGCTATCTACATTTATTAACCCCTGATGGAAATCTGTGCATGATGTAGTTGTAGGATTCCTAGATCATCACCAAATCACATCTTATGTTTCCAACTTTTCTTCACAGGCAAGTGTTCATGGCTTGGGATAAAGCTACAGGGGAAATTGTGGCCTTAAAAAGAATACGGATGGACAACGAAAGGGAAGGGGTTGGTATTTTTTTTCTTCCAACTTTGACGACGACCAATTTACTTATATTTTTATAGTTGTTCGTGTAGTGTTTATTGAATGCTTCTTCTATGCAGTTCCCTATAACGGCCATCAGGGAAATAAGACTTTTGAAGAAGCTTGACCATCCTAATGTTGTTAAATTGAAAGAGATGGTAACATCCACAGGTATTTGTAAATTTTTTAAGCTGTGCTGTAACACATGTCGTCTGGTATGTCTAAGCATGATGACTCGTAGTTGTTGTTTTAACATCATGGATGTGCTCTTCAGGTCCCGAAGATGAAGGACAAGTGAATACAGGTCTGTGGAGTCGTTACATAAGTCTAGCATAGTGATTGGCTTTCCCCATTATTTTTTCCATGTTTCTGCTTCTTGATTGTTTTGATATCTTTGATTTATTCACATTGATGTTCAGCTGTTCCATATGAAATAGGCTACTTGTTTCAAATAGAAATCTCATTTGCCTAACATCATTAGGCTTCTAAATGATATTTTATTTTTCATCTTTCTATTACAGATAATACAGAGGCAGTATTTACATGGTCTTTGAATATATGGATCATGATTTGACGGGTCTCTCAGATAGGCCAGGGCAGAGATTCACTATTATGCAAATCAAGGTAAGATCATCATAAAATGTTGTATTGTTGTACATTGCTTTGATCACATGTCTTTCTGAATGGAAGTATATTTTTTTCCCAGTGTTATTTGAAGCAGCTATTGACTGGGCTCCATTATTGCCATCTTCATACTGTTCTTCATCGAGATATTAAAGGTGAGCCTCAAGTTGACAAACTTGCCTAGTCTCGGACTGGACCATTTGGAACTCTATAATCGGGGCATGACTCATGACATGCTATGTCCGTTTCATTCAGGGTCCAATCTTCTGATAGATAATGAGGGTATACTGAAGCTCGCAGATTTTTGGCTGGCTAGGTCATTTGCTAGTGACCAAAATGCAAATCTTACGAATCGCGTGATAACTTTGTGGTATAGGTAAAATATACTCTTATTCTTGAAACTCTCGTGATAAATTTGTGGTATAGGTAAAATATACTCTCATTTGCTAGGTCAACCTCTTATGCTTTGCAGACTGGATCTTCTTTTGTCACTCTCATTAAGATGATGAAGAGTTAGCACATATCACTTGTCCCGCAAGCAGCTAAATTTATATATTGTAGAAGCATTGTAACTGGTTTCCTCATCTATAACATCATCCACAATAACAATAATTGTTAAATTTTGTGGCAGCATGTAATAAAAAAGAAATTATATATTATACTTATAATTGTTAAACCAGTACAACAATGCCAGCATAAGATAAATACAAAACAGATGAAAAAAATTTATATTTTTTCTGCTACTACTTTGAAATGAGAAAGTCATCAAAATTACCCCCCTGATGACAATTTTGCAAAACAGATGAAACTGGAATGTCTTTTTTTGTTAACCTCACCGCATCAGCCCAACAACTAGCCAAATTCCTTTCCCACTTTATAATTTATCAGCTCTAAGGTTAGGTTGTGGATTTGCCTCTAAATTCCAAGTGTGTCTAACTTGTATTCCCTTCCCATCTTTTCATCATAAGAGCATGTACAGCGGTTGAGGAGGTACTGTCCATGAGCACCTTCTCAAGTTACTATTCGAACAATTTATACATCGGTATCACCTCCTCGCACTATTTATCAAATAAAAATATTATTTATTTTTTTCATTTTTAAATGTATCAAAAATTGATTCGAATATGTTAAATTTTAATTAAGATCAAAATTGGGCATAAATATAATACAATTCACTTATTCCTAATCCGATAATAAGTTTTAATCAATTTTACTCTTAATTAAGACAAATAAATTGTTTGGGCTTACTGATTTTCATTTGAGCAAGCCCATGCCAATGAAATTAAACACAAAAACAAAGGGTTTTATTTCAACCGAGGCAAGCAGCAGCTGCAGCACTTCCAATTGCACGTCCCCCATCCCAGCAGCTCCTCCCTTCCCGCTGCATCTCAAATCGCATCAGCACCTTCTCCACGTCAGCACCAGCACAGCAGCAGCTCCTCTAAAAGCTAACCGCTGTATATGCCCTAATTGTACTTCCAATGTAGATTGACAGACACCTGTCGTAGCTCGCACCACATCCTACTCTCATTCAAACTTGACCCCTCATCATGTTGTTCATCATCTCCTCCATGATAATTCTGTCATTTAAACTCCATATCCTCCTCAGCACAACAATAATACTATTGATGGAGAGCTTCATGACTATCCCCCACTTTTCTTCAATCCAATCTTCCTTCGGAATAAATGCCAAAAGTTCTCCTTTAAACTTTGTAGAAATCAACACTGCACCAACTCATTTATCTATCGAGTCACCAGCCAATAAGGGATTACACATTCGTGAAGAAACTACAGCAACACCTTCCACGACCAGGAAACCAGTTGAATACACTCTTATAGAAAACATAGAGAGAATCTATGCGTTGCCAGCCCAGGATGATGATGATGATGATGATTAAAACCTTTGGTTGGATTGTGATTTGAAGTCTACTGGGATTGCACATATCTTTCAAGAAAATCTCAAAAACAAAGAGCAAACCAAGACAAAAATGGAGCTGCTGTTTGGAAATAGCTTCTGATAAGTAATTGACCAGTTTTCATTAATATGCGCCATTGCCCCAAGCGCCACCAATCATCTTCTTGTTTCCTACATGCCACATCAAGCAATCAGAATAAAACGACACCCTCATCTATCAATTCCAAACAACTAGTGCCATCTCAAGTTTGAAAATGGTCCCATATGTTCCATTGTAAAAATAATTATCTCTAAGAACTAAATAGCAGAAGTAGAGCAAACAAAAACGCATGGATCACAAAATTTCAGCTCTGCAACACAAATATAATGGAACGTTACCGGTCTTCAAAATTTCCAGCTCCTAACAAGGATCAGGCTCATACAATGATAAACAACTAGAAATTCATCAGCTCACTTCACTAGCAACATAAACTTTCCCAACTCGTTCTTTCTCTGGAAGAACAGACCAATTCGGTGATTGAACTGCTCTGAGCCACTTGAAATCATCTACATTGCTCCAATTATCAGTTTCCTCTTCGAGGCCAGACTCCTTCAAATCCCCATCAATCCCTTCATACTGTAAACAATAAGGTGCAAATCTAATCCCAGCACAATCTTCGATTATTGGCCTGCTCCTCACTCTCAAATAAAAATCACACCTTTTGGCAAAATGAATCCTGATCTGATGCGATGCCAGCACAAAAACAGTATCTTCAACATCTTCTATCAAAATTGACCCGAGTACAGGCCCGGCATACACCTTGCAGTTCCTTAACCTATGAACGTATATTGCCCTAACTCGACCAATCAATCTAACCTCACACGAATCCAGATCCGAAATGGTAAACTCACCAACCTCCAACCCCTTGAAATTCTTCCCCAGCACTTCATTAGACCTACTTCTGAACCCCGGTGAATCACGCACAGCAAAGCTCGATTTCTCCGCCACAACCGTCTCCGTTTTACACACCTCCGCCGCCGGCTTACTCGAACACTTGTTAACCGACTTGTTCTTAAACGAGAACTTCTTCTTCGGAATCAACTCCGAATTCAAAACCTCTAACGACTGCTTCAACTCTGAAACCGTCTTCAGCGCAGATCTCACCTCGTACGACGGCAAGAAGTACGAATTCTCCGCCACTAGCTTCTCCAGCTCCTCGATCGACTTCGCGATCTGCTCCAAACGAGATTTCGCCGACGCCGCATCATTAACCGCTTTCGGTTCCGCGATCCGTGATTCTATCAACCGTTTCGACTCTGAGAAACGTGCGAGAAATGCGTCCGTAGACTCGGATGCCGGAGCCGATTCTGAGTTGCGGCTGGTCATGCTCTGGACACGAGCTTGGTGGAGATGGGATAACCGTTCGATCATATGCGCCCTCTTCCGCTCGATCGCCGGATCGACGCTGTCAACGGCAGTGAAATTAGGGTTCCGATCCCGATCTCGGTCTTCTTCCATTGATTCGCTGAAACGCTCTATCAGAAGATCAGGTGATACGCATTTAATAGCAATTTATACCTGGGCCTGTTGGGCCGTTAAATGGGCCGATGGTGACGTAGGCTCAATATTAAATATCTTATTTATTTTCTCAAGTATAGACATGTGAGGGCGGATATTGAATTCAGTATTAATAGATTTTATTAAATTTGAAGAAAATAGATTTTAGTTTGGGAAATTGATTAAGGTAACCATCAGGGTGAAAATCGATCTAGGAGACTCTTAACCATCATGCCAACCATAATAACCTTTTTATAATTATTCACACAAATGGAAAAGATTGATTAAGGTAAATCTATTAAAACC
This sequence comes from Rhodiola kirilowii, assembly GCA_033675215.1. Taxonomy (NCBI): domain Eukaryota; kingdom Viridiplantae; phylum Streptophyta; class Magnoliopsida; order Saxifragales; family Crassulaceae; genus Rhodiola; species Rhodiola kirilowii. The sequence continues at coordinate 9,634,337 of CM066193.1, read as the reverse complement.
GAACTCGCTATGCATGAAATAATTTGGAAACACAAGTATACAAAAAGTGAATGGTTACAAAATATTAACGTCGCAGATAGTTTAAGGAAAGGGATCGGAACAAAATAATCGCCGTTTTGATGACCCCACATTTTTATAAGTAGGTCCAGGATTAGGATCAGGTGCAAAGTGATAATTGTTGTAAAAATACAAAGTCATCTCAATCATTCAGTTAAATATTTGGATGACTCTGATTGATCAAAAATAAATATATTTAATTTCGTTTTTTAATGCGTGGAGGGCAAATATGTCATATATTAATCATCACGTACCTTTTTTATTTCTCTCTCTTACTCCCATTCAAAAAAACTCTATTCTCTCTCCTCTCTTCTCCCCAACCCCGAAACCAACCCAGATCTGAAACAATCCCAGATCAAAATCGGCTTTTAGAGAGTCTTCTCCATGAAACAATCCCAGATGCCGACGACACTGACGACGACAACACCATGGACGACGATGCCGATGTACCGACGACAAGTGCTTAACGAATTAAAAGTCATCTGAATCTAACCAGGATTGTCTGCTCGGAAACGAATTGCAGCCCAACCACCAGCAGGCACACCTATGGTGTTCCTTTCGACAGGATCGACGAGATTGAATCTCTTTGTGTCGTTGTTTGGGTCAAAGTTCCCAAACCCTTGTCCAACCACAAAAAAGTTGAAGCCGTGAAGGTGAAGAGGATGGCTTTCAGCGCCAAGAATGCTAGTGTCCTGCATTATTAGCTCAACAGTTGTGTTATATTTCAGGACAACTGCATTATTAGATCTGATTGTGGAAAAACATCGATGAATTTATAACGAATTATAGTCCAATTTCGACGAATTATGTCATAATTCGTCAAAATTGGACTATAATTCGTCATGAATACGACATATTGTAGTACACTTCGACAAACAATGCTATAATTCGTCAAATGTAACTAAAATTTGTCCATAATTTGGCAGTATCATTGTATAATATGTGAAGGCATTTTATAATTCGTCACGGCCAATTTATAGTTCGTCATGTTCAGTTTCGATTTTTTCTTTATGAAAACTGTTGATTTGATTATGGGATGAGTTCCATTAATGTCGAAGATGATCCAGAGTGTGAAAAAATTGAGTTCAACAAAGTTTTACTCCTTCAATTTGATCGAATTTAGTCCGCGTTTTTATAATTCGTCACAGCCAATTTATAGTTCGTCAGGTTCAGTTTCAAATTTTTCTTTATGAAAACTGTTGATTCGATTTTGGGTTGAGTTCCATTGATGTCGAAGATGATCCAGAGTGTGATAAAATTGAGTTCAATGAAGTTTTACTCCTTCAATTTGATCGAAATTAGTCCGCGTTTTTATAATTCGTCACAGCCAATTTATAGTTCGTCATGTTCAGTTTCAAATTTTTCTTTATGAAAACTGTTGATTTGATTTTGGGTTGAGTTCCATTGATGTCGAAGATGATCCAGAGTGTGAAAAATTGAGTTCAACGAAGTTTTACTCCTTCAATTTGATCGAATTTAGTCTGCGTTTTTATAATTCGTCACTGCAATTTATAGTTCGTCATGTTCCGTTTCAAATTTTTCTTTATGAAAATTGTTGATTCGATTTTGGGTTGTGTTGAGTTGTTGGTTGTGAATTTGTATGTTGAACAATTTTGAGCGTTTGCGTAGGAACATAGCAACGTTAAAAAGATGGTGCAGAGGATTAGCGTACTGGTTTTGTTTGAAGCCGCCATTGAAACGGAGCTGATGATCCGCGGCTGCTCTGTTCTTTTGGTGCTCTGTTTTGATATGAAGGTGGAAGAGGAATGGAGGAGTTTAGAGAGGATTGACAGAGAGTTCGGATTTGCGAGATTTGAGGCAGAGAAATTGGGGGTGATGAACCGATGCCCTTGAATTTTATAAATTTTGGGTCAATTTTGTCCTTTGAGAGAGAGAGAAACACTACAAAAATTTAATTTTAATTCATTTAATTTAATTAAATAAACACCGTTGGATTAACAAAATCAAAGGATAAGATGACTTTGTATTTTGCACCAGATCTGGGCTTTGCACCAGATCTGGCCTCAGTAGGTCCAAACCTATGTTGGATTTATTGGCCAATGTTTCATCCCACTACCCAATTTTTTTTATCTTTGTAGAGCCATCAGCCATAATACGTTTGGATTGCCACACAGTGTGCTTCAACTGCAGTGCGCACCAAAAACAAGCAAAGAGAAGTGTATTTGATAACTACTGTTACCCAAAACTACACAAACTATGAAATATATTGCAAGCTGAACACGAGTTTAATTTTTACAAATCTTCTCTCAAGATTTGCTTCTGATGTTGTCAGATGATGCTAATCAAGTGAACTGAGAGCTCCTTATATAGGAGAAGTCTCAAGAAGAAGATAAGAGCAATAATGTATGCCGGGTGTTCATTGGCCCCATCGACACATGCAAAGATGCCTTGTGTTCTTCTGTTTTGCATGACTGCCTACAACAACCACATAGAAATCGCCATTCAAACCCCAAGGATATCCTTCATCATGGAATGGAGAGAGTAACCTCGTGATCTCACGATCCCTCATCGACAGGCTCATGATCGGTTGTAATTTAGTGTAAATATTCAATAAGAATATCAAATACTTATGCTAATCACGGTTAATCAAAACAATTTGTATTGACTCGGGAAACCCAAGGTCGTACCCAAAGGACAGGTGATTAAACTAATAGTGCTAACGATTAAATTCGGAATGTTTATGGTTTGGGGGGGTTTGTTCCTCGTAAGAGGTTGATAGCAAGGTTTTACTATCCGAAAGAGAGACTTGATCAACGAAAGTGGGTAAACAAGCAATTCAAGGATGACTAGGGATCTATTTCCCCACCTAGACAATTATTGTGACGGTAAATTCGGACACCATTGATGAGTTCACATGCACACGTTTAGAATTTAGCTATGTAACATTAATACCGAGTTCAACTCGCGCTACAACTTAGCATCAAGAGGTTACACCTCGCATAACACCTCACACTCGCGCTCTATTGGTGCTATAGGACATGATTTATCTAGCCTCACACTCTCGCTTTATTGACTAAATAAATCATGCACTTGTTAAATTCGTGCCATTCTCATTAGGATTAAAGCATCGCCATGTAACACAAAACCCCTAATGCTTCTTTATTTCGTTCAATTGAAATCATACTTTTCAGGGGTTAGCTACGTCAAGCATGAAATCAAGCAAAAATCCCTATTTCTAACTTGTCAAAAACATGTCATAGGTAATTCCAAAGCATTAAGTTCAAATAAAGAAGAATCGCGTGTAAAATCATTCATCAATGGCATCCATATCCAGGCCCGGCCCCAATGTGAGGCAGGTGAAGCGGGTGATTCAGGCCCCATTTGGCCAAAAAATATTTTTTTTAATAAATATAATAAATAAAATAATAGAAATTAAAAGAAATACAACAGATTCTCAATTCTCATCTACACATCTCGGCATCTCGCAATCGCAACGGGAAATTGGGAAAATCGGCACTCCAAAGCAAGCTCAAACTCTAATCGACAGGACACAAATCACAAAACAAACTTCCATCGCATCTTCAATCGATTCACATACAGCAAGTTCGCCACTCGCCAGTCCCAAGTTTGGCATCCGCTGCAATCCCTAATTTCGTCCGAGCTTCAGCTTTCCAGGTTTCATCGTTTCTCTGTCCTAATTGTATTTTGTTGTTGATTTTTGTGTGAATAGGTTGTTACTCATTAGAATACTTATAATGTCTAGCCGTAAACTTGAATATGGTTTTTCAAAACTCCAAAAGAAGAGAAAGATTGAAGCTTTAATGGATTCTCAAAAGGGGGCTCTTGATAAGTTTATTGTTAGGTCTTCTTTGATTGAAGAAACTGAGAATCCAAGCTTATTTACGATCAACAATGTCTCAACAAAGATTAAATGGTTTGGCTATGTTATCAATTGAAAAAGAAATGCTACAACAAGTTGACTATGAAGACTTGATAAATAAATTTGCTTCCCAAAAAGCTAGGAGGATAAAATTTAAATAAAAATACATTTGAGATTGGTGTTCCGTTTGAAGTTGCTTCTACATTGACATTTGAGTTTGCAGGCTTTCTTGTGATGCTTGAGATTGCTGCACTGTTGCTACTAAAATTGTTCTGCTGCAGCTGCTGAAAATGCAGCTACTAAAATTGTTCTGCTGCAGCTGCTGAAAATGCAGCTACTATTATTGCCGTTGTCTCTTGTCTTGGCTGCTGATTTTTAGATGCTGCTGATGCTGCTGAAATTGTGCTGCTGATGCTGCTGAAATGGTGATGTTGTTTGATGCTGATGTTGCTGAAAGGCGCTGAAATGTGCTGCTGTTTGCTACTGAAATGTGCTTCTGTTTGCTGCTGAAATTGCTACTGCTCCCTCTTTCCATGGCTGATAAAATTGTATTTGGTGACACGAAAATATGACAAAACAAGGTATGCACAAGTTTGTAAAATAACAGGGCTTTTTGAATGTTGGTTTGAATCTTTATTATTGTGCGTCGAAGACTAAGAAGGCCCATTTTTTCTGTTTCGCTTCAGGCCCCACGAAGCCTTGAGACGGCCCTGTCCATATCATTCACAATGTCACAAACATGTCTAGAGGGGTTATAGACCCCCAACCAATGTCACTACCCACTCATGGTGAGATTACAATCCATAACAATAGTAGATGAGAAGAAAAACATGTAGAAAGTTAAGTGTTGGAATCTAGAACCAATATGGAGCAATAAGTATGAAGGATGATCCACGATCCGAGTTGTTGATGATGATAGAGAAGTCTTTCTTCTTCTCCAAGCCAATTTTCGTCCAGAAACCCAGCAGAAATCGTAGAAAAACCAGCTTGGGGGCTGGAAAACCCTAACTTTCTATTTATAGTTCAGCGTAAAAATGCAGACTTTACGACGTTGTGCGACCGCACGGGTGGGTTGTGCGACCGCACAGCTGCCCAAAATCCTGCCTCGTGCTATCGTGGTTCCTGAGTGTGCGACCGCACAGAATTCCTGTGCTTCTGGTTTGAGTCGTGCGACCGCACGAAGAGGTTGTGCGACCGCACAGAATTCCTGTGCTTCTGGTTTGAGTCGTGCGACCGCACAGAGAGGTTGTGCGACCGCACGCTCTTGGAGAGTTTGTGCTCCGACTTCCATTTTGCTCGTTTTCGCTCCAGAGTGCTCGGTTTTGCTCTAAAATCAATGTCCACTTGTGTTCTCAGCTTAAACTCTGTAATTCACCTGAAATGAACCACAATGCATTAAATAGCAAGTGAAATCGTGATAAAACGAACGAAACAATAAGCATAGAGGTTGCCTAAAATGCATATATTTTAGTGCTATCAAATCACCCCACACTTATCGTTTGATCGTCCCGAGCAAACTAATCGTATAGATCATCAACAATGTTGCATTATACATCACTCAGGATCAATTCAAAAGAAACTCCATATGGTCATGAAAACTAACTCAAACATCCAGAAACTAATTTTGCTTCTAGCTAACCATTTTCGTAGGTGACACGAGTGCATTTAGCACATGCACCAAGCCTTTAAACCCCTAGGCTACCCTAGTGGAGGAGTTGTAGTCTCCTGAGAGTTTTCAGACACGGGAGTACTCACAAATCCCACAAAGAGAACAATCATCCAATTAGGCATTTTAAGCTCACATAAAGTACTAGGCAAGGTGTTTTTGATGAAGTTCATAATGTATTCAACTAGATATGAGCATTTCAATTACTACATGAAACCTTTTCAAGTCCTTGTGGAAATTCATGAATTAGGACATTCAAGCAAATCAAAGCAAAGACTAATAAATCTTTAATCAAGGATTCTAGTCATTTCTATATTAGTGACTTCAAGAAAACAATCTAATAGTCGCAAAGAAATCTTGTTGGATCACTCACAAATGCTAGCAAGGAGGCTAGTCCATTGGCTCGTGAGCTTTGAACTCATTCTCAAGCATAGGACGCAAAGGTCACTTAGTCATAAGAGAAGAGGAGTTCCAACATTAAAGTTTTTGTATACACTTGCAAGTCATTTCATGCCTAAGTATAAAAGAATACGAGGTTCGTCCCTTAGTGAATTCTTGCTGGAAAGTGTCTATTGTCTCATTGGTTTTCATGCTAGAGGATGGTGGAATAGCCGATTGTCGAGTCTAATTGCTTCGTATTTTCTTATTTTCAAATGGCCTTTGGCCTACAAATGCTTTCGAGGGGGAACTTTTCTTCCTAACCCCCGGCATTTGTATATTTTGATGCAAAACTTCTCGTGATCATCGAGAGAGTTTTTAGTCGGAGCTTTGCCCTCTTTTGGCCATAAGAATGGAGGGTATATAAATTTTTTTGTTGGGGCCTATTTTTCGCCCTCTTTTGACCCCACACTTAGGACTTGACAAAGGGCTAAGTGTTAAAGATGGAGCATGACAAACCAACAAGACAAATCCACAAAATAAACAAGGTCACTAAGGTCACCTAAAGGCAATCATGGCATGCAAGGGTTTTGAAATTAAACTTTTTCGATTTTATGCTTTCAAAGATCGACTCTTTAGTCTCAATGAGAAAAAGCTTAGAATAAAAGATAAAGAAATGCTAGTAGATGATTTGATCCTCAAGAATGAAAGTCAACAATCCAATCCATTAGTCATTTAGAGGATCAATCAAGTGAAATCATGCACGACTAGTTGAATTTAGAGATGAAGTTTTTCGAACATGTAGCCTTGCCTAGACTTTTTGTTTTCATTAATAATTTTGAAATTTTTGGATGAATTGTGCAATGGTGCAAGTGTTTTTCCTTAAGCATATGGTGATTGGATTATAAACGTGAAGGCATATCAAACAAGCACAACATCTCATGTAGAATAGACATAGTCGGATATAGGCCACCCCACACTTAGCAATTGCTTAGTCCCTAAGCAATGAATAGAGTAAAAAGCGAAAGGGAAGTTAAGATAAACTTCTCTCGTTTGGAGGTAGCCCTTTCAAGCTAGAGACGTCGCTTGCTTGCCGAGTAGGACTTGCTTTAAAGGCTCGATGTATGACTTCCCTTTTTCTTCTATGGAATACGGAACTGAAAATGAGAGTGTTAAGCATACGAGGTAGGGGAAATCATCATCTAAACATGTCGATGTTAAGCAAGTCAACTCAAAATTTCGTCAAAAGACTACAATAGGAGGGCATGCGAACGCACGCTAGGTCCTGTGCGAGCGCACAGCTGTGATTTGTGCGAGCGCACAACTGAAAACAGACGCACAACTTTTTCGTGCGAGCGCATGAAAGTTGTGCGATCTTGAAGGACGTGGATTTGACCTGTTGTGCAAACGCACAAAATGTTTGTGCGAGCGCACAAAACTGTACAGAGGTATGAAATGTTTGTGCGAGCGCACGGAATTTATGCGAACTTAACGGAATGAAGGAAAGGCTCTTTGTGCGAACGCACGAAAAATCTATGCGAGCGCATAGAGTTATGGAAAGAAGTTTTTAAGCCAATTTCAAATCGTATATCAACACTCATGCAAAAAATTTCAACACCCACACTTATGCCCTATCAAGACATCTAGTTAACTAAGCACATGTTAAGAAATCATCAAATATAGGCATTCACACATGCATAGTTCATATCCTCAAATTCTTGCACGAAGCAAATAGAAATCCAATCAAAATAGATATACTTAAAGATCGGGAGAGAAAACACTCACAAGCCTAGTTTAACGTCTTGGCTAAGACGGAGCCGATTCTCCTCTTAGGAGATAAGAAGCACGCTTGAGGAGTCTTTTGCTAAGATCCCTCCTCAAGTGGGGACTTGCACTTGATCATGTCAAACCACCTTCAAATCCCATTTGAATTTCCTCCCATCAAGCCTACAATGGACTTTCCTTTGGGAGCATGACCCCTTCAAGTATGAAAATCCCTTAAAAATTAAGGGGCCATGGGAGCTTTTTCCAAATAATATTTGAAAGTATGGCAAGAAGCTCCAAAACTTTTCTCGAGACTTCATAATGAAGAAAGGGTCTTCAAAATTTGTCTCGAGAATGATGGGCATCCCCTCCTTGAGTTTTTCAATGACGTCCATGGGTGCCCATTCCTCAATCTCCCTCATTAAACTTCCATTTACTTGCATGCGAGGTGGCTCTTTAGTCTCTTCCATGAATGTCTCAACAAAGTCTCTATACCCATGAAGTTCTTGTGGCTCAATATCCTCTTCCTCGATTCCATCATCAACAAGAGAATCGGGTTCACTATCAAGCTTACTAATAGCGGGAGGGAGGTCTTCTTCATCCAAAAGAGATATATCTTCAATGCATGAGTCGTCATCGTTGAAGAATTCCTCATCGGAGAGCCAAGGCTTTGATGGAATGGTGAGCTCTTGTGTGTTCTCGTCCAAACGATCTTGATGTGTACTAGTAGTGAAGGATGCTTCACTCTTGCATTCCACCTCCTCTTTGTCACAAGATTCACCCTCCATATCCTCATGAACGGCTTGGCGATCGGCTCTCATGAACTCATCCTCCCCTTCTTGATCCCTTTCTTCCCTTGAGGCATTAGGTTCAATAACTTCTTCTTCGGGTACCTCCTCCTCAATATCCATGTCTTCACATTCTATTGTTTGTTGTGACCATTCGCTTCCCAAAACTTGGTATTGAGCACCCACCTCCCTCAATTTAGCATTTTTGCTTTTTAACTCACAGTTTTGAGCCTCCAATATTTTCAATTGAGCGTCCATCTGCTCTTGGCTTTCAAGGAGTGTGGCAAACATGGCTTCAAAATCGGAGGACTCATTTGATGGTTGAGGAGGTTGAGGGTGTGGAGGGTAGGAGCCTTCAATATCAAAACATTGACTATCATTCCAAATTTGAGCGGGGGTATGTGATGGATTCCAAGAGTTTTCCCAATAGCCGTTTGGTTACTCCTCCTCTTGATCGTTCCCATCCAAATTATAATGATTAGTTTGGTAGTCATGTTCTTGGTAATTCCAATATGGTTGCTCCTCCTCTTGATAATATTCCTCATTAGAAGAGACTTGTCGGTTTTGATTGTTCATCCAATAGTCTTCACAATGGGCATTTGGTTGATCATCTTCATAATAATCCTCGTTGTCTTCATACTTCCTTCTGTCAACCCAAGCCTTAACCATACTCATCATGCTATCCATTTTCTTTTCCAAATCACTAACTTGATCTTTTGTCGCATAATTGGAAAAATCTTCTTCATAATAATCTTCATCGTGCATGACTCATTGGTTATAGTGATCCATCCTCGCAAAACAAGATTAACGAAGTTAGTAAGGCATATGAGAGAAAAAGAAGAATATACAAGCATAAGAGAAAGAAAAATATTTACAAGAATAGACGAACTAAAATAATCAAATAGCACCTAGTTAATTAACCTATCCCCGGCAACGGCGCCATTTGATCGGTTGTAATTTAGTGTAAATATTCAATAAGAATATCAAATACTTATGCTAATCACGGTTAATCAAAACAATTTGTATTGACTCGGGAAACCCAAGGTCGCACCCAAAGGACAGGTGATTAAACTAATAGTGCTAACGATTAAATTCGGAATGTTTATGGTTTGGGGGGGTTTGTTCCTCGTAAGAGGTTGATAGCAAGGTTTTACTATCCGAAAGAGAGACTTGATCAACGAAAGTGGGTAAACAAGCAATTCAAGGATGACTAGGGATCTATTTCCCCACCTAGACAATTATTGTGACGGTAAATTCGGACACCATTGATGAGTTCACATGCACACGTTTAGAATTTAGCTATGTAACATTAATACCGAGTTCAACTCGCGCTACAACTTAGCATCAAGAGGTTACACCTCGCATAACACCTCACACTCGCGCTCTATTGGTGCTATAGGACATGATTTATCTAGCCTCACACTCGCGCTTTATTGACTAAATAAATCATGCACTTGTTAAATTCGTGCCATTCTCATTAGGATTAAAGCATCGCCATGTAACACAAAAACCCTAATGCTTCTTTATTTCGTTCAATTGAAATCATACTTTTCAGGGGTTAGCTACGTCAAGCATGAAATCAAGCAAAAATCCCTATTTCTAACTTGTCAAAAACATGTCATAGGTAATTCCAAAGCATTAAGTTCAAATAAAGAAGAATCGCGTGTAAAATCATTCATCAATGGCATCCATATCATTCACAATGTCACAAACATGTCTAGAGGGGTTATAGACCCCCAACCAATGTCACTACCCACTCATGGTGAGATTACAATCCATAACAATAGTAGATGAGAAGAAAAACATGTAGAAAGTTAAGTGTTGGAATCTAGAACCAATATGGAGCAATAAGTATGAAGGATGATCCACGATCCGAGTTGTTGATGATGATAGAGAAGTCTTTCTTCTTCTCCAAGCCAATTTTCATCCAGAAACCCAGCAGAAATCGTAGAAAAACCAGCTTGGGGGCTTGAAAACCCTAACTTTCTATTTATAGTTCAGCGTAAAAATGCAAACTTTACGACGTTGTGCGACCGCACGGGTGGGTTGTGCGACCGCACAGCTGCCCAAAATCCTGCCTCGTGCTATCGTGGTTCCTGAGTGTGCGACCGCACAGAATTCCTGTGCTTCTGGTTTGAGTCGTGCGACCGCACAGAGAGGTTGTGCGACCGCACGCTCTTGGAGAGTTTGTGCTCCGACTTCCATTTTGCTCGTTTTCGCTCCAGAGTGCTCGGTTTTGCTCCAAAATCAATGTCCACTTGTGTTCTCAGCTTAAACTCTGTAATTCACCTAAAATGAACCACAATGCATTAAATAGCAAGTGAAATCGTGATAAAACGAACGAAACAATAAGCATAGAGGTTGCCTAATATGCATATATTTTAGTGCTATCAAATCACCAACACAAGCTACGCAGGATTCAGATATAATGTTCAACACATAGTGAAACACCTAGCCAGTAATGGCATACGTGCCATTGCGGGATCACAAGTTACGGCACCACAGGGTGATCGATGGGTCCTTCGACCTTCAAGAACAATCAGACCACTTGCACCCACAGCAGTAAACATTGGAAATCTTACAGGAGTACGAGTTAGTCTCAGTTTCCGAGACTACAACGCACTCCCCTATCCTGTTATCAATACGGAGGCACGTCCCTCGCTGTCCACACAGACACCCGAAATAAATAACGATGAAGACGAATTTATCGGCATGATGTGGGAAAGTGAGACATATGCCCAGTCGTGCAGAGAACTCATTGCTAGAGAACGCCTTAAGGAGGCACAAACGGCAGCCCTCCTTGTTGAACAAACACGAGGGCTTGCCGCCTACAAACCCACAATCATGCATTTTATCCATCGGCAACGCCCTGATTGGCATCAAAAGGAAGACCGACCCAATAATAACCAAATATGGGTCACTCATGCTGATAATGGTCGCTACGCATTCACCGTCAGTATGACACCACCACCAATCAGCAATGACTACGTCCCACCATCCAACTGGGACAATATCTTCACACAAGGAGAACCGAGTTCACCCCAGGACAACCAAGAAGGTCCCCACTGGGATTCTTCGCCAGACGATAACAACGTCGAACAAAGTCAACCCAAGTCCCAGTAAAAAAAGTATCACCAAGACGTCAGTGAACAAGCATACCCCATTGAACAGGAAGATATTCCAGAAATGGAGTACCCAATGTTAGCAAAAATATTCAAAACAAACAAAGCAGTCCAGGAAGAAAAGGCTTTCAGCACGGCCCAATCTAGCACCACTTCACAATACAGGCCTCCAACAGATGCAATGATGGGACCAGTACTATATCCACCAGCTATCAAGGGTAACCCAAACCCCTATGAGGCAGCTGAAAGATGGGTAACAAGACCATTTAAAGGACGAACGCAGCCATTTAATAATGAGCTATATCAATTACCCTCGGCACAACAAACAACAGGAGCATTGTTAGTCCTACCGGAAGACATCGGGTTGTATAGAGATGTAATATCACGGTGAGAATCCATCACACTAAACTGGATAAACGGTCAAACATGGGCAGCCCCTCGAGCAAAAGTCAATGCTATAGAAAATCTATTGGGAGAACTAGAGAAGAAAATATGGATCCAGTGGAGGACATCTTTTGTCCAAGAATATGAGCAATTGGTAGAAATAGCAGATGATCCTTAGAACGTAATATCACAGATACGAAGGATCATTATGCTAGAAGAACCATACCAAGGATCAACTGAGGAACAAGAACGCGCATATAGAGACCTGGATCGACTTTCATGTGAAAAGATACGTGATATCTTCACATATATGAATCAATACAAGATCCTTGCAATAAAAAGTGGAAGAGCATTCATATCGCCAGAACTATCGGAGAAACTCTTCAGAAAAATGCCCCCATTAATCGGAACAGAAATTGCGGAGGCCTTCATAAAGAAACATCCAAGAAACACCCTAGGCGTCCTTCCACGCATACATTTTGCATACCAGTTCCTTGCGGAAGCTTGCAAAAAGGCAGCAATCCAAAGGGAAATGAAGGACCTATCCTTCTGCAGCCAAGTTCCTATCCCAGGTTATTATCACAAACCAAGCAAATACGGGATCAGGAAGTCGAAAACTTACAAAGGAAAGCCTCATGACTCTCATGTTAGGATCTTCAAAAGGAAGCATGATGATAAAGTATGAAAATGCAAATGCTTCATATGCGGCGACGAAGGACACTTTGCACGCGACTGTAGCAAACAACGTGGAAACATAGCCAGAGCATCCATCCTAGAAGGACTAGAACTACCAGAAGACCTGGATGTAGTTTCGGTGGACCAGAATGAACCAGACAGTGATGCAATATGTAGCATATCAGAAGGAGAGGAAAACAACCGCTACATAGCATCCATGGCGTTATTCCCTGATGAATGGGAGATGATGCTAGGAAAAGAAGGAGGATAGAGGCGCCAAGTCAAAGTTAAAGATAAGCAGCTAACCTGCCAACACGAATGGGAAAAAATAAGGAGGTCAAACTAGACTTCATCAGTTGCTCATTCTGCAAGGAAAGAACAAGCACAAAAATGCGCCTACATTGCCCTTTGTGTGGAATAACTAGCAGCCCCATGTGTGCAACATTCTACCTGAACAAAAGAATCAACCCAGTGCCCCCAGCAAAATAGGAATACGTGACTACAGATGAATTGCTTAGGGAAGTATTCGGTTATGTACAGTTTCTTCACGCTGAAATCGATAGGCTAAATGCTATCATTAAGGAAGTACAAAGAATCGATGAAGAGACGGAAAAAGAGGTCGAAGAACAGCTCGCCAAAGACTTGGAAGAGCTTACCCTCCATGATAAAGGAAAAGGAATTGACGAAAGCATAAACTGGCTCAATGAGGGAGCTTCATCTGTGACACCCATAGCTACGAAAGTTGTGAGTAGGCTGTTCCATTTACCGGTAACATTCACGATCTCTGGAATACAACCATTCACTATTGAAGCCATCTTGGACACAGGAGCAACATGCTGCTGCATTAATAAAGGAGCAGTACCTGAAAAAGCCCTTGAAGAATTAAACTACACCGTTTTCTTCAGCGGCATCAACTCCAGACAACCGGCCAATCTAAAACTTAAGGATGGCCAAATGATCATCGATGAACAGGTATTTCGTATACCATTCGCATACGTATTTAACATGACAATGAAGGACGGAGTACAAATGCTCATAGGATGTAACTTCATCCGAGCACGCAGTGGTGGGCTAAGAATTGAAGGAAATACTGTTACCTTCTACAAACAACTGACTACGATCAACACCAGTCCACAAGTAATGGAAAAGGCCAATACGCTGATCAAGCTAAGCCCAATAGAAGAAGCAGAAATAGTAGAACTCATCCACTACAATACGGGCCAAATAAACAAACCGTTCAAAAGAAGGTTCAACCCAACATTCGAACGACTCCAACAATTGGTCTACATTGGCGAGAACCCACTACAGCATTGGACCAAAAACAGAATCAAGTGCAAACTAGGGATAATAAACCCCGACATCACCATTCAAAACAAACCACTCAAACACGTGACACCAGCAATGGGACAAAGCTTCAAAAGGCACATTGATGCCCCATTAGGTCTTAAAATCATAAGACCAAGTAACAGTCACCACCGAACCATGGCCATCCTGGTCAACTTAGGAACTACTATAGACCAGGAAACGGGAAGAGAGCAAAAAGGAAAGGAACGGATGGTATTCAACTATAAAGCTTTAAACGACAACACTCATAAAGATCAGTACACACTACCGGGCATTAACACCATCCTAAATAAGGTTGGAAACGCAAACATCTTTAGTAAGTTTGATCTAAAGAGTGGATTCCACCAAGTAGCCATGGATGAGGAAAGTATTCCATGGACAGCCTTTGTGGTGCCAGGAGGACTATATGAATGGCTGGTCATGCCATTCGGTCTTAAAAACGCACTAGCAGTTTTTCAACGAAAAATGGACCACTATTTTCAAGGAACAGAAGAATTCACCGCAGTCTACATAGATGACATTCTGGTCTTCTCTCTCACTGAAGAAGAACATGCAAGGCACTTACAAAAGGTGTTTAATATCTACGAAAGGGAGGGATTGGTCCTATCACCAACCAAAATGAAAATAGCCACAAAGGAGATAGAATTTCTAGGAGCTATCATCGAAAACCGTAAGATAAGGCTTCAACCGCACATTATCAAACGGATAGCAGAGTTTAATGAAAAAACTCTGTGTGACAAAAAGGGTCTACGAACATGGCTCGGAATCCTTAATTAGGCAAGGGCCTACATTCCCAATTTAGGAGTCAAACTTGGCCCCCTATACCAGAAGACAAGTCCTCACGGCGACAAACGCATTAAGGAACCCGACCTCAAAATAGTTCACCAACTAAAGAAGGACATACAAAACCTCCCAGACCTAGAAATACCCCCAGAAGACGCCTACATCATAATTGAAACAGATGGGTGTATGGAAGGATGGGGAGAAATCTGCAAATAGAAAAAGTCAAGAAGTGACCCCAAAACAACTTAGCACATCTGCACTTACGCAAGCGGCAAGTTTCTAGTAATAAAAGCAACCATCGATGCAGAAATCCATGCTGCAATGGAAGCCCTCCAAGCAATGAAAATCCATTATCTGGATAAGGAGGAAATCACACTGAGAACCGACTGCCAAGCTATTATTAGCTTCTATAACAAAACAGAAGATAACAAACCATCACGCGTCCGATGGATCGGGTTCACAGATTTCATCACTGGCACAGGCGTAGAAATATGCTTTGAACATATAAGTGGCAAAGATAATATACTTGTTGACGCCCTCTCACGATTAGTGCATTACCTCTGCGCAGGATGTTTAGCAGACGAGGAAGTAGAGGTCACGGTCGCGACTTTGGAAGAGCTGCAAGCTATGACGGCATCCCTCCATGGCGCCTGTATCAAACACGCGGAGGCCCATATACTCACATACATGCATGGCCTGCTCCAACAGATAGAGCAGACGAGTACAAAGACGCACTCTACTACATGCGCCAGCAACATCAAGACCAAAACCCTGAACAAAGTCAAACAAACAGAGAAAGGTTGGCCCAAGAATGCCTGGATGAAGCAGCAGATGAAGCCCAATAAACCATGGAACAACTCTGCTCAATGTTACAATACAGGACAGAACATTATGCTACCCAAGAACTTCCATCAGTGAGGATCCGGTCTCGGATGGTCTCGGCTGCTTGGGTAATGATAGTCGGGTATGACTCGGGTAGCTTGCCAGTGGTGTTCTGGACTTCCTCCTCTGCTGGCACGGTCTCAAGTTCCCATGAAGGCTTTTCCTCATTGCTTCCGGTGCTTTCTATATTTGATTCTTCTGATGGTTTGGGAGTTTCTTCTGATGGCTCAGGAGTTTCTTCTGATGGCTCGGGTGTGATTTCCAATTTAGGCTCTCCTTCAGAGCTTTCTGCATCTGATTCGTCCATCTCGTCCTCTGTAATGTCTTCTTCATTCCTTTCTGGACTAGCCTCTATCCTCTGTATTACTCTATTAGGTCGGGGCATTGGCCTTCGTTTTGTGGCTTCGGCCAAGTCGTCTATAACATCCCACATTTGAGTCAGGGATAAGTGCATGGCTGATCCTCCCACTGCGTCATTGATCCTTGAGAACTCATCTTGCCTCATTCCACAAAGGAATTTTTGAAGAAGGAATACTTCGGTGAATCCATGGTGCGGGCAGCGTGAGACGATGGTGTCATAGTACGTGTAGTATTCATCTAAAGTCTCATCCCGGAATTGTTGAAGGCAGATGATCTTCTCGTGGGTGTCATGGCGTAAGGATGGGGGGAGAATTCTTTCAGAAATTTAGCGCGAAGGTCCACATAATATTCAGCATGTATAGCGGATGATGTGTAATACCAAATTATCGCGAAGTCAGTTAAAGAAAATTTGAAGCATTTTAACTTAAATTCCTCTAACATTTCGTTTTCAGGTTTTATGTGGCGGCAAATATGGTGGAAGTTTTGGCAATGTATTACGGGGTCTTCTCCGTCCGTTCCTCCGAACTGCGGAAGATGTCGCGTAGTCCATGCATACATAGTGTGAGAAGGGAAAGAAAAGAACAACTAATCCGACGACTAATTCCCTGGCAACGGCGCCAATTTTGACGGATGCACAGTCGTCGTGTGCAAAAGTCAATAATGAATTTATAAGTCCGCTACTCGCGACTTCACTACTGGGTAGCAAGTGGTAAGTAGGGGTCGAACCCAAGGGAATTAGGGGGATAGTTGTTCTTTGTACAGAAAGGGAGCGTGATTTTAGGTTGATTGAGGTTTTAGTGCTGAAAAGTAAGTGTCTTTTTGGTTGGTTTTGGTTTTTAATGCAGAAAAGTAAGTGGGTTGGTTGTGATTTTAGTGCAGAAAGTAAAGTACTGAAAATAAAAGGAGAAGACTTACAGCAAGTGGGATGCTTGAAGGATAAGTCTTGCGGAGAGTAAGCGATTGATATTGCAGTTGATATTGAGACTGAAAGTAAAGTGCAGGTGATGTTTTAAGTTAAGGAAAGTATTCGGTTTTAGGAGCCTTGTATCATAGTTTGTTTTATCATTGACCTCTAATGATCATACTATGTATTCAAAAGTGTATCAAGGCCATTCCAAGCACTTGATTTGCCACACTGTCTAGTCCATTCCAAGACATAGAGCACTTGTTCTATTTAGACTAATACCCCATTCCAAGGTATATTAGCCTTATGTGCATCCGTTTGATCAATCATTCCCGATCTACCAAATGGTGTTTTAAAGAGGTCAAACTCCTCAGATAAGTTTTGCCATTCCAAGCATCCACTTATCCGAGTATGTTTACGAACCCCACGGAAGAGTTTTGCCGCTCCAAGCATCCACTCAACTTTAGAAGTTCTAACCTAGTATGTGGCACATAGAACAAGTTTTGAACACATAGAGGCATTAAGAGTAGGGCCTAAAACATTTTATGACACAAGTACACCCCTTCAACTGAATGAAGGGTTTAGCTACGAATATCCATGGAACAGGACATCATAGCTAAATACTTGAAGGTTTTCGAAAGACAGTAAAGTAAAAGGAGAATACTCAAGAACCAACAAGAGTAAACTCAAGAACTACTAGAATACTCAAGAACCAACAGGAGTATTATAGATTTAAAACAAGTGTTTACAAGAGTAGTGCCCAAAATTTAGAGAGAAGCTAGAGCTTTGTGATGGATGATGTTTTGAAATGAGGATGATGATACAAGGGAAGGGAAGTGTCTATTTATAGGCATGGGGGAGTGAGAGATGTGGAGGAGAAGCTAGCCACTTGGCATGGAATGGGAGGAGGAGCTCAAAGCCATCGGTGATGTCATCACCTCCCAAAGCCGCCGGCCACATGGCAAGGAAGGAGAGGAGAAGCCCTTAGCCGCCGGCCGCATGGAGGAAGGAGAGTGATGGAGTGAGTTTGTGATCTTATCCCAAAAAGCCATCGGTCCTTTCAGCTCTGGACTGACTCTGGTTGCTCTTCGGTTGGACTTGTTTTGAGTGATTCCACGTCAGGATTATGAAAGTTGTACAGTCGGAATCTGGTTGTGTCATGGAGTGACTTGTAATCCATTTTCAGCTTTAAAACTCCTCCTTAGCCTGTATTCTCTCTAGACTTCAAAATACCCTGTAGATAAATATCGAAACTAACAAGCAAAAGTTAAATAGACAAAGAGTCTAATTTGATGGGTTTAACTGTGTTTATGATTCATACAATTATGGTCCATCAGATCCGCTAAACCCACCTCCTAAAAAGCGCCCCTGGTTTTACTTTCTTTAGTTTAAATAAACCAGGATACCATCAGCTGTTTTGATGGGTCCCAGTGTCTGTACTAATTATCCCTATTAGCGCACTATCTTTTGTCGTTTGTATTTGCATTATTGCCAATAGTAGGCAGTCATGCAAAACAGAAGAACACAATGCATCTTTGCATGTGTCGATGGGGCCCAATGAGCACCCGGCATGCATTATTGCTCCTGTCTTCTTCTTGAGACTTCTCCTATATAAGGAACTCTCAGTTCTCTTGATTAGCATCATCTGACAACATCAGAAGCAAATCTTGAGAGAAGATCTGTGAAAACTCGTGTTCAGCTTGCAATATATTTCATAGTTTGTGTAGTTTTGGGTAACAGCAGTTATCAAATACACTTCTCTTTGCTTGTTTATGTGCGCACTGCAGTTGAAACACACTGTGCGGCAATCCAAATGCATGTTTAGGGAATTGTCTTGATCTCACCTATTTTCTTGATTATCAATCGCACAATACTGCGACGATCCACCACCCTGCTCTGATACTAGGTTGGTGGATCGTCGCAGTATTGTGCGATTGGCATGTTTATGTTAAATGTGAATAAAGTGGTGAATTGTGTATACATGTCTTCTACTAGTGATGACTTGACTTTGTGGCATGCTAGATTAGGACATGTTCATTATGAGCGCATGAATACAATGTCTAAGGAAGGTCTAATACCTAAAGTTGACATAAGTGGCGATAAATGTACTACTTGCATGCTCACAAAGATCACTAGGTTGCCATTCAAAAGTATATCTAGATCATCAAACTTGCTTGAACTTGTTCATAGTGATTTGGGTGATTTACATTCAACTCCATCTTTAAGAAATAAAAAGTACTACATAACTTTTATTGATGATTGTTCTAGATATTGTTATGTGTACTTGTTGCATGCTAAAGATGAAGCTTTAGACAAGTTTAAAGTGTATAAAGTTGAAGTAGAATTGATGCATAATTTGATTAAGAAGCTTAGAACTGATAGAGGTGGGAAATACTATGATCCGGTATATTTCCAGATGAATGGTATCATTCATGAGACTACAGCACCTTATACACCACAACAAAATGGTGTAGCTGAGAGGAAGAATAGAATCCTGAAGGAAATGGTTAATTCCATGTTATCCTACTCTGGTTTGAGTAACGAATTTTGGGGTGAGGCTATGTTAATTGCCTGTTATTTGCTTAATAGAATTCCTAACAAAAGGAATGATGTGACCCCATATGATCTTTGGCACAAAAAGAAACCAAATCTGAATTATCTCCGAGTTTGGGGATGTAGAGCGGTAGTGAGACTATCGGCTCCCAAAATAACTAGTTTGGGAGAAAGAGGTGTCGATTTCATTTTCGTTGGATATGCTGAACATTCTAAAGCATATAGGTTCTATGTAATTGGAACTAATGATTCAATTTTGGCTCACACCATAATTGAATCAAGAGATGCAATTTTTAATGAGAATCGTTTCTCGTCGATACCTAGACCACAAGATTTGATTTCTAGTTCTACTAGAGCTGCGTTGGAAGATGATGTTGGCACATCTTCTAATAGTACTTCGTTTGTGCCTCGTAGAAGCAAACGAGGAAGGATTGAAAAATACTTCGGACCGGGTTATCAAGTTTACTTGATTGAAGGTTCTAGAAAGGATATTGAGTATCAATACTCATATTGTTATCATATTGATGATGATCCTAGAACCTATGATGAAGTTATGAGGTCTCAAGACGTGTCCTTCTGGAAAGAGGCAATAAACGATGATATGGATTCTATTGTTGGGAAAAATACATGAGTATTATCGGATCTTCCACCGGGTTGCAAACCATTAGGTTGCAAATGGATTTTCAAACGGAAAATGAAGGTTGATGGATCGGTTGATAAGTTTAAAGCCAGATTGGTTATTGATAGAGTCGCACAACGAAGCTGATGGAATAGGGAAAACCCTAATTCGATTTTTCTTTGATTGATAATAAGCTCCTAATGAAGATTACATGAGTTTACTTAAATAGGAAAATAAAACGAAACCCTAAACGAAAATTACTAAAAACCGAAAATTTCTAAAAAACATTAAAAATTCAAAATACAATAGTAAACGACTCCGGAAGCGCAAAAAAGCTCATACGTCATGAGCCAAGCTCGTGGTTTTTGATCGTCTCGTCGTTCCGCTCAGAATAAGGTATTATGGGCTGAAAAAGGACACCGGAAGCGCCAATCCTGCTAACTAGCGCCAATTTCCTCTAATCCTCAGTTATCGCTAATCTGCCTGCATCATCTCCTCCCGGGTAGAGAAGATTCGTCCTCGAATCCGCAGCCGGTTCTGTGTCTGAATCTGCGTCAACAAAGGGGATTAAGTGCTTAACATTGAACACATCCGAAGTATTCACATTGTTGGGGAGTCGAAGGCGATAAGCGTTGGGGTTGATTTTTTCTACAATCTCTACTGGACCGATTTTGCGCGCTGCCAACTTGTTGTATTCATGAGCTGGATAGCGGTTCTTGGTCAGCACGGCCCATACAAGATCACCCACCACAAATTCAACTGAACGCCGTTTAGCATCTGCACTGGCCTTATACTTTGCTGTATTCAGCACCAGCTGATCATGGGTCCGTTGGTGGGTCTGTTGAATCAGATCAATGAGCTCCTCGGCAGTCGCGTGTACACGAGTCTTGTTAGGCAAGTTCAGTAAGTCTGATGGACCGCGGGGAATAAGGACATACACCACCTGAAATGGACAAAAACTTGTAGTTCGGTTAACAGCATGGTTATGTGCAAACTCTGCCTGTGGAAGACGCTGATCCCATGCTTTCGGATGATCACCCACCAAACAGCGTAATAGATTGCCCAAAGAGCGGTGACAACTTCAGTCTGCCCATCTGTCTGAGGATGATAAGCACTGCTGAATGTGAGCTGAGTATTCACCATACGCCATAAACTGCGCCAGAAGTGGCTCACAAACCGAGTATCTCGGTCGGATACTATGGATGCCGGCAGACCATGAATACGGTAGACCTCACGGAAAAACAATTGGGCCACAGCCACTGCGTCAGATGTTTTCTTGCATGGAATGAAGTGTACCATCTTCGAAAAACGATCCACAACTACAAAGATGGAATCTGCACCGCGCTGAGTGCGAGGGAGTTCAAGGACGAAGTCCATGCTTATATCAGTCCATGGCTGGGTTGGAATAGGTAATGGCATGTACAAACCAGCATTAGTTGAAGTCCCCTTAGCTGTCTGACAAACCGTACAACGAGCCACGAAACGTCCAACCTCTTTTCTCATGGATGGCCAGAAATAAGAAGTAGCCAGCAGATGGAAAGTGCGGTCACGACCCACATGACCTTCACAATGAAGATCCTGAATCAGCTGAAGTCGAAGGCTACAATCCGGGATGCAAAGTTGGACTCCACGAAACAAAAATCCATCCTCTAAGACGAAGTCAGATGTCTCGCCCTGTTGTAATGACACAAGGACTCGCGAGAAATATGGGTCAGTAACGTAGAGGTCCACAAAAGAGTCAAAACCAGGTACCTCAAGTCGAAGTTCGGACAGTAGGTTGTGTCGCCGACTCAGGGCATCAGCTACCCTGTTAGTAATACCTGCTTGGTGCTTGATAACAAAAGTGAATTGCTGCAAGTAGGAAATCCAGGAGGCGTGTCGGTGAGAGACCTTATCTTGGCTGCCAAGATACTTCAGTGCGTCATGATCAGTAAAAAGCACGAACTCACGCTGAAATAGATAATGTCTCCAGTGCTTGATTGCTTGCACCACAGCATAGAACTCCACGTCATATGTGCTGAACCGAAGCTTAGCACCCGACAGTTTTTCACTGAAGTAAGCAACTGGACGTCCATTCTGACTTAAGACCGCGCCAATACCTGTCTTCGATGCATCACTATGCAGCTCAAAAGGGAGGGAAAAGTCAGGGAGTACCAAAATCGGGGCTGAAGTAAGGCGTCTCTTAATCTCCGCAAATGCCTCATCTGCCTCAGGAGTCCAAAGAAATTTCGTGCCTTTCATGCAATCAGTGATTGGTGCCATCACACCGCTGAAATGAGGGATAAAACGTCTGTAGAAGGAGGCCAGGCCATGAAAACTACGGACTGCAGTAATTGATGTCGGTTGGGGCCACTGTTTAATAGCTGCAATCTTGGTTGGATCTGCGCAAAGGCCAACATTGGAAACCACATAACCCAAAAACTGAACAGAATCAGTTAAAAACGAGCATTTAGCAGAAGCAGCATAAAACTTATCACGTCTAAGAACCACTAGGACCTCCCGTAAGTGACGAATGTGATCATCAGCAGATGAACTATAAATCAGAATGTCATCAAAGTACACAACAACAAACCGTCCGATGAAAGGTCGTAAAGCTTGGTTCATAATCCGCATGAAGGTACTGGGTGCATTGGACAGGCCGAACGGCATTACTAACCACTCGAACAACCCCTCTCGCATTTTGAACGCAGTTTTCCATTCATCCCCTGGTCTGATGCGAATCTGGTGATATCCACTCTTCAAATCCAACTTGCTAAACACACAAGCACCACTCAACTGATCAAGTAAATCATCCAAACGTGGAATGGGAAATCGATACCTGACCGTGATTTTGTTGATAGCACGACTGTCAACACACATGCGCCACGTACCATCCTTCTTCGGAGTTAGTAAGGCAGGCACAGCACAAGGGCTCAGACTTTCCCGAACATGCCCCTTAAGGAGAAGATCCTCCACTTGACGTCGCAACTCTTCATGTTCTTTGGGACTCATACGATAGTGTGGACGATTAAGCAATGCAGAGCCTGGTACTAGGTCAATCTGGTGCTGAATGTCACGGAGTGGGGGAAGCTCAGTTGGCAATGAATCAGGAAACACATCCGCAAATTCCGTCAAAAGGGCTTGGATATTGGGGTGTATCACCACACCATGGCTAGAATCCTGTAATGCACATCAAAACAAGACAAAAACTACTCCAGAATCTTGCATTGCCTCTTGGAATGGTACTCGTGACAACAGAGTAGTCACAGGTGGACTCCGACTAGTGGGGACAGCACGCGGTTGGGTTGGTACAAGTAAGATCTTCTTACCCCGAAAGAGAAATGAATAGGTGTTAGCTCGACCATCATGTAACACCGAACGATCAAACTGCCAAGGACGGCCCAACAGAATGTGACACGCGTCCATAGGAACTACATCACAGTAAATTTCATCCGTGTAAGTTGCACCAATCGCAAGGGACACCAAGACCCGTTTAGAGACAGTGACATCAGTATTCTTGCTTAGCCACGCCAGCTTGTAAGGCTTGGGATGAGGTTCACTTGAAAGGGCCAACTTAGTCACCGCCGTCTCAGAAATCACATTCTCACAGCTGCCCGCATCAATGATGAATGTGCACACTTTTCCCCCGATTGTACACGAGGACTGAAAGACATTAGTACGCAACCACTCAGAATGGTCAGGGGCACAAGGACTCAGAAACGTGCGTCGCACCATCAACACAGGGCCAACATCCCCTGAAACAACTTCTTCCTCCAATCCATCATCACCATAGTCATCAAAGATAGGTTCTCCTTCCAAATCAGGTATATCATCGGGACCATCATGCGCTAAAAGGCCGCGAGAACTCGTCCCCTTGGGACACGCAGACTGTCTATGTCCCGTCTCTCCACAACCGAAACAGCGAAAAGTTCCCCCAGGTTGAGGCTGTGTTGGCTTAGCAACAGGAGGCCGCGCTACTGGGTTTGTGGAACCACGGTTAGTCGGGGCTGGAGTTGTGGTGCTAGTACTCGGAGTCTGGCGAAAGCCACTTGGTCCACGCCTCAGTATCTGCTTCTCAGCTTGCAAAGCATGCTGATGTGCCTCAGACACAGTTGCTGGATCAAACATGTTAAGGACATCCTGCAATTGAAGCTTTAACCCACCAATATAACGAGAGACTAACTGCATAGGGGTCTCACGCACATCTGTACGAGCCAATAATTGATAAAAATCACCACTATATTCCTCCACTGAATGATTACCTTGCCTCAAATTCTGAAACCTTTGATACAACTCTCGTTCAAAATTGTATGGTAAAAACGCCCCTTTTATATGTTTCACAAACTTCTGCCAAGTCACAATTTTACCCTTACCTTCACGGACACGAGATTTCTTCAATTGTTGCCACCAAGCTTGCGCCCTACCACGCAAGTGGAAACTGACCAACGCCACACGTCGATCCTCAGGAACCTCCTTGAAGTCAAAGACTTCCTCCACTTGGGACAGCCAATCAATGAACTCCTCAGCCCGAAGGCCACCATCAAAGTCTGGAATGTCAACTTTAAACCCAATCTCCCACCGTAGGTCACGCTGATTTTCCACTCCTTCATCCGCGAACGGATTGTGGTCAGACGCCACCTCGCCATCAGAACAATTGGTCTCAAACTCCTCCAAACGTCGCGTCAAGTGTTCAACTTATCGCCGTAAATCAGCGTTCTCACGGTCTCTAAAATCAGCGATATCACGAGCTGCGACACCTCCTCTTTGTCTACCTCGAGCCATCGCAGGATCACCGTAATCTGATACCAATATGATAGAGTCGCACGACAAAGCTGATGGAATAGGAAAAACCCTAATTCGATTTTTCTTTGATTGATAATAAGCTCCTAATGAAGATTACATGAGTTTACTTAAATAGGAAAATAAAACGAAACCCTAAACGAAAATTACTAAAAACTGAAAATTTCTAAAAAACATTAAAAATTTGAAATAAAATAGTAAACGACTCTGGAAGCCCAAAAAAGCCCATACATCACAAGCAAAGCTGGTGATTTTTGATCGTCTCGTCGTTCCGCTCGGAATAAGGTATTATGGGCTGAAAACAGACACCGGAAGCGCCAATCCTGCTAACTAGCGCCAATTTCCTCTAATCCTCAGTTATCGCTAATCTGCCTGCATCAGTTATCCAAGGCTTTAGGCAAAAGGAGGGTATTGATTTTTTTGATACTTATGCTCCGGTTGCAAGGATTTCTACTATTAGGTTGTTGATTGCACTTGCTGCAATTAACAACTTGATTGTGCACCAAATGGATGTCAAGACAGCGTTCTTGAATGGTGATTTGGACGAGGAAATCTATATGAAGCAACCAGAAGGATTCATCATGCCGGGACATGAAAACAAAGTTTGTAAGTTGATCAAATCATTGTATGGGCTTAAACAAGCACCCAAACAGTGGCATCAAAAGTTTGATGAGGTAATCTTGTCTAGTGGATTCAAGTTGAATCAAGTGGACAAGTGTGTTTACAGCAAATTTGACGACTCATGTAATGGAGTAATCATTTGTTTGTATGTGGATGATATGCTAATTTTTGGTACAGACCAAAATCAAGTAAACCTTGTTAAGGACTTCTTATCATCTAATTTCGCCATGAAAGATATGGGAGAAGCGGATGTGATTCTTGGTATTAGGATCAAACGTGAGAACAAGAGTATAACACTGTCTCAATCTCATTACATTGAGAAAATGCTTAAGAAATTCAATTATTTGAATTGTTCTCCAGTTAGCACTCCCATGGACCCAAATGTGAAACTCTTACCTAACGCGGGTGAAGCAGTCTCACAACTTGAGTATTCTCAAGTCATTAGTTGCCTTATGTATACAATGACGAGCACAAGGCCTAATATTGCTTATGCAGTGGGAAAATTGAGTAGGTATACTAGTAAACCTAGTACTCAACACTGGGAAGCAATTAGGCGGGTACTCAAATACCTTAAAGGAACCATGAATCATGGCTTGGTGTATGCTGGTTTTCCTTCAGTTTTGGAGGGATATACTGATGCAAGCTGGATTACCAATTTAGAAGATCATTCTTCTACAAGTGGTTGGGTATTCTTGCTTGGGGGAGGTGTCATATCTTGGGCATCAAAGAAGCAAACTTGCATCACCAGCTCGACTATGAAATCTGAATTCATAGCCTTAGCGGCTGCCGGTAAAGAGGTAGAATGGCTAAGGAATTTAGTATATGAGATTCCATTGTGGCCGAAACCGATAGCATCTATTTCTATCCATTATGATAGTAAGGCGACTTTGGCTAAAGCATATAGTCAAATGTATAATGGTAAATCGAGACACCTAGGCGTTAGACATAGCGCGGTCCGTGAACTGATCACTCACGGGGTAATATCGATTGACTATGTTCGGACCCAGAATAATTTAGCTGATCACTTGACAAAGGGATTAGCGAATGACTTGGTTAAGAAGTCATGTTTAGGGATGGGCTTAAAGCACATTTAAATCTCTTATCGTAGGACACCTTAATTCCCTCTTAGTATGACGCTATGAGCTGAGTTAAGTACAAGCCTATTCTAAGAGATTTGTAGCACATGGTTATATCCATCCCAAAGTTGTTCTTATTTCCTGCAAAGAAATGGAGGTTGAAGTATATCTTCTTAATGGATCTTTTGGAAAAGTGCATTGCAGGTGCATGCGAAAAGAATCCACCTATGTAAGTGTGAAGTGAGCCGCTTCAAGTAGCTTGTGCTTGGCTATGTATACACTTATAAATGGATATGGACACATGGCTGAAATAGTGTCAAGTTGTACTGAAATAGTAGTAAACTTGTGTGTGTTTTATTTTCTCGTACTCAAATGAGAAGATGGGTTCAATCCATAGGACACCCTGATTCTCGAGTATTAGAAGATTCTACACTATATGAAGTTTAATCGAATGGGACACTTCATTTATGCACAATGTTTTGATCGGAATGAATACTAATGGTATTCAAGAGTATAACCCTAAAATGGGGGAGGATTGTTGGAGATTTTAGGTTCATACGATGTGAAACATATATGAAACCTTGTTTAAGTGTTGTTTGAATGAAATGAATCAGTTTGCAACTCTTGTTTAACTGACCAAAAGTGCATCTGAAAGTCATGCGTGCGATCGCACGAGAGTCATGCGAGCGCACAGAGCCATGCGTGCGAACGCACGAGATTCTCATGCGTCGAAACTGTGTTGTGCGAACGCATAAGGTGAACTGTGCGAACGCACAAGATTGTGCAATCGCGACTACTCAGTACCATGCGAACGCACGACATTCTCATGCGACGGGTCTGGGTCATGCGAACGCACAAGGTTATGCGATCGCGACTACTCAGTACCATGCGAACGCATGGGATTTGCATGCGACGGATTTGGGTTGTGCGAACGCACAAGGTTGTAGTTCAGAGCAGTTCATGTCAGTTTATGGCAGTTTGATGGCAGTTTTGGGTGTGTTTTTGGAGGTTCTTCTTCTGGAAAAACACAGAACGAGATTATGAGGACTTGAGTGTTCTTGGAGTGTAAAAATCTTTTCCTTCATTTTGATCGTTTGACGATTGTTTGCTCACTGATTCCTTATTCCTTTACAAACTCACTTGTTTTATTTCTATTCAAGTATTTCAAAAAATTCATACCTGGGTGAAATATTAAATCAAAAAAACAACAAATAATTTGTGACTCAAGTAGAATCCAAGGTTTTTTATCATTGTTCAAACCTTACAAAACAATCCAGAGACTACATCACTCTCGGCCAACCTCTTCTTCTTCGGCTCCTTGTCTTTATCAATCTTTGAATTCTGCTTAACAACGAAATCAGAAACAGATGGAGACGGGATCTTCTTGCCTGAATCACCACTCGATCCGTAATCCAAACCACGGACTTGAGACGGTTGCGAGCCATTGGGATGCTGTCTGAGTTGAATCGATTGTAGGGGTTTTCGAAAAGACCAGCTCGCTAGGGTTTACGCAGCGGAAAAGTTGTAGAGCCGGTAAATGGGTCAACAGTTGCGTAGGCTCAATATTATAATATTTATTTATTTTTGGAAAGTATAAATATGTGAGGGCGGAAATTGAATCCATTATAGATATCGACTGATTTTATTTAATTCCTAAAATTTGAAGAAAATAGATTTTAGTTTGGGAAATTGTTCGCCGGAGACGATGGCCGCTGCGCCGCTGGGGAAGGTGAATGTTGACGAGTTTTCGATTTGGGGGTCAAGGAGCGTTGACTGCTTCGAGAAACTGGAGCAGATTGGGGAAGGGACGTACGGGTGAGAGTCTGAATTAGTGTTTTTTTTTTCTGGTTGACCGTTGCGAAGCGATTTTTTCTAGGGTTTTAGGTTTTTGATTCTGATCGGCTCGAATACATGTGATCATATTCTGAATCACATTTTGGATGAGATTATTCTTCGCTGTGGAGACATTGTGTGTGGTGTTGGGCCTCATTTTGTGTTTTTCTGAAATTGTTTGAAGTCGGTGGCGAGTTGGTGCTGGAGTGTTAATCTTCTTCTTTTCTACGTTGACGCTGCTGTTAATTTTCTTTCGTGGGCTATATAATGCGGTTGCAGACCTGTATGGATTAGCGAGATTCTTAAATATGATAGGGAGTAGTTTTACTTTTACTTAGCATATATAGTCTAGTGTATTAGAGATGAATGTAATATGAGTTAAATTACTAACCGTTGACGAAGTAGATAGGAAAACTACCTACTGAATAACTTTTATAGATATGTGTTATGCTTGTTTTGAAACATTGGCTTTGTAAACAATGATATTGACGTGGCATGACTGAATAGTGTTTTGAGAACTCAGCTCAGCATGAAAAAAACTGGATTCCTAAATAATAATCTTAACTTTAGTGTCTTCATTGCCCATTGGTTCATGCCATGATCTTTTAGAAATTGAGTTTGGAATGGAAATATTATATTTGACTTTTGGTGGTTACATTCCAGAAGATTAATGCTTTTAGAAAAGTTCCCTCAAACTCAGCCAAGACATTGCTATCTACATTTATTAACCCCTGATGGAAATCTGTGCATGATGTAGTTGTAGGATTACCGATGGGATATATGATATTTTATTTGTCATCTGTCTATTACAGATGGGAACAAATACCGAGGCAGTATTTACATGGTCTTTGAATATATGGATCATGATTTGACGGGTCTCTCAGATAGACCAGGGCAGAGATTCACTATTCCGCAAATCAAGGTAAGATCATCATAAAATGTTGTATTGTTGTACATTGCTTTGATCACATGTCATTCTAAATGGAAGTATTTTTTTCCCAGTGTTATATGAAGCAGCTATTGACTGGGCTCCATTATTGCCATCTTCATACTGTTCTTCATCGAGATATTAAAGGTGAGCCTCAAGTTGACAAACTTGCCTAGTCTTGCACCATTGGAACTCTATAATCGGGGCATGACTCATGACATGCTATGTCCGTTTCATTCAGGGTCCAATCTTCTGATAGATAATGAGGGTATACTGAAGCTCGCGGACTTTGGGCTGGCTAGGTTATTTGCTAGTGACCAAAATGCAAATCTTACAAATCGCGTGATAACTTTGTGGTATAGGTAAAGTATACTCTTATTATTGAAACTCGGGTTTTATGTTACTTCTATATTTGGATTCTAAAATCTAAATAGAACTTGTGACAGTTAGTATAATTCATTTCTCAAATATTTGGTAGATCACCAGAATTGCTTCTTGGAGCCACCAAATATGGAGCCGCTGTTGACATGTGGTCTGTTGGTTGTATCTTTGCTGAGCTGTTGTATGGGAAACCAATTCTACCGGGTAAAACTGAGGTTAGTTATATTTAACAGTACGTGACATCAAAGTGTGATGCGAGTAGAAGCCTAATTGATCTGTTCCACTTTAATCTCTATGGCAAAGCCTGAGCAACTTAGCAAAATATTTGAGCTCTGCGGGGGGGCTGATGAGGTGGTTTGGCCTGGAGTCTCCAAATTGCCATGGTATAACCAGTTTAAGCCATCCAGACCTATGAAGAGAAGACTTAGGGAAGTTTTCAGACAGTAAGTAGTCGAGCACTCTTCTCGCTACATACTAGTTATAAGCTCTAACACAGCCTGAGCAAATACATACCAATATTTCTGTTGCTTGTTACAGTTTTGATCGGCATGCCCTAGACTTGCTGGATAAAATGCTGACTCTTGACCCAGCTCAGGTACCACATACATGGCGATTTGGCAGCTAGATTATTATCTCCTTTGTTGTGCAATTGGTGGCTTATTCTGCAAATGTAGTTAAATCACATCCGTGTTCATTCATCTCATTGAGTCAAGATTACCCATGTTTATTAGTGGACATCATGTTTTTGTTTTTTGTTACAATTGTAGTTCGCATCTGTACTGATATTTCAGTCACCCTCTTGCTCTTTGGTAGAGAATATCAGCAACGGATGCACTCGATGCTGAATACTTCTGGGCTGACCCACTTCCCTGTGACCCTAAAAGGTTTGCTTCTAATGTCATATATGATCTTAAATTCAAGGATGTTTATGGGCGATAGCATACAATGTATGGAAATATGTTTCGCTTTTGCATTGTGGGTACTGCGTACTGGACACTGTCTTTTATTGCTTGTACCTGTTTCTGTTGGCAAGATATTTCCATTGTTTACTTCAAGTCAGTGACTGGATTTTGTGCTTGTGTTTAACAGCTTACCTCGATATGAGTCCTCTCATGAGTTCCAGACTAAGAAGAAAAGACAACAGGAAAGGCAAAACAATGAGATGGCAAAGAAGAACAAAATGCCGTATCCAGCACAACATACTCGCCTCCCCCCAATCCAGCATACAGGGCCCGCTCCTCCCCATTGGGCAGCGAAAAATCATCCAACGAATGCCTCCCAGCCGATTGCATCTGGTGCACCTGGTCACCACTACAACAAGCCTCGTGATGGCCCAAATAGATATCACCACTCAGGTGGCAACCCAAATGGTGGATACAATAATCCAAAGCACAGTAGCCAAGCTGGGAGTTACAACAGTGGGTCATATCCGCAGCAGGGAAGAGGACCATATACAGGAAATGCCATGCCGGCTCCTCCTCCTCCTCCAAGGGATCAACCTGGTGCCTATCCAGTTGGTCCTCCAAATTATCAACAGAGCAACCAGTTTGGACCTCCAAATCACCGAAGGGGTTCAAACCCGACTGGAAGTAGCAGGAATCAGCAGTATGGCTGGCAGCATTGACCCCCTATGAACATGCAGCGTAGAATATTTGTGACCTCGGCCTCTGGGATAACACAAATGGTGTCTAACTGATAGTTTTCAGCTTGTACAGACTACAGAGATATATATATATATATATATATATATATATTGGACGTTACACAAGTCACAACATGAAGTTAGCAAGGCTTTGAATTGTTATATTGACATATCATTTTTAGCCTTCAGGCATATCCCAGTCCCACTTTGGAGATACACTGCTCAAAAGAGTCTGAAACTCCAGCTACCATCAAAACCAAAAAGGCATTCCCCTACTGAAAAGGTACAGCCTAGTGGACCTAAAATAAAAGTGGACAAAAAAGACCAGGCAAGGCTACTAAAACATCCTCCGACAAAGGCAATAGCAATAGCAATATGACTTCCCCTGACCCAAGTTGATCAAAATTCCTTCTATACCCTGAACACTCCAGAGTCCAGTCCATTTCTTCATCAGCTTCAACACTAAAATCGTCTGCTATGGCCTGTCCTGTTCTGTTACATCCTTTTGTGTGGTATTCTGGTAAGGACATAGGACACTCTTCATAACTTCACACACAAATGTCCTTAAATAATTTAATTAAATATACAAATAAAAATAAAAATAAAAATTTATTAAGTACGAAATTAATACATTTTCAATGAATTTCTTTTTTGTTGATGAACTTTTGCAACTTAACTATCACTCCATTTCAAAATAAGTACCGAACTTTCAATTTTTTCAAATCAAGTACCGAGTGGTCAAATTAAAATAAGAAAACTTGTAAAATTAACACCGTTAACCATTTAACCCTTTGAATAATTAATTATAAATAAAATGATTGAAATTAAATTATTTTGAATATGAATATCCTATCATTGTATCATTTAATGATAAAATTGAAAACATCATATTGTTTATCTTTGACGATTTTTGATATAATTGAAATTTGAAAAGTATATCCAAACTAAATAGGAAAAGTTTACTATTATAATTATAAAGTCGTAAATAACTAACCTTCAAATCTTTACAATTTTTCAACATGTTTCCAATGATTAAGAACTAAATTAATTATGATAAAATTGAAAACAACATATCGTAAAAGTTTAAATATAATTACAATATTGATAAGTAATTATATGTTTTCAATTTTATTACTAAACAATACACTATTCAAATTCTAAAAAAATCAATTTAATCATTTAAAGGCTTTTTTTATTGGTGGTTGCAATATCTCATACAAATCAAGTGCTACACGAATACATTTTGTATATATTACATGATGCACTTATCACTCGGGTACAATCTCTAGACTTTTTGGAGCACGGCCACGCAAGGCACCAACCCGGAGTGATACCTGCATCGTCCACATTGAAGCACATGTCATAAAACACCTCTATCTTGAAACCCCACGATCACATACACACACCTCCATGCATCAAACAAGAAACACCTGCAGATTTGAATGGCACAACACGTCCTCAAGGGACAAACAACACCTCCACGAAGGAGGAACAACGCGTCCACGCCGAGGTAGGATGAAAAGCACTCCTCCACAAAATTGTGGAAAGGAAAATGTAATGGTGGGGTTTGAACCCTTGACCTTGCTATTGCAAGTCAAGTGTCCGGCCAACTCAATCACCACCTTGTTGGCAATCATTTAAAGGGTTTAACGGCGTTAGTTTGAATATAATTTTTAAAATTAAATTATACAATAAATTGTCAAAGATAATAAGCAATATGATGTTTTCGATTTATCATTAAATGACAGATATTCGTATTCTAAGGGTTAAATGATTAACGGGTTAGTTTTACAAGTTTTCTTATTACAATTTGACCCCTCGATTCTTAATTAAATTGAAAGTTTGATACTTATTTTGAAATGGAGTGATAGTTTATTTAATGAATTTGTAGTTTTCCCTTGATAATAAGCAGACTTAGTATCAATATCCGTGCATGTAAGGGTTCTCTTTTGTGGGCGATTGAAATGAAAAATTGTGGCAATTAATTGAACATGTTTCTCAACGTGACTCTTTATTTGTTTTGTCAATGTTTATTATGCAACCTCATGTCCCAGGATTAGTAGAGTAAACGCATCGGAAAGTGATCAATCGAGAAAAGGTGTTTTGGTTGGGTTGGGTAGTCCCGTGACTGTTTTTCTTCCTTTTTAAGTAGTCTGTATGTGTTTTGTGAGTTTGTGACCAACTTGTCTCTCTTTTGTTTCTTGTGTTGATTTCAGATCAATCAAAACACTGCGATCTGCCCATGTTTTCCAAACTAACATATGTAATCTATTGTTTATATTTTTTCCAATGTTTTTGTCTCTCTGGTCGTGTTGTGTTGTGTTGTGTTAGAAAAAGATTCGGTGCTGGACAGTAAAGGTTGCAAAAAATATAAGGCTAGTCAGCGATTAATCGGTTTTAAATTTTAACAAATATAGAGTATTGTGTTAAGATGATTTCAATTTAAAATTAATATTCAACAGTCTCTGTTTAGATTTGTACGTATCAGTTTAAAATCAACATATACTGTATGGAAAAAGATCAGGTCAGAACCATCACTTTTCGTTGAAATCAAAACTTTTAATATTCGTACGATTAAATCATCTACGATCCTTAATTTTAGCAAATACAATTATTATTTATTTACAATATATATGATGATTAGTCAATTAGAAAACAAT
The DNA here is from genome assembly GCA_033675215.1 of Rhodiola kirilowii. Classification (NCBI taxonomy): domain Eukaryota; kingdom Viridiplantae; phylum Streptophyta; class Magnoliopsida; order Saxifragales; family Crassulaceae; genus Rhodiola; species Rhodiola kirilowii. The sequence goes on along the minus strand of CM066193.1, from coordinate 9,600,297 downwards.
TCACATGATCTTATATCAACAAAATCCTATAATTTTCGAACAAGATTTGATGACCTCCTACATTCATCCGTAAAAGAATTATCCTCGTGTGATTTTCGATATCGACAGTCGACGCCAACAGTATGTTCATGTTTTTTTATATCTCAAATATTATGTTAAAGTTCTTAGTTGATCCTGATGTTCGTGGTTTTGATAAATATAACAAAACCATTTTTCGTGATTTTGCTTTATATGTTCGTGATTTTGATAAATACAGCAAAACCACGATACATATGTTCATCATTATGTTCGTTTTTTTAATCTCAAATCTTATGTTAAAGTTTTCAAATCGGAGTTCGCAATCGACTGATGAAAAGATATTAAGTAGGGCAAATATGAGATCGGAGTTCGTGAGTTTGTTTCGAAATTTAAGGGCTCGTAATATCTAAATTGATATTCACTCGATATTTTAGAGATTTTAAATTTAAAATATACATTGTCATTTCCTAATCTACCCTTTTTTACTATAAAACGATTAAAATATTATTTAATTTGAATTAATCTTGATTAATCCAAACCTTTGAGATTATTAGATCAACGAATATTAAAAGTTCTAATTTCTGACGAAATGCACTGTTTATCATCTTGTAAAAAAACAGCAAATTACGCACACCATAGAAACCGACTACCTATTTAGTTTCAAACATCATTTTTTCGGCGATTTGGAAATGAACGCAAATCCATCATTAAATCTTCTCATTACCGATTAATTGTTTCGTTTAGAACAAATCGTAACGGATTGAAGAAAATGTTCTAATATTTTTCGACTCTTGGAACCAATGCCGGACCAATGGGAGAGGCAAGTCAAGGGGTGGCTTTAGGCATCGTATTAAGTGATAAATTAGGCCTCATATTAAATTCAAACTAATTACAAAAGCTTCATTTTATATGATGTCTATACTAAGAGCATATGCACCAGCTCCATTAAACCATCAATTCATCAACATTATTAATGTTTTCACATTGTAAAAAAATGCAGCGGTCACTTTTGGATGGCCATTGATTTCTAATGGCCATTAATTCATCATCCATCCCATTAGTTATTAATGGACTATATAATGCTCATTAATTAGCGGGTCCCACATGTATTCACTCATTCCATCAATAACTTAGTAATTTCGAACGGCTATAATTGTAGTTTCAACGGCTATTTTTTGGAGTTATAAAAACACAATTTTTGACATTCATTTTCAACGCAAATCTCTACACATCCATGTTTTTCATATATATATACATACATCTTTGAGAAAGAAAATGGGTTCCAATTGGCTACCATCCGAAGAATTGCAGTTATGTATTTCGTGGGCTCGACAATCTGTTGATCCAATTACCGGGCGATATTCGAACAAGAATAATTTATGGGGGCGAATTCATGAGGATTATGCGCAAAATTGGTGTGGCACTCCCGAGAATCCTCGTGCTGAACCTCGTTCAAAAATTGCTCTTGATTCACACTTTGCACCGTTGAAGAGGTTACTAAAAAAATGGCAATGTGCCAAAAATCAAGCTAGTAGGCATAGTGCAAGTGGAACCAATTTGGTGGATGAGGTAAGATTTTTAAATTTTGAATTTTGAATTTTAATATAAGTTAATATACATAATTTGTTGTTTTTTAGATAACTCAAACTCAAGGATATTATTTCAAGGATACGAATAAGACATTTGACAAATGGGAATGTTATGAAGCAGTTGCAGCACATCCTCAATTTGTAGATGTTCCCACAAGTTCTCCGTCATTTCAAAGAAACTTTCCAACACAAATGGACTCACCTATTAATTTGAATAGTGATGCTTGCGTTGATGAAGGAGGTTTCACAACTCCAGAGTCTAATCGAGAAATGGTAAGTCCTTCTAGTCCAGTAAGACCGATGGGAGTAAAGGCGTCCAAACATGCAAAAAAGAAAGGAAAGCAATGTATGACCCAAAAAGAAGAGATGTGTATAGCTATTTTCAATAATATGCAATGTAACCAAAAACAACTAGTGGAGGCCAACATCAAAAGAGACGATGAAACCCTTCAAATTTCAAGGGAGATCTTAGAACTTGAGAAACGAAAGGAAGCAAGACAGGCAAGAATTGATGCACTAGAGGAACGAAAAGAAGCAAGATTGGCAAAACATGAGGCTATTGAAGAATTAAGGGAGCAAACAAAGATCATGACAATGGATACTAGCCAAATGACCCCTAATACAAAAAAATGGTTTAAAAGAAAGAAGGCTGAGATCATGGAACAAGTGAATAAGACTACTAGTGGCAGTGCTTATGTTCCTAGCTTTGACGATGATTTTTATGATTAGATTTAGCTATTATGTTTTTAATCAACTATGTTATCTACTTTTGAATTCAATAAAAGAAATTTATTTAAATTGTCAATTCGTACATTTCAAGAGATAATAATTTGACAACTATTTATTGGCTTCTATTGCCCAATTGTGCTCCACCAAATCATTTTGAAGCATTGTATGGATATAAGCTGATTCCAAGTTCTCAGTACGATCCCAAAATGCTTGTTGATTTATTCCATCTCTTTGTACTGGTGCAAAAGGAATTCTAACTCCATTACAATCAACCGGTCCATCATAAACTTGTGATCCTGATGGATTCATTAGATCTTCTTCTACTAACTCCACAAATTCATCTTCAACAAATTCATCCTCAACTATCATGTTATGCAAAATGATGCAAGTCATCATGATACTTCTAAGTGTTAAACGCTTATGCATCCGAGCACCGTGGCGAAGAATAGCCCATCGAGATTGCAAGATACCAAAACACCTCTCCACATCTTTGCGATATGCCTCCTGTTTCTTAGCAAATAACGTTTGTGATTGAGTGGCAGGATTTGATATGGTTTTCACAAATGTTGAATATCTAGGATAAATCCCATCAGCAAGATAATACGCATTATTGTATCTTCTGCCATTGACGTGAAACACCACCGTAGGGCTACTTCCTGAGATGACTTTATCAAAAACGGGAGACAGACCTAGAACATTAATATCATTTTGAGCTCCTGGCAGACCAAAAAAAGCATGCCACACCCAAGTGTCATAGGAAGCGACAGCCTCTAAAATTATCGTAGGCCGTCCTTTTCGACCACTATATGCCCCACCCCACCCACTTGGACAATTCTTCCACTCCCAGTGCATACAATCGATACTTCCAATCATACCTGGAAATCCTCTTTGTTCGCCCCTAGCTAGAAGCCTTCTTAAATCTGCAGGTGTTGGAGCACGAAGGTACTCTTTACCAAAGAGACCTTCCACTTGCTGACAAAATGTTTTCATGCACTCAAGTGTAGTGGATTCTCCCATTCTACATATTTCGGCGCATTGATCAGCTACTGCCCCGTAAGCTAACATTCGTAATGCAGCTGTCATTTTTTGTTGAGGTAGTAGTCCCAATAATCCAGTTGCATCTGCTTTTTGATGCCAATAGGAATCTTGAGTGCAAAGAGCTGTCATGATGCGATTGAAAACATGAGGACGCATTCTATACCTTCGACGAAAGTCATCTTCATTGAATATTGGACGATCAACGAAATAATCTTCCATGAGATTCTTTCCTCTTGATAGCCTTTCTCTATTATGATTGGGAGATTTGCCACGCCGTGAGCTGCGTCCACGTGGTTCATCTGAAGTATCGATGAAATCCATCACCATTGCCGCTTCGGTTACCATGGTATTCATGATTTCTGACTCTTCTTGACTGTGTTTTTGCCTTTGGCTCAACAATCTTTTCAATGCATTCATTATAATAAAATTGTGTAGTGATTTTGAGATACAATGATCAAACATTATGATATTATTTATAGATAAAATTTCTATTCTATAGATTTAGATAATGACACATGTCATTGCGTGATTCAACAAAAATCGTATCAAAAATTTAAATTTATCAACAATCTCATCAAAAATCTAAACTTATCCAAAAATCTGTGATTGAATATTATTTGTGGGACCATTAAATAATAGATATGAATCTGAATTTATGATATAAAATATAATTATTTATTTGATGAATAGTAAATGATGAATTGATGGAGTTGTATGAGTGCATAAAATGTAAGTAAAATAATTGATTTTTCATGAATAGTAACCAACTCCATCAATTCAATACATGAATTGATGAATTGATGGCCTTCATGGGTGCATATGCTCTAAGGTCTTGTCCACTTGAACTTATATTTTTGACGGTTAAGTTACTTTCAGTTAATTTCAGTTAATATAAGTAAATTTCAGTTAATGTAATGTAATATAATTTCAGTTAAGATAAGTCAAGTTCGATTTAAATCGATTTTTCCATCAATTTCATCAACAACATCATCATCATATCGTCATCATCATATGACATATCATCATCATTATCATCATCATCAGCAGCATATCATCATCATCATATCATCATCATCAGCATATCATATCATATCATCATCATATCATATCATCATCATTATTATCATATCATATCATCATCGTATTATCATTATCATCATATCATCATCATCATCATATCATCATCATTATATCATATATATCATTATTATCATCAATCATCATATCATATCATATCATATCATATCATATCATTATTATCATCAATCATCATATCATCATCATCATCATATCATCATTATCATCATTATCATCATCATCATCGTCATCAGCATCATATCATCATCATATCATCATCATCATCATCATCATGTCATCATCATCATCATCATCATCATCATGTCATCATCATATGATCATCATCATATCATCATTATAATCATCATATCATCATATCATCATCATATCATCATTATAATCATCATGTCATCACCATTTAAAGACCCCAACATCAACCTCTTTAAAGTCTCTCTCTGTAGGCTCCTCTCCCTCAATCAAAGTAGTCAGTCAGACTCAGACACGACCGGCCCCATCATCAATACAAATGCTTTTGTCATCTTTGTTCACAAGATGTCAAGATTCGTCAATTTTGATTCCCTATTTGCCCTTCTTATTCACAAAATACTGTATTTCTCAAACTCAAAACTTGTTTAGGACAAAGTTATAAGAAAAAAAAAGTGATATATGATAACAAACTCAAAACATGATAATAATAAAAGGTGAAATTCGAATAAATATCTCTCGTTCTATTTTGAGGAGCATTTTGGTCATAGTAAAAAGTGGCACATAGTAGAGTAATGAGTAATGTGATGCTAGTGAATGATTAATGTGAATAGGTGGGGGTTTGATCAAAAAAAAATGTGAATAGGTGGGGGGCTCGTGACAACCCGTCAGGCGTCAGGTGGTAATTGGCTCTGCCTTTGCTGGATTCATGATGTGTGAAGTCAAATTATTTATAATCATTCGAAACTTTATACTGTATTGTTTTATTAATATAATTTTAAAATTAATAATTAAATTAATTTTAAAATTACAAAGTTCGATTTAAAATTACGTAATTTTATCTTAAAATATACTAAATTATGTTAAATTACTGTTAATAGGTTGGCTTGACGTGATATTATTTTGCCTTTGCTACCATCAACTAGGCTAGGACTTAGGTGCTGTTTGATAGAGCTGAAAAAATCTTTATTTAACTTTATTTAACTTTACTGAACTTTATTTAACTTTATTTAACTTTACTTAACTTTACTGAACTTAAAAAAAATATTTTTTTTGGATAAAGGTGTTTAATTTAAGTTTTTAATCATGTTAAACTACAAAATTAAAATCTGAAAAATTTAATTTAACTTTATTTAACTTTATTTAACTTTACTTAACTGAAAAACATGAAATTTAAGCTCTACAGAACAGGCCCTTAATCCATAAAAAAAACCAAAAAAAATCTAGGCTAGGACTTGAACAAACGGCTCTCAATATTACTCCTATTAAGAACAACAACAACAGCCAGCCGGCCCATTCATATTTCATCATCATCTCTTTATTTCCTTATTAAAATCTCTGCACCAAAACTGCAACCACTCTCTCAGTCTCACTCATTTTTGTAATCTTGTTTTTGAATCTGAAGTGTGAAATCTTATTCCTTGCTTACTCTTGACAATGTCTGTAGATTGCTCCAACAAGGTCATCATCACTCATCCTGTTTGATTCTTCAATTCTTCTTCTTCTTCTTCTTCTTATGAATACCCAGATGGAGCATTTATCACTTGGTAGTTGAGGTTATGTTGTTTGATTTTCCTCAGCTTGAAAAGTTTGAATCTTGAACTTGTTTCATGTCTGCAGGCTCCAGATGTTTACAGCATTGAGTTGCCAAATGGGGACAATCTTGAACCAGACTCAGCTTGCTTAGGTCTCATCCAGTTCCCAAACCTGTTTAAATCTCAGTTAGTCTACTCAGCTGCCGCCCATTTGAACAGCCAGGACTGTATCGCATTGCTTGTGGGAGATCCAGCTAATTACTCTCCTGATCCAGTAGATGTTGAGAATGGGAGGAGCTTAGACAATTCCTCAGCTGATGAGATTACCGGGAATGCGAAAAGCGAAAGCCTTGTCACTGTATGCCACATTTGATAGTAACTCCTTTAATAACAAAAAGAGTAGAGAATTTTGAGCTGATAGATATATATGTGAGTGTGTTGGCATGGCAGCATGTTCATAAGGCGTTGCAGCGACAAGTCAGCGGACATTTAGGAAGGAAATTCGCGTTGCATCTGGTTGAGTACTTGCTGGTGTTACTCAGAATCTCTCCTAAAGGTAAATTCTGGTCCAAAAACACCTTATGAATGAATCCTTATCGCTCGCAATGAGTAACATGATCAGCAGATAAACAAGCAGCTGAGAAAGGTCATGATGCGTCAAACAACCGGTGGAGGAGATATAAGCGCTCTGCATCATTTGATTCGAGAAGAGTTGTACTCTTCTTCTCCATCCTGTAAGCCGTATTCCTTACCTGGTTCCCCCCCAAAATTTGTTAAATTGTGCTGACTTGAGATAAATTCTTGCATTGTGACAGGTCGATTATAGGAACATTGATACTGATTTACCTCACTCTGCGAGTCAGGCAGATTGGAGAGGCTTTGGTTACTGCCTGATAAAATTGTGGCATCTGCATATATTCCAGATGAATAATTAAAGATAAGAGTTGAGATTAAGCTTCATCCTTTACTGTAAATACCATGTATGGCAGTTTTTTCCTAGAATGTTTTATGGGATGAGTTGAGCCTTGTCTGGTTCTCAATAAGCATTGAAAGTTTTCATATGAGTTTTCACAAGGAAAAAGAAGAGAGCAGCAGAAACAGGCAAAGGCGACAGCTACATCAGCAATGTGATCACTCAACATGAAAAATTTGTAATGGCAATGATCTATGTAAAATGGTTGAGTCATTCCTTACTTGGATTTTGGTGAGGTTTATCTATTAGTAATAGAAAATGTATGTTACTGTGTACAAAATTTACGCAAGAAAAAAAGGCATGGGGTTCTGTGCCCTTTCCCTGATTATGAACTCAGAATATTGGTGCCGTAATATTCATTAAACTAGTCATTCATATCTGTTGTCCATCCGGTTAGCATAAAAATGTGGCGTTGAAAATCTAAATTTTTTTGTTTATCGAAACAAAGTATACTTTATGGATGCTTCAGAGCCATCTAACGTTAATTCTGAATGAACCATATTTAATGCTAACATAAGCATAATTGATTTACCTTTCGACCGCCACCAGCATAAGCGGTGATGTAACTAGGCCAACTGCATTTGCTATAAAATAATACAAATGAAAACTCATGAAGGAGAGTACAGCCACAGACATATGTTGCAGTGATACAGAATAAAATACAATCAGGATATGGAAGTTATAGTGAGAAACCTAAATTTCATAAGCATATGGAAGATTGGCGATAACTTATTGAGTCATACATTAGCATCAACACATCATTTTACACTTTGAGATTGAAAACAAAAAATGCATTTTAGTCTTTCAAAAATCTACTTTATTGACCGTTGGGAAGCTTGTGATTGTCTTGCTGGGCCGAAGCTACGGATGGCCCAAAGATTTTTATTTTTTATTTTGATTGAGTGCTAATGTTAGTATCTGATGATTTGAACCCTAGACGCTTCATGGCGCATGGGAGAGTGCTCCACTGAGCCACTCCTCTTGACCTTGGATGACCCAAAGATATTGATAAGCCAGTTTAGCTGGCTATGGAGATCAAATGAGATGCAAGCAAACACGTGATGTTAAGACCTGCCTATCGTCCGATTAGAGTTGATATCAACGGCTGATTAATGGACATATAAAAGCATCGTTATCTCAGATCTGCAACTCAGTCTTCATCTCCTCAGTTTAGGGTTTCGACGAGTTCAAGTTTTCTCCGTCTTCTCTCTATATGGTCTGTGTTGTTTAGCTCTGTTAGAGTAATTTCTGGTGAGATCCATCGTTGTAATCGATAGTCTAGTAAAGGCTGAGTCGTTGCGAGGGTCAGGTTGAGATTTCTGCGAGAATCTGAGAGCTAAGCCAGTTTCTTTGAAACTGAGATTTGTAGAGAGGTGTGAGAGTTCAGATCTGAGTGGTTCTGTGTTTGTAAGACATAAGCCAAACTCCTACACGCTGCTGCTGGTGACCGCCGTCAAAGATTCTAGTGCATATCGAGCTCAGATGGAGCTCAACGTGGATTAGCCCGATTTTGGGTAAACCATGAGCCTTAAAAAGGTTGTGTCGTTCTTTTCTGTTATTTTTCATTTCTGTCAAGATTTGAATGCTTAAATCTAAATTGAACTAGCTAAGATTAGGCATAAAACTGAGAGTGTAGATCGATCCGTTTCACTACAGTGGTATCTAGAGCTTGGTTCATTTGAAGTACTTCTTGAACTTCATCTACACTGATAAATATTTCTTGTGCTTTCTTGCAGTAATTGAAGATGACTGGACGTGTTGAAGTCACTGCATATGATGGCAAGAGTGACTTCAACATCTGGAAGGTGAAGATAAAGGCGCTGCTATCTCACCACAAGGTGGCGATAGCACTGGAGAAGGATGGGACGAAATGGAGTGCTGATCAGAAGGTAAAGAAGGTAGAAATAAATGAGGAGGCATTCAACCTCCTCATACTTAACTTAACTGATTATGTGATCAGAAAGGTTAGTACCTCTACCACTGCTTTAGATGTATGGACTAGGTTAGACACCTTGTATTCCAACAAGCATGCTTCCAACCTAGCCTACTTGAAAACTTTTGTGTTTGCTTTTAAGTTTGATAATGCTAAGTCTCTTGATGATAATCTTGATAAACTTCTGAAATTGACTTTGATGCTTCATGGTACTGCACATGCATTAGATGCTACTAGCATTGTTATGATCTTGATGAATGCTTTGCCTGAAAATTATCAAGTAGTTAAGGATGCTTTGCAATACGCTGGAACAGTGCCTGAATATGTTTTGTTATGTTGTGCCTTGCGCACTAGGGAATTAGAACTTAAAAATCAGAAGAACAAATCTGACATGAATCTATTTGTTAAGCATAAGTCATTCAATAGTCAACCTAATAAGCCTAGGTTCCCCAAGCATGATAGTAAGGCCAAGACTGATAAGTCCACAAATAATAAACCCTAAACAGAATCTAAAAAGTGTTTTTCATGTGGCATTAAAGGACATCTTAGGAAGAATTGTCAAAAGTTGCTAAATAAGAAAAATAATGAATCTGAAACTAATATTGCAACTGCTGATATGCATGCTGATGTTCCTGAAGTGCTGACTGTTTCTAATAAGTCTAGTCATGATGATTGGATTCTTGATTCTGGTTGTTCATATCACATGTGCCCGCATAGAACATGGTTTGAGCATTTGTCTGAGCATGTTACTAATGAAAGGGTGTTTATGGGTAATCATAATGTATGTGAGGTTAAGGAGGTAGGAGCTGTTAGGCTTACTTTAAACAATGGAAAGCATGTGTTACTGTCTAATGTTAGATATGTGCCTGGCTTCAGAAGAAATTTGATTTCTTTGGGTGCTTTGGATGATTCTGGTTGTTCTTATAATGCTATGAATAGTAATATGCATGTATATAAGAATGATAAGTGTGTGCTTACTGGTTTTAAGTGTGCTGGATTGTATGTTCTTGATGGTGTGTGTTGTAAGGCAGCATATGCTAATGTGGAAGAGCCTAAGGACACTGTTAAGTGGCACCTTAGGCTTGGTCACATTAGTCATATGGGCTTGACTGAGTTAGAAAAGCAAGGCATATTAGACAAAGCAATTATTAATGATCTGCCATTTTGTGAATGATGTGTGTTAGCTAAGCAACATAAAATGAGTTTTTCTGCTGGTGTTCATTAATCTAAGAATGTGTTGGACTATGTGCATGCTGATTTGTGGGGGTCTGAGGGGTATGAAACACATGGGGGAAATAAGTATTTCATAAGTATTATTGATGATTTCTCTATGTTTGTGTGGACTTTCTTGCTTAAGTCTAAGTCTGATGCCTTTAGTAAGTTTAAGGATTGGAAAGCCTTAGAAGAAAACCAAATCAGCTGTAACCTTAAAGCCCTTAGAACTGATAATGGTCTAGAATTTTGTAATGATGAGTTCAACTTCTTCTGTAAGTCCTGTGGCATTCTGAGGCACAGAACAGTTAGGGCAACCCCTCAGCAAAATAGAGTTGCTGAGAGGATGAACCAAACTCTTTTAGAGAAGGTTCGTGCCCTACTGTTTACCTCAGGTGTGCCTAAGGCCTTCTGGGGTGAGGCACTCGCCACTGCAACCTATATTATCAATAGATGCAATAGGATCCTTAGTTTTAAGTGCCCGGTTGAAATTTGGACTAAAAGAAAACCTGACCTAAAACACATTAGGATCTTTGGATGTGCTGCATATGTGCACAATAGGAAAGGGAAGTTAGCTCCCAGATCCCTTAGGTGTGTGTTCTTGGGGTATCAGCCTGGTACTAAATGGTATAGACAGTGGGAAAGAGACACTAGAGGGGTAAAAATTATAGTCAGCAAGGACGTTGTGTTCAATGAGTTAGTATTCCCTTGTAAGCAAGCCCAAGTAGCCCCTGCCCAGCCTAGTGAGCATAGTACCTCTAATGAGGTGGATTCTAGCTTGCTGCCCTTATTCCCGGCCACTGCTGGTGGGCAGAATGGTGACCAACCTTTGGCTCATAAACCTGATGATCAGCAAGGACTCCTTGATCAGCAACATGAGGATCAGGTTGAGAACCTTGAAGAAAATTAGGATGCTAGAAATGAGGTGGAGCACCATCCTGTCTCTGCACAAGAGCAGCTTGCTGACTATTAGCTTGCTAGAGATAGCTCAAGAAGAGAACCTAGAGCAAATCCTAGGTATTCGGAAGCTGATGTAGTATTAAATGCCTTAGTTGCTGCTAGTGAACTGAAAGAAATTGAACCTGTAAGTTATCATGAGGCTATGAGCTGTAGGGCTAAGGATAAGTGGCTAGCTGCCATGGAGAATGAAATGAGATCCCATAGGATAAACCAGACATGAGAATTAGTTGAGATGCTCAATTCTAAGAAGCTAGTGGATTGTAAGTGGTTATTTACATTAAAAGAGGGGCTGATAGAATCAGACCCACCTATGTATAAGGCCAGGTTAGTGGCCAAGGCATTTACGCATAAAGAGGGGGTAGATTATACTGAAATTTTTTCTCTGGTTGTTAAGTTTAAGACAATCAGAGTTATGCTAACTTTTGCTTCCATTTTTGACCTTGAAATTGAACAGCTTGATGTTACTACTACTTTCTTGCATGGTAATTTGGATGAAGTGATTTATATGCGACAGCCTATAGGTTTTATTAATGTTGAATTGCCTGAACATGCCTGTTTATTAAAGAAATCATTGTATGGATTAAAACAAAGTCCTAGACTATGGTATAAGCGTTTTGACTCCTTTGTGCTGAGTATTGGCTTTGTTAGAAACAATTATGATAGCTGTCTCTATTTCTCTTCATTGGATAATGACCCTGTATATTTGTTATTGTATGTTGGTGATATGCTGCTGATTAGTAAATCTATGCATAAAATCAATAATCTTAAGTCTGATTTGAAATCTGAGTTTGATATGAAAGACTTAGGCCATGCTAGAAAAATATTGGGTATGATCATTGATAAAGATAGGAGTAAATGCTTTCTGAAATTGCATCAAAAGCCATATTTGCAGGAAAATTGTTGCTAAGTTTGGTTGTGCTGATTGTAAGCATGTTGATGTGCCTTTAGCTCCACATTTCATACTTAGTAAATCTCAGTGTCCTTCAAATAATTTTGAAATGCTTGAAATGGAAAGTATACCTAATTCTAATGCTTTGGGTTCTCTTATGTATGCCATGATTGCTACCAGACCTGATTTATCTTATGTTGTCTCTTTATTAAGTAGATACATGTCTAAACCTGGTAATTATCATTGGTATGATTGAAGCATGTTATTGCATATGTGAATTCATCTGCTGAATTGAGTTTGTGCTATTCCAAGAGGGCTGTTGTTTCTGAATTAATTGGTTATGTGGATGCTGACTTTGCTAGCTAGTGATAGAGATAGTAGGAAATCTAATACTTCCTATGTCTTTACTTTGAGTGGAAATTGCATAGTGTGGAAATCTAGGCTTCAACCGTTAGTAGCACAGTCAACTACTGAATCTGAGTACGTAGCGATATGTGATGCATGTAAAGAAGCTGTGTGGTTACAAGGCATGTTAAAAAACAAAATTGATTGAGAAAAATGCTGTAATTTATTCTGATAGTCAATGTGCATTGCAACTGAGTAAAAATCTGGTGTACCATGAACGTACTAAGCACATAGATTTCAAGTATCACAATATTATGAGCTTGGTTGAAACTGGTGCTGTTTATCTGCTGAAAGTTGATACTACAGATAATCCTTCTGATTTTGGTACTAAGATTGTTACTAACTCCAAGTTTAAACATTGTTTAAACTTGCTCCACTTGGAGTAAGTGCATTGCAGGAAATGAGTGATGATGTCTGGATACTTGATATGCACTAGAGAAGATGAAGACCTGAAGACAGAGACGTGAAGAGGAGCAGAGTTCAAGATTGCTGTTGTGTTTGTTTGGAGGGAAAGGGAAAGCGCCAAATTTCAATCTGAAGGTTGCCTGATCAACAAGCTTCAGGTGGAGATTGTTGGGAAGCTTGTGATTGTCTTGCTGGGCCAAAGCAACGGATGGCCCAAAGATATTGATAAGCCAGTGTTTGACAGCTCAGTGCCATCTGTGTATTAGCTGGCTATAGAGGTCAAATGAGATGCAAGCAAACACGTGATGTTAAGACCTGCCTATCGTTCGAATAGAGTTGAGATCAACGACTGATTGATGGACATATAAAAGCATCGTTATCTCAGATCTGCAACTCAGTCTTCATCTCCTCAGTTTAGGGTTTCGACGAGTTCAAGTTTTCTCCGTCTTCTCTCTACATGGTCTGTGTTGTTTAGCTCTGTTAGAGTAATTTTTGGTGAGATCCATCGTTGTTATCGATAGTCTAGTAAAGGCTGAGTCGTTCCGAGGGTCAGGTTGAGATTCCTGCGAGAATCTGAGAGCTAAGCCAGTTTCTTTGAAACTGAGATTTGTAGAGAGGTGTGAGTCTGTGTTTGTAAGGCATAAGCCGAACTCCTACACGCTGCTGCTGCCTGCTGGTGACCGCCGTCAAAGATTCTAGTGCATATCGAGCCCAGACGGAGCTCAACATGGATTAGCCCGATTTTGGGTGAACCACGGGCCTTAAAAAGGTTGTGTCGTTCTTTTCTGTAATTTTTCCTTTCTGTCAAGATTTGAATGCGTAAATCTGAATTGAAATAGCTAAGATTGGGCATAAAACTGAGAGTGTAGATCGATCCGTTTCACTACATTGACATCTATGCATCAAACAACACCAAACGCTACTTTCAAAACTTCAAAAATCTACTTTATTGACATCATTTTACACTTTGAGATGGAAAAAAAATGCATTGTTTGGAATTTGGTAAATGGGCCGGGCTCGTATCACGACTCTAGCCCAGGATGCGAATCGACAAAGCCTCTCCTCATTGGCAAGAGATATTATGATTTGGGTAAAATCATATCATACTGTTTCAAAAACAGTCAAATTCAAACAACATTTTGTATGGTGGATTTTTATATCTCATACAACTTAATTCATACACTTCAATTATCACATAACTATACAATTTTATTACATGAGAACTTCGTCGGGTACCTAAACTTTTGGAGCACGGGCCACACATGACATCAACCCGGAATAGTACTTGAATTGTGTCCATTAAAGCGCATCTTTAGCTTGAAACCTACGAACCAAGGGCGGATGCATGCCTTGATTAATGGGGGCGGTCGCCCCCAGTCGATTTTTGATAATTTACATAATATTAACTTAATTAGGCTAAATCTCAATAATTTTTACAGTTCGCCCCCATTCATTTTGATAATGCCCCCACTATTAAGAAGAAAAAATTTGAAGTAAAAAAATTTGATAGTTTATTTGACAAACTAGTATAATTTAATTGTACAATTTGAGCATAAACTATTTAGATTCGTATAAGAACATACTTACTCAAAAATAAGATTATTATATAAATATTAAATTCAATCACATGATAACCAAACATGTATTGGTTCAGATTATAGTTAGGTTTTAGTTTAAGACAAACAAACGTGCATTGCGAATTGCAAGTCAACATTGTAGATCAATGCTCGATCAAAAATTTGTGACATGTTTAATTTTAAAATTGATATTTGCTCTTTGTAGCTAAAACTCTACACCTTCCGCTCCATGTTTTTTTTCTTTAAGAGAAGTAGACACCTCATTACTCTATCTTTATCTAAATTTTTATTCATAAATAGTTTTAAAATGTATATGTTTATGTCGCCCCTAATTCGTAAATTTTCTGAATCCGTCACTACTACGAACGTTCACGAAAAACACAACACTTCTGCACGCACATGAAAAAGCACAAACAATTTTTTGTGTGCGTTGATAATGTTGTTTTAGCAAACAGTAACATCTGCTTTGTGACTAGCGACGGCTCGTTTAATAGGAATTTATAGTGAAGGAGCAAGTTTATATTTTATATGGAGTGTTATGTATTGTTATTTTGCACGTGTTAGGTGCAATGGGATGGAATGGAAATGGATAATGCATGATTGGTTGACTTAATTGTAGTCACGTGGGATTGTTTAATAGGCCTCGTTTGGGCTGGTGGCCTACCTTGGGGCTAATGCCTTTACAGGTGCCCCCGTAAGTAGCATCGGTGCAAAATGCAAAGTTGTTACAGTAATAATCAATACACCAATAATTGTGAAGTTCATGGTTATTTATCAATTATCATGCTGGAGCTGGACCTGTTTCTGTGAATCATAATTATTGTTATTTGAACCATACTGGACCGGTTCTCTGAATCATAATTATATTATATATATTGCTCAAGGGTCAAGATCAGGTATAAAGTTAAATTTTGCTACAAAATATAAAAATTTGTCAAAATTATTTTATAATTTGTCAATTTATTTTATAATTCATCACTTTTCGAGTCGAAAAATGAAAAGACGACATAATTCGTCTGTTTCATTTTATAATTCGTCATCAATAAAAATACCAAAAAATCAAGATTTAATCTCATCCATTCAAATCAAAAGATCAAAGGTTATGATTAGTTTGTATTTTGTACCAAAAAATTAATTTTGCACCGGATCCTTTTCCTATTGCTCAATAGTCAAATCAATACATTGGGTAGAAATGACCAAATGCCGATCTAACTTTCTACAACGTAAAAAATCAGGTGTAAAATTGATTCTTTGATAATACAAATATAAACAAATCATAGCCCTTGATCTTGTGATTTGGATGGATGAGATTAAATTTTGATTTTGATGCATTTTCTTGGTGACAAATTATATGAAAAAGTGACGAACTATAGATCGATTTTGACGAACTTTATCATTCCAAAAATCAACTTTACACATAATCTTAACCAATTTCTACAATTATCAAACAGATTTCAAAAGAGAAAAGACCGTTGGACAAGCAAGTTACCGTGTCCGGTAATATGTGCCCCACTTTTAAATTATTTTACACACATACATAAATAATTGTATGGCCAAATAATAGAGCCAACCATAACCAAATTGCATTCAAGAATAAATAAATAATTTAATCGAAAAAAAAAAGAATAAATAAATAATGAAATTTCATGTATTATTGTTTTCAGAGTGTATTTCTTTAATAGCTAAATTGAAATTAAAAAAAATTAACTTCATTTATATAGAATAACTGAATTAGCAAACTCAACTTTTTGCATATAGTTTAAGTACTTGACCTTTTAGCTCAAAAATAAAATATTTTTCTTGATGATCAAATAAAATCAAATGAAGTAACAAAAAAAACATAATTCAATAAAAGAAATTAGTGTAGTTCCATTATGTCACGTATATTGGCTGAATACTTTGATGATATTAATAGAGTTATGAAGCTGGCATGCAACTCTAATGAATAAAAAACATACTAAATAGTGTAAATATATACTGATTTTATACCAACATGTGATATAACCATCGATCAAAGATTCAAAATGACAATTCAAAATTTATAATTTTGTATGTATATTTTTGTTAGAGTCGATAACTCGATTGTATTATTGGAGAAATGATTGCATTGCCCCGAAATTAAAGTGCATTAAAACGAGGGACAATTGACAGGAGTCAGGATATGGTGCTACAGCCTCGCACGTTCCCCATATGTCATTTAAAAAAAAATGAAAAAGGAAAAATTGACAGATAACGCCAAACAGATCATCGCAATCAAATCCCCAATTTAATCAACATCTTCAACTCCCTCGGCCTCATCATAGTAATCATCGCCCTTGTCTGAAAAGGAAGTAATCGATGCACATTTGTTTAAATTCAATCCAATATTTCACACTGGACGCATTCACATTAATCATTTAATTAATGAGTTAATCGATTTTTTGTAGTATAAAATTGCGTTTCTTCACATCAATCCATCCACATTCTTCTTCTTGCATTGATTGAAACCTGAGAGACGGAGAGAGAGAAAACATAAAATGGCGAGTCTTGTTGTGCCGGCTTCAGTTCCTTCCCCGTTCGAAGACGCTGAGCAGCTCCACAAGGCATTTGCAGGTTTGACCTCGTTGACTTGACTGATCTGATCTTGTTGTTGGAATCAAATTTGATACTCCATTTTTAAAAAGATGTGTTTTTTTTTACTGTGGGCGAAACTGATCATTGAAAATTTGCAATCTTTGTGCTTTTTGTCTTTTGAGTGTCGTTTTAGGGTTTGTGTGAAGGATTTTTGATACCCCATATTCAAAAAGTTGTGGTTTGTCTGATTGATGATGGAAATGGGGCTTAAAGTTTTGATCCTGTGTTCCTTGGAGTTGTGTTTGTCTTCAACCACTCAGATTTTTGTCTGTAATATAATCTTTGGTGTCTTAAGTGGATCAAGCAGATAGGTGTTTGATCTGAAGGTCTTGTTCTCACTTGTCAGTATAGTTGCCGAAAAGGCTGTGGTCTATCGGTCATACTCTTGGTCATGATCGAATGATTACGAAACTCCCTGAATGTATCTTATGGGATGAGTTTGCGGATTATATATTCCTTTGTTGATAATAGTGGAATTAATTTTTTTTTTTAATTTGTTCTCAGTATAGTTGATTTGGTGGTCATCTGGTGATCAAAAGATAAGTTTTTTTCTGAGTCTTTAGCAGAAGCATGAGCAAGGATTTTTGTTAGCAAAGATCTGATCTTTGGTTGACTGGGCACAAGATCTCATCAAGTTGCTGATTTTGCTTCAATCTTAACTCTTTGACCAATTTGATCTTAACTATCTTTATGTGTTTGCAGGATGGGGAACAAATGAGGACTTGATCATATCCATCTTGTCTCACAGGACTGCCGCCCAGCGCAAGGCCATCAGACAAGCTTACCAGGAAACCTACGGCGAGGATCTCCTCAAGGACTTGAATTCCGAACTCTCTAGCGATTTTCAGGTCAGTTACAGACTTGCTGCTATTTTTCATTGTAGTATATAACTGACAATATTATCACTGAAACTTGTTTTTCGTATATTTGTATCGATCAGCGGATTGTGTTCCTGTGGACACTCGACCCAGCTGAGCGCGACGCGTACCTAGCTAATGAGGCAACGAAGATGCTGACATCCAACAACTGGATCATTTTGGAGATTGCCTGCACTAGGTCCTCCCATGAGCTGTTCTTGGTCAGGCAAGCCTACCATGCCCGTTTCAAGAAGTCCATCGAAGAGGATGTTGCGCACAAGACCTCTGGAGACATCCGAAAGGTAATGAAACCTAACTCTGTGCACTTCACAGAAATACAACTGATCTCAATCCTATGATACTTTGTTCATGATGATATCGGTGTTTGCAACAGCTGTTGGTGCCACTTGTTACAGCGTTTAGATACGAAGGAGATGAGGTTAGCATGATGCTGGCAAAGTCAGAAGCCAAAAAGCTCAAGGAGAGGATTGACGACAAGGCCTACACTGATGATGACCTTGTCCGAATCCTGTCTACTCGCAGCAAGGCTCAGCTCAGTGCCACTCTGAATCACTACAACAATGAATTTGGCAACCCAATCAACAAGGTATTATTAGAAACGAATCAGCCATTTTCATACCATCTCGTCAAGTCAGTTCAGTTAATTTAAGTTAAGTTCATTTAACTTAAGTTCATTTAACTTTTAAGTTAAGCACCAATTCATTATATGGGTTCAAAAGAACGTCCAATACTTATACTAAACTCGAACGCAGGATTTGAAAAGTGATCCGAATGATGAATACCTGAAGCTACTGAGAGGGGCCATCAAGTGTCTGACAGCCCCGGAGAAGTACTTTGAGAAGATCCTCAGGCAGGCAATCAAGGGTGTAGGAACTGATGAGTGGGCACTCACCAGGGTGGTAGCTACTCGCGCAGAGGCAGACATGGAGCGTATCAAGGAAGAATATTACAGGAGGAACAGCGTCCATTTGGACAAGGCCATTGCTGGGGACACGTCCGGTGACTATGAGAAGATGCTTCTTGCTCTGATTGGGCATGAGAGTGCTTAGAAGTACATTTGGGTTTCGAAAATAAAGTGTGTTTCCGGTCAGCCTTGCTAGGCTACTTCATATCATTGTGTTTTGTGTGGACTTGTGTGCCCAAGTGTGTTTGTCTGGCTGAAGGTGTTGAGTTACAATGCCGGTGTGTGATGACCAATTTGTCATGAAATGAATTGATGTTTGATTTAGACCCTATCTATTTGAACATATATTTTTTACGGTTAAGATAAGATAAGTTCTTTTCAATCAACATAAGTTAATACAAGTTAATTTCAGTTAATATAAGTTACTTTTTTTTATTTCAATATAAGTTACTTTCAGTCAATGTAAGTTAATATAAATTTCAGTTAAGTTAAGTACGACCACCACCACCACCGTCGGACCGGACCGCCGCCCGAGACGGGTGGGGGAGGTCCAGCGGTGGTCCGGTGGCTCGGCGGTGGGGCGGCGATGGTCCGGCGGTGGGGCGCGCGGCGGTCCGGCGGTGGGGCGGCAACTCTCCGGCGGTGGGGCGGCGGTCCGGCGGTTGGGCGGCGACTCAGTCAATATAAGTTTCAATAAAGTTAATATAAGTTTCAATTAAGTTAATATCAGTCGATATAAGTTAATACCAGTTAATATCATGTCAGTTACAGTTACGATCAGTTAAGTTTCAGTTCAAATGGACATGCCCTATAGTTGAGTTGGGTAACTGTCTCACTTGAGTTTGATTTCCTATTCTACCTTTACGCCCAGGACAACTCTAGTTTTGACTCCATTAGATGTCGACTATGAATCTCGAGTTTGAACTCTATTGGAAATCGAACTAAGAGTTAATTCTTATAACGTCTCTCTTCCTATGTCAGCCTCTCGTGTTGCCTTCGTATTAGAAAATTCACACTCTAACATTAACTCTTTGGTTGGTATGGACAACTGATTCTGAAACTTGCAAAAATAAATGGATCGACTATACAATGAGAGAAATATGATGCGTGGTGGAGTGAATTAAAATTGATTAGAATATGTGAACAGAGAAATGTAAGGAATATATTGCTTGTATTTTCATTATCTTGATATTGTGTACAAATGAACTATGGTTTTACAAAACTGCGGAAGATCACTGGTTGCTTTTTCGTTTTCCAACGTCTTCAACAAAGCTATCCACATTGGTCTCCTGAAGTCCCCTTTATCAAAGTAAAATTAAAAATTACGAACAGAAGCTTCCGAAAAAAATTAACCTGACAAATTTTGATGCGAGAATACCTTTTGATTCATTAATTTCTTGATAATAAGTGTTATATCAATCCTAATCATTTGATTCGAAGACTTTACCCTCGCTAAAACCATTGTTCATTCTACTTGAACGTTCAAGCACTGTTGTCTAGTTGTTCGACTAGTCGACCAAGTCGTTTTCCCTGGACCAACTAGAATCCTCGACTTAGTGTATGAAAAAGTCGCTCGTCTTGGTCGACTTAGTCGTCGACTAGTCGATTAATCGGAGCGATTAAATGTTTTGGGCTCGACTAGCCCAATAAACAAAAAAATCTAGGTCACGTTCTTCCGCCTGGACCGCCTAGGCGGTAGTTTCGGGCAAATTATCGATCAAATCCCCAGAAAAACCAAATGGAATTGACGGCGGCTCAATGGAGTTACGACTGTGGCTGTCACTTGCGACTTATTAGGATTTTTAAGAAGATGATGAATAATAACTTTTAATTAATTTAATACTCTCAAATTCAACATTCACACGTTAATCTAAACATTTGGCCCAATACATCTCATTATGCTTAAATCTTTAAAACACACGTCATAAATTTAATAAAATATTTTATTTAAACACTTTAAGTGCAACAAGAAAAGCGGTTGAATATATATTTAGAAACGAAGCAACGCATAAATTTAGTAGCTTTTTGAGAGGGAGAGAGCTTTCTAGGAGATTAGGGAGGGCTCTGAGTGATTGTATTGGGCCTTCGGGCCTCAGTGTTATTTTTTGTGAAGCCATGGACTTCAATGAATCAAAAAAAATTGTTGATTTTGCAAGAAATAAAATATAAAATAAATAGCGGCCAAAAACAGAGATTATGAAGCAGATGGATCGTCAGAAAATTTCACTTTATATATCATAAAAAAAAATTCACTTAATATAAAAACCACAACTTCTCTGCTGCGTAAACCCTAGCGAGCCTGGTCTTTTCGGAAACCCCTACATTCGATTCAACTCAGACAGCATCGCTCAATCGACATACGCAATGGCTCGCAATCATCTCCCTCCATCTGTCAATCGGCCCGAAGAATCGGAATCTGAAGACAAAGAGGACGAGGAGGGAGTAGAAGAAGAGGACCAAGTCGTTGCCGATGAAGTAAATCGGAAGGAGGCGGGATCGGATGAGGAAGAAGAAGAAGACTTATCAGCGAAGACTACGTCTCAAGTCCGTGGTTTGTATTACGGATCTAATGGTGATTCAGGCAAGACGATCCCGTCTCCGTCTGTTTCTGATTTCGTTGTTAAGCAGAATTCAAAGATTGAGAAAGACAAGGAGCCAAAGAAGAAGAAGAGGTTGGCAGAGAGTCCTGAGTCCCGGGATAAGAGTCAGGTTAAGAATTTTTTTTCTCAGCAACAGCAACATATAATTGGATGAGAAACTGCATGTTTTCCCAAAGTGTTTTTGGTTCTGTTAATCAACAACCTCATTTACTGGGTTCTGTTAGTTCTCATCATGATTGTGAATTACAGGTTAAGAAGCCAAAGAGAGAGAAGAAGAAAGCTAATGGTGCTGAGAAAGATGTGGCTGTGGAGGATAGATCAAAAAGATCTGTCGGAGGTCAGAGGATTTGGGGTGCAGAGGATGAGCTGAAGTTACTGACTGGAATGCTAGAATACAAGCAGGAAACTGGTGTTGATTTTAACACCAATTTGGAAGCTTTTTATGAGTATATTAAGGGATCTCTGAATGCTGTTGTCGATAAGAATCAGCTCACGAATAAGATTAGAAAGTTGAAGGATAAGTACCGCGATAATGCCCTGAAGGAAGCTAATGGTAAAGCACCTGTGTTCTCCAAGGATCATGAAGCTGAGGCATATGACCACTCAAAGAAGATATGGGGAGGCAAATCTGTTAGCCGAGAATCTCAGGGTGCCAAAAGTAATCCAAAAGCTATAACAAAAGCGAGTGTCGCTCCAAGTGCCCCTATTATAGAAACGGTTTTTGCATTACCTGTTCCTGAACTTGAAGTGAGTAAAAAGAAAGTAATCAGTGGCAGTGCTAAGGTAGCTAGTAGAGCGCGTAATCGTAAGGTGTCGCGAAAGATGGATTTAGGTGGAAGTGATGTTGAAATGAAAGACTACATTATTCCTATGCCTGCAATGGAAGACAATTTTATGGTTAAGAAAGGGATGGAATTGGTTGAGAAGTCAAAGGTTGATGCTTTGAATGATAAATGGACAAAATATCAATTAGAACTTGCACAACTATATGCGAAAAAACTGGATTTGGTTATGGAGCGCACCAAGCTTATTTTAGATGCACTGAAGTCTAATCCGTAGGTAATTTTACTATTCACAGCTTATTTTGGTTATGGAGCACACCATGCTTATTTTGGTGCTCCGTCATTTTGTATTTTGAAGTACATTGAATTGAAAATTTCAACTGGGCGAATATAAGTTTCGTGTCTGTTATTTATTGCTTTCACTATGATTTAACTTTCCAGGATTCTATATTTGACATAGGAATATGATTTTCTACTCTGACTTTGTGTAAGCAGTTGGCATGGTTATGTGATGTTTAAAAAAAAATCATCAGTTCATATTCTTAATTATATATATTTGTTACAATTGTGGACATATAGCTTCAGTGATCCCTGCGATTTCACTTTGTCTTTGGCTCCCTGAATGTTATGGCACAGTTGTTCGTTGAATGTTTTAACTCCATCTTGACTAATCTACGGCCATGATTATATCGAATTAATTTGAAAATCACTCTAATCACTCAACTAAAATCACTGTATGAATCGTAAACCCCTTTGCGATTTCATACAGTTATTTCTATACAAGTGCAGGAGGACAGACTTGACTCGTAGAAGAATTCTTTACCTGGTCAGGGAGAGTCGTCGTGGATATTTTGACGAAACAGCTACGACTCCAAGCTCTTTGCTTGAGGCATAGGTATGACTAAAAAAAGATAGGTATCGGAATCGGATGTATGTGTCCATTCGTATTAACAGTTAATGTTATTGAAACTAGTTGATCCGAGAGAATCTATACTATACTAGGTGTTTCTTATCTTGATCACTTATGTTGCTACCAACAGATGGCATTCTGCTTTTGTTGCATCCTGGAAATATTTGATGTGAATGACTGATCATGTCTCATCTATTCAGAAATCTTCTACATATAATATATGCCATTTTGAAGATATAAGTTCTTTGTCATGCAACATTATGGAAGATATAAGTTCTTTATCGCTCAAAATGAGCTTTTGTTTTATTTTATTTGTGTTGAAGTTCACCAAGAGGGAAGTATCCTGGACAATAGGTGTGTACACCGTACAAATAAAACTCTTAAGTCATTTGTGTAATTTATGTTTTAGCTGGTTTTAGGAGGATGTAGCATCTGAAGTGGTCAAAGGTTAGGTGACTAAACTACTTGTAATTGTGTTGACTTAGCATGAGTGGAATTAATAGTGGTTGGAAGACTAGTTATCTATGATTGGGATGATGATGTGCATAGTGAGAAGTGTGATGATGATGTCATTGGTTTGAGTTTACAGTACAAACTGGTCAACAAACTGGCTACAGATACTTTTGTAAAAGAGTATGCAGTGATAACTTGACTAGCAAACGTTCATGATATGCTATATTTTCAATTAATGCTACATTGCCAAAGTAGATGTTCGTACCCTTGCAAACCCTGACTTTATTTTCCCAAATAAATTTCTTGCAACCAAACAGACTTTTTTTTTTAAAACAAATTCTTTCCCTCAGTTTTTCCTAGAGCCAAACAGAGTGTTAAGTTTTTTTTTGATGGACAAAACAGAGTGTTAGTTAAGAAAGGAAAAAAGCAGTCGAGTATAAAATAGATGCTAAGTAACGCCCGCCAATTTCAAAACTTTCAATCTTGATTTCTCCTTAGCATCTGAAGCAGAGTAAAACAGAGCTCTCACTTTCGTCAAACTTCCTCATCAATCCATCTGCTCTTCCTTCAATCAACATGGCAGGACACCACACCAATGGCCATATGAGCAACCCATCATGGGTACCCCTTCTCCCTTAATTGTTTCTTCAAATATCTTATTTGTGATGATGTAATCTAAAATGTAGCTTTCTTTGAATTGTAATTGCTGAACAATTCATGTTGGCTATTTACTCGATTATATCACAAGACGTTAGCTTTCTTTTTCCCTCTCTTTTTCATGGATGAATTCTGATTGTGAATATAAATCTTTGTAACCTTTTCCACAGACGATTTGAGGCAGTACTTCGGCCGATTTGGACGAATTATTGAATCGAAGGTTGTTAACGCTATAAGGAATGAGAAGCACAAGCATAAAATAATTCTGACAAACAGTGTAACTTCTCATTCCTTATAGTGTTAATTAACAACCTTCGATTCAACAACTCGTCCAAATTGGCTGAAGTACTTCCACAAATCGTTTGTGAAAAAGGTCAAATTATTGATAAATATTCACAATCATGATATTTATCGTAAAAACAGAGAGATAAGAAAACTACATCAATCAATCTTGTAATGTAACTCATGCTCAGTAAACAGTCAACATGGAATTTGTTTTGCTAATTACAATATTCTAAGAAGGGTACATAATTAGATTGCATCATTCAGTAATTAAATAAGACATTGAAGAATGAATTAAGAAGGTTATTAGGGGGTACCCGGCGGCCAGGAGCATATGTCATGATCGGTTGCTGATATGGCCGTTGATTGTGGCATCCAGCTGAAGAAGGCTGGCTGTTCTTCTTTCTTCTGGGTATTGCTGCTCTCTGCTTCCTTTAATTTATACTCTAATGCTTTTCTATGTTTCATAAGTAGCTTTTAAGAAACAAATGACCAGCAACTAAAAACAAGTTAAGTAATAACAAGTTAAGTAATAGACAAAAGCTAACATGTTGACCTAACTATAAAAGTTTCTTAAAAGTTTGCGAACGAATTTCTAAAATATGGGCATCATCTGCATTAAAGATTTCAGAAACCGGCCTTACTGTATTCCTCTGCTAGGATAGGCTCTTTGTTTGATTGCTATAATTAAGTGACCGCTCCCTGCATAAGAATTTGGGAGCTAAACAAATTTTGTAATGTTGATTAAATTCCGTAGGGATGAGATCTCATGAAAAGTGGATTTATCATGAGAAATAAAAATTTATTAGAGCCCTCCATATTGACTAATCTACGGCCATGATTATATCGAATTAATTTGAAAATCACTCTAAACACTCAACTAAAAATCATATTAGGGGGCAATTTGGTCAGGTTGATAATTCTTAAAACGGAAACGATGACGAAGACGAGCGCCGCCGATCTACTATCTCCAAATCATAGATTTAGGGTTTGGGATTGGGGTGCTTTCCGACTAAAATGCGTAGTAGTTACAAACGAAATTCGTAACAGTCACTATGATTAAAATGCGTAGTT
Source organism: Rhodiola kirilowii (assembly GCA_033675215.1). Classification (NCBI taxonomy): domain Eukaryota; kingdom Viridiplantae; phylum Streptophyta; class Magnoliopsida; order Saxifragales; family Crassulaceae; genus Rhodiola; species Rhodiola kirilowii. Next base: position 9,574,600 of record CM066193.1, on the reverse strand, counting down.
TCTAAATCAGAATTTGTAGTTTGTATTGGGGAGCTTTTCGACTAAAATACGTAACAATTACAAACAAAATTTGTAATAGTCACTATGATTGCTACGAATTTGAAACAGAAAGCTATGCATTATAATTGTATGCCTATCAAAAATTGCATATCTACACATTTTAACTAGAAAGCTACGCATTATAACAAATGATTATGTTACTTTGCAGAGTGTATGGTTCGTACGTTTAAAAGCGTAATGTTCGCAGTAACATGGTTACAAATGGGTACCATAATATTCATAGTTACTTTGCAGAGATAAAATGCGTAGCATTATATTTCTGGTAAATTAATCATAATGCGTATCATAATGTTATGTGTTATTCCTAATCTCTAACACATCATTCGTATCTTTTGTTTCAAAATTTCCTGTTTTGGCTCGAAGTTCGTAATTCACATGATACAACATGACAAACAACTACTGTACTCATCATAAAATTGGTAGCCTTGTATATAACATTCGTAGCCTTGTATATAAAATTTGTATCAATGTATATGAAATTGGTAGCCATGTATATAACATTCGTAGCACTGTTTGTGATGTTTCATTTGAACTACAATAAAATTATGTTTAGATTAATCAAAATGCGTATACACTGTTAAATTACTGTCCTCATTTTGGGAATCGTACACAAATCAAAATCCGTACCCAATAAAAGACGATTAAAAGATGATGCGAACGTCAAACGGATGAAGGCGACTAAGTCGTTGATGATGTAATCAATTCGAAGAAGGCATGCATCACACTCTGGCACAAATCGAAACATGATCAACAGAAAAAATCGATCGCGCTTGAATAGATTACTCAGCGAACAGGAACAAAAACAGATCGAAGAGTTACGAAAAAATAGGATCTAAAATAAACTGCTATTACCGTTATACCTTTATAACTATATTTAAGACGTAATAATATCCAAAATATTCCATAATTTATGAACCGTGAGATTTTTGATCGAACAAGTTAAAAGCATTTCTCATTCTCATGATTTTGGCAACTTCTCATATCCTTATTCTGTTCATACGTCGTACTTGGCTTATTTAACATCAAATTGAAGTTTAACAGATTTATCACAAGCATATCGACTACGGCCCTATGCATAAAATACCGCAAATTTTCCTAAAATGCCCATAAATGAAAATTTCATTCTTTTTCTACTCAAACTTTCAAATTACATTCCCATGATACTCACTTTTTACAAGGCGCCGTTGCTAACGGCGCCTTAGATTTAGGGCGGCCTTGTGGACGGCGGTTCGGTCCTCGTGGCACATTTAAGACAAAATAAAAATGTCATTGTACACTATTTGACAACTAGACCAAAACCGCTGTGTCTAATGGCGTCTAACAACGAGCCACCGTTTAGGACAGCGGTGTATGTAACTCAGAGGCCAGGTATATTCACAAAACTAAGGCGCTGTCTCCAAGAGCGTTTTATAGTTAAGTCGTTGTTTGCCACAGCGGTCAAATAAAATTTTACAACTCAGAGACTGGCATAATTTGCAGGGCTTAACTGCTGTAAGAAACGGCGGCTTAGTGAAGGAAAATACGTAGCCGCTGTCCATGACCTTAAATGAATCAAAATTCAATTTGTTTTATAGACCTGCACAAATCGGGTTCGGGCCGGGCTCGGGCCGGGCTATTTGCTATTTTATAGTCCATACAACCGGGCCGGGCTAAACCCGCCCGTTAAAATTATGTCCAAGCCTGCCCATTTACTGGATCGGGTTACCTATCGGGCCAACCCGGAACAAATATATGTTAATACATATTTAAATTTCTTGTATAAATTGAATAAAAATAAACAATTCCCTGTGCAAAAACAGTACATTTTTATGTCTAATGATGTATAATAATAGATTAACCAAAACATTAATAAAATAATGTCCATGATTCAAAATTTGACAGACTCACAATACAAATGTATCAAATTGTGTATCATAATAAAACCACAGTCTGTGTTTTAATGTTTAGTGTTTATTTTTCTTTTTATTTTTTGTTCTTTTTTTATTATGATACACAATCAGATTAAACACTAATTAATAATAATCATTAGGTTTAATTTTTTGCGGGTTAACGGGCGGGCTTTTTAGCCCGGTCGGGTTAAAATAGGTGTCCAGACCCGTCCCTAATAGAAATACGGTCCGGGTCGGGCCGATTCGTCGGGCTATAATATATGTCCAATCCCGTCAAAATGACCGGGCGAACAGATCGGGCCGATCGGGCTGGCCCGGATTTGTGCAGGTCTACTGTTTTACCATGAACCAACTTGCATAAACTCTTACAGATGCATTAATAACCCTGTCATTGAACACTAGGAATTCATCACCAAGATCATAACCACAGTATGAATACATAAAACAAAAACGATCACTTTCAAAAATGTACATCATCGTTATATTTCAAAACACATTAATGTCGATATTTTATGAAGGAGTGTAATACTGTGTTGTTCTTCTAATGCGTGTAGATGCCCTTCGTACTGGACTTCGTTGTGAATCTGCTTGAGTCACTTGTGAGGGGCCAACATCGTCTCTAGTTTGCGGCAAGTGAACTCCGTCATCCGAATCTAAAGTCACATAAAAAGGGTAGTTCGACATAAGAGGCGTACAAACAATGATTCCGAAAAAATAAATTCCCATACCACTGTTAATATGAATTGATGGCACATCAATATCCAAAGCACGACTGATGCAGACAGATTAGCGAAAAATCAGGATTGTGGTGAAATAGCTGGATTGGAGTTGCCGGTGTCCGGTTTCAGCCCATAATACCTTATTTTGAGCGGAACGGCGTGGCGATCAGAAATCACGAGCTTTGATCGTGAAGTATGAGCTTTTCGAGCCATCCGGGATCGTTTCCTATTTTATTTTGAATTTTTAATGTTTTTAGAAATTTTCGGTTTTTAGTAATTTCTGTATTAGGGGTTCGTTTTATTTTCCTATTTAAGTAAACTTATGTAATTTCATTCGGCAGCTTTTGAATAATGAAAAAAAATAGAATTAGGGTTTTTCCTAATCCCGGCTTTCTCTGCGTTTGCTCTGCGTTATCTGGTATCAGACTACGATGGTCCTGCGCGATGGCTAGAGGTAGACCCAGAGGCGGTGCTGCTACTGTGGATCGTGATATCGAATATTTCGAAGTTCGTGAGATTACTGACCTGCGCCGGCAGGTTGACTATCTAACTCGCCGTTTGGGCGAACTTGAAGCCCATCATGTCGATGCCGACATCGTGGCTAAGGATAACCTGTTCGCGGAGCCAAACATTCAGCGTGACCGACGGTGGGAGCTTGGGTTCCGAGTTGATATCCCTGTCTTTGATGGCGGAGAGATGGGGCATCGTCAAGCGGAGTGCTCCCAGGGCTGCGGAGAGACTGGGCATCGTCAAGCGGAGTGCCCTAAAGTTTCGAGTTCCCGTGGACTGTTTACGCATGATGCTCCCGAGGATGTCCCTGTTCCAGAAGGGGATCCTGTTTTTGATGTATATGGTGATGACGTGGTTGAGGAAGAGCATGATCAAATAGAAGCTGAAACATTGTCAGAAAGAGCACTGCAAGCTCCTGTCCTGAAGGTAAATATTGTTGAAGATTTATCGGAGAGTATCATACAACCCAATGTGGAAGGTATAGACCATACAGCTATGGTAAACGATGTGCAAGCGGATGACTCTGAACCAGAGGGAGAAACAGTTGAAGGTGTCAATGGTGATTTGCCATCTATGGTGCCTCTCGAATCAGATATGAATTCAGGAGGTCTATCGGGTCTTATAGGAACAGGTAATGATCATCTGAAAGTGCAATTTGGCTCTTCGCCCAAGGAGCATCATGATTATCATTCAATGGAGTTATGCCTTGGCCAGGTAGATGCCTCAAGTCACGCAGAAAATTGCAAATATGGGAGTGACAATCATGTTGACGCTGTTGCACGCAAAGGCTCAAATTTGGCGTTGGAAGGTGGATTGGTGTATGGTGCTGTTCCCCGCGAGCGTTCGGACTTATTGACCCTGCCTAGACATGTTCGCACTTCGGATGTGTTCAAGGTTAAGCATTTGATTCTGTTTCAAGGTGCGTCTTCTGATACAGGGATGAGTTTGGATTCGAGGACGATTCTCTTCGACCCGGGAGGGGATGATGCAGACAGATTAGCGAAAAATTAGGATTGTGGTGAAATAGCTGGATTGGAGTTGCCGGTGTCCGGTTTCAGCCCATAATACCTTATTTTGAGCGGGCGTGGCGATCAGAAGTCACGAGCTTTGCTCGAGAAGTATGGGATTTTCGAGCCATCCGGGATCGTTTCCTATTTTATTTCGAATTTTTAATGTTTTTAGAAATTTTCGCTTTTTAGTAATTTCCGTATTAGGGTTTCGTTTTATTTTCCTATTTAAGTAAACTTATGTAATTTCATTCGGCAGCTTTTGAATAATGAAAAAATAGAATTAGGGTTTTTCCTAATCCCGGCTTTCTCTGCGTTTGCTCTGCATTAACGACCCTCTCCAATTTTCAAAAGGTCGGAATGTGTAGCATGAAACATATCATGCAATACTCTCTTGGTATCCATTTCGGTTGTTTTAAAGAACAACCCAGCAATTGCCTTGCAGTTGCGCACTAATGACGCGACCTGTATAAAGATTTAACTTGGAGTTACAAGCTATATTTTCTACATATAATGAATTAACACTATGATTAATTTAAATACTTACCATGACATAGTGATCTGGTCCTGATGGGCGGTAAGGCTCCGGAGTATCAACAGGTGGTTGAATGCGCTTACGAGTCACAGATAAATACCAAGAATAGTATGCATCAAGGTACGATACACCTATGTCTGGCTCACCAATAACAATCCTCTGAGCACGATCACTCCAAATGTCTATATAGCCTTGCAATTCCTCATCGACGGGTTGATTAGTTCTTCGGATGTGCATATGCATCTCTTTATGACTTTCAGGTGGAGATGCTGGAACCGGCTGTCTCCATCCAAAATGACGGAGAACTCACGATGGGTAGTGCATCTCAGCGACGTGAAAACATATTAGAGGAACTTCAGCCCTCCAACTATCCCTGTCGGATATGCACAATGGATTAAGTGTGGCGAGAATCTCATCCTCGTATGGAGTCCATATGTCATCGTTGGCTTCTTGTCGGTCCAACAAATCACAGAATAACATCAAGACCTGATGAGATGTTTGGAGGTATGACTTGGGGACATTCCATCTGCAGAAATGTAATTAATATTTAAAATACGCATCAAATGTTGGATAGTAGAAAAAGTTAAAAAAAAATATAAATGACTTACTTGTATCCTAAAATTGGTCGCCGCATAGGATCAACATCTGCACCGGGAAGTGGAGCCGGAACAGCAAGCTTCCTCGGTCTACCAATGGTTAGATGTTCCCAAGGTCATAGCTGTAGCAGAATAGCACACCCAGTGAGATGCGTGTGCTTTGACTCACACGCATAGCACAAACTGCGGTACATGTACGCCAATACTGCAGCACCCCAACTGTTGTTCGAAAGAGAGTCCAAGTCCGCCAGAAGGGGTAGATAGTGGAGGGATATCTCACTGCCCGAAGAAGCTGGTAGTAGAGATGACCTCAACATCAATAGAATGTATGCCCACGCATATCTCTGTATATCTACCTCAGTAGCCTCTGGTGGAAGTGTCTGCATATGGTCTCTGAACCAAGTGCGTCGAACTGTGGTATCTCTCTTCCCGTGCAATGGTACTACTCCCAACAGATGTTCATAAAGAGGTGCATAATCTTCGACCTCCTGGTCTGTAGTCACATCTCTGCCCTCAATAGGTAGTCCGGTCAACACTCCAACATCCTCTAAAGTGATGGTCATCTCGCCATTACGTAAGTGAAAGGTATGCGTCTCAGAACGCCATCTCTCCACTAAAGCTGTCATAAAAGACCAATCAACCTCGTAATTCCGCATGTAGTACCACAGACCAAATCTGGCCCTAACAATGTACGGTAGTATGCGCTCACCTGCCTCCCAACTAATCCCTTTACGACGAACGGTAAATAAATCTGTGTTCTGCACAATAAAAGATAGCAGATAGTTAGCAAAATGAGCATACTGTCAATGAAAGACGGCAGATAATTTTTACTAACCGATGTTTCCCAAATACGATTTGATCGATGAGTGGGCTGCTTATAAAGTAACGTCTTATCAATGGGACCTGGATCGACTATATGTCCAACATCCAGTAACAATGTATCCTCTCCACCTAAGCTCAATGATGGAGATGGGACATCATGCATCAACGTATCACGGTTGTGTCGTGGCATATCTGTAAAATATCAAGCGAAAATATTCAAGCAAAGTAACATAAGTGCGGAGTTTCTTGTCCAAGCATGGAAAATAACACAAAGGAAAAATTTATTTCTATTATATATAATGTCCAAGGCTACAAAGTGTATTCATGAAATACATTTTACCTTTTACAAAAGGACATGGAAAAAGATAAAAATCCTATACAACTCCTAATTCACTATAGGAACCGAAGTACAAGATCGCTTTGTGTGACTGGCAACACAACATATCGAACACTTGAAGATTCTCTTTGGCTTCGTAGGGGGTTGGTCACTAGTAGATGGATCGTCCACTAGTAGATGGTCACCATTTTGCGTCCACGGGCCTTGGTCCATTTCGTTGTGTCTTCGCTTTGTTGGATGTCTTCCTTTTTTTACTCTTTTGAATTGCTTAGATGGAATATGCTTCGGTCCAGCATACGCATTCCAATGTGTCATATCCGATTGTGGATTAAATGTTTGTGCTCACGTGTCCACATACGCTTGCGTTGTAAATTCATACGCCACGCAATCATGAATGGATAACCCTTCTTGTGCACACACGGCTAGCGCGTGAACGCATGGGTAATGAAACAATTGTCATTTTCCACAACCGCAAGTCTTCACTTACATACAAACATCATGGGCGCATGATTTTGATTTCGTTAGAACGGACGCTATACCTTTACTCCGATCATACATTTGAACCTCATTTTGTCCACCTTTCACTAGATTTGTATTGTTCAAGTTCTCTATCATCGGAACAAGGTACTTGTTGTGACCCATCAATTGATCACGTCGCTCGATAAAATAAGAATTGGCTTACTTGAATGTAAAGTGAACGAGAGCAGTGATGGGCAAATCACGGCAAGGAAAAAGCACATGATTAAAAGATTCAGACTGGTTAGTCGTCATAGAACCCCATCTTCGACCTCCAGTATCATAAGACAAAGCCCATTTCTCAAGATTTACTTTCTCCAACCACTTTACGGCATCTGACTTTTCTTTCAACAACTCTTTGAAATCTTTAAAACGATTACAAAACTTGATTTGTTGATTTTTCTTAGCAATGTTGGTTAGCAAGTCTCCGTGGGCTATAAACTTCACCTTTTGATTCAAATTGGACGCAAAATGCCTTACGCAAATACGATGATAAGCCTTCGGTGGCTTCCAATCATCTTCTTCCATCACTCACATTATTCATGTATGCATGTCAGAAATAATACATAATCCTTCTCGTTGTGTGATACCATTTCTAATGCACGTCATAAACCACTTCTACCTCTCTACGTTTTCACTCTCTACTAATGCGTAAGCAATCGGAAGAATCCCATGTTCTCCGTCAAAAGTGACCGCAATCATTAATACCCCTTTCCACTTCCCGATCAAATGAGTTGCGTCAATAGAAATGACAGGACGACAATGCGTGAAACCATTAATAGCCGGACCAAATGCCCAAAATACCCTATTCATACTTACTTTTCCACTATCTAGCGTTGATTTATCCCAATAAACAATGCTGTCGGGATTACTCTCTTTAAGCATGTCCATGTATGCCGGTAATATTTCAAACGATCCTTCCCATTCTCCAAATAAGTAGATAAATGCCTTTTGTCTGGCTTTCCAGGCTTTGATGTAAGTTATCTTGTACCCATACTTTGAAACTATTAACTTCATCACTTGCTTAGGAGAATATCTCAAATCCTCTTGGAGTAAGTCTTTTATGTCCATTGTAATAAAATGTTTGTTGAAATGGACGTTGTCAAGCCGGACAATATCAACCTCGCATGTATGTTTGTCATTTTCGTATTTAATAATTCTCCACATACCCTCCTTATTCTTCTTAGAAGCTCGTAGTTCCCATTGACATTTATCCTTACCTTCGCGACATTCGAGAGTGATTCGTTTTGTATCAGAATTTATAGTGTGATACTCGCGATAGTGTTTGATATGATATTTCCGACAAGCATGTATAAGTAACTCCTTTGTCATAAACATACCCCCTTCACAAAGCTCTTTCATGTTGAATTTGTTTATAGGACACCCGTGGTCATCAATAACCGGATGATTCATCAAAGCGGAGACATCGTTGAATGATGGGAAATTCTATAAGGAATGATCTTCTTCACCCCCAATTGGTACTTCAACGTAGCCTTCCTCACTAACATTATTCATATTTTCCATATTTTCTCTGTCATACTCGTCGTTCAAAGGAACTTCAAATCTCTCTATAGATGACATTGTCATTTGGTCGCTTTCATCACTAACCATTGCTAAAACATTTGACATAAGGATAAATTTTGTATATTGGACATTGGTACCAATACTAATTTAAATGTAACTATATTCATTATTGACACTAACACCACAATCCAATACTCCTTGCGAACCAATTCAAATAAACTAAATAGACCTAACACTGTACACTATGGCTGAATGTAAATGTTTGTTCCCAGAATCAAATCAATAATCAGTCCACAGTAAATGTTATTTGTAGGCATAATCTAAAATCTAAACAAGAAAACGCCTAAACAATTCTAAAAAACGGAACTTTGAGTGTTTACTTTAGTAGATTTTGAATCAATTAAGCAACAAACGAACGGGGGTGGAGCCGGCGACAACGACAGCGACGGTGACGACTTCGTTGTCCAATGATGAGTGCGATCAGCGAGGTTACAGTCGGAAGATGGGGATTTCGGTTGGGGGGAGCGATTTAATCAAAAGGGATGCTTGAATCTGCGTCTGTTATTATACCTAAGCCGCTGTTTGAAGAAGCGGCTTAATTTAAAATGCCCCGTCAGCAATGAGTCATCATTGTTTTGTCTTAAATGTGCCACGAGGACCGAATCGCTGTCCACAAGGGCGCTCTAAACCTAAGGCGTCATTAGCAACGACGCCTTATAGAAAGTGAGTAAAATGAGAATGCAATTTGAAAATTTCAGTAGAAAGAGAATGAAATTTTCATTTATGGTCATTTTAGGAAATTTTCCTAAAATACCCCACTGAATTTCCATAAAACAAGTCATATAAAGCCTTGTTGGAGATTTTAAGAGACCCAATGTATATTGGACAAATTTATTTTTATTTACAATAAATGAAACTTATACTTATTAATAAGTTCAACATGAGAAGCGCTCAAATGAGGCAGGCTTCGGTAGAATGAGGCACGTGAGGCACGATCTTAGTCATCCATCAACCCGTGCATTGTGGGTGCGCCACGTGGCAAATAGTAAAACTCACTACTTCGTAGTGTGAACGCGTTTGGCGGCTCGTGCCACGTGGCTTCGTCACGTGCGTCCGATCAACTCGATCAACGACTCGGATCGTGCCTCACTGCCTCATTCTACCAACCCTGCCTCAACCGACTGCTCCACAGTTCAACATAATTTACCTATAAAGCATGATGGAACATGGAAGACACGTTAACGTACCCGATTAACCATGTTTGATAAATAAATATTGTCAAAACATTGATGTCAGGTCCACCGACACAAATCTTCATACTCCAGGTTCAGGTACGGAAGCAACATGGTATAGGGGCGACACTTGCACCTCCGGATTGGTTGAAAACAGGGGCGGACTCAGGACTCAAGAGAGGGGGTGACAACCGAAAGCAGACTATATCATTAAAAACAATTATCATCGTTTAAAATTTGTTTATTCCATTAAAATAAAAACGTATCATTTCCATATCACGAAAGCTGATATTATTGAATCATTGCTAAACATTATATTTATGTCTTTCTCAATATTCATAACTAAGCAGTATGACGAGAAATTCCTCTTATTGTGAAGTGCACTTTTTACTATATTTACTCTTGAAAAAGAGTATTGAACAAAAGCGTGGAAATTGGAAGAGTCGGGATATGAGATATCACCTTTTACTCAAGAATAAACCATGTTTGATATTTTTGTCCTCGTCAACCATTGACATAATTAAGAAAATGATCAATTCCATAATTCGCTGTTGACTGGAAAAGTATTTACCCTTACGATTGCCTAATGTTAACTTGTGGGTGTGGTGGAGACGTGAAATGGAATTTTGGTGTTTGGGATAATTTCTAGTTATATTGTATATATTGTAATTTAATTTGACTATATGTATTTTATATAAATTTTATTATGTAAACAATTTGGAAACAAGTGGGAGTGACAGGAGCCACCCTCATCAAGGGCTGGTTCCGTCCCTAGTTGAAAATATATTTTTATAATGTTGTTAATATATATAGGCAAATCCATTTCACCCGCACAGCCATAGCGAGTCACTCATCCGCGACTGGCCGATCCCGAAAGCTAATACAAGTTAGAATATCACTTCATCATCGGTCTTGTAAATTGTTTCAATTAGGATTCTTTATGGATTTGAACATTTATTTTGTAATTAGGATTTGATTGTAAAGAGTTATGTTTATACGTGTGTACCTGGGTGAGGTTTTGCAGCAATCAAGTTCTTGTTTTGAATCTTTTGATGAATGATGATGACCCATCTCTCAATTAATTTTGTCATAAATGGTGTTCGTGAATAAAAGCTTAAACTCCTTCTCGAAAAATTGATTGTATAAACAACATCTTAATCAACAGAAATAGTTGGCGGAAGTAATTTTACAATCATCTTGATTTAAAATCTGTTTGTGCAATCACCATACGGGCAGGTCAGTCCTGCTATTGTTGCGTACATAACAAGAATATCATCGATAAAAATTAATCCAATGAGCCTTTTTATTCGATTAAATTCCAATGATTTGTTTAGCATTTTATAAATATTATCTAAATTAAGTATTTGTTTAAATTTCTTTTTGTGTGTGTTTTTGATAGAAGTATCTTCAATCACAGGAAATGAAGCGAAATTCTCCCGCTTTCTTTAAAATGAGCAATAGAAAGTAGAAACCAAAATACTAAACAGCCCCAAAAGAAATGTAAAATTACATATATCACCCCGTAAGTTTAATTGTTCTTCCCCTCTTCCCCGCCTTCTTCCAAATATTTCTTCTTCCTCCTCTCCGCCGAAGCAAACAAACAAATCACGAAAAAACACGTGGCATAGACCGCATGCACTTTCCAGTTGGTCTTCGGCGGCTGGTGCAGCACCACCCTATGAAAAACCGCCACGTAGTAATGAAGGCCCACAGCGAAGCCAACGATTGTCTGGCCCAGGCCCAACAACTTCAAGCCCAGCCCAGTTTTCGTCAAGAACACCAGCAGCAGGTACATCACTAGAAGCAGCAGATACATGACGTAGCAGAGCGTCTGCAGAATCTGAAGCGCCACGTAAGTCGACTGTGACGTGGCGAAGAAGAAGCGGAGCGGCTCGAGGCCGGTGACGACGGCGGAGAGGGAGAGGATTGAGAAGTAGATGGAGAGGTAGATGTTGATGAAGATGAGGAGCTTTTGTAAGGAGAAGTAGGTTTTGATGCGGGAGATGAGGAGGGAGACGAGGATGAGCGGGAGAATGATGAAGGCGAAGGAGACGAAGTTGGCGGTGGTGGAGGCGTATTTGGTCCCGAGGAGTGATTTGAAGTTTCTGGTCATTTCTTTGTTGGCTTTTGTGAGGTATGCTTTGGAGGTTTGGGAGATGGATTCGAGATCGGGGAAGAGTGTCTGCTGGAATTTGGATGGAAGGTCTCGAAAATCGGAGACTAAGTCTTCTTCCTCGTCTTGGTCGATCCAGCTCGGTAGTGTTGATTTCTGAACGCGGCTTGATTTTGGCTTCGGAGGTTGCTTCTCTTGGGGTTTGGATTTGGTGTCGGTTGACAGGTCGTTGATTTTTTTGATCTTTGGAGCCATGGTTGAATTTTGTGAACTGAGGTTTTTGATCTTGCTGGTTTTGTTATTTGGCGATGTTGAGCTGATGAGATCTGGGGATTTCTTGGTTAGGAGGGAGCTGGATTTTGTAGGGTCAGTTGCCTTGGATGTTGAATTGCTGAGCTTTTTGGATTTGCTGGTGAGCAGCACGGTGGAATTTTTGGATGGTAGCTTGGAGCTTGAAATGGTGGAATTGAGCTTTTTCAGCTTGGGTTTAGGTGGTGGCAATTGATCTGAGGTGGGAGTTGATTTTTCAAGTAGCTTGGATTGGGAGGTGGTAGTGGATTTAATCTTCTTTGGTGGTGGTTTAGGCTTGTCTTCTTCATCCTCCACTAATTCAGCCTTTATCAGCAATCTTCTAACTCCAAGTGGCTTTTTTGTGTGAACTTGCTCCTCAATTGATGTTGATGATGATATTGCATTGGAGCTGAGCAGTACAAGAGCAATGCAAAACTGTAGCAATAGTACCTTACTGCTGGCACCCATGTGGGGTTTCCGTATCTTTGGAGATCTGAAGCTTCAAGAGGCCAGAGACAGCAGAGTAGATCTCAATATGAGGTGAATGAGCTTCTACAAAGTGTAAAGGCCACAGAGATAAGAAAACTGTTTATGGAGCTGTGCTGTGTATTTGACAACTATGTGTGAAGTGAGAAGCATGAGACTGAAGGATGTAAAATGAAGACTTTATTGAAAAAGTGGTAGAATTAATGAAAGGTGAGGTCACATCACATGGGAGCAGAGTGCAGAAATGGACAAGGTTAGCTCCCCTATATATTCTGCATTAACGCGTTTTTAGATATATGAATAGCTTTGGACTGAAATTTCCTTGAAGTCTGCATTCACTCACCATCACATTTGACGGTGGCATGCTCAACTGTTTCAGAGTACTCGTAGAATGGAACAGGGAACAAAATGAGTGACCCTTTAACATTTTACCTGATGTTAGGCCAAAAAGATAAAACAAATCAACAAAGTGGGAATGCAATGAAGATCTAATAGCAGGGTCATGTAGGCAGTCAACTATATCAACTACCATCTATAATTCAGCAAAGTCAACTACACAAGCCTAACAAGTCCATTAATTTAGTTGAAGCTTAGAAAACCAGTAACAAATTCTCATCAATTCTACCAGTCATTGACCCCAATTTTCACTACTCATAAAGCACCATCTTTTCACTAATAATCTATGTTAAATGCTTTAGTCAGACAGGTTGATCTGGGCAAAACTCAGTGTAAATTGTGGGTTTTGATCTCTAATAATTTCCACCAAGGACGTTTTCTTGGGTTCTTCAAGCCAGGTTGTTGATAAGGAATGCTAGCATTTAAATCCAAGTTGTGACAAGGAAAGGGCATGGGGGACCATGAATATTCTATACCGACATCATTAACATCATCTGTTGCATTTTTGTGTGAGTACCATGTGTGTTCTTTTGGCTTGGATTTCATGTAATTTAGTTGTATTTTGGTTATTATGGCTGATGGCTCTAGAAAGATTAAAAAAAATTTGGGTAGTGGGATGAAACATTTGTTGAATCTGTATATCTGAATATTATTGTAAATTATGCAGCTTTAATGAAAATTACGCTGAACATTCATACGTAGCAAACTGAGCATGCATATATATCAGTCTGAAAATAAATACATGAATATGAACATTGACAAATTTCGAAACAGATAAGGAAATAGGACAACAAACCGAGATGTTGATTCAGTCACGTCGATGACGCTGTCCTTAAAGCTGTATTGCCTCCCGTAGGTGCTGGGGTCTGATGTCAATGAGCTTCCCAGGATGAAAGAATCTCAGCAAGCGCTTGAGCTCCGTAGCCTCGCTGATCGAACCTATTCGATCTTTCACTATCACTGATCGGAAATAGAAAAGGGAGGCGAGTATGTGGGGAAGAGAATTGTGTTTTCAATCTTGTTTTTTCAGTGAAGATTAGACTTCCTTATATAGTCTCGAGTGGAACTGATCACAACCTAAAGATGTGGAAGGTTAGCAACTAACCACGAAGTCATCACGACTTGGACTGCCCACGAAGTTAGGAAACCGTCCAACAAACCAAGACTCAATCAGTGTTGATATTTGAATCAAAAATCCCACGACTTGGTTCGAAGACCAAAAATCCCCCTTGTGCACCCGCGTAGGAGTTTTGGAAGACTTTTCCTTAACAACTTAATAACCTTGAACTTGAGATTATATAAGAACATAACATGTTCCCCTTTAGTTTCCAATGTGGGATATAAGCATTTCACTTAAGTGAAATCCAACTACATATCAATCCCTACCAAAGTCAAGTTTGATGAGTTTTGGTCCAACTTTGGCCATCGATTTTTCATTCGATATAGCTTCGTTTTTGGCAATTCAACATTCGATTTTATACCTTTCAACTCAAGGTATTTTAATCTAATTTTATCAACACGATTCGAGATGTCCTCCACGCTCAATTTTAGGTCTCAAATGTGGCGCATTACCATTTTCTTCAAACGTTTAAACACACATTTTCCAACAATCCCCCACATGAAGAAAATCGAGTGGTGAAAACAAATAAAACAATAATCCTCGACAATCAAACTTGACTCGATGTGGTGATAGCTTCTACGGATAATATCTGCACAGGATAGGTAGGTTAACCCCTTGAATCTTCCATTGGGATAACAAGATCTCTTTACTGACTATTCAGTAGACGTGATGTCCTTGAACTGTTCGTCTTATACTGTAAACGAAATCATGTTCCCACAGATATTATCCTGATCATTATTCAATTCTTACTGGTGGGCTCAATTTGGTCATGATACCCCTTTCCTGGTTCTGTAAGAGTTTCTAAAGAATTAAGCCCTTTTAATTCTCCTTTGAGGCGACCCCACTTTTTCTCACATAGGTGATTCTTTCTTAAAGTAATCCCGCGTTACCCATTTGAATCTCACTATTCAATTTACTAGAATCATTAAAAGCTTTGAGCTTAGCCTCGTGCGGGAGTCACTGTTTTATGAAGGAATAGGAATGGGGGTTTGCCCCCACAGTGACCTCACACAGTCTTAGCAGGTCGGTTGTCCCTTTGAACCTAGTTCTTGGGATCTTCAATCATCATGGTAGGGTTTTCATTTGCCTCGACTTTTAATGCCCAAGGGCTTAAGCCTATGTTTTGATTTTAGCAATCAAAAGGCTTCAGTCCCATTCCTTAGTCGTATTCTCTAGTACATTAGACTGCCTATTACTCTCGAGTATCCCACTTGAGAGATACTCTCCCCTTTGTTTTTAGACAGGTGTTGGTTCATATCTATAGGAGTTTTATAAACTCCTACACTCTCTTTCCCAAATTTGTCTAAAATCTTATCAACGTAGTGTGACTGGCTCAAGATAAATTCATCTACCGTCCTTGTAATTTTAATCCCTAGAATTACATCAGCCAGACCTAAGTCTTTCATATCAAACCTTGAGTTTAACATGGACTTAGTGGATTTGACCATTTCTTCATTGTTTTCCACAATGAGAATATCATCGACGTATAAGCACAAAATCACATAATCGAGTTTAGTGTTTTTGCTGTATACACATTTGTCACACTCGTTAATTTTTAATCCGTTTGACAATATTACTTTGTCAAATTTCTTATGCCACTGTTTTGGTGCCTGTTTCAGACCATAGAGAGACTTAACTAGTTTACAGACCTTTCTCTCTTGTCCTGGCACTTTACAACCCTCAGGTTGTTCCATATATATCTCTTCCTCAAGGTCTCCATTCAAGAAAGCAGTCTTCACATCCATTTGATGAACTTCTAAATTGCGCAAAGCTGCAATGACAATTATCATCCTTATAGATGTGATCCTTGTCACTTGTGAGAATGTATCAAAGTAGTCTAGACCTTCCTTTTATCTATATCCTTTGATCACAAGTCTCGCTTTGTACTTTTCAAAAATACCGTCTACTTTCATTTTCTTAGTAAAAATCCACTTGGAATCAAGTGGTTTACATCCCTTAGGAAGATTAACTAACTTCCAAGTATGATTTTGCATAATGGAGTCTAGTTCACTTTTTATGGCTTCTTTCCATATAGGACCATCAATAGAGCTTATTGCTTCATCATATGTACGACGTCCCGCCTCAACCATAAAGGTTAAAAAAGCAGGTCCATACTAATTTTCAACCCTTGCTCTTTTGCTTCTTCTTGGTTCCTCCACATTTGTATCATCCTCGAATACTTCTTCTTGTTGGTGATACATTTCAGTAGTATCTTCACCTATCTTATTGGGGGAACTCGATCGCATTTCTTTATAAGGAAATACGTGTTCAAAGAACGAAGCAGTTTTCGACTCTATAATTATGTTCTTGTGTATATCAGGATTTTTTGACTCATACACAATGAACTTATACGCATTACTATTCTGCGCATAGCCTATAAAGACACAATCAACTGTCTTTGGTCCTATCTTCATTCTTTTAGGACCGGGAGCCATTACTTTGGCTAAGCATCCCCACACTCGCAAGTGTTTGTAGGAAGGTTTTCTCCCTTTAATAATTCATAAGAAGATTTCTCTTTCTTCTTACGGGGTATCCGATTTAGGAGATAATTAGCCGATAATACGGTTCCCCCCCACATTTTCTGGGGTAACCTTGAACTAAGCAACATCGCATTCATCATTCTTTGATAGTGCAATTCTTACGTTCAGCTATACCATTCGACTGAGGCGAATAAGGTGGAGTAACTTCATGTATGATTCCCGTTTGTGCACACAGTGCCCCAAACGGTTCAACATATTCACCACCACGATCACTTCACAATCTTTTGATCTTTTTATTTAGTTAGTTTTCCACTTACAACTTATACATGTCAAATTTCTCTATTGCTTCATCCTTGCTCTTTAGCAAGTATATTGAACTATCATCTATGAAAGTTACGAAATACTTATTCCCACCTCTGGTTGGCATGAATTTCAAATCACATAGATCACTATGTATTAAGTCAAGGGGTTCAGTATTTCTTTCAACACTATGTTCGTATTAATTTTGCCTCAACGCAAATTTCACACTTATGTTCGGAATCAATTTGAAGTTTTGGTATACAATCCAATTTCATTAGATTCCTTATAGAGTCATAATTCATATGACCTAATCTACTATGCCATAAATTTGAAGATTCAAGGAAGTAAGCAGAAGAACTTTCTTTATTGATAGATTTGATAGCAATTACATTAAGTTTTCACATGCCATCTTTCACATACCCACGTCCCACATACATTCCGTTCTTAGAAAGAATGACTTTCTGAGACTCAAATACTATCTTAAAACCATGCGCATCAAGCAAGGGTCCAGATACTAAGTTCTTCCTAATGTCAGGCACATATGAGACATTAGTCAGCTTCAGCTCCTTCCCTGAGGTCATCTTCAAAACCACGCTTCCTTTTCCCTTGACTTCTGAGGTGGTAGAGTTGCCCATGTATACATTCTCTGCAGCATCAGTTAATTTCAACTCTGAGAAGGAATTCTAGTCAGAACAGATGTGGTGGGTTGCTCCAGTATCCAGCCACCACTCCTTGGGGTTGGAATCCACCAGACTCAGCTGAGAAATCACAGCTACTAGAAGTTCTACATCTACCTCAGTAACATTTGCATTCTTCTTCTTTTTCTGAGGCTCCTTGCAGTCAGCAGCTCTATGACCCTCATTGTCACAGTTGAAGCACTTGCCAGTAAACTTTAACTGCACCTTCTTCTTAATAGCCCCACCTTTGGGTCCAAGTTTGTTGAAGGGTTTCTTCCCTTTTGAGCTACCACCATGCTCCACTATATTAGCCCTCTCAGAAGGGAGCCTCATTCTCTTATCAGAGAGTCGATTTTCCTCTTCATTCTTGAGGCGAATAACCAAGTCTTTCATAGACATTTCTTTTCGCTTGTGCTTAAGGTAATTTTTGAAGTCCTTTCATCCCGAAGGTAACTTCTCAATGACTGCAGCAACCTGGAATGGTTCATTGACCTTCATTCCTTCAGAGTTCATCTCATGCATAATCAGCTGTAAGTCTTGCACTTGACTGGTCACAGTTTTTGAAACCACCATCTAGAATTCCAAGAAGCGGCCCACAATGTACTTCTTAGAGCCCGCATTCTCTGTTCGGTACTTCCGATCCAGTGACTGCCACACTTCCTTAGCTGAGCGTTTAGTACGGTACATCTTGTACATCACATCATTCAAGTTATTCAGCACATAATTCCGGCACAAGTACTCGCCATCTTTCCAGGCATTGTAAGCCATAAGTACTTGTTGATCAGACTCATTTTCATGTGCAGCTGGGAGTGTCCTCGGTCAGATACCGGGCCAACCCTAGTTGAGTCAGATAAAAGTGCATCTTCGGCTGCCACGTACTAAAGTCCTTTCCATTAAACTTTTCTGGCTTTTCAGCAGCCATTACAGCATCAGGCAGTTGTGCTACCGCACCATTTGGAACTGGACCCGCAGGTCCATTCCCGGCCGTAGCCATCATAACTGGTGGGGATGTAGCAGCCGACTCAGCAGCAACTGGTGGTGGATGGTTCTGCTGACATTCCATGTTCACTGATTGGATATTTTCAGACATTGCTACAACAGACAGATCTGTTAGTACGTTCAGATATGAACGAAGAACAATACAGCTTTAAGATTATTGAATCTGTATATCTGAATATTATTATAAATCATGCAGCTTTAATGAAAATTACGCTGAACATTCATACGTAGCAAACTGAGCATGCATATATATCAGTCTGAAAATAAATACATGAATATGAACATTGACAAATTTTGAAACAGATAAGGAAATAGGACAGCAAACCGAGATGTTGATTCAGTCACGTCGATGACGCTGTCCTTAAAGCTGTATTGCCTCCCGTAGGAGCTGGGGTCTGATGGAAATGAGCTTCCCAGGAACCGCATGATGCGGGCGCACACAGCCACACATACGCGGAAAACCCCCAAGGCCAAATCCGCCGTCGTCGACCAAAGTTTTCATCCCCTTGTGCACCCGCGTAGGAGTTTTGGAAGACTTATGCTTAACCTTATTAACCATGAACTTGAGATTATATAAGAATATAACATGTTCCCCTTTAGTTTCCAATGTGGGATATAAGCATTTCACTTAAGTGAAATCCAAATTCATATCAATCCCTACCAAAGTCAAGTTCGATGAGTTTGGTCCAACTTTGGCCATTGATTTCTCATTCGATATAGCTTCATTTTTGGCAATTCAACATTCGATTTTATACCTCTCAACTCAAGGTATTTTAATCTAATTTTATCAACACGCTTCGAGATGTCCTCCACGCTCAATTTTAGATCTCAAATATGGCACACCACCATTTTCTTCAAACCCTTAAACACACATTTTCCAACAACATTGGCCAAGAAATTCAACATAGGTTTGGACCTACTTATAAAAATGTGGGTCATCAAAACGGCGATTATTTTGTTCCGATCCCTTTCCTTAAACTATCCGTGTCCATAACTGCGACGTTAATATTTTATAACCATGCACTTTTTGTATACTTGTGTTTCCATTTGTTTGAATAATTATCAAAAGGCTATTATGGTTGGCTGATGGTTAAGGAGTCTCCTAAATCGATTCCCGGTGGCATCAATTCACACATTTTGTGAGAATTTCATTTGGCCTGCCTCGACCTGAACACTTTTATTCATCCCTTTGTGTTTCGTGGATGTCTTTATTCATTCCATTCGTCATGGACTTGGTATTCGGGTCTTGTGGAGTCAGTTGTGCCTGGGTGAAAATATCTGATGCATGATGTAGTCAGTTGGTGGGGTGCTCTGTTAAGATGCGAAGTTAGGATTTGATGATGGATCAATCCTACTTCGAGTGGTCAAATACATTCTTAAGATGATGTTAATGGGTAGCTGAGTCCGCTAAGACCAAACTGTATTCCTGAAAGGGGTACTATTTGGAGTAATTTTGAAGTTGATAGGTGGACGCCGGATCCTTGGAGAATGTCCACTAATAAACCGTTCGGTGAATCTTCTTTCCCATCATCGATTGTTTGATTATATCTCATGACTTATTTGATCTAGTGCATCTGGCTAATGACCCCAAAAAAATTCATCATCTTTCACACTCTTAAATTGAAAGGAAAAAAATATTATTGTTAAAATTGTATGAGAATATATCATAATGGACGGATATTTGTAGTATAAAATATTATGAAAATTGATAGTTTATTTTAATTCTTTTTAGTTCTTAAATCTTTTGGATAGAACCATTTCAAGATTTAAATTGAATGGCAAAAAATTCTTACACAAGAAACATGACACTTTCTAAATCTTATATTTATTATGACTACAAATGAAATCTGGTAGCCTAGTGATTAGATTTTAGTTTGAACATGAGATTACCAACTCCATGACCAAAAAAGAATCATCGATGTATTGTACGAGTTTTTTTGGTCATCTCTCATAACCTTTTCTCAGGAGTCAGGATTGACAAGTTCATTGGTGATCATGGTCTTACAATCCCAAATGATGCTATTAGGGCATATGCAGCGGCCGCATGCTCGACGGGATTTGGGGACGTTCGACGAAGGATTTTCGTGCAGCGGTGACATCCTCGTCGAGATCGCTTGTTGGAGGAGAATTTTCGGACGAGAACATTCGCTCAGAAATGCTAGACGAGAACGCCTGAGCGAACATCCTCCGCGAATGAGCTGTGTCGCGTGTAAAACCAATCGAACGAAATCGATCAAATTTTACATGGAACACTCAGTCGCTTAGTTGTTAGATGATTTTCGACATCAATTGAAGAATCAAGAACCGGCAGATCAAACAATCAACATTACTGAGAAGATGATGAACAGTACTTCCGCCTTCCGCGCATCCGGCTTCAACATAGCATCGCGTTCCACATTGACATTAAGCCATAATGTCTAAACCAAACGCGATTAAGTTTAATGTGTACATATGACGCGGAGGGGAAGTGCCGCGCGTCCTGTCCCTACGTTAGCACCGCGTTCCACATTGACATTATGAAAATAATATATGAAGTAGGCGCGGCTGATAACGTCTCTGTTAGACGCGGCAAGCACTGAATCATTCAAAAATCTGATCTAACGGTATATTTTCTCACCAACGGCAAAATCTTATTTTGCACGCACTGATTGCGTATCCAAATTGGTTGATTCAAAGCTTGTTGGAAAGCTAACTCGAAGGCCAACAGTTTTGTAGTTGACCCAAAGAGCAGTTGCGAAGGTTTAAACATCGAAAAAGGCGTCGTAAATTGAAAATACAACACACAAATTGAAATACAACACACAAATTCAAATACAACACACAAATTCAAATACAACACACAACTTAAACAGATGCTTCCATGTTGGTAACATAGTTCATAATTGTTCACCGGTTTCCATAAACCAATTATGTTTCACGAGATCATTTTGCAAATCCGAGCGGAGATATGCAGATTGAAGAGTTGTCAAGCGATTACCAAATACTTCTGACTGTTGGGCTCTTCCAACTGGATCATGAAGATATCGATTACCATTCTGACCTATTGGGCCATCATATACCGTGAAAGCACTACGAGGATTATGTGGATCTTCCTCGTCAACTTCCACAAATTCATTGGCTATGAATTCTTCCTCAACAATCATGTTATGCATTATGATGCAAGCCAACATAATTGTTTCAAAACACTTTTTCCATGACACATACCTGCATGACGGACTATCGCCCAACAAGACTGTAAGATCCCAAAGCACCTCTAGACATCTTTGCGGTATGACTCTTGTTTCTTTGCAAACAATTTCTCAGGATCACCTTGTGGATTCGAAATTGTTTTCACGAAGAAGGAGTACTTTGGATGAATCCCATCAGCTAAATAATAACCGGCGTCGTATGTGTTTCCGTTAACTTTGTATGTCACTTGAGGGCAAATTCCAGCGAGGAGCGGATAAAAAATGTCTGATTGATGTAAAATATTGATATCGTTTTGTGCTCCGGGTACACCAATGAAACTATGCCCTATCCATGTGTCGTACGATGCTACTGCCTCCAAAATAATGGTTGAGCGACCTTTACGACCTGAGTACGCCCCTTGCCAAGATGTTGGGCAGTTCTTCCACTCCCATTGCATACAATCGATGCTTCCAATCATATCAGGGAATCCTCGTTGCTCTGCTCTTTGTAACAATCGACTCAAATCAGCTGTATTCGGAGAGCGTAGACAACAGTCTTTGTAATCTACTACTTGAGCACACCACTTCTTCAGGCACTCTAGGTTGGTTGATTCGCCCATCCTTGTGAGCTCGTCACACTGATCCACACATGAACCGTATGCCAACGTTGATGCCAATATTCATCATGATTGCAAAGCTTGGTCTTGATACGATTAAATAGGTTGCTTCTCATTTGGTACCTTCGTTGGAAGTTGACTTCGGAGAAAATTGGACGATCGACGAAGTAGTCTTTCAACAGATTCTGCCCCCTCGATTCTCGTTGCCTTTGTCGATTTGATTGGCGACTGCTTGACGCATCATCTTCATCACCCGCCGTTGCAACAACAACGGCATCCATAACGAATGAGTTAGCTGTCTCAATCATTTGTCTCCTTCTTTGTCGGTACTTCAAAAAACTTCATTGAAAATGAAAGAATTCATGATACGAATGAGCAAGAATGGCTGGGAAATTGAAATGAGTGAAGGAAGTGTATGTGTGTGTGATTCAATGAGAAGACAAATCTTATTTTTATAGACTAGGAGCAAATTTTTTGAATTTCAAAATTTTCAAAAATAATAATTTTTTATTCAGGAATAGTAATAGGAAGTTCTCCGCGGGATGTCATTGCTGCACAGAATATGCAGAAATGTTATTACTGTTCATTAAATAGTAATAGAAATTGCTTCGTGAGAAAGTTCTCGAGGAGATAATATGTTTGAATGGGTGCGGATGCTCTTAGGACATACGCAACAGAGTAAATGAAGAGCAGTTAGCGCTCCCATAGCTGCTCTCTATTTAACTGTTGCGCATACTCGTAGTGTTCTCATCTCAAACTAGGGGTCAACATTCAGCCCTAGGGGTTAAAAGCCCTGCACAAAGCCCTATGACCTACGAGCCTTAAGGCCGGCCCGACCCTAGGTTGAAGCCCTCGAGCCCTAAGGCCTAAAGGCTCGAAGTCGAAAAAAGGTCGTGATTTCAAAGCCATGTTCGGCCCTCGAGCCCAACCTAACTATGACCTAATTCAGCCCGGTCTTGTACGCCCTAAAAAAGCCCGACCTAATTATGACCTAATAATATTCTGTTCGATTCGACCTAAAAAGCCCGACCATTAAGCCCTTCCATATTTAAACTTCTATAAATTAATTTATAATATACTTAGTCAATTTTTTTTAAAAATATACACAAATAACACAATGCACTTAGTCAATTAAATTAATTTGCTTAGAATCTAAAATGAACAGCGCTTCAAACCCCAATTACTGGAAGCCTTCAATTGAAAAGTGATGGAAGCAGAGAGTTAATTCTTATTACCGAAGGTATTGATACTAGGAGCTCAAGTCTTTTTTCTTTTGAGTCATATCAAGTCTTGAATTTAAGGATTAACAAGTGACAAGTTGTTCATATTTCATCCCAAAAAAGAATAAGATAAAATTATTGCTGTGGATATTTTGCGTCTTTGTAATTATTTTATTGATGTGCTTTTTTATTGATATTCTTGATAAATAATTATTTTAAGCCCGACCCTAAGTTCAGCCCTAATATTAAGGGTCGTTCGGTTCGGCCCTAAAAGCCCTTTCAATGTTCGGCCCTAAGGCCGGCCCTAGGGTCAAGATTTTGAGTGAAGCCCGGCCCGGCCCGATCCTAATTTTTTTTGAGCCCTCCAAAATTGTCATTTGTTCGACCCTAAGCCCTTTCAGGCCCTGCCCTGGCCATTGTCGACCCCTATCTCAAACCATGTGTTGATGAACGACCATTTCTTTAGAGTTTAGATTGGGGTACACAACCTACTTTTATGTGGTAACTTATAACTTATCTTGACCATTAAATATTTGGATCCCATGGATAGGGTTGAGATTCTATGAGAAAGTTTCTTTGGTGAGAAATGAGAAATAAACTCATCCATCCGTTCTAATTAATATACGGTCATGATTAAACGTGATTTGCGTTAAAATTTGTAATTATTTAATAATTAATTATAATTAAAGGGTAAATTAGGTAAAAAATTGGACGCGGTGCGGGTTGGTGCGTTTCAAGGGTAAACCCCGCAACCGCACCGCATAATCTGGTTTGGAAAATTTTCAAACCGCAAACCGCATTACAAAAGTAAAAACCAGCGGTTTAGTTTAAAAACCGCATTACAAAAGTTTTAATTTTGATTATTAAATTATTTAATAATTAATTATATATGCGGTGCGGTGCGGTTTAAACCGGGTGGTTTAAGATAAAGAACTATTTCCGCACCGCTTTATTTGGTTGCAGTGCGATTTTTGACAAATCGGTTTTTTCCAAAAGCGGTGCGGTTAACCGAACACGCTTTTGCGGTGCGGAGCGGGCGGTTTTTACATTCGGTGCGGTTTTTGCCCACCCCTACTGATGGACCATAATTTTATGAATCATAAACACAGTTAAACCCACCAAATTAGACGCTTTGTCTATTTAACTTTTGCTTGTTAGATCCGATATTTATCTACAGAGTATTTTGAAGTCTAGAGAGAATACAGGCTAAGGAGGAGTTTTAAAGCTGAAAATGAATTACGAGTCATTCCAGGTCACGACCAAATTCTGACTTTCAAGAACCGGACGTGGAATCACTCAAAACAAGTCCAACCGAAGGGCAATTAAAGTCAGTCCGGAGCTGAAATGGACCGATGGCTTTGTGAAAAGATCACAAAAATCTCATTTCACCCACTCCTTGCCACCTTGCCCGGCGGCTTTCCACACCCCCCTCTCCTTGTGCCACCTAGCTGGCGGCTTTCCTCCATGCCACCTCCCCACCCGGCGGCTCTAGCTCTTCCATGGGTTGCTTGCCATGTGTCTTCACTTCCTCCACAAATCACACCTCCATTAGCTTATAAATAGAGACCCTTCTTCACTTGTAAAAACATCCCATTCTCATTCCAACATCACAAGTCCTCAAGTGACTTATCTCTCTAGCTTATATGGGCACAATCATGTAATCACTTTACTTTGGAATCGAAGCTTGATCTTTAGCACTCTTAACGGTTTTTGTAAGTATTCTCTTCTTTACTTTACTATCTTTTCAATTCAACAACTTTACTTTCCTTTCTTTACTTTCGAAAACTTTACTTTACTGTCTTTCAAAAACCTTTACTTTTCAACGCACTTAGCTATGATGTCCTGTTCCATGAATATTCGTAGCTAAACCCTTCATTCGGTTGTAGGGGTGTTTTTGTATTATACAATGTTTTAGACCCTACTCTTAGTGCCTCTATGTGTTCAAAACTTGTTCTATGTGCCACATATTAGGTTAGAACTTCCAAGGTTGAGTGGATGCTTTAACGGGCAAAGCTCTTCCGTGGGGTTCGTGAACATACTCGGGTAAGTGGATGCTTTAACGGGCAAAACTTATCTGAGGAGTTCGACCTCTTTCAAAAACCATTTGATTGCTCGTAACTGAAGATCAAATGGATGCACATAAGGCTAAGATACTTCGAAAGGAGGAATTTGTCTAAATAGAACAAGTGTTCTAAATGATGTGGCAAGTCATGTGCTAGAAATAGCCTTGATTCATCTTTGAACACATAGTATGATCATTAGCGGTCAATGATAAACGGACTATGATACAAGGCCCCTAAAACCGAATCTTTCATTTAATTGCAATATCACCTGTCACTTTACCTTTCAGTACTAAAAACCAAAAACAACCCCCCCACATTGCTTTATTTAATCCCCCTTTTTCGAAAGAACAACTATCACCTAATTCCCTTGGGTTCGACCCGTACTTACCACTTACTACCAAAAATAGTTAAGTCGCGAGTGTCGGAGATATAAATTTATTTTGCACAGAGAACATCACACCTTAACGAGTGCGGTGGGCTCCGTCAAAAATTGGCACCGTTGCCGGGGAATTAGCTTCAGATTAGCTGTTCTTCTCTTTTTCTTGTCTCTTTCAAAATCGCTTCTGTACCACCATGTCTCGCGAAGAAAGCCACCGTGACTATCAGGATGATGATGAGGTTAATCTGTTCGATCGAAATAATGAGGCACCACCTCAATTTCCAATTCTCGACGATCCAGAGCAACTCTTCTGCAACCAAAGAGCCCGTGATAGGAATGCCATTCTAAGAAACCAAGGACCACCCGAAGGCCAAAATGAAGCTGGCCCAGCGCAACAACCCCCTAGACATCCACCACCCCCGCAATATCGATGAGAGCCAAGACGCGAACCCGTTTTTGATGACTACTACGGGGATAACAACAACTTCTGTGAACCTACTATGGGAGAACTGTCGGCACCTGATTTCAGAAATCAGCCGTGGTGCATTTACGAAGGCCCTGAGCTAGAAAACATCGCCATTAACACTTCAATGGACCACAACTTGCCAAAGTTCTCAGGAACTCGTGGAGAATCAGCAACGACTCATCTCCAACGCTTACATGGCACTTGCCAAAACCTAAAACCCAATGGCGTGAACGTAGACGACTTTAAGTTAAAAGCGTTCTACTTTTCCCTCACTGACTCGGCGAACGACCGGTTCTTTTCATTGCCTTCCGGAAGCATCAGAACATGGGCTCAGATGCAGAAGAAGTTCTTAGACAAATACTACCCAGCAGGAAGAGCAATGCAAGTAAGGAGGCAACTGCAGGACATCAAGCATGGGCCCAATGAAACCATGTACGACTATCTGGAAAAGTTCAATCGCCTGGAGAGAAGCTGCTGTACCCTTGGACTACCTGAGAAACTCATAATCGAGTACCTCATTGATGGATTAAGGCCCTTAGACAAAATTCTTCTGGATGCCTCAGCTGGAGGATCCATGATGAATCTATCACTGAGTGGCATAAGGAATCTCATCACCAACGTTGCTGAAAATGCCCGATTCAGAGAAGAGACAACTCGGCAGGAAGAATTTTCCCGAACAAAGAATGTGGCAAAGGCTGAAACACCGATGAACTCTATGCCAGAGGAGATGAAACAAATAAAGGAAATGATGATTCAAATCCTAAGAAGGCAGCCAGTTCTGATAAAGCCTTGCGAGTTTTGTAGTTCTACGGACCACAAGACTGACACATGCCCGACACTGATAGTAGAGGAACCAGAAGAAGTGAATGCAGTGGTAGGATACCAAGGATATAACAACCACAACAGCAACGATAGAGCAGGACCAAACCGACAGTATAATCAAGCGACCAATCCAAGCTGGCGAAACGACAACCATCGTCCAAGGATGACCCAATAAGCCACACCTCAACCAGCTCAGTCATTCTACCAACCGCCCCACCAGCAGTACAACCAGAACGCCCCACCGATGGGCCAATATCAACAGAAGGGACCAAATCAATACCAACCCAGCTCGAGCAATCATCAAGGACCGAACAAGTCACTTGAGGACATGATAAAGCAATTGTCGGGCACTGTACAACAGTTGAGTACTACTGTGCATCAAAACCAAGCCGAAACAAAGGAAGAATTATCGAACTTGAAGAAGCACATGTCCCAACTCGCTACCTCAATGTCTGCGCTCATTAATGAACCTGGCAGACTTCCTTCACAAACCGTCCAAAACCCGAAGGAAAATGTTAATGTTGTGGCCCTAAGGAGTGGGAAAAAACTTGTCAACAAACCTACAGAGCAAGATGAGGACAAAAGTCCGAGGTTGCCCGGAGAAGAACAAGTAAGGCCCGAGGCTCTCGTAACTCTTGAGCAAGACAAAGAGGAGGATGTGACCGAAGAAGAAGGGAACACATCCAAGGATCACAGGCCTGGCCCTGTACCAGCAGCCAGCCCGGTTCCAGAGTCTGAAGAACACAGGCCGCGCCCGGTGCCCAGAACTAAGACCTCAAGATCCGCGTCGCGCTTCCATTTCCAGTACCAGCCCGTGTACCAAAACAACATGTCATGGACGAGGATGTGTTCGAATTATTCAGTAAAGTCGAAATCAACATCCCCCTCTTAGAAGCCATCAAGCAGATTCCTCGATATGCTAAGTTTTTAAAAGAGCGTTGCACCAACCGGAGGAGGAATACAAGATATGATCAAGAACTGATGAGTAGAAACGTGTCGGCCGTCATACAACGAAAAATGCCCCCCAAATGTGGTGATCCAGGAACTTACACCATTCCATGCACAATTGGCAACATCCGGATCGAGAACTGCATGCTAGACCTTGGAGCATCGATCAACGTTCTTCCCTTCTCTATCTACTCATGCCTTAGGATTGGACCGCTCGAACCCACCGGTCTCACTATTCAACTGGTAGATCGGTTGTGCAAACAGCCCGAGGGCAAAATAGAAGACGTCCTGGTTCAAATAGGCGAATTAGTGTTTCCAGCAGACTTCTACGTCTTAAAAATGGAGAATGGCAGACCTACAGACCATGCACCCATCCTTCTCGGCCGCCCATTTCTCACAACATCAAAAATGAAGATAGACTGTGGAAGTGGAATGCTCTCAATGGAGGTAGAAGGAGAGGTCTTCAGCTTTGACATATTCCGAGCAATGAAGCACCCCATGGAATTCGAGGAAATACACGCTCTCGATACTTTGGACGACCTGGTCCAAGAAGTTCAACCAGAACCAAGAGCAGATCTCTTAGAAGCCATACTCAATGGAGCCAAAAGCTCATACGAATTGACCGAAGGCTTGCATGAAACGGTGGCCCACTTAACAATCTCAGAGCCTCTCACACCAGAATATGAAGTCAACGAGGTAAAATTATTCAAATCAAATACCTTTTTGCCCTCAGTGATGCAAGCTCCCAAAATTGAATTGAAGCCCCTGCCCGGGCATCTGAAGTACGCTTTCCTAGGGGATAATAACACACTTCCAGTGATCATCAAGAGTGGCTTGGAAGCAGACCAGGAGCGTCTTTTGATAAAAGTGCTGAGACAACACAAGTTGGCTATTGGATGGACTCTAGCCGACTTGAG
Organism: Rhodiola kirilowii; assembly: GCA_033675215.1. Classification (NCBI taxonomy): domain Eukaryota; kingdom Viridiplantae; phylum Streptophyta; class Magnoliopsida; order Saxifragales; family Crassulaceae; genus Rhodiola; species Rhodiola kirilowii. The sequence continues at coordinate 9,545,392 of CM066193.1, read as the reverse complement.
AGGAGTTAGCCCAGCGGTTTGCATGCATCGCATCTTACTCGAGGATGGAGCTAAACCGATAAGAGAACCTCAGCGACGACTCAACCCAATCATGATGGAGATCGTCCAGAAGGAAATACAAAAGCTCCTGGATGCAGATATCATCTACCCAATCTCGGATAGCCAGTGGGTGAGTCATGTCCACGTGGTCCCAAAGAAAAGTGGGATCACGGTCGAGGAGGATGCCGAAGGAAAAATAGTAACAACAAGAGTCAAGAACGGCTGGAGAATGTGCATCGACTACAGAAAATTGAACGCCGTCACGAGAAAGGACCATTTCCCTCTACCATTCATCGATCAAATGCTAGACCGACTGGCGGGCAAGCCATATTTTTGCTTCCTGGACGGGTTCTCAGGCTACAACCTGATCCCCATAGCGCCTGAGGACCAAGAGAAGACTACATTCATCTGCCCATTCGGTACATTCGCCTTCAGAAAGATGTCGTTCGGCCTATGCAATGCCCCGGGGACTTTTCAAAGGGTGGTAACCAGCATTTTCTCAGACATGATTGGAGAATTCATCGAGGTCTTCATGGACGATTTCACCATCTATGGAGACACATTTGACGCATGCCTAAGCAACTTGACCACGGTTTTGGCACGGTGTGTGTCCATGAACTAAGTGCTCAATTACGAGAAATGCCACTTCATGGTAACACACGGAATAGTCTTGGGACATATCATCTCACAAGAAGGCATGGAAGTGGACAAAGCAAAGATCGACCTGATCATGACTCTACCATACCCATCCACGGTCCGAGACATCCAATCATTCCTTGGCCATGCAGGATTCTACCGACGATTCATCAAAGACTTCTCCAAAAAGGCGTTGCCTCTATCCACTCTTCTCCAAAAAGAAGTTCCTTTTGAATTCACCAATGCATGCAAGGAAGCCTTTGACGATCTGAAGAAAGCCCTCACTAGCACACCCATCATCCAAACTCCGGATTGGGGAAAACCATTCGAAATCATGTGCGACGCGAGCGACTTTGCTGTGGGGGCAGTCCTAGGCTAAAAAGTTGATAAGAAGGCGGTTGTGATCTACTACGCCTCAAGAACCCTAGATTCTGCCCAACGAAACTACTCCACCACTGAAAAGGAACTCCTGGTAGTGGTTTTTGCTCTCGAAAAATTCAGATCCTATCTACTTGGAGCAAAAGTGATAGTTTATTCTGACCATGTGGCCATCCGTTACCTGATGAAGAAGAAGGAGGCCAAGCCAAGACTCATTCGGTGGATATTACTACTGCAAGAATTCGATGTGGAAATAAGGGACAAAAAGGGGATCGAGAATACTGTGGCCGACCACTGATGGACCATAATTATACGAATCATAAACACAGTAAAACCCACTAAATTAGACCTTTTGTCTATTTAACTTTTGCTTGTTAGTTCCGATATATTTCTATAGGGTATTTTGGACTCTAGAGAGAAAACACGCTAAGGAGAGGATTTTACGCTGAAAAGATATTACGAGTCAGTCCAAGGTCACGATCAGACGCTGAATGCAGAAATCTCAAGATCCTGACGTGGAATCACTCAATACAAATCCAACCGAGGAACAACCAAAGTCAGACCGGAGCGAAATTGGACTGATAGTTTTGTGAGAACATCACAAAACTCACACAAAAACTCATCCTTATCCATGAAGACCGGCGACTTTTGGGAGGAGGTGACCAAAGCCACCAAGCTCTCCTCCATTTCCACCTCCAACCGGAGGCTTTGACCTCCATGGAGCTCACCATGGATGAGAGCCATGTGCTCTCATCTTAGCCCTCCATTCCCCTCTCTCATGGCTGTAAATACAAGCCTTCCCCTCTCATTTGTATCATCCAAAAATCATAAACACTTATCTCTCTAGAAAGTTTGGCATTTGTAAGTTTGGTTTTCAATATATAATACTCCTGTTGGTTCTTGAGTATTATAGTTCGGTCTTGAGTACTCCTGTTGGTTCTTGAGTACTCAAGCTTTTCTTTATTCTCGAGTACTCTTGTCGGTTCTTGAAGTACTCACCCCTTTCCCTTACTTACTGTCTTTCAAAAACTGTAAGTACTTAGCTATGGTATCCACCTCTATGGATATTCGTAGCTAAACTCTTCATTCGGTTGAAGGGGCGTACTTGTATTATAAATGTTTTAGACCTTACTCTTGTGCATCTTTGTGTTCAAAACTTATTCTATGTGCCATATATTAGGTTAGAACTTCCAAGGTTGAGTGGATGCTTTAACGGGCAAAGATCTTCCGTGGGGTTCGTGAACATACTCGGGTAAGTGGATGCTTTAACGGGCAAAGCTTATCTGAGGAGTTTGACTTATCTAAAAAACCATTTGGGAAATCATAACAGAAGATCAAATGGATGCACATAAGGCTAAGATACTTCGAAAGGAGGAATTAGTCTAAGTAGAACAAGTGTTCTAAATGGTGTTGCAAGTCTTGTGCTAGAAATAGCCTCGATTCATCTTTGAACATTTAGTATGATCATTTCAAGTGTTCTACTTGATGTTGCAAGTCTTGTGCTAGAAATAGCCTCGATTCATCTTGAACACTTGGTATGATCATTTGCGGTCAATGATAAACAAATATGATACAAGGCCCCCGAAACCGAATGCTTCCCTTAAATTACAAAAAAACCCCTGTATTTACTTTCCTAGTATAACTACTCTATCAACTGCTCACGTTCCGGAGGACTCGCAAATCATGCATCACCCACTGTAAGTCTTTCTTTTTATTTCAGTATTTATTTTTCTGTAATTTACTTTCAGCACTAAAAACCAAAACAATCAAAAAAAGTCACGTAGTAATTCGCGCTAAAATCTCAATCAACCTAAAACACGCTCCCTCGCTGTACAATTCCCTCAAAGAACGACTATCCCCCTAATTCCCTTGGGTTCGACCCCTACTTACCACTTGCTACCCAGTAGTAAAGTCGCGAGTAGCGGACTTATAAATTTATTCTTGACGTTTACACACGACGACTGTGCATCCGTCAAAATTGGCACCGTTGCCGGGGAGTTAGCCGTCGGATAAGTTGTTCTTTCCCTTCTATTCTCATTTCCTCATGACGCTACCCACTACGTATGCATGGACAACAAGGCATCTTCCCCTGTTCGGAGGTACAGATGGAGAAGACCCAGTACAACACTGCCGAAACTTTCACTACATTTGCAGCCACATAAAACCTGAAAACGAAATGTTAGAGGAATTTAAGCTTAAATGCTTTAAATTTTCTTTAACTGATTTTGCAATGATCTGGTATTACACATCAAACGCTAGTAGTACAGTACATTTTGTGGACCTTTGCGTTCCATTCCTGAAAGAATTCTCCCCCCATCCTTACGCCAAAAAACCCGTGAGAAGATCATGTGCCTTCAACAATCCCGGGATGAGACTTTGGACGAATACTACACGAACTATGACGCCATCGTCTCTAGCTGCCCGCACCATGGATTCACGAAGAAAGTTCTTCTTCAAAAAAAATTTCGTGGGATGAGGGCCGATGAGCTGACAAGGATTAACGAAGCAATGAGAAGATCAGCCAGGAACTTAACCATGGCAGACATGTGGAACCTCATAAATGACCTGGCCGCAACCACAAAACGAGTACCCCAAGCTGACAGAGGAATGCAGATAGAAGAAGCTGGTCCAGAGACAAACGAATAAGAAACTCCAGAGCCATCAGAAGAGACTCCCGAGCCATCAGAAGATTGGGATATAGAAAGTATTGGGAGTAACGAGGAAAAACCTTCATGGGAATTGAATGCCGTGTCAGCAATGGAAGAAGTCCAGAATACCACCAGCATGCTGCCCGAGCCATACCCAGCTATCATCACCCAAGCTTCCGAGGCCATCTACGACCAGATCCTCACAAACGGACATAACGAGTGATGAGACGTATTTATACGACTCGTCGAGTCAATTAATCCCATATATTTCGATACTTTATCATGCGAACAATTACTTTTTAGTATGGTTTTGCATTTCAGGTGATTCGGGAGCACTTGGAGGAAACACGCATAAAAGACGGCTTTTCACGCCAAAAACAGCACAATGAAGATTCACCCGACCGAGTGGGAAGATGCCTCCAATTTAACCGGCCGGTTCAACCAAGGCTTAATTCCCCAACCGGCCAGTTGAACAACAAAAATCAGATTTCCACTTCCCAAATGTGAAACCAAAAACCTCCCCTTTGTGATTGATTCCCACATTCATCCATGATCCCATTTTAAACAAAAAACATTCACCTTTAGCATTTTCTATCCAAAAGCATTTCCCACTATCCATCTTGTTTTTGGCTTCAAGGGGGAGTTGGACGTGTGGGGAGTGAAGGGAATGTGCATACACAATTGGAGTTGAGACACATGTGTTATGGAAGTGAAGTGAAGGCACATGGTGGAAACAAAAAGAAAGAAGAGAAGGAGGACACACATGGGATGCATCTCATTTTGAGATCTTTGTACCCTCTCACACACACGATGGAAACAAAAGGGGAGAAGAATGGGATGGAGAACACATGGGTGGAGAAAAGAAAGAGAAGTGGGTTTCACTTTGTCATTTAAGAAAAGAGAAGTGGGTTTCACTTTTGAAGAAGAACAAAGAAGAAACAGCACATTGGCAGATTTGACCTCTGGACCTTCAGCGGAGGGCTGGGAATTGACCTATGCTCAGAAAAATATGGGCGATATGCCCACGCGTAGATAACTCAATTCCCTACAACTCTCTAGTTCACACCGAGAGAAGCCGAGGTCATTTGGGCAGTCAAATCAATGGATTTCAGACTACATCAGTGCTGAATTGTGATCTGTCAGAATTGGGATTCATTTCCTTATGCATATCCAAAAGACACGTCCATGTGGAGTCCATGAGGCCACATTCAAGTGGAGATCACATACAAATGAAGCTCACATGGCAAGAGTGACACTAATGCCTCCACATGCAAGGATAAAGAACAAGAATCATGATACAAGTGGGAATAACTTTGCAAAAGTGGCACAAATGGACAAGGGGAGCCTCTTGCTCATGAACCTATATAAGGAGAGCCAAGGCACACGAAATGGCTATCCCTCATCATTCATCCTTCTCAACACAATTCATCATCAACAACTTCAATCAATCATCCATTGAAGTTGAGAGCTTCTCTCTCTTTTGTTCTTCATTTCGGTATTGTAGCATTTCCTTTACTTTCTTGTATTCATTTCTTGTAATTCTCTTATGGCTATTGTATTCCTCTTCATGAATACTAGTAGCTAAACTCCACTATTCGGTTTGGGGTTCCCTAATGTTGTAACAAGGCTTTGAGACCTTGATCTTAATGCTTCCTTGTATCCCAATTGCTAGACATGTGCCAATGGTTTGAGAATGGATACCTAGGCTAAACTAAGGCTTGAAATGGCAAGGTTTAGCCGTATGGTTTCATGACCTCCATTGTGCTTGTTTTCATTGAAATATGAGACAAGCTTTGCACCTAGTTTAGTAACTAGTTCTTGTGTATTCCATTCGGATTGAACTTTGAAGTTGAGTAGAGGCTTGAAATGGCAAAGCTCCTCCTAATAGTTCATTCCCTCATAAGTGGCTTGGTCGATAATAAATCATGACACCAAGCGGCTACACCTAGGCTAACATATCTTGAAATGGAGTGTTAGTCTAGTTAGAACTAGAAATCCATGTCTTGAAATGGAATGGATTGTGGTGTAAGTGCTTGAAATGGCCTTACTTTAGGGTTTATGTCTTGAAATGGAATAAACCCACACTTATGGATACAAGGATAGATCATTAGAGGTCAATGATGAGTTGCGCCACAATACAAGGCCCCTAGACCGAATTCCATTCTCTCGATCACAATCCCTTTTGCATTTACTTTCCTTACTTACACGTTCAAACCGTTTCCAAAACCCCCAATTGTCTTTACTTTCTTTATTTTCTTTAAAGAACAACAAGTAGCCATTACAACTCCCTTGGGTTCGACCCCTACTTACCGCTTTACTAATCCAATAGTGAGCCACGAGTAGTGGAATTATAAATGTTTTTGCACAGGTAAAACGACACCTGTCAAAATGGCGCCATTGCCGGGGAGCTACGCACGGTGAAAATTGTTCTTTCCTTTTTAGTTTTTGCCTTTATTTCCTTTTATTTCTATTTCCTAGCTTTTAAAGGATTCTGTCACCAAGACTTACGAGTCTAAGGAGATTGGGTTTTAAGTGAGACCATTTGTGACTCCTCCAATCTCCTGGGAATCCTTTATTTGCTAGTTTGCGCTTTGCTACTCGTGAGCCATGTCTCACGCGGGCAGCCGGGTTGGTGACAACGTACACGACGAAGAAGTTGAGCAAGTCGTCCGAGACATGGAAGGGGCACTTCCCCAACATGGAGGACAAGTCCAGAATGGAGAAATCAGGGGAGCTGCCCCATATCAACCTCAAGCCCAAGGACAAATACAACACCAACCGCTCCAACCTCAACCATATCAGCCCTACCCTCCATATCAACAACACCCATATCAGCAGTACCCACCACCTCCTTATCAGCCATACCCGCAATATCCACAATACCCGCCAATTCAATACCCACCACCTCAGCAATACCCACCACCTCCACGGCCTCTACGACAACCAGCAGCCAGGGATGATGATCATGAGGAGGACGACGATCAAGAGCCAACCATGGGAGAGTTATCAGCCCCCAACTTTAGAGACCAAGCTTGGTGCATCTACGAAGGGCCAGACCTCGCAGCCATAACCATCAACACATCAGTCATCCACCATCTGCCCATATTCTCGGGGATGAAAGGAGAGTCAGCCACGTCTCACCTGACACGCTACCATGGGATATGCCTGAACCTAAAGCCATACGGAGTGGAAGTTGACGACTTCAAGCTAAAAGCATTCTATTTCTCACTTATGGACTCTGCTACTGACTGGTTCTTGTCTTTGCCCTCAGGTAGTATCTACACATGGGACCAGATGCAGAAGAAATTTCTCAGCAACTACTATCCCGCAGGGCAAGCCATGCAAGTCCGAAGGCAACTACAAGAGCTCAGACAAGGACCCAACGAGACCATGTACGAGTACGTGGAGAAGTTCAACGCCCTAGAAAAGAGCTGCTGCAACCTTGCACTTCCAGAGAAATTGATCGTAGAATATATGCTAGACGGACTTCGCAGACTCGACAGGAAATTACTAGAAGCCTCGGCTGGAGGAAACCTTATGAACCTGTCCCCGAGGCCATCAACCTTATGAACCTTATGAATCTGCTTGATGGCCTCGGGGACAGGTTCATAAGGTTTCCTCCAGCCGAGGCTTCTAGTAATTTCCTGTCGAGTCTGCGAAGTCCGTTTAGCATGTATTCTACGATCAATTTCTCTGGAAGTCCAAGGTTGCAGCAGCTCTTTTCTAGGGCGTTGAACTTCTCCACGTACTCGTACATGGTCTCGTTGGGTCCTTGCCTGAGCTCTTGTAGTTGCCTTCAGACTTACATGGCTTGCCCTGCGGGATAGTAGTTGCTGAGAAATTTCTTCTGCATCTGGTCCCATGTGTAGATACTACCTGAGGGCAAAGACAAGAACCAGTCAGTAGCAGAGTCCATAAGTGAGAAATAGAATGCTTTTAGCTTGAAGTTGTCAACTTCCACTCCGTATGGCTTTAGGTTCAGGCATATCCCGTGGTAGCGTGTCAGGTGAGACGTGGCTGACTCTCCTTTCATCCCCGAGAATATGGGCAGATGGTGGACGACTGATGTGTTGATGGTTATGGCTGCAAGGTCTGGCCCTTCGTAGATGCACCAAGCTTGGTCTCTAAAGTTGGGGGCCGATAACTCTCCCATGGTTGGCTCTTGATCGTCGTCCTCCTCATGATCATCATCCCTGGCTGCTGGTTGTCGTAGAGGCCGTGGAGGTGGTGGGTATTGCTGAGGTGGTGGGTATTGAATTGGCGGGTATTGTGGATATTGCGGGTATGGCTGATAAGGAGGTGGTGGGTACTGCTGATATGGGTGTGGTTGATATGGAGGGTAGGGCTGATATGGTTGAGGTTGGAGCGGTTGGTGTTGTAGTTGTCCTTGGGCTTGAGGTTGATATGGGGCAGCTCCCCTGATTTCTCCATTCTGGACTTGTCCTCCATGTTGGGGAAGTGCCCCTTCCATGTCTCGAACGACTTGCTCAACTTCTTCGTCGTGTACGTTGTCACCAACCCGGCTGCCCGCGTGAGACATGGCTTACGAGTAGCAAAGCGCAAACTAGCAAATAAAGGATTCCCAGGAGATTGGAGGAGTCACAAATGGTCTCACTTAAAACCCAATCTCCTTAGACTCGTAAGTCTTGGTGACAGAATCCTTTAAAAGCTAGGAAATAGAAATAAAAGGAAATAAAGGCAAAAACTAAAAAGGAAAGAACAATTTTCACCGTGCGTAGCTCCCCGGCAATGGCGCCATTTTGACAGGTGTCGTTTTACCTGTGCAAAAACATTTATAATTCCACTACTCGTGGCTCACTATTGGATTAGTAAAGCGGTAAGTAGGGGTCGAACCCAAGGGAGTTGTAATGGCTACTTGTTGTTCTTTAAAGAAAATAAAGAAAGTAAAGACAATTGGGGGTTTTGGAAACGGTTTGAACGTGTAAGTAAGGAAAGTAAATGCAAAAGGGATTGTGATCGAGAGAATGGAATTCGGTCTAGGGGCCTTGTATTGTGGCGCAACTCATCATTGACCTCTAATGATCTATCCTTGTATCCATAAGTGTGGGTTTATTCCATTTCAAGACATAAACCCTAAAGTAAGGCCATTTCAAGCACTTACACCACAATCCATTCCATTTCAAGACATGGATTTCTAGTTCTAACTAGACTAACACTCCATTTCAAGATATGTTAGCCTAGGTGTAGCCGCTTGGTGTCATGATTTATTATCAACCAAGCCACTAATGAGGGAATGAACTATTAGGAGGAGCTTTGCCATTTCAAGCCTCTACTCAACTTCAAAGTTCAATCCGAATGGAATACACAAGAACTAGTTACTAAACTAGGTGCAAAGCTTGTCTCAAATTTCAATGAAAACAAGCACAATGGAGGTCATGAAACCAAACGGCTAAACCTTGCCATTTCAAGCCTTAGTTTAGCCTAGGTATCCATTCTCAAACCATTGGCACATGTCTAGCAATTGGGATACAAGGAAGCATTAAGATCAAGGTCTCAAAGCCTTGCTACAACATTAGGGAACCCCAAACCGAATAGTGGAGTTTAGCTACTAGTATTCATGAAAAGGAATACAATAGCCATAAGAGAATTACAAGAAATGAATACAAGAAAGTAAAGGAAATGCTACAATACCGAAATGAAGAACAAAAGAGAGAGAAGCTCTCAACTTCAATGGATGATTGATTGATGTTGTTGATGATGAATTGTGTTGAGAAGGATGAATGATGAGGGATAGCCATTTCGTGTGCCTTGGCTCTCCTTATATAGGTTCATGAGCAAGAGGCTCCCCTTGTCCATTTGTGCCACTTTTGCAAAGTTATTCCCACTTGTATCATGATTCTTGTTCTTTATCCTTGCATGTGGAGGCATTAGTGTCACTCTTGCCATGTGAGCTTCATTTGTATGTGATCTCCACTTGAATGTGGCCTCATGGACTCCACATGGACGTGTCTTTTGGATATGAAATGAATCCCAATTCTGACAGATCACAATTCAGCACTGATGTAGTCTGAAATCCATTGATTTGACTGCCCAAATGACCTCGGCTTCTCTCGGTGTGAACTAGATAGTTGTAGGGAATTGAGTTATCTACGCGTGGGCATGTTGCCCATATTTTTCTGAGCAACGGTCAATTCCCAGCCCTCCGCTGAAGGTCCAGAGGTCAAATCTGCCAATGTGCTGTTTCTTCTTTGTTCTTCTTCAAAAGTGAAACCCACTTCTCTTTCTTTTCTCCACCCATGTGTTCTCCATCCCATTCTTCTCCCCTTTTGTTTCCATCGTGTGTGTGAGAGGGTACAAAGATCTCAAAATGAGATGCATCCCATGTGTGTCCTCCTTCTCTTCTTTCTTTTTGTTTCCACCATGTGCCTTCACTTCACTTCCATAACACATGTGTCTCAACTCCAATTGTGTATGCACATTCCCTTCACTCCCCACACGTCTAACTCCCCCTTGAAGCCAAAAACAAGATGGATAGTGGGAAATGCTTTTGGATAGAAAATGCTAAAGGGGAATGTTTTTGGTTTAAAGTGGGATCATGGATGAACGTGGGAATCAATCACAAAGGGGAGGTTTTTGGTTTCACATTTGGGAAGTGAAAATCTGATTTTTGTTGTTCACCTGGCCGGTTGGGGAATTAAGCCTTGGTTGAACCGGCCGGTTAAATTGGAGGCATCTTCCCACTCGGTCGGGTGAATCTTCATTGTGCTGTTTTTGGCGTGAAAAGTCGTCTTTTATGCGTGTTTCCTCCAAGTGCTCCCGAATCACCTGAAATGCAAAACCATACTAAAAAGTAATTGTTCGCATGATAAAGTGTCGAAATATATGGGATTAATTGAATCGATGAGTCGTATAAATACGTCTCATCAAATCACCCCACACTTAAACTTGTTCGTCCCGAACAAGAACTAAGTCTTAGAAGGAAAATAAATGCAACACCACAATCTCTTCGGCATCCTAGATATGAATATGATTTGCTAGTCTAGACTTCACCTTTCCATGCATAACTCATCCGTTACTAAAAGTATTGTGTTCAAACATGGAAATAACTTGATACGTGTTACCTTTGAGCCGAGATGCAAATCAATTCGGATGTCTGGGAGATAGTCCTTTTAGACCCATGAACTGCACTCTCGGTTCCGAACTCTTGCTATATGGATATACTTTATTGCTTTTTCTTGCACGTGATTTGTTCGATCTTCAAGGGTTGAGTTCTTTTTGTTCCTTTGGTTGGACAGCTTTTGTAGTGAGTTTGTCCTTCAGCCTTTGATATGACATTGGTGTGCTTCACTTTTGTTGCGTGTAGAACTTTCACAATTTGGCTGATTTTTGTGAGCTTCGCTCCTTTGTGAATTGCTTGTCCTTTCCTTTTGAAGGAGGTCCAATCATTGCCCGCGAGCATATGGAAATACCTCCCCGCTCTTTCTCATCCTTGTCGTTTTCACGCGAGTCAAGATGAGGGTCGCTCACCTCTTTTCCCGGATACTTCGGACTAGAGATAGGACGGTCTGTTTTCCCGTCCCGTCTTCTAAATAGACGCTGCAGCGGCGGAGTCAACTCTGACCAATAAGACTCGAAGTGCTAGCCTCCACGAAATCCATATAACCATATAGTTTGAATTCGGTCCTTTGAGCGCTTTGTCAAGTCTTTCTAGGACGTTTCTATCAACTCCACATCCCTGTTTATCTCAACTCACAAGGACACATAGATGGTTAAGTTCACATGTTAGTCGCATAATTCAAATTTCACAAGAGAAATGCATGTAATCAGCTCTATCTATTTCACATCATCAAAGTTCAACGAGGCAGAACCAAGCCTTAAGATGCAAGTTTCCCAACTTTTCCCCTCGATCAATAGGCAAATCGCTGAAAACTATGTGATCAATGAAGAGGCTGAAAGGAGGATGGGAAAAGGGCCTGAGCAGAACGACTCCTCAATGGAGCATGTTTTCGCCATGACTGGACAAGGCAGCCCTAAACACCAGAAAACCCAGTTCAAGAGACTAGTAGTGAAGGGTCCCTCACCTTCTCAGAGACGTTGGAAGGAGAAACCACCAGAACCATGGGAACTGGACCCAAGCACATCTTCTCGCAAGAAATCTAGGAAAGGCAAGGCAAAAATCAACACAGGAACAATGGCAAAATACGACCTAAGCCACCCATGGGATCCAAACCAGTGATCCAGGAATGAGGTACTGTCGAGCCAACGACATTAAACAAAGGCACTGGTCGGGAGGTAACCCGACACCTATCTTACTTTCTGTCTTTTATTTTCTGTCATTTAGTTTTTTCCAATAAGTCGCTCTCACCCACTTGGTGCATAGAAGAAATGTCTATTTAGGAATCGGTTTTGGGTTCAACATCAAGCCAGCCAGGCCTACGTCAAGAGTTCAAGGCCCCAGCCGAACTCCCTCGATTATCCAGCCTCGAGCCATGTCATTCGACACAATAAAGGGAGTTCTGTTCTTCCCTTTATCCTTAATGTCATTTCCCTCTCGTATAATATCTACTTGCATGGCTTTTGAACTAAGTCTTGCTGAAAGGCACGCCTTCGTTCAAAAGTGTGGGGTGAGAACCACCTGTGTACATAAACATGTTTTCTTTTTTAGTATTATCTTTTTGAAAGTATGAACTTAAGAATGTGAAAAAGATAGATCATAATTCATGCATTAACCTTGTGAAAATTCAACTGTCTAAAAACTTAGAATGCAACTTCTCATTTGTCCCTTTGTGCTGAGATAAACTAAGGATGTGGAGTTGACATAAACTACCCTAGAGAGGCTTGGCAAGCACTCGAAGGATCGAATCTAACTATATGGTTTTCAAAGTCAGTGGAGGCTGCACTTCGGGTTTCGGTGAAGATTGAAGTCATCTCCGCCATGCAGTGTTTATGCAAAAAACAAAAAAAGGGCGAGGACTGGAATCAGACCATCCTATCTCTGAGTCAAAGTAGCCGAGAAAATAGATGAGCGACCCTCATCTTGACCCGCGCAAAACGACAAGGATGAGAGGAGCGGGGAGGTATTTCCATATGCTCGCGGGCGACGATTGGACCTCCCAAAAAAGGCTTGAGAAAATGGACTAGCAAGTCACAAAGAAGCAAAAAGCTCAAAGAAGCAAATCAAAAGGCCAAAGGCCCAAAATTGTGAAGGTTTTAACCGAACAAAAAGTGAAGTACTCAAAGAGTCAAATCAAAGCTCAAAGGCCGATTCACTACAAAAGCTGTCCCTCGCCAAAAGAAAATCAAAGACCAAACCACTGAAACCCGAACCGAATCACGTGCTAGAGAAAGCTACAAGGAAACCATATAGCGCGAGACGATCCCGAGGCTACAGTCCAGGAGCCTGAAAAGGGCTATCTCCCGAAACATCCAAAAGAATTTGCATCTCGGCACGGAGGTACAAGTATCAAGTTTCTTCTATTTATTTACACAGTTCAATTTGGTAATAAGTAGTAATGCATGAATTAGGATAAGTCTAGTCCCACAGTCTAACTTTCATATTTTAAAAACTTACTTAGTGCTGCCCTTTAATAGCATTGTTCGGGACGAACAACTAAAAGTGTGGGGTGATCTGATGGACCATAATTATACGAATCATAAACACAGTAAAACCCACTAAATTAGACCTTTTGTCTATTTAACTTTTGCTTGTTAGTTCCGATATATTTCTACAGGGTATTTCGGACTCTAGAGAGAAAACACGCTAAGGAGAGGATTTTACGCTGAAAAGATATTACGAGTCAGTCCAAGGTCACGATCAGACGCTGAATGCAGAAATCTCAAGATCCTGACATGGAATCACTCAATACAAATCCAACCGAGGAACAACCAAAGTCAGACCGGAGCGAAATTGGACTGATAGTTTTGTGAAAACATCACAAAACTCACACAAAAACTCATCCTTATCCAAGAAGACCGGCGGCTTTTAGGAGGAGGTGACCAAAGCCACCAAGCTCTCCTCCATTTCCACCTCCAACCGGAGGCTTTGACCTCTATGGAGCTCACCATGGACGAGAGCCATGTGCTCTCATCTTAGCCCTCCATTCCCCTCTCCCATGGCTATAAATACAAGCCTTCCCCTCTCATTTGTATCATCCAAAAATCATAAACACTTATCTCTCTAGAAAGTTTGGCATTTATAAGTTTGGTTTTCAATATATAATACTCCTGTTGGTTCTTGAGTATTATAGTTCGGTCTTGAGTACTCCTGTTGGTTCTTGAGTACTCAAGCTTTTCTTTATTCTCGAGTACTCTTGTCGGTTCTTGAAGTACTCACCCCTTTCCCTTACTTACTGTCTTTCAAAAACTGTAAGTACTTAGCTATGGTATCCACCTCTATGGATATTCGTAGCTAAACTCTTCATTCGGTTGAAGGGGCGTACTTGTATTATAAATGTTTTAGACCTTACTCTTGTGCATCTTTGTGTTCAAAACTTGTTCTATGTGCCATATATTAGGTTAGAACTTCCAAGGTTGAGTGGATGCTTTAACGGGCAAAGCTCTTCCGTGGGGTTCGTGAACATACTCGGGTAAGTGGATGCTTTAACGGGCAAAGCTTATCTGAGGAGTTCGACTTATCTAAAAAACCATTTGGGAAATCGTAACAGAAGATAAAATGGATGCACATAAGGCTATGATACTTTGAAAGCAGGAATTAGTCTAAGTAGAACAAGTGTTCTAAATGGTGTTGCAAGTCTTGTGCTAGAAATAGCCTCGATTCATCTTTGAACATTTAGTATGATCATTTCAAGTGTTCTACTTGATGTTGCAAGTCTTGTGCTAGAAATAGCCTCGATTCATCTTGAACACTTGGTATGATCATTCGCGGTCAATGATAAACAAATATGATACAAGACCCCCGAAACCGAATGCTTCCCTTAAATTACAAAAAACCCCTGTATTTACTTTCCTAGTATAACTGCTCTATCAACTGCTCACATTCCGGAGGACTCGCAAATCACGCATCACCCACTGTAAGTCTTTCTTTTTATTTCACTATTTATTTTTCTATAATTTACTTTCAGCACTAAAAACCAAAACAACCAAAAAAAAGTCATGTAGTAATTCGCGCTAAAATCTCAATCAACCTAAAACACGCTCCCTCGCTGTACAATTCCCTCAAAGAACGACTATCCCCCTAATTCCCTTGGGTTCGACCCCTACTTACCACTTGCTACCCAGTAGTAAAGTCGCGAGTAGCAGACTTATAAATTTATTCTTGACGTTTACACACGACGACTGTGCATCCGTCAATCACCTAAGCAGGATTGTCCGAAAGGAAGAAGAGGGGCACATAACCGAGTCATTTCTAGACGAGCACCTGTATGCAGTCTCAACCAAGGTGCCGTGGTATGCCTCAATCGTCAACTACCTTGTAGGAGGTAAATTTCCCCCTTCTTTTACTAAAGCACAATGCATGAAACTTAGGCATGATGCTAAGCATTACTTGTGGGATGATCCTTATTTGTGGAAAATAGGAGCAGATCAAATACTTAGGAGATGCATCCCAGATAATGAAATAGCTTCTATTATTAGCTTCTGCCATGAGTTTGCATGTGGAGGACACTTCGGGCCTAGGAGAACCGCTAGAAAAATCCTAGATAGCGGCTTCTTTTGGCCAAGTATGTTTAGGGATGCCTATGAGAAGTGTAAAAAATGCGAAGTGCCAAAGAGTAGGAAATGTGTCAGCTAAAAATGAGATGCCTCAAGTACCCATATTAGTCAACGATGTTTTCGACATTTGGGGTCTTGATTTTATGGGACCATTCCCAGTATCATGCGGTTATACTTATATTCTAGTCGCTGTAGATTATGTGTCAAAATGGGTAGAGGCTAAGGCCACAAGGTGCGACGATACAAAGACTATCATAGATTTTTTGCGCACTAACCTGTTTTGTAGATACGGGGTACCCAAGGCCATAATAAGCGACCAAGGAACTCATTGCTGCAACCGCATGATGGCTGCCACCTTAAAACGCTACCATAACCACCACCGAACGTCCACGACATATCATCCCAAGACCAATGGCCAAGCGGAGATCTCCAACCGCGAAATCAAGGGAATTTTAGAAAAAATGGTGAAGCCGGGTAGGAAAGATTGGAGTCAGAGGCTAGATGAAGCTCTTTGGGCTTATCAGACAGCATACAAGACACCAATTGGAACCTCCCCCTTTCGACTTGTTTATGGAAAGGCATGCCACCTTCCGGTGGAATTAGAACATAAAGCCTATTGGGCGCTCAAGCATTGCAATCCGGATTTGAAGGCTGCTGGACTAGATAGGAAGCTTAATCTATGTGAGCTTGAAGAATTGAGGCTTGAGGCATATGAAGGGCAAACAGACTACAAAGCGCGGACCAAATTATATCATGACAAATTCATCCTCCGATGCTCATTTGAGGAGGGACAACAAGTTCTACTCTTCTCCTCACGGTTGAAGTTGATGCCTGGAAAACTAAAATCAAGATGGACCGGCCCTTATACTGTGAATATGGTATTCAACCATGGAATGCTTGAGTTGGAAAGCATGGAGAATGGGAGCCGATTCAATGTGAATGGACAGCGAGTCAAACACTACCATGGCGAGGTCAACTTGACAACACAAAAATACGACTTAAGCCGCACATGGGATCCCAACTGATGATCCCAACTGTCGAGCCAACGACGTTAAACAAAGGCACTGGTTGGGAGGTAACCCGACACCTATCTTACTTTGAGTAATTTTCTTTTCTGTCATTTAGTTTTTACCGCAAGTCACTCTCACTCATTTTTTATATAGAAGGAATGTCTAACATGTAGAAATCGGTTTTTGGAGCAAGATCAGATCAGCCAGACAGCTTCCGAGAATTACCGGGACTGCGCTGAGAGTTCAAGGCCCCAGCCGAACTCCCTCGATTATCCAGCTCCGAGGCATGTCGTTCCACGACACGACATAGTAAAAGGGAGTTCAGTTCTTCTCTTTTCCTTAATGTCATTTCCTTCTCTTGTATATATTTGCATGACTTTTGAACTAAGTCTTGCTGAAAGGCACGCCTTCGTTCAAAAGTGTGGGGTGAGAACCGCCTGTGTACATAATTAATTAACATGTTTTTCTTTTTCCTTTTCCCTTAATATTATCTTTTTGAAAATATGAACTTGAGAATGTGAAAAAGATAGGTCTTAATTCATGCATTTACCTTGTGAAAATTCCACTGTGTAGAGACTTAGGATGTAACTTCTCATTTGTCCCTTTGTGCTGAGATATACAGGGGATGTGGAGTTGACATAAACTGCCCTAGAGAGGCTTGACAAGCACTCGAAGGATCGAATCTAACTATATGGTTTTCGAAGTCAGTGGAGGCTGCACTTCGGGTTTCAGTGAAGATTGAAGTCATCTCCGCCGTGCAGCGTTCATGCAAGAGGCGGGACGGGAATCAAACGGTCCTATCTCTAGTCCTAGTTGCTGGGAAAACAGATGAGTGACCCTCATCTTGACCCGCGCGAAACGGCAAGGATGAGAAAGAGCGGGGAGGTATTTCCATATGCTCACGGGCGACGATTGGACCTCCCAAAAAAGGCTGAGAAAATGGACTAGCAAGTCACAAAGAAGCAAAAGCTCAAAGAAGCTAATCAAAGGCCAAAGGCCAAAATTGTGAAGGTTTTAACCGAACAAAAGTGAAGAAACTCCAACTCAATATCAAAGGCCAAAGGCCAAAGGCCGATTCACTACAGAAGCTGTCCCTCGCCAAAAAGAAATCAAAATACTCAACTCAGTGAAACCCGAACCGAATCACGTGCTAGAGAAAGCTACAAGGAAACCATATAGTGCGAGTCGATCCTGAAAATGCAGTCCAGGAGCCTGAAAAGGGCTATCTCCCGAAACATCCGAATTAATTTGCACCTCGGCACGAAGGTACAAGTATCAAGTTTCTTCTAAGTATTTACACGGTTTAGTTTGGTAATAAGTAAGTAATGCATGAATTAAGATAAATCTAGTCCCACAGTCTCACTTTCATATTTAAAGTTTTTACTTAGATTGTGTTCCGCCCTTTAAAAAGCATTGTTCGGGACGAACAACTAAAAGTGTGGGGTGATCTGATGGACCATAATTGTATGAATCATAAACACAATTAAACCCACCAAATTAGACGCTTTGTCTATTTAACTTTTGCTTGTTAGATCCGATATTTATCTACAGGGTATTTTGAAGTCTAGAGAGAATACAGGCTAAGGAGGAGTTTTAAAGCTGAAAATGAATTACGAGTCATTCCAGGTCATGACCAAATTCCGACTTTCAAGAACCGGACGTGGAATCACTCAAAACAAGTCCAACCGAAGGGCAACCAGAGTCAGTCCGGAGCTGAAATGGACCGATGGCTTTGTGAAAAGATCACAAAAATCTCATTTCACCCACTCCATGCCACCTTGCCCGGCGGCTTTCCACACTCCCCCTCTCTTTGCGCCACCTAGCCGGCGGCTTTTCTCCATGCCACCTCCCCACCCGGCGGCTCTAGCTCCTCCATGGGTTGCTTGCCATGTGTCTTCACTTCCTCCACAAATCACACCTCCATTAGCCTATAAATAGAGACCCTTCTTCACTTGTAAAAACATCCCATTCTCATTCCAACATCACAAGTCCTTAAGTGACTTATCTCTCTAGCTTATATGGGCACAATCATGTAATCACTTTACTTTGGAATCGAAGCTTGATCTTTAGCACTCTTAACGGTTTTTGTAAGTATTCTCTTCTTTACTTTACTGTCTTTTCAATTCAACAACTTTACTTTCCTGTCTTTACTTTCGAAAACTTTACTTTACTGTCTTTCAAAAACCTTTACTTTTCAACGCACTTAGCTATGATGTCCTGTTCCATGAATATTCGTAGCTAAACCCTTCATTCAGTTGAAGGGGTGTACTTGTATCATACAGTGTTTTAGACCCTACTCTTAGTGCCTCTATGTGTTCAAAACTTGTTCTATGTGCCACATATTAGGTTAGAACTTCCAAGGTTGAGTGGATGCTTTAACGGGCAAAGCTCTTCCGTGGGGTTCGTGAACATACTCGGGTAAGTGGATGCTTTAATGGGCAAAACTTATCTGAGGAGTTCGGCCTCTTTTAAAAACCATTTGATTGCTCGTAACTGAAGATCAAATGGATGCACATAAGGCTAAGATACTTCGAAAGGAGGAATTAGTCTAAATAGAACAAGTGTTCTAAATGATGTGGCAAGTCATGTGCTAGAAATAGCCTTGATTCATCTTTGAACACATAGTATGATCATTAGAGGTCAATGATAAACGGACTATGATACAAGGCCCCTAAAACCGAATCTTTTCTTTAATTGCAATATCACCTGTCACTTTACCTTTCAGTACTAAAAACCAAAAACAACCCCCCCCCCCCCCACTGCTTTATTTAATCCCCCTTTTCGTAAGAACAACTATCACCTAATTCCCTTGGGTTCGACCCGTACTTACCACTTACTACCAAAAACAGTTAAGTCGCGAGTGTCGGAGATATAAATTTATTTTGCAAAGAGAACATCGCACCTTAACGACAGTGCGGTGGGCTCCGTCACCTACTAAATTGTATTTCCATTCAGACGACCTAAACTAAGCATAATTGATCGATGAAAACTGCAACTCTCTCCGAAATCGGCGACCACGACACTTCCGTTACTCTTATCCCGTAATCGTAATACCGATTTACGGTATGTGGTCTACGAATTTTAGGATTTGAAGCTTTCTGATTATAGTAGGGTCTACAAATTTAGGGTTCACGGAGATTTTGTTTTATGATTTCGGATATTGGTAGAACCCTAAGATTCGTAGTTTCGTGAATCAGAATTTCCAACCATATTTACACTGAAAGTTGTGATCTTTTGTTGTTTGTTGAGGGTTTTGAGATGGGGTTTCTTTCATATAAGTGAATCGGCTTTGAGCTGATTGTGTTGTGGTGATTCTGGCGTTCAAGTTTGTGTTTTTATTTTCGATTTTGTTAGGGTTAATGTGATGTTATAATACTCTTGAGAATTAGATATAGACATCCCGTGCTGTGCTGAAATTAAGGCTCCTTAATTTTCGATTTCTTACTTGGATTTCATGTCGACCAAGATAAGTAGGGGACAAAACACTGTTACTCTATAGTTTGTGCACAAACTCAATTTGAATTTGTGGATGTTGATTTTTGATGATCTTAACCAATTTTGAAGCTATATTCTGTGATGCCAATTTGTTGAGTATGGAATGTGTATGAGTTGCTATTTGCTAATGGATTGTTGATTTGTTGTTTCATTTTGGTGCAGTGCCGTTCATAGCTTCTAGTTCATAATTGGGACCATTGGAGCATAAACTGCGTAGAATAGATTTTTAAGCCTAGTTGTATGTATGTTATGTATTATTTGTAATCTAATACTCTTCATTCGTAGCTTCTAACAATATTTCTCTTGACATGCAACAAAACAAACAACTGATAGCGATGCGTGACACTTACATGAACGTGACTGTACGCTCATATTGAACTCAAGAAGAGATGAAGTGTTACAACGCGTCACTGAACGAAGGAAAAGGAAATCTCATGAAAAAAATGATGATTAGATTACTGTTTTCAATCTGAAGCAAAACTACATTTCCCATATGTTGCTCATCATTTTGAAATATGGAAATTAAATTCGTGATATTGTCTATGTGCACCTCACTACAAATTGTTTATGTGCCCTTCACTACAAATTGTACTGGTTATCCTACAAATATTATGTACTTGATATTTTTATTTCAATGCAAAAGTTATCATTTCTTTGTAGGAGTAAGGATCCGGTGCAAAGTTAATTTTTTGGTACAAAATACAAACTAATCATAGCCATTGATCTTGTGATTTGAATGGATGAGATTAAATCTTGATTTTTGGTGTTTTTCTTGGTGACGAATTATAAAATGACACTGACAAACTATGTCGTCTTTTCATTTTTCGGATCGTCTTTTTCATTTTTTGGCTTGAAAAGTGACGAACTATAAAATAATTTTGACGAACTATAAAATAAACTGATGAATTATAAAATGATTTTGACGAATTTTGTATTTTGTACCAAAATTTAACTTTGTACATAATCTTTACCCTCACTACAAATTTTGGCATAAGATTACGACAGGGGTATTGCAACGTAAATGTGTCGTATGTAAGACATATATACGATAATTTTTGTGTGTGTCGCACAAAATGCCGTTGCAAGATGTGTGCGACAGACATACGTTACAAATGTGCAACAGCTATACGACAGTGGTGCGTCAAAAGCAAAAAGCGTCGCACAGCTGTCGTACATATCTTACGACACCAATGCAACGTACATACGTCAGTCACATTACGTCTGTCGTACATCTATATGCGACGAATGTAAGACACCACTGCAAATAAAATATATATAAATATAATATTCATATTCTTCAAATATAATAATATATATATAAATATAATAATATATATATAAAAAAAATTAACAAATAATGTTATTTTATAATAAAATGACAGAATATATAAAAACATTTTGCAAATAAAATTTACATTAGAACTATTTTACAACCTGCAGGTAATAAATTTTACATAGAGTACACAACATTTGAACAACTCGATAACAGTGGAAGTAATTCAACAAACCATCCAAAAAAACTTCCACAAGTTCCCAAAACTACCAAAAAAAAGTTTTGACAGTAGAAGCAGAACTCTAATCAGAATCTTCATCTGAGCTCACCTCGTCATCATCAAGTGATCCGCTGGGTGTGGTACTCTTGCCATGCTGAAGATAATGTAGTTGTTGCGCCTGTTCCGCAACCACAGCACGGAGATCTTCAAACTGATGTGCCATTTGAGTAACTAAAGCGATGGTGTCCTGAGAGAGTCCGAAGCTCTGAGATGTACTCTGGGAAGTCACATTCTCTTGACTAGAAATCGACTGAAACCGAGAACCAGGAACCATAGTTGCTGCATGACCAACCACGAATGGCAGACCAGTCCTCTGAGAGTATCCGAGAATTGGTGCTGACGCCTCAAGATCCTCGGCTTCTGTTATGGCCTGGCCATTTTCCTGTAGCGCTCTAAGGGCAGCCTCGAGTTGTGCCTGAACCAAAAATAACAGGGAGTTAGCAGCAACATGAATGTTAAAGTACCTATACATAAATGTTAGTACAATATGTTTAAGACCAATTAATGTTTAAGAACCAAAAAATAGACGATTATAAATAAAACTGATACATGAATTGATATGTTTAAGAATATGTGAAAAGTACTACGAAATACCTCTATCTCAGCACCATTAATGTCAAAGTACGTCCCATCTTTCCCAACCTTCAGACGTTTGTACATATCAAGACAATTAGGAAACCTCTTCAAAATTATTTCCTGTGCCAAATCAAGTAGTCAAAGAAGAATAAAACAAGTAGTGAAAGAAGAATAAAACAAATATATTATTACATAACAAAACATTACATAAGAGAAATCTCAGCACCATTGATGCCAAAACAGAAAAATGTATGTATGTTTTTTGAACAAAGGCCCATTGGAATTAAGAGAAGAACATATCTGTATACAAAAAGAGAATCCAGGTAGGTACAAGTGTCACGAAACCAGATGCCAAACTGAATCTACTCCTCACTACAGATCCAACCCCAACAAAGCGACTTGGTAATCATAATAATAATAATAATAAAGGTTAAGAAACCCAGCAGTATCAGTAACTGGCACTTATAGACACTGCAGCTGATGATGAATGACTATGAAGTCAAACATCATCACATACATGTTCAAGTAAAACATAGATAATTTGGCAACCCGGACGTAGTTACTTGAGCTGGACGCTCTACTAGGTGTGTGGTATCTCGATTCATCGCAAAATGGACAAACTGTCAAGCTCTCGAACTCAGCATAATATATCATGCACCCATTTTCACATACATCTATCCTCGTGTAACCCATGTCCAAGTCCTTGACAAATTTCTTCGACTGACTGAACGATTTTGGTAGTCGGTTGTTAGAATCTGCTAAACTCTGGATGATTTGGCATATGGAATTGTATGCAGCTTCTGATAAATTGTAATCTGTTTTTGTCTGCAGTAATTTCATATGCATCGATAATTCTGTCTCAGTAGTACAACCTTCATACGCCGGATCGCAGCTGGACTTAAATAGGTTGTAGAATTTCCTGGCTATTTCATTTGGTTCATGTGGCAAGGTAGACGCATTATTTGGAACATCCCAAGATGGACCAGCAACATCCGCAATCATGTTCTGGAACTGACTATCGACTGTTTCTTGATCAATCACCGGACTAATAAGTAAGTCTACATATGCCGAATACTGATGGTCGACACTCACATTTTGTGGAATTTGGTCAAATTGTGAAGCCTGGCTGTATTCGACATGAGCAAGATCTTCGCCGTGATATGTCCAGTTATAGTAATTTGCCGTGAAACCACTATTGTATAAATGAGTTTCAACTACACCAACTTCGTGATGTTTTTTGTTTTTGCACTTCCTACAAGGGCAGCGAATTCTGTTACCACCGGAATATCCGCATCTTGAAATAGCCAGTTGTATAAACTCCCGAACCCCAAGCAAGAAACTTTCATTACAATAAGACTTTTCCGGAACACACCGATTGTACATCCATTATCTTTCTTGGATCAATGTTTCCATTTTGTATATCTGAAACAAATTAACATCCGAAACAAATTAACAAATCAACATCGACAAATTAACAAATTCATTAAACTAACAAGTAAAACATAATATTTAAACTTACCCGATTAGAACATCATTACGAGAAGAACAGTGGGATCATCAAGCTAGATGAGGATGATGAACAGATTGGAGGATGTCAAACAAATTAAGGCAGCTTAATAAGCTTGAAGGATGTCATTTTTGGGTTGCAGAGGATGATGAACAGATTGGATACGATTGTGGAGGTTGGGAAAGAAGGTGAAATAATATCGGAGGAGTGTCGGTAGGCACTGTTAGTGATAAAGGCATCGTACATGCGTCGTAGTGTTTTTACTGTTATACGACGCATATACGACACATATTTTTAGTGTGACGTAAAGGCGTCGTAGATTCGTCGTTAATGTGTCGTATAGAAAAAGACAAAACCTTTAAAGTGTCGTATAACCGTGTCAAATGTGTCGCACATTTCGTACGACACTATACCTCGTCGTACCTAAATGTGTCGTAATCTTATGCCAAAATTTGTAGTGCCTCTTTATAGTATTACTTCATACAAGGTAGTCTCACAATTCACAGTAAACTATGTAAAAGATTACGAGTTATGTTAACAGGACTACGAATTATGTGAACAAGAGTTCGCATAATATGAACTAGACTACGAATTTTAACTGAAAAACTACGCATTATAAAAAAGGGGTAAATAACATGCATGAATTTTAAATGACGGATTACGAATTTTAATTAAAATGCTACTCAATTTAGAATGCATATTTCATAATAAAATTCGTAGTTATTTCATATTTCATTGGTTATGGATTCACGATAAAATTTGTAGTTACTAAAACCAAAATTCGTAGCAGTTACAATAATACAAGAAATCACTATGACAATATCGATTTTGTGAATTCCTATTTATTTAGAACAATATTCGTAATAAAATAGTATAACTTATTAAAGCTAACATTCGTAATATAACTAGAAAGCTACAAATTTTACGCACGACTGATCGAATCTTTTCGAGAACCGAGAAAAATGGATCTGTACTTAACACAATTAATGTATATAACATTTGTAGCCTTGTATATAACATTTGTTAGACAACATTTGTAGTCTTGTATATAACATTCGTAGCCTTGTATATTACATCCGTAGCCTTGTATATAACATACGTAGCCCTGATCCATGTTGCCTCCTGTTAATGAACAAAATGCGTAGCTTAAAAACCAAAATTCGTAGTTCGGCAAGTCTTTACATGATTGCCACCAATTGGAATTTTCAAATGCCTCTACTTGCCATTCGGATCATCTGAACATATCTAGTCCTTCAAGGGAGCAGCATCATATATAATCTGAACATGTCAGACTACGAGTTATGTTAACTGGACTACGAATTATGCGAATAAGACTACACATATTATGAACTAGACTATGAATTTTAACTAGAAAGCTACGCATTATAAAAAAGGATAAATAACAGACTACAGATTTTAACTAGAAAGCTACGCATTATAAAATATCTGCGTTGTCGATTAGCAGGAATCTTAATGTGAAATCACCTTCACAAATGCAGGTTCCCCAAGCCCTGGACTTCTGTAAAATGTTCCAGCCATGATATTTAAGAGGTGGTAGAGATGGTTTTCCTGGCTTGGCTGCAGGAGCTGAAGCAGGTGCTGGTACCAGGGCAGTAGAAGTGGTAGATTGAGAGGTTGAAGGTGGACGTGTTTGGTTTGCTGGTGGGGAAGGTGTTGGTGCCTGCATTATGTATGAAGGAAGGGGAGGAAGAGTGGCTGGTTGCAGCAACGCCTCCTTTTTACGTAATAAAAGCTCGCAGTCTAGTTGTTTCATGTGTAGCTCCACAATATCTTTAGAATTAACAAGCCTGCGCAGGAATTACAACGGAGTATAAAGTTCACCAACATTGACATTGATATGTTTACTTGATCAGATTCGAGACTTGAACGATGAACTCAGATATTGATTCATCAACAGGTAGAACCGCTGGAACAGCAGTGACAGCATTAGTTGTAGCTACGACTGCATCATTTGCAGGTCTACTTAGACCAACCTATAAAGTCACAAACAAGTATCAAATCATGCCCACCAAAGAAGAGCAACTGTTGTCATACCTCTTTCAAATTAGCTCTTAAAATCATGGAGCGGCTCCAACTTGAGTAGGAGACCTGCAAAATATAGTTCCAAAATGATGTTGCAACGAAAACAGGCCATCCATATATCATAAAGCAACTCCCTAATATCGAAATCTCAACTTGGACATGATCATGAAAAAAAACATCTCTACTAAAATCTGAAGAAAAATACGGAGCAAGTTTCTTTTCAGATTCTTAATTATCTTGAAGCAAATCGTTGTAGGCAAATGGTCCACTGCTACTCCTCACAAATCATTATAGGCAAATGGTCCACTGCTACACCAATAAACTAACAAACTAATCAAGGCATGTTGTTAAAATCGCGAATTAACTCGTAAACTCATACGATTTTATGTTTTTACCTACATAAATCGAGTTAAATCGCATGTAAGATCGCTTTGGTGTAAAATCGGACATCAGCACGATTTTACCTCCTGTAAAATCGGGTAAAATCGATAAAATTTGGTAAAATCTTTTTAAAAAAATTTGATTCTTGAGAATCTTTGACATGTTTACCCTTTAAAATCAAATTATAAAGTTGAAATTTGATTCATTTATATTTTTATAGTGTTAAAAAAATATATTATTATTTATTATATAATATTTAATATAAGGTAAACTCGGCGATTTTATGAGTCGAATTTACGTTTCGATTCCACCTATGCAAAACAAGTCAAGGTAAAAACTCGATTCTGACAGCCTTGTTCACGAGCATATTACAGTAAACTTCAAATTTTGGAAGAAAAAAATAATGATTCAGAATTCGGATTTATAGCAACAACAACAATTATAAGCTTATGTTGTAGAGCTATCACCACATATCGAGCATACTCTACCAATTTCAAGAACCAACACTAAACCAACCGATGAGGGAAACAAAGGCAGTAGGAGGAGAAGAGGGGCGGTTGCGGTTTGGATATGTTTTTTTTGTTCTCGTAAAATATTTTGCAATGCTCAAATGACGAATTTACCTTAAATGCGTGTTTAATGCATAAAAGTAGAATAATAATTACGAAAATTAAGGACCGTTCGATGAAAAATTCAACGGTTGTTATTATTTCTCATGAGAATTACTGTTTCTCATATGCTCCTAACTCCCTAGGGATAATATTTGTTTTTATAAATTGACCGTGTAAACTTGTTACGTTAAAGTTAAGCACATCGTGATTGATTTGCCAAATTTTATTTCCAATCTCATTAGATGTGTATATGGGCATGCTCCATGTCCATAATGCGAAAATCAATAATATTATTCTAATAAAATCGCAAAATCATAAATAAATTGTATCTCAAATTCCAAAACCATTAGCCACAAAATTAAATTTAACCATTAGCCTTTTTCTGTTAATTATGATTCGGGTTTCTATGAACATTATGCTTGATTCTGATTAGTGTTTAATTGTGAATATTTCGTTTGTTTTGTAAATATTACATTGATTTTGTAAGTATTGCTTTCCTTGTGTGGATACTGATATTTATTTTGTGAATATCACTAGAAAGTTAACGGTCGAAGTTAACTCCGTTAGTCAAATACAATTAAATTTTATTTACTTTAATTTTATCTATATATATATCTCGTTCTATATTTTTAATTTTTAATTTTATTAGAATTTTTTTATTCTCTTTAAATTTCATATCACAAAATGAGGGAAAAGGATCCGGCGCAAAGTTAATTTTTTAGTACAAAATACAAACTAATCATAGCCATTGATCATGTGATTTGAATGGATTAGATTAAATCTTGATTTTTTGGTATTTTTATTGGTGACAAATTATAAAATGAAACTGACGAATTATGTCGTCTTTTTATTTTTTGGCTCGTCTTTTTCATTTTTCGGCTCGAAAAGTGACGAACTATACAATAAACTGACGAATTATAAAATGATTTTGACAAATTTTGTATTTTGTACCAAAATTTAACTTTGCACCCGATCTTGACCCCACAAATGAATACTACTTTTAAATTAATTTTTTAGGAAAACAATTACTTTTTTATTGGAAAATTTTCAAGTTCTTTCCCTAATATGATGGGCGATATTTTAAAGTTTCATAGTTACACAATTGATCATCAAATATGTATGGATAAATATTGAATTATCATGTTCATAAGAGTATTACTATAAAAAAGAATATAAATTTATGGATGAATTGAAAGAAATATTTTTTTACTTTTGTCCAGATATATTATGTGGTGAATTGTCAAACTTTAAAAATATTATACTCACCCAACATACAAGGGAAACATCTTTAAAAAATTTAGCATAATAATCAAAATAATATATATTTAATTTTAATTCATACATGTTATATGATAAAT
This sequence comes from Rhodiola kirilowii, assembly GCA_033675215.1. Taxonomy (NCBI): domain Eukaryota; kingdom Viridiplantae; phylum Streptophyta; class Magnoliopsida; order Saxifragales; family Crassulaceae; genus Rhodiola; species Rhodiola kirilowii. The sequence continues at coordinate 9,517,526 of CM066193.1, read as the reverse complement.
TATGAACCTAAATAATTAATTTAAATGTAGTACCCAATATTATAATAAAATTAGAAATTAAAAATATAGAATGAGAGATATATAGATAAAATTAAAGTAAACATGATGATTTTCTTATAACTGAAACGGATCATTAATTAAAAAATTAAAATAAATGATATTTAATTGTAATTTGACTAACGGAGTTAACTTTGACCGTTAACTTTAACGGATTTTTTAATTTTGCCATTGCATTGGAAATTATGGTAGGCCCCTTTCTGTAATATTCCCTTAAAATTAAGCACATCGTGGGTGATTTGCCAAATATTATTTCCAATCTCATTAGATGTGTATACGGACATTCTCCATAATGCGAAAATCAATAATATTATTCTAATAAAATCGCAAAATCATAAATAAATTGTATCTCAAATTCCAAAACCTATGATTCGGGTTTCTATGAACATTATGCTTGATTCTTATTAGTGGTTTGTGAATATTTCGTTTGTTTTGCAAATATTACATTGATTTTGTAAGTATTTCTTTCCTTGTGTGGATACTGATATTTATTTTGTGAGTATCACTTATTTTGTGAATATTACTAGAATAAACAAATGGTTACATCTTTCTTAAAATGCATCTTATTACATTTTATGTATCACATATGGGTGCGGTTCAGGTACAAACCTGTTTATTAATAAAAACTATCAAACCGATTATTAAGCCGACATGTGTCCCATTTTAGTCGAAATCTCATACAAAACACGGAGGGGTATAATAGTCATTTCACACGGATGGGTATAAAACCTAAAATGTTATTTTCAATTTAGTCCAAAAGTTGTTAATGATCAGACTTAAAAACTTAATGATCAGACTTAAAAATAGCCAATGATCAGACTAAAAATACTTAATGTTCAGACTTAAAATTTGTAATGTTCAGACTTAAAAAGAAGCAATTATCAGACTTAAAAACTTAATGATCAGACTTAAAAATAGCTAATGATAAGACTAAAAATACTTAATGATCAGACTTAAAAATGGTAATGATCATACTTAAAAAGAAGCAATGATCAGACTTAAAAACTTAATGATCAGACTTAAAAATAGCCAATGATCAGACTAAAAATACTTAATGATCAGACTTAAAAATGGTAATGATCATATTTAAAAAGAAGCAATGATCAGACTTAAAAGACTTAATGATCAGACTTAAAAATAGCCAATGATCATACTAAAAATACTTAATGATCAGACTTAAAAATGGTAATGATTGACAGGTATCGTTGTACCTGTGCAAAAAAATTTATAATTCCGACTAGCAAGTGGTAAGTCGGGTCGAATCCACAGAGATCGGTTGAGAATCTGTTCACTAAGTAAGAACGTAACAAGGGGGGTTTTGAATTTCAACAAGTAAATAAAAATGCACGCAAGCAACAATGGTTAATTATCAAGAGGAATGATCACACAATTTCAAGTATCAAATATTAAAGAACAGTGCAGGCTAGTACTTTCGATTGTGATGCAAGACTAAATCATTGACCAATTTATTTTGATTTCTAATGTTCTACAACTTATAGCTCCCCGCTAGGTTGCACTACAAGTTGTCTTAGGGTGTCAATCCTAGTGGTATATTACTCGTATCCTAGTTTGCTATCCCCGCTAGGTTGCTAGTAAACTTTGACAATTGAAATCAAAACACAAACAGAAGCTCCCCCGCTAGGGTTCCACTCATGCTAGCATATCAAATCCATAAACAATGCATAGTAATATAACACAAAACATAAAGATAAATATAGATCTCAAGTCAAAACATCACAATGTCGAGTTCTAGCCTACACGTATGAGTTTAGCTACTCATCGCAATGGAATACATCATCAAGTTGTTTGAATATAATGGAACGAAATTACTAATGATGAATTCTTCACCAAGCTGCAGCTCAACTCTAACACTTGAATCCGTGTGTGTTGTTTCTTCTCGAAACGTGTCTTTTTCTCTCTGAAAATCGAGGTCTGGTCGCCTAGGGTCGCTTCTTCTTATTCTTCCTTTATACTTCCCGAGATTGCAATTTAGAAACGACGAAATTCGACTGCCAGCTGTCATCCGCGGACGTCTCTTGAATTTGGTAATTGTTCATACGTCTACGCCTTAACTCCTTAAGCCCTCCGCGGTTTGCACTGACAAAAATTCCAAAGTGCTTCGGACTTCATTTCTTTCCGCGCCAAACATCTTCAAATAGGCTCCTTTTAGCCGGTATTCCTTCCATGGTCTCCGAGTGTACCTGAGAACAAAAACTACACACAGGTAGTGAAATAATATACAGGTAACACTAAGAAATGGGGTTTTCACATATAAAATAGTCGTACAACTACGACTCATCAAATTACCCCACACTTGTACTTGTTCGTCCCGAACAAGAACGAAGCCATAGAATGAATTACAATGTACTAGTCATGCTAATCCTTACATCTCAATCTCAAATACAGCAATTAATCTTATCATGCTTAAGATTCTAACAATGCGAGTATAGATAGATTTTTCGATACTTGTTACCTCGCGAGTTGCAATTCAAACGACCTTGGATGTTGTTTGGGAGATAGTCCCCTATAGGTACCATGGACATTGCATTCTTTTCTGAGTTTTGGTCTTTAGATTGAGTCGGTGGCTTTCTCTGACACGTGATTAATTCACTGCTTTCGTACCATTGAGTCGGACCTTGATAAACGACACATTTTGCTTGAATCAATCAGATTTCTGATTTTTTCTTCTTTTTTTTCTACTTGATGGTTTGCCTTCGGCTTTTGAATTTGTTTCTTGTCCACATAATCATTTGCGCCTTCTGCTCTTTTCTCATCCTCGTCCTTTTCACGCGAGTCAAGCCGAGGGTCGCTTGTCTGTTTTCCCGGCTACTCGGACTAGAGATTGGACGTTGTGATGTTCTCCCGTCCCACCTAACCGCATAAGCACTGCAGTGGCGGAGCAGACTCTCAGGATTAGGCTAGTGAAGCGTCAACCTCCACCGCTTTTCTCAATCATCAAACCCAAAAACTCAGAACTTCTTACAATTTGTCGTACCCTTCTATGACATTTCTATCAACTCCACATCCCTGCATATCACAACTCACAAGAACAAAGCATCAAAATGTTTTGAAATTTCGCATTTTTAGTCAAATGAGCACAATAGTCATAAAAAGCTGGAAATGAGATTTTTGACATATGAGAAAAGCATAGCAGGGCATCATCAGTTCGTTACGAGTTCATCAAGCCACATAACTGACTCTATAACATCCCACCCCACACTTAGATGGACATGTGTCCTCACGGTACAACTCAAGAGGTAAGACAGATAAATAAAACAGACTCAAATAAAAAATAAAAGACAATAAAATAAAACCGAAAGGAACTGGTACTCCCCTAATAATCTGGTGGTGGTGATTGAGCTCTGCGATTTTAACCTTTTAAAATTCACCGTGGATGTCTTCATGATTTTCTGCCGCGGACGTCTGAAGAAATTGTAATTATTGCTAAGGCGTCCGCGCTATATTAGTTGAGACGTGCGCGAAATACACTGATGTAGAATTCCCTTCTTTGTTTAATCACCTGAAACCACCAGAAATAAAAAGAAACGCACTCGAGGTGCCTTATCAGCTTCCCAATTCCACTAATTAACCTATTCCTAACATGAATAAAATAAAAACACACCGGGTTGCCTCCCGGTAAGCGCCTTTGTTTTACGTCCTTGGCTGGACATTACCTCTTTAAAGATCACAAGTTACGATCCCAAGGCTGCTCCAAGTCAAACTTACCGATCAGCGTGCTCCTCTCCTCAGCACGTTCACTAGTTGATCTTTTTTCAATTCTCAGCCCGCCATCAGGTGGCTTCGATCTCCAGTTCTTTTCTTTAGGTGTCCACCTCTTTTGCGCAGCCACCGCACACTTTAGTTTCTTTACTCGCTTTTTATCTGGTGGGCGTGTTTTCCTTGTTACCTTCAGCTGCTCACTGACACCCTGAATCACACGCAACGGTTCATCAGTTGTAATATTAAAACAAGTTTTACCAGTTATCTCAGGTGGTTTTCCCGCACAAGGCTGGTGGTCATCCTCAAAGACACAAAACTCAGCCACCTTGCCACCATATTTCAGCTTTATAATACCCTCAGCGACATCAATCTCCGCCTTTGTCGCAAACAAGATAGGTCGTCCTAGAATGAGTGTTGGCGACTCCTTAGTCTGGGTGTCCTCCATCTGCAAGACATAAAAATCTGCAGGCACAACAATTTCTCCACATTCACGGTTAAATTCTCAAGCAAACCATAAGGATGAACACATGACTTGTTTCCTAACTCAATAGTTAACTTGATCGGTTTTACTGGTTCAAGTTTTAATGAACAATATAAATCATAAGGCATCACATTAATAGACACTCCCAAGTCAATCAAACAGTGGGGAATAAGCTTGTTACCAATGCCACAGGTTACCATGAAGGCACCTGGGTCTCTAGTTCGAGTGGTCACGCTCCTTGTTTCCCTTGCTCCAATTCTTGCATTTGGACTTTGGTTCTCGCGTCCTCATTCCCCTTCAGTTGAATGTCATTATTTATAGCATTGTGGCTCTCAATAACCTGCATGGGAAATGGCAATTGCGCAAGAGGGTTAGAATTCAAAATTTGGAAACTGCTCACTGGGAATTCCGCGGACGTCTCTTGCTTTAATTCCAAGGACGTCTCTTGATTTATCAGTAATTCTTCAGGAGTCCGCGCCTTAATGGTTGAGACGTCCGCGTTTTGCACTGATGCAGAATCCAAATCTTGCTCTTTTTCTTCTTTTTCTTCAGCCTTCATCTCCTCTTCATCCTTTATCACGATCACACTCACATTCTGCCTTGGATTGAGGATCGTTTGTGAAGGAAGCTTCCCTTTGTCTTCTCGCTGTTCGTAAACGGCGCTGGCAATTTGAGACACTTGCCTCTTTAGCTCGTTAATGTCTCCAGCATGGTGGCCCATCTTTTGAGTGAGTTCTTTGAACATGCCTCTCACTTCATCCCTAAATTCCTTGATCGGGTCCTCATCTCCTTGTCTGATCTGTGGTGGTTTGTATGGCTGCTTTTGTGGGTACGAGGATTGCCCCGCATCGTAATTGTTGTTCCTTTGCCAACCACCCTCGTTTTGCCTTGGCTGCCATTTGTTGTTGCCTTGATATCCATCATATCTCCTTGGTGGAAAATCTCCCTTGTTTATGTAGTCCACTTTATTCACGTCTTCTGTTCTTTCCTGAAAAACAGCGTTATCATTATTTATTGAATTAAAAGTGGACTTGTTTACCTTACACTCCACTTGTTGATTTCTTTGTGGTTGTTGCGTCATCATTTTAGCCATCATATCCTTCAGTTCCTGCAATTCAGAATGTACATTTACGTTAGCAACAGGTGCAGGTTTATTTGTTTCTTCTAAATACCTTGTGCTCTCGGCAACTCTCCCAATCAGCTCCCATATCTCCTCAGGATACAAGTCGAGGATAGACCCTTGGGCTGAGGCATCTAGCATTCTTCTTTCCATTAGAACCATCCCATCCATGAAGTGTTCAAGCAGCATCCTTTGTGGGATTCCATGCTTTGGACAGCTCTCTTCCAAATGCCTAAACCTCTCCAAATAGTCAAACAACGTTTCTGCACGTCCTTGTCTAAGCATAGAGAGCTCCTTCCTCGTTTGAGCCGCCTTCGAATGGGAGTAGTACTTGTCCATGAATTTCCGTTGCATTTGATCCCATGATGTAATCGAACCTGAAGGCAAAGACATTAACCAAGATTTAGCTTGACTTTCTAAAGAAAAAGGAAATGTCTTTAATTTAAAACTATTTTCTGGAACCGATGCTGATTTCATGGACATGCAAACTCCATGAAATTCCTTCAAGTGCCTTAGGGGGTTCTCATCGGGCATTCCTCCAAACTTGGGCAGGTGGTGTATCACCCCACTCTTTATCTCGATATCATCTGCGTCCTCATCCAGCCTAATGCACCAAGGCTCCTCATCAATAAATGGCGCACAAACTCCTCTCATCGTGCGTCCCAAATCCCGACGCCTAGCTAACTGTCCATATTGGTTTCCTCCACCGAGGTATTGCCGATCCAACTCATCCTCGTAATCATCGTAATTCTCGTGTCTAGCAGCACGATGTCTAGCATTCTTCTTCAAAGTTAGGTCAAACCCTAATTCTCTAAATCTCTCGAACGTGTCTCTCGTTTCTAGACACCTCTCAAAGTTAGGTCAAACCATTTTGACAGGTGTCTAGCAAACTCATTCACAAATTGCTAATTTCTGGGGGTGGTAATCTTTGATTAACAGGGGGCAGTCCTTGCCTCTGTTCCTGCATGTTATCTCCTAGTACACTTCCTCGCTCTTCACCATCACGTTCAACACTTCTCTGTGACATGGTTACTTAAACAGAAAAATAATCAAGTGACAAAAAATAAAAAGACAAAAAAATAAAACTAAAAGAAAGAAATACTTAGTGAGATTCTTCGTTACTGATAGGATCGTGGTTAGTAGTCAAAGACTTAAGATTGAAAGTCAGAGACTTGACAAAGGTCGGAACTGTAAAGAACCTGGCTTTGTATGCAGATAATTACTTAAACTGAGTACGCAGCGGAATAAACTTAAATAGCTTTTATTATTATTTAATCTGTACACTCAGTGGGTACAAAACTTGCCTATTAAGTATAAATCAACCTAGACTTATACAAGCAAAAAACTTGACTACTTCCCTGACTATCTCGTCGACGTCGTCGTAGTCGTGGCACCTCCATCGCTTTCCGGTACTGATCAAAAATGGCTTGATCACTTGAATATCACCTTGCACAGCTTGCTGGATATTCTCTCTGGGAAACCCCACTTGGAAAGCTCTCTCGGATGTATGTGAAAGGCGCGCACACGAGGGCAAAGCCCCCGGGGCAAAAAGCCAAGTATTGCAGAATAGCTGCTTCTCTCTTTATACACACTGAAGTAACTGACTTCATAACCGCCAGCATCATTGAGGTAACTGACTCCATAACTGCCCACGTCTTGGTCACGACCTGGTTACATCATTTGGTTACGGGATCTTCCATTAACTTCTGTTGTTAACTAACTGCCATGTCTTGTTAACTAACTGCCATGTCTTGTTGACTAACTGCCATGTCCTTCAGACTCAAGTCTCTGCTCAGGTTCTTGAGTACTCCAACAAGTCTCTAAATTGTTACTTCTGGGCTTGTATAAGTTCTTCAGATAACTGCCATAGATCATGGCTTGTAACCGTCAACCCATGATCTCCTTGATGTGTTGTGGGGACGTGCCATCACTCCATGATGTATTTGACCACTGTTATGGAGACGTGTGCAACTGCATGACTGTCAACTGCTCTGTTGACTTGACCGTTGACCAATACTCAGGTTCTTGGTTACTCGGAGACTTCTACAGGTACTTGAGTTCAGCATCACGTTCTTGAATACTCCAGTAAGTTCCTGACTTACAAAAACTCAAGTAAACCATTAAACTGGTTTGTCAACATCAAAAACGTGTGAGCCAATGCCTCAACAATTTCCCCCTTTTTGATGATGACAAACCATTAAGGGAAAAATACCAAAACAACCCTTAATAGATGTTTATACATGCACACAACATCAATTGAGAACATATTCTCCTTGGGAAAAATTCCCCCTAAGTTCATGCACACTCAGAAATTTGATAAGTTAAACATGCACACAGCATCAAATGAGAGCATATTCTCTCTGGGAGAAATTCCCCCTAAGTTCCGGCTCACTCAGAAACTTGACAAACTTAATAGATGTTAAACATGCACACAACATCAAATGAGAACATATTCTCCCTGGGACAAATTCCCCCCTAAGTTCCTACACCCTCGGAACCTAACAAACAATCTATTAAGTCAAAAACCTATATAGGTTTAGCAAGTCAAGAACCAAGTCAAGAACCTGATTCAATTCCCCCTGAATCGGTACTCCTAACCATTCCCCCTTTTGGCATCATCAAAGAAGGGTAAATGACATACAAGGCAGGCATAAACATGAGAGATATCTTGAAGATCATAGAAACTCATAAATGCATGCAACCACTTCAAACTTAAGCAAGATAGTCAAACACACATGCTGAACAGAGAATCAAATTTTGATAGTCAACAAGAAAGGAAATAACCTGGTAGGGGTCAAGGAGGGGATAAATCCAAGATTGGAACTGGCCACAGAATTCTCTCAATCAAAAGTGACCATTTTCAGACTGAAGAACTTCTGAATTTTGAGAGCAATGCTAGGACTCCATCCTTCACCTCCCTGAGTTCTTCTTTCAACTCCTTCAGATCATTCTTCAAGTCACAAATTCCTTTCTCCACAGCAATTCTTCCTCTGAATTTCACCTCCAGAGCTGGTATTTCACCATCAGCCAAAATCAACTCCTTGTAGAAGTCATGGACTACCTCAGGACACACAAGTTCCTGACTTTCGCACAGCTTCTCCCAGCCTTGTGCTTTTAATCATATCAAAAACATCACTGAGTTTTTCCTCCTTGAAAAACTTTTCTGAACACTCCATCTCCATTAAAATTTCTTTGTCATTGACAGCCACTTTGGTTTTCTTAACTCTCTTGACTGAGCTCTTAGAGACCTCCTTCTCTTCTACTTGAATTTCCAACTTTCTTTTACCAACTCTTGCTGGTTGTCTTCTCATTGGAGTGGATCTGGGCATCTTCTTCCTTGATGCAGTAGAAGACGTCTCAATAATGTGACAATCATTGTCACCACTACTTTCATATACTTTTAAACTTGGTCCTTGAGAGCTTTCTTTGAACTCGACTATGTTTCCAAATTTTTCAGAGCCTCTAATGTCTGGTCCGCACCAGCAAGTGCCTCCCCAGCTTCCTTTGGAGCTCTAACCTCCTCCATAGAACAGCCAAACAACAATTCTGTATCATCAGAATTAACGACCCCTTCTGGGTTCCTCACAGCAATAACATCAACCCCTTTTGGGTTCTCGACAGCAGCAACATTAACCCCTTCTGGGTTCTCGACAGCAAGACCATTAACCCCTTCTGGGTACTCGACAGCAACTTTTTCTTCACCAGATTTCACAAAATCTGCTTCACCCTTCTTTGAAGTTTCTAGGTCATTTAGGAAATCTTCAACCACTCTAGCAGCCTGTTCTTCATTTATAGCACCTGATTCTTTGTATCTCAAGAATCTCGTCAGGTCCTTCAGTCCAAACTAGTCCACATCTTGACCAAGTGAATGCCATACCAGTTCCAAATTATGAATTTTTCACAAGGGACGTTGTGATGTATCGGCTTACCATAAGGGTATAATATGAAAAAATCATCACAACTCAAACACTCAATCACACATAAATTTTACTTCTAATCATGTATGTCTAGAAAATTTGCAAAGAGGTCATTGGACAAGAACACAATTAGTATATGGCATAGGTGGCTTCATACACTTCCTTCATGGGACTATTAGGGTACAAAAATCCGGAAGGTATGTTATGGCTTCAAGGAACATATTCAAGCATGCATGTAATATATCAAGTTTAATCAAGAAGTATAAGCATACAATAAATTCGTCACTCAGAGACTTCAAGAAGGCACTCACATAGATGACAATCATGCATGTCGTAAACCCTAACTTCTAACCAATCATTGAGAGTAAGATTAGAAGTACCTCATTGTGGGCTCATTAAACCAAGTTCCATTCTCAGCTTTTCAAATGCTTCCCTAAGTAAAGCCTTGGTAAAGATGTCAGCGACCTGATCGGATGTGGACTTTCTATCAGTCATATCCCCAACGAAGTCTGCGTCGGAGTATCCATCCAAACTGAGAGACCTCACTCTCGGATACCACAGGACCAGCTTCTCAGTGCCCTTCAGATACCTCAGTATCCTCTTCACGGCCTTTACGTGAGATTCCCTTGGTTCCGCTTGAAACCTGGCACATTGACATACACTAAACATTATATCAGGTCTAGATATAGTCAAATACAGTAAAGAACCTATCATGCCACGACATCTTGTAGCATCTGTCTTTGGAGACATATCATCCTTTGTCAGGGACTCATTCGAGGAACTGGGTGTGTTTATATGTCGTGAACCTCCAAAGCCGCACTTACTCACAACCTCACTCAGGTACTTGTGTTATGAGATCTCTGTTCCATTGTCCAATTGTCTTACTTGAAGACCCAGGAAGAATGTCAATTCTCCCACCATGTTCATCTCAAACTCATTCTCCATGAGTTTAGTGAACTCTCTTACGAGTTCGTCACTCGTAGACCCAAAAACCATGTCATCTACATATACCTACACAATAAGTAGATGCTTGTTAGTTCTCAAAAGAAATAATGTCTTATCTACCTTACCTCGCTCATATCCATGAGCTAGTGCGACACTCGGCTGCTTAACTCATGAACTTCTCCTCAACTCAGTGACCTCTTGAGCCTCTTGGATTTCCTCAGATTCACCATGGACTTCACCAACTTCAGGGTCTTGTCCATTCACCTCAGCTTGCTCACCAGGTTCTTCAACCTCAGCAATCTGACCAGAGACTTGATCAACCGTCTCCAAAGTCTGAGAATCAGCAGCTATAGTATCTTCCTTGGGACGAGTCAACACAAAGACATCATCAGATACTTGACTGTCATAAACCTATCCCTCTCTCGACTTCTTTTTAGCAAGAAGAGTTCTTGACTACTCCGGAACTTAAAGGATCTCTAACTTCTCCAGGTTTTCCATTCTTTTTGGAAACTGAGCAGGTTCCTGACTCGAAGCTTGAGTTCTTTGAACCTTTCTTAGAGACGTTCTGCCTTTCCTTGCATTGTCTCCAACTATGTCCTTCTTTCCCACAATGAAAGCAAATCTTTTGTTTTCTGAAATCTATCTTCTTGGACTCAGAAACCTTCTTCTTCTGTTTCTCGAAGTCAATAGGTATCGGACTGTTCCTTCGCTTGTTTTTCCCAGATGTGATAACCTTTTCCAAAGGTTTTAGCGTCATCTAAGTCCACCTTCTGTCTAGGAGTAGTCCTTGGTTGTCCCTGTCTTTGCATAGGCTTTGCAATAGACACTTCGCCATAACCATGACTTGGCCTGGTCTTCGACTTCTGTTTCAGTGCTGTCGGGTTCCTGACGAGGAACCTGACTTCTTAGAGCTGTAATATCCTTTCTTGCACTGACGCCAACTATGGTCTTCCATACCGCAATTGAAACAGATGAGCTGTTTTCTGAAGTTCACCTTCCTGAACTCAGAGACTTGTTGTCCTTGTTCAATGATCTGCCAGGTCTCATACTCTCCTGGCTTCAACTTTGGAGGATTTGAATACGAATCTCCTGACATACCTGCAAAGCTAACCAAAATCTAGAACCTGTCGGCTCTGATACCAATTGATAGGATCGTGGTTAGTAGTCAAAGACTTAATATTGAAAGTCAGAGACTTGACAAAGGTCGGAACTGTAAAGAACCTGGCTTTGTATGCAGATAATTACTTAAACTGAGTACGCAGCGGAATAAACTTAAATAGCTTTTATTACTATTTAATCTGTACACTCAGTGGGTACAAAACTTGCATATTAAGTATAAATCAACCTAGACTTATACAAGAAAAAAACCTGACTACTTCCCTGACTGTCTCGTCGACGTCGTCGAAGTTGTGGCACCTCCGTCGCTTTCCGGTACTGATCAAAAATGGCTTGATCACTTGAATATCACCTTGCACAGCTTGCTGGATATTCTCTCTGGGAAACCCCACTTGGAAAGCTCTCTCGGATGTATGTGAAAGGCGCACACACGAGGGCAAAGCCCCCGGGGCAAAAAGCCAAGTATTGCAGAATATCTGCTTCTCTCTTTATACACACTAAAGTAACTGACTTCATAACCGCCAACATCATTGAGGTAACTGACTCCATAACTGCCCACGTCTTGGTCACGACCTGGTTACATCATTTGGTTACGGGATCTTCCATTAACTTCTATTGTTGACTAACTGCCATGTCCTTCAGACTCAAGTCTCTGCTCAGGTTCTTGAGTACTCCAACAAGTCTCTGAATGGTTACTTCTGGGCTTGTATAGGTTCTTCAGATAACTGCCATAGATCATGGCTTGTAACCGTCAACCCATGATCTCCTTGATGTGTTGTGGGGACGTGCCATCACTCCATGATGTATTTGACCACTGTTATGGAGACGTGTGCAACTACATGACTGTCAACTGCTCTGTTGACTTGACCTCAACTGCTCTGTTGACTTGACCGTTGACCAATACTCAAGTTCTTGGTTACTCGGAGACTTCTACATGTACTTGAGTTCAGCATCACGTTCTTGAATACTCCAGTAAGTTCCTGACTTACAAAAACTCAAATAAACCATTAAATTGGTTTGTCAACATCAAAAACGTGTGAGGCCAATGCCTCAACAGTTACCAATCCCCGGCAACGGCGCCATTTTGACAGGTGTCGTTGTACCTGTGCAAAAAAATTTATAATTCCGACTAGCAAGTGGTAAGTCGGGTCGAATCCACAGAGATCGGTTGAGAATCTGTTCACTAAGTAAGAACGTAACAAGGGGGGTTTTGAATTCAACAAGTAAATAAAAATGCACGCAAGCAACAATGGTTAATTATCAAGAGGAATGATCACACAATTTCAAGTATCAAATATTAAAGAACGGTGCAGGCTAGTACTTTCGATTGTGATGCAAGACTAAATCATTGACCAATTTGTTTTGATTTCTAATGTTCTACAACTTATAGCTCCCCGCTAGGTTGCACTACAAGTTGTCCTAGGGTGTCAATCCTAGTGATAAATTACTCGTATCCTAGTTTACTATCCCCGCTAGGTTGCTAGTAAACTTTGACAATTGAAATCAACACACAAACAGAAGCTCCCCCGCTAGGGTTCCACTCATGCTAGCATATCAAATCCATAAACAATGCATAGTAATATAACGCAAAACATAAAGATAAATATAGGTCTCAAGTCAAAACATCACAATGTCGAGTTCTAGCCTACACGTATGAGTTTAGCTACTCATCGCAATGGAATACATCATCAAGTTGTTTGAATATAATGGAACAAAATTACTAATGATGAATTCTTCACCAAGCTGCAGCTCAACTCTAACACTTGAATCCGTGTGTGTTGTTTCTTCCCGAAACGTGTCTCTTTTCTCTCTGAAAATCGAGGTCTGGTCGCCTAGGGTCGCTTCTTCTTATTCTTCCTTTATACTTCCCGAGATTGCAATTTAGAAACGACAAAATTCGACTGCCAGCTGTCATCCGCGGACGTCTCTTACTTTATGATCCGCGGACGTCTCTTGAATTTGGTAATTGTTCATACGTCCGCGCCTTAACTCCTTAAGCCCTCCGCGGTTTGCACTGACGAAAATTCCAAAGTGCTTCAGACTTCATTTCTTTCCGCGCCAAACATCTTCAAATAGGCTCCGTTTAGCCGGTAGTCCTTCCATGGTCTCCGAGTGTACCTGAGAACGAAAACTACACACAGGTAGTGAAATAATATACAGGTAACACTAAGAAACGGGGTTTTAACATATAAAATAGTCGTACAACTACGACTCATCAATGATCATACTTAAAAAGAAGCAATGATCAGACTTAAAAACTTAATGATCAGACTTAAAAATAGTCAATGATCAGACTAAAAATACTTAATGTTAGGACTTAAAATTTGTAATGTTCAGACTTAAAAAGAAGCAATTATCAGACTTAAAAACTTAATGATCAGACTTAAAAATAGGCAATGATCAGACTAAAAATACTTAATGATCAGACTTAAAAATGGTAATGATCATACTTAAAAAGAAGCAATGATCAGATTTAAAAACTTAATGATCAGACTTAAAAATAGCCAATGATCAGACTAAAAATACTTAATGATCAGACTTAAAAATGGTAATGATCATACTTAAAAAAGATCAATGATCAGACTTAAAATACTTAATGATCAGACTTAAAAATAGCCAATGATCAGACTAAAAATACTTAATGATCAGACTTAAAAATGGTAATGATCATACTTAAAAAGAAGCAATGATCAGACTTAAAAACTTAATGATCAGACTTAAAAATAGCCAATGATCAGACTAAAAATACTTAATGTTCAGACTTAAAATTTGTAATGTTCAGACTTAAAAAGAAGCAATTAACAGACTTAAAAACTTAATGATCAGACTTAAAAATAGCCAATGATCAGACTAAAAATACTTAATGATCAGACTTAAAAATGGTAATGATCATACTTAAAAAGAAGCAATGACCGGACTTAAAACCTTAATGATCAGACTTAAAAATAGCCAATGATCAGACTAAAAATACTTAATGATCAGACTTAAACATGGTAATGATCATACTTAAAAAGAAGCAATGACCAGACTTAAAAATAGCCAATGATTAGACATAAAAATGGTAATGATCATACTTAAAAAGAAGCAATGATCAGACTTAAAAGACTTAATGATCAGACTTAAAAATAGTCAATGATCAGACTAAAAATACTTAATGATCAGACTTTAAAATGGTAATGATCATACTTAAAAAGAAGCAATGATCAGACTTAAAAACTTAATGATCAGACTTAAAAATAGCCAATGATCAGACTAAAAATACTTAATGTTCAGACTTAAAAGACTTAATTATCAGACTTAAAAAACTTAATGATCGGACTTAAAAGACTTAATGATCAGACTTAAAAATAGACAATGATCGGATTTAAAAGACTTAATGATCAGACTTAAAATGGTAATGATCCGACTTAAAAAGCAGCAATGATCAGACTTAAAAGACTTAATGATCAGACTTAAAAATAGACAATAATCAAACTTAAAAGACTTAATGATTAGACTTAAAAGACTTAATGATCAGAATTAAAAGACTTAATTATCAGCCTTAAAAAATTTAATGATCAGACTAAAAAAAGTAGCAATGATCATTATTTTTTTAAGTCTGATCATTAATGGGATATTGGGGCTTATTACTTTATGCGAGTTGGGTGTGTGATGCGCGGCAACTGATGACCTCTGAACTAGCATATGCCGGCTCAGGTAATAGTCTGAGAAAGGAAAGCTTATGACTTTTTTACAAACACAATATATATTGAATTTCCGTGAACCTCAGCTGGAGGCAGGGTTCTGAATATTCATAGTTTTCTATATAGTCATACGAATATCTGTTCTGGCTAAATTGTTCTAAATTGTTTAAGTCTGTTCATTATTATTTTTAGTATGTTCATTGTTTTTTTAAGCTGATCATTGTTTTTTTAAGTCTGGTCATTAATGGTTTAAGTCTGATCATTATTTTTAAGTGTGGTCATTACTGGTTTAAGTCTCATCATTATTTTTTTAAGTCTGATCATTATTTTTTTAAGTCTGATCATTGTTTTTTAAGTCTGGTCGTTAATGGTTTAAGTCTGATCATTATTTTTAAGTCTGATCATTACTGGTTTAGGTCTCATCATTATTATTTTTTAGTCTAATCATTTTTTTTAAGTCTGATCATTGTTTTTTTAGTCTGGTCATTACTGGTTTAAGTCTGATCATTGTTTTTTTAAGTCTGATCATTACTGTAGCAAAAGTTAAAATTTATTCTTAATGATCAGGCTTAACGCATGATGATCAGACTTAAAACCGTATTGTAGCGAAATTCAAATTTTACTGTAGCGAATTTTCGGACGATTATACCCCTCCTATCTTTTATATATTTTTAAATAAGTTTTTGTGTATTTTTTTTATTTACAGAAAGAACCCCGACGGGATGAAAGTTCGGATGAAATTTGATTGGTTAATTTTGACACGTGTCAAATTTTTTATGGATTTGTAGTTTTTATTTATAATAGTGGTTTGTATTTGATCCAAACCCATCACATATTACTGATATGTCTTGAAAATAACTTTGTTAATATTTTATTTTTGCAAATACATCTAATTAAATTAAAGGTTTAATTAGGTATTAAAACGAGTCATTAGATGGATTATTTAAAAAAATTAATTTTAAGTTTTCACAAAAAAATTGATTTGTATTCCAAGGGAAAAGATTAGGTGCAATTGTGCAAATCATATTTTTTTTATAAAGTGAGATTATAATTCGTCGAAAAAAAATCAAAAATACGACATCATTTGTCAAAAGTAATTTATAATTCGTGGCGAAAAATCATCCATACGAAGGGATTTAATCTTATTCGTCCAAATGACCAAATTAATGATTGTCAATAGTTCGAATTTTTTTACAAAAATATGTTATTTGCGGTTAACCTTTCTCGTATTTCCAGTATTTTTATTTTGTAAAAAATTTGGAGAACATGCTCCACTTTAATAGAGAAGGTGATTCGTTTTCATTCGTGAGTGAAGACAGACAAATAGCTGGGCCAATAATGGTATGTAAATGTAGACTACGTGCCGGGCATCTACCTCTACATGTTCTCCAATCACTTTGTTCTTACAAAAATGCTGGCTGATCCCTTAAATGTCGGCATCATGCCAACTAGCCATCTCCTTTCAGTTGCTAAAAAAAAAAAAAGAAATCAAAGATCCTTATTCCACCCGAACACCCAAAATCCCTGCCTCACATTTCCCTACGCAAAAATTTGACACCAATTTTCAACTCCCCATTCCCACAATCCCGCGTCAGTTTTTGTCTTCTGTTTTCATTTGATTTCTTTCATTCTGATGCTTGTAATCTGATGCTGATAAGCTGTTTGATATTTTGCCCCTGAGATCATTGGCAACAATGATCCCATGGTTTCAATTGGATTTGTAGCATTGTTGTTTCCTGGTTGATGAATGGAGACATTTTGATAGAAATTTTGGTATAGGGATTTTGGAAAAAAATGACAGATGTGGCAGGTGACGATTCTTCACCTGAAAAGAAGTCAGGCTGCGGCTTACTTGGAGCGGTTTTCGGACGTAGAAGCTTCTGGCTAAGGCGAGCGACTTCTACAGGCTCATTACCAGGTTTAGGCAACAACAATGTAGTCAGAGTACCAAGCTCACCTATTTCAAAGCGGAGGCGCGGCAGTTCAGACGATGCTAATTTCCTCGACGATGATGCAGCAACAGGAGAACGCCCACCGGCTAATTCTGGTGACAGGATCATTGCCAGACCTACACCAGGCCAGCCCAGGGCTGCTCGGTTACCAGCTTATCAGCAAAAGAGCCAGGCAATGACAGCAGCAGCTGCTCCTCCAGCTTCGGCCAAAATGCCAATGGGAAGGGCCACGTCGAAAAACAATCAGCAGCAGAACTATGGAGGTGGGCAGAACAGGAAAGTTCCAAAGGAGGCAATTGGGATATCAGGAGAGCTGGAAAATATAATATCTGAGCATCAGAAATCAAGAGGAATAGGTAACCTGGTTCGCGCTTCGTCCAGTAACGTAATGCTGTATGGCAACTTGGGCAACCTTGGCGGTGGAGGCACAGGCGGAGGAGGATGCTACACCGCTTCAAAGAACATCGTGGATCATCTACCGAAGCCTGCCAGAGAAAGCAGCAACTCAGCGACGTCAAATGGTTACACACCCAACGGAGCTTCGAAAGCTAATCCAGTGAAAAAAATCAACGATGGAAAGATGTCTCTGTGCAGGGCTCTTTCGACTCGAATGGACCCAGAACAGTTGAAAATAATGGGCAACGAGGATTACAAGAATGGCAGATTTGCCGAAGCTTTGGCTTTGTATGATGCAGCTATTTCTGTCGACCCAAACAAGGCCTCTTACAGGAGTAACAAGAGTGCAGCTCTGACCGCACTTGGCCAGCTTCTCGAAGCTGTGTTTGAATGCAGAGAAGCCATTAGGATCGAGCCGCAGTTTCAGAGAGCTCATCATCGTCTCACCAGTCTCTATCTCAGGTAACTGTTACAACAGATTCTTTGCTGAATACCAAATTCCATTTTCTTCAATCTTATGTTACAGAAGAAACGACGTAATTTTAATTTTGTTTTATTAAAACTACGTCATTATTTTTCCTGCACCATATATGAATCTTGTTACTTTGTTGTCACTTGTCAGACTAGGAGAAGCTGATAAGGCAATGTATCATTACAAGCACGCCGGACCGGAGGCTGATCCTGATATTTTGGTGAAGACAAAAAACCTTCAAGCTCATCTCAGCAAGTGCACGGAGGCTAAGAAGCAAAGAGACTGGAATAGTCTTGTAAAGGAAACCCGCTTAGCCTTGGCTGCTGGTGCAGACTCTGCACCCATGGTCAGTACTATTAGCATTTGTTCGAATTCTGCTTTTATTCGAAGCCTCTACGAACTACTAACCATTGCGTCTTTTGGTTGAAAAGATATATGCACTGCAAGCGGAGGCTTTCTTGAAACTCCGCAGACACCAAGATGCTGATGAGACGATGGCGAAGGGTCCTAAATTCGACGTTGATGCGTGTACCAAGTTTCTTGGCCCTTTAGGAAACGCCAGTTTGCTAATGATAAGGGCTCAGGTTGATTTGGCAGCAGGCAGGTTAGTGTTGTTGGAAAAAAAATTCGTTGCTGAGTAGTCAAATGTCAAATTTTAAAACATATCAAAACAACGCCATTTTCGTGCTAGGCTGCGCAGCACTGGATCCAAATTCAGTGTTCTGTAGGAGCTTATTATTAGATGTGAATTGCGTGGTGAAGTAATATGATGTGTTTAACAGGTTTGATGATGCACTGGAGGCAGTTCAGAAGGCAACGAGGCTAGACGCAAACAACAGGGAAGCGAGCACGGTGGCTAAGAGAGCTCGAGCAGTGGCGCAAGCTAGATCACAAGGGAACGAGCTGTTCAAAGCGGGAAAGTTCAGCGAGGCATGTGGTGCATACGGCAACGGGCTTGATCATGACCCGAATAACTCAGTTCTGCTTTGCAATAGAGCAGCTTGTTTGTCTAAGCTAGGAGAGTTTGAACGAGCAGTGGAAGATTGCTCTGCTGCTTTGAACCTCAGACCTTCATACACCAAAGCCAGACTCAGAAGAGCTGATTGCAATGCAAAGGTAAGTCACTCACTATCATCGCCTAAACTTGTAACACAAAGTAGGTCAGACGCTGCGTAGCCAAATATTCCGAGCATGAAAACGTCATGGTTTTGATATGTTATAAAAATAACCGAACCGAACGACACATTTTTTGGCACCAGATCTTTTTAGCACAAAGTAGCAAGCTAGCTAGTTACAGATAGACATGTAGATCGACTGAGAAAGTGAATTTTTGTTTGTGTGATGCAGTTGGGAAAATTGGAAGCATCGATGCATGACTATGAAATAGTGCAGAATGAAGCACCAGAGGATGAAGAGGTGAGCAAGGCGTTAATGGAGATACAATCAAAACTCAAGAAACAATGAAGGCCTCCTAAATTGCAGATTCATTTGAGCCAAGCTAATTCCGGCTAATAGAAAAGAATGTAGTTTTGACTATATATATATTCCATGTGATTAGAACTTTAAATTTTGCAATTAATTCAATATGAATATCATTCAAAACATTTTCATCATTCACTCAATTGGGTGTGTTCTTTTTGAAGTGAAACTGAAAACTAAACTTAAATTTATTTAAAACAGTGGGAACAAAATATAGTACAAACAACATTTTTTTGAAAAAAAAATACAAATCAATGACTCTTTTTTATTTGATTATTTAGATAGATGAAATTAAATATTTATGGATGATTTTTCGACGACGAATTATAAATCATTGACGAACTAGATTAAATTTTTATTTTTCGGCGACGAATTATAATCTAATTTTGATGAATTTTATAGTTTGAATCAAAATTATGATTTACACCTAATCTTTATTAAAATAGTAAAATCAAATTAAATCAGTCGGCTAACTTTGACTTTTAAATTGAAGTGATCTTTTTAAAAAGATCATCAAACAAATTTTTATCTTTTGTATCATCGAACAATCTTTTTCTAAAGGCTTTTCTTAACAATGAACCCAATAAAAGATCGTCAGATATTGTTTATTGATTTTTAACTCTTATCATCTCAGCATTCTCAAAAAAAAATTATCGCCAAACTATCACGATATGGGTCTTTAGGGCCTGTCCATTTTGACTGAAACTTAATTGATCTTAAATGATCTTAAATGATCTTAACTTATCTTAACTGATATTAACTTATCTTAACTGATATTAACTTATCTTAACTGACATTAACTTATCTTAACTGATATTAACTTATCTTAACTGATATTAACTTATCTTAACTGATATTAACTTATCTTAACTTAACTGAAACTCATATTGACTAATGAATAGTAATATTATGATGATGGTGAATAGTAATATTATGATGATGGTGAATAGTATGATGACGATGGTATGATGAATAGTAATATTATGATGATGAATAGTATGATGATGATGGTATGATGAATAGTAATTTTATGATGATGATGAATAGTAATTTTATGATGATGATGAATAGTAATTTTATTATGATGATAATGATGATGATGATGATGGTGAATAGTAATATTGATGATGATGATGGGGGTGATGATGGTGATGAATAGTAATTTTATGATGATGATGAATAGTATGATGGTATGATGATGATGGTGATGGTATGATGATGATGATGGTATGATGATGAATAGTATGAGGATGGTATGATGATGATAGTATGATGATGATGGTGGTATGATGATGAATAGTGTGATGGTATGATGATGGTGAATAGTATGATGATGATGATGGTATGATGAATAGTATGATGGTATGATGATGAATAGTGTGATGGTATGATGATGATGATGGTATGATGAATAGTATGATGGTATGATGATTGTGAATAGTATGATGATGATGATGAATAGTATGATGATGATGGTATGATGATGGTGAATAGTATGATGGTATGATAAATAGTATGGTGGTATGTTAAAAGTAACTTAACTTATCTTAACTGATCTTAATTTATCTTAACTGATATTAACTTATCTTAACTTACAAGTCAAAAAAACAAGTCAAAGTGGACAGGGCCTAGCTGAAAAAATGAAATTTATTGATTGTTTTTTAAAAATATTTTGCTTAGTATTAATGTGATTTATTTCATTTATAAGTTTTATATCTTAAACAATTAACTCAAACAATTGGAACGTGGGACACTAAATTGTCTAAGGCTGCCACGTGTCTATGATAAACTCGACGACAATCGTGATTTCAATCGTGCCATAGAAAATTTTCACGATCGATCATCACACGACCGATCTATTAAGAACAAAAAATGAAAAGATTGGAGCAATAATCTTTTTTTCCATACTATTAAAGATGCCCTTAGTGAAAAAAAAATATCTTAGTTTCGTGGGCCTAGTATAGACCGGCCCAACACTGTGACATTGTAAACAGTATTTAAACAAGAGTTTGGATCAAATACAAACCACTATGAGGCCAGATCTGGTGCAAAGCTCAGATCTGGTGCAAAATACAAAATCATCAATATCATTCATTTGTAAAATCATGTGGCTGTAAATTAATGAGAATAAATAAATTAATAAAAGAATTTTGAACGTGTATAACTCATTCAAGGGCATAATTGACCACACAAAAACCTAAAATTCATCTCTCTCTCCTCCCCATGAACAAATCCAGATCTGAAACCCAGATCTGAATATCTATGAACACCGACGACGCTGTAGGGGTCCGATTCGTTATCCAATGGTGTTCCGATTGATCTTTTGTGCGAGAGTGGGATTAATTTTGAGGAAAATGTGAGAAAGGGTGTGGATGCTAATCGGTTTGGAGAACTACTGATGTCTTCTGAGGTGGTGCTGAATGAAGATGTGCATTGGGTTACTTTCCATAGTCCTTATGACTTTGGATACTTGGTGAAGTTACTTACGTGCAAGAATCTTCCCGAGACACAAACAGGGTTCTTTGATTGGATCAAGGTGTTTTTTCCAGTGGTATATGATATCAAGCATATGATGAGGTTCTGCGATGGGCTTTATGGTGGATTGGACAAGCTTGCGATGCGGTTGATCAATGGCACAACATCACGTCATCACAATTCATCTGACGGTGTTCCGATTCAAAAAAGGACGAACAGAAAAACTTTCGATTCAAAGTAATACATAATTCGTTTCCTGGACATGACGAACTATAAATTATTCATGACGAACTATAAATGATTATGACGAACTATAAATAATACTGTCGAATACGTGTCAAATTTTAGTTTATATTTGACGAATTATTGCATAATTCGTCGAAGTGCACTACAATTCGTCGAAATCTTGATGAATTATAGCCCAAATTTGACGAACCGGGTCATGACGAACTATAAATGATTATGACGAACTATAAATAATATTGTCGAATTCGTGTCGAATTTTAGTTTATTTTTGACAAATTATTGCATAATTCGTCGAAGTGCATTACAATTCGTCGACATCTTGATGAATTATAGCCCAAATTTGACGAACTATGACATAGTTCGTCATAAACAGATTATGACGAACTATAAATAATACTGTCGAATTCGTGTCGAAATTTAGTTTATTTTTGACGAATTATTGCATAATTCGTCGAAGTGCACTACAATTCGTCGAATTCTTGATGGATTATAGTCCAAATTTGACGAACTATGACATAATTCGTCAAAAGTGGACTATAATTCGTTAAGAATTCGTCCATGTGAAGCTCTGATCGACAGAATTCATGGAGACCAGATGCTGATTATTTGATGCTGATTTCATCAATCCTCTTCTCAGATTTCAATTTCAATAGGACTGGAAACAACTCAACAATACTTGATTAGTTTCTTCTTTAATTTGTTCTTCTCTGTTCTTGCCTTGTGCAATTTCATAGCTTCTTTGAGGCTCTGCTTCTTTGACAAAGAGTAGTTCCATGTGAAATCGGTTGCAAGTCAGATAACCAACCATTCTACAATGGAAATAAACAGCCAACACTATGAGCCTCTCATATAGACATCATCTGCTTGTGTCTCTGTCAACACTTTCAGTGTTTATTCAGCCTAAGTAACACGACGAATCATTGGGAAAACTCACAATGATTCAAGCTGTGATGAAACAAGTCAGATCGACGGAATCCATGGAGATCGATGAGATCGACGGAATCCATGGAGATCGATGAGATCGACGGAATCCATGGAGATAGTTCATCCTCCGATTCATTCATCCATGGAGATCTGATTTTTTTCATTGGGGAGAGGAGAGAGATGGGTGGTTATTAAAGATGTGATATACCATATTTGCCTCTATTTACATATCAATTTAAATTAAAAGAGGTTTATTTTCAGTTAATCATGTCCATTCAAATATATAACAAAGGGTTAAGATTAATTTGTATTTTTTACAATATTTATCACTTTGCACCTGATCCTTTCTCAACCACTATTCTAAATAAAAACTACAAACCCATAAAAAATTTGACACGTGTCAAAATTAACCAGTCAAAACTCATCCTAACTTTCATCCCGTCGGGGTTCTTTTTGTAAATAAAAAAACACACGTGGACTTATTTAAAAAAATATAAAAGATAGGAGGGGTATAATCGTCTTAAAATTCGCTACAGTAAAATTCGACTTTCGCTACAGTACATTTTAAGTATGATCATCATGCGTTAAGTCTAATCATTTAGAATAAATTTTGACTCTCGCTACAGTAATGATCAGACTTAAAAAAACAATGCAGACTTAAACCAGTAATGACCAGACGTAAAAAAACAATAATTAGACTTAAAAAAAATAATGATGAGACTTAATCCAGTAATGATCAAACTTAAAAACAATGATCAGACTTAAATCATTAATGACCAGACTTAAATCATTAATGACCAGACTTAAAAAAGAGTTATTAATTTCTACTTGCAGCTCCTCCTGCGCCAACGCCAATAGTCAAACAGCTTCAGATTTACACAATCACAGCTCAAAAGTTCCATAAAAGTTACAACTTTAAGCAACCGTATCTCCACTCCACATATTCTTCTCACGAGCTTCAAATGTTTAGCTGGAGAAGACACTTCAGATTCCAGAATTTCGAGAAAGAGCCATTCTGTGTTTAATTGGTTCATCAGGTTCATTTTCGAGGATCATCTCATTGGTTGTTTTTCTTTTAATATATTATATATATATTTGGCTTATTTTGAGTGTGGAGTTGCTGAATCTTTAATTGCATATTTTAAGTATGATCATTAAGTTTTTAAGTCTGATCATTACTTCTTTTTAAGTATGAACATTATCAATTTTAAGTCTGATCATTAAGTATTTTTAATCTGATCATTGGCTA
This sequence comes from Rhodiola kirilowii, assembly GCA_033675215.1. Taxonomy (NCBI): domain Eukaryota; kingdom Viridiplantae; phylum Streptophyta; class Magnoliopsida; order Saxifragales; family Crassulaceae; genus Rhodiola; species Rhodiola kirilowii. The sequence continues at coordinate 9,493,294 of CM066193.1, read as the reverse complement.
TTTTTAAGTCTGATCAGTAAGTCTTTTAAGTCTGATCATTGCTTCTTTTTAAGTCTGAACATTACCAATTTTAAGTCTGAACATTAAGTATTTTTAGTCTGATCATTGACTATTTTTAAGTCTGATCATTAAGTATTTTTAAGTCTGATCATTGACTATTTTTAAGTCTGAACATTAAGTATTTTTAGTCCGATCATTGGCTATTTTTAAGTCTGATCATTAAGTCTTTTAAGTCTGATCATTGCTTCTTTTTAAGTCTGAACATTACCAATTTTAAGTCTGAACATTAAGTATTTTTAGTCTGATCATTGGCTATTTTTAAGTTTCATCATTAAGTCTTTTAAGTCTGATCATTGCTTCTTTTTAAGTCTGAACATTACCAATTTTAAGTTTGAGCATTAAGTATTTTTAGTCTGATCATTAGCTATTTTTAAGTCTGATCATTAAGTCTTTTAAGTCTGATAATTGCTTCTTTTTAAGTCGGAACATTACAAATTTTAAGTCTGAACATTAAGTATTTTTAGTCTGATCATTGGCTATTTTTAAGTTTGATCATTAAGATTTTAAGTCTGATCATTGCTTCTTTTTAAGTATGATCATAACCATTTTTAAGTCTGATGATTAAGTATTTTTAGTCTGATCATTGGCTATTTTTAAGTCTGATCATTAAGTCTTTTAAGTCTGATAATTGCTTCTTTTTGAGTCTGAACATTACAAATTTTAAGTCTGATCATTAAGTATTTTTAGTCTGATCATTGGCCATTTTTAAGTCTGATCATTAAGTATTTTTAAGTCTGATCATTGCTTCTTTTTAAGTATGATCATTACCATCTTAAGTCTGATCATTAAGTATTTTTAGTCTGATCATTGCCTATTTTTAAGTCCGATCATTAAGTTTTTAAGTTGATCATTACTTCTTTTTAAGTATGATCATTACCATTTTTACGTCTGATCATTAAGTATTTTTAGTCTGATCATTGCTTCTTTTTAAGTATAATCATTACCATTTTTAAGTCTGATCATTAAGTATTTTTAGTCTGATCATTGGTTATTTTTAAGTCTGATCATTAAGTTTTTAAGTCTGATCATTGCTTCTTTTTAAGTCTGAACTTACAAATTTTAAGTGTGAACATTAAGTATTTTTAGTCTGATCATTGGCTATTTTTAAGTCTGATCATTAAGTTTTTAAGTCTAATCATTGCTTCTTTTTAACTCTGAACATTACAAATTTTAAGTTTGAACATTAAGTATTTTTAGTCTGATCATTGACTATTTTTAAGTCTGATCATTAAGTTTTTAAGTCTGATCATTAACAACTTTTGGACTAAATTGAAAATAACATTATTAGGTTTTATACCCATCCGTGTGGAATGACTATTATACCCCTCCGTGTTTTGTCTAGAATTTCGACTAAAATGGGACACGTGTCGGCTTAATAATCGATTTGTAATTTTTATTTATAAACAGATTTGTACCTGAACCGCACCCTTTAAACAAAAGAAAAATACCTTTGCAAAAAAAAAACTAACTAACTAAAATGAGGAATATAAATAAAAGGGATTATTCCCAATAAAACAAAACGTCCGAATTGGAATTACGAGTAGTGTAAAACTAAAACCCTAAAAGAAGTTCCATAAAAAAAAACCCTAAAAGAAGCTCAGGCGGAGCCGCATTTAACTTGGTCCTAGGGTTTAAGCTGAATATTCATCTTTCACGGAGTTCGTCTCGATTCCTTTTCCGAGATTTTACCCAAAATTTGGAGCTGCGTTTCATGTACTGAGCAATGGGGGAAGAGAATGACCAATCCCACAAGTCCCACAGGGTTCGAAAATCCGGCGCCTCGTCGAAAAACGGGAAGCCTGATAGGAAGAAGAAGAAGAAGAATGAAATATCTGATGAGCAGAGGCAACGTAATCCCAAGGTTAGATTCTGAACATTTTTCGTATGGCGTTTGGTGTTCGGTGGAATGTTTCGATTCTATGTTGGATGGAATGAATTTGGTTGTTGGCAGCTGAATTGTGTTTTCTATTTCTGTGGTTAGGCTTTCTCTTTCAAATCATCTGTGAAGGCAAGGAGACTGCACACGTATTCTACTGAGAAGGAGCAACGCAGGCTTCATCTTCCTACTGTTGATAGGGCAATTGGTGAGCCCCCGCCTTATGTTGTTTTGGTTCAGGGTCCACCAAAGGTTGGGAAGTCTACTTTGATTAAGTGTCTCGTGAAGCACTACACCAAGCAGAATCTGCCTGATGTGCGGGGGCCTATAACAATTGTGTCCGGTATGTGTTGTTGGAGCTTTACTGTTTCCTAGATTTAGGGAAGCTTACAGTTTGAGCCTTTCATGTGTATTTGTTGGCAATGATTTGATTTGGTTCTTACTTGCGGGTGAATGCTTGTAGGCAAGACAAGGAGACTGCAGTTTGTTGAATGCCCAAATGATATTAATGGAATGGTTGATGCAGCAAAGTATGCTGATTTAGCTCTCCTTCTTATTGATGCAAGTTATGGATTTGAAATGGTGAGTCATGTTCTGATTGCATGGTTTGTTCTCACTTCATGTTTAGTATTATGCTACCATACATGCCAGATAGTTGTTTTGATGACAACATGGGGAATCAAATTTCCTGAAAAATCGACAGTTAAATTACTATTACTGGATTGAAACTATCAACGTATGCAGCTTGTGTGCATTAAGCGTGAAATTTTGTTATATTAGTATCGCTGTTGGTTGCTGATTCTCTCCATTTTTAGAATTCTTCTGTTTATGCCTTCAGTTTATTACAAATGAACTGAAATCATGCAATTTAAGTTATACACATTGTTACATATTTTAGTTTCTAACTCGTTAATTTGATGTTAGGAAACATTTGAGTTCCTTAATATTTTACACAGTCACGGAAAGCCAAAAATCATGGGAGTCCTCACACACCTTGATAAATTTAAGGATGTAAAGAAACTAAGGAAAACTAAGAAGCTTCTGAAGCATCGGTTCGAGAGAGAAATCCATCTGGGAGCCAAACTATTTTACTTATCTGGTCTGTTACATGGAAAGTAAGTGAATGTAAAACATGCATATTGAAATAATAGTCCTTGATTAGAAATTTATTCACTCACATCAACTGTTCAATCCTATGATCAGGTATACCCCGCGCGAAGTCCACAATCTGGCTCGTTTTGTATCTGTAATGAAGTTTCATCCTATATCATGGCGAACTGTCCATCCATATCTGTTAGTGGATCGTTTTGAAGATGCAACTCCTTCGGAAAAGGTGCAACAAGATGACACATGTGATAGAAATGTTATACTTTATGGTTATCTACGCGGTTGCAATTTCAAGAAGGGCACTAAGGTATGTGCTTCCCCAAAAAAATTGATTTTGGTATAAATATAGCATTCGTTTTTCGTCCACCCTTTATTTTGTTTCCACATATACCCTAGAAGGCTTATAGTTATGCTTGTCTCATTGATTTTTGTGTGTGTGTCGTGTGTGTGTGTGTGGATTAGGTGCATATTGCTGGGGTGGGTGACTTCCCTGTTGCTAATGTTAGTAGTTTGGCTGATCCATGCCCATTGCCATCAGCTGCCAAAAAAAAGGGATTAAGAGAAAAGGAGAAGTTATTTTATGCACCAATGTCTGGCGTAGGAGACCTTCTGTACGACAAAGATGCTGTCTACATTAATATTAATGATCACTTTGTGCAATTTTCTAAGACTGATGATGAAAATGGCGGAATTACTCGCAAAGGTTTAAACACTCTGAACCAACTTGTTCGTTCATCGCAACTGGAAATCTTGTTAGTGTTAATTCACTCATTTTATTATTTACAAAAGCATCACACAGTAGCATGTATATACATACTCTTTGGTTACCGTATGACGCAGGTCGCAGCCTCGCAGGCACCTAACGCTACATAAAAGCAGTACTGTAATAGATATGATCAGACTTAAGCTGTTGTTTCTATACTGTTGCAGGGAAGGACCTTGATGTTGGCGAGGATATGGTTAAAGCACTTCAGAACCCAAAATATTCAATTAGTGAAAAGCTAGGACAAAGCTCCATGTCATTTTTTAGCAAGAAAGCAACAAATGCATCTTATGAAGACCATGACATGGACACTGATTCAAAAGATGAATATAAGACTCGTATGATTGAGCCTGTGGATTCTGATGACTCGGGTGATTATGATGATCACTCTGATCACGATGGTTCAGATTCATCAGAGTTGGAAACTGATGCAGGTGAAGCGAACAATGAGCGCACGCCCACTTCTGATGAAGAAAATGATGATTTCCCCGATGAAACACCTTCTTCATGGAAGAAGAAACTCAAGGAGAAAGTTGAGTATCAAAATGGACGAATGAGGAGAAGAGCTGATTTTGATGATGATGAACTCGCTGTGTCTAAGGTAACTGATGTCTTATATGATTGTTTTTCTTGCGGAAATGGTTAAAGTTACCTAGTTGGCAGAATTCAGTAAAAAGTAGACTCTTAAGTCTTAACTCCCAATTCTGTTGAGCTCTCCAAACATGACAAGATTAGCCTGATGTACTCACACTGAAACCTTGTTCACTTTGTGGAGTCATATCTTGTATTTATCTCTTTTCATTTAAGGCTTCAGTGAATTATTTCTAACAGATAAGATATGTGTATGTGAATTCCAAGTATGAGGATACGATGCTGTTTGAATAAGCTCAAATTATTGCTGCCTCTGATGTTTTGTTGAAAAGATTGTGTTTGATTGTGAGTAGTGAAATACATGGAAATCACAGGCAAAGCGGGTATGTACAGTGGTTATTAGGCCGTTCATAGTGGAAAATATCAGTCATTTTTTCTTAATTGGTGTTGCTGCACCCCATAGATAATATGTTGGTCGTATGGGATATAAACAAAATAACTTCGAATGCCAAATAGTGACATTCTCTTTTGTGTTAGTATTCCGGTGATGACGATGATGATGGAGAAGCCGACAAAGCTGGTGATGATGATATGCAGGACATTTCTGATTCTGGTGAAGAATCATCAGAGGACGATGAAGATCAAAACACCGGTAATTTTGTTGCCTCTACACTGCCTTATGGGTAATTTCTTTTATGTCAGATTGTTAATTTTCTTCGTACTTCTGTTTACATCCATAGATGACAAAATGGGCGATGCATCCAAGTTCGTGGCTCCTTTGCTTCGAACGCTAGCTTTAAGGAAGAATATAAATCTAAAGCAACTTGTGTATGAGTCCAAAACCTCAGTTTCTGATAGCGAGGACGATGATGATGAGTTCCTGGTCCCAAAAGGAAAGGGAAATAAGGTTTGGATTTGTTTTTCATTATTCAACATATATCGTGGATTGTGATCAGTTTGTAAAAAGTAAGCCGGAAAAGATGGTTTCAACTATTCACGTCATCGCCTTTATCAATGATGTTGGTAAACACTTGCAGAAAACTCAGAACGGGTCTGATGCTGGCAGCATCTACAATGAAGATTGCTCCAAGTTTCATTCTAATGTGGATCTTGGTAACTGGAAAAACACGGAGGATTTCGAAAGTATTCGCCATCGGTTTGTCACTGGGCAAAATAAAGGTGATGATGAAGTTTATGATTACATTGAAGATGTGGAGACAAGTGAGAAATTTGACCCTAAAACTAAAGAAAATCACAAAGAAGCCGATCTAGAGAATGAAGAACGAAGGCTTAAAAAACTTGCTCAACGTGCCGAGTTCGATTCTCAAAGGGAAACAATGGATGATGAAAACGAAAACAAAGACAAATCTAAGCCAAGTGAGGAAGGTGGATTTTATGAAAAGGTACGCAATTACCTGTATATCTGGTGGTAGACGTGTAGCTCAAAACCTTAATTGTAGTTTTTTTACAGTTGAAAGAGGAAGCGGAGCTTCGCAAACAAATGAACCTTATGGAGCTTATGGATCTCGATGAAGACACATTAATCGAGATCGAGGGCTATAGGACAGGAACCTATTTAAGATTAGAGATTCACAATGTCCCTTGTGAGTTGGTTAAATACTTTGATCCTTTCCATCCACAGCTAGTTGGTGGAGTCAGTCTTGGTGAAGAAAATACCGGCTACATGCAGGTCAGTGCTTGTGTTATTTTTTGTTTTTTGCCCTGGTTTATATCGATTGAAAAATTGATCATCTGTTTATTAGATAGATTTTAAATTGCTTAGTTTTATTCGCTGTTTGCATATTGTCCATAGATTAGTTAAAACAATGACTTGCAAGATGTTTCATGTGTATTGCGAAGAAATCACTTTTGATTTCACCGCTCTGAAATTGTATAAGTTAATCTGATTTTACTCTTTACCCGTGGCTATATTTGATGATCTGTTTTTCCTTCCAGATGCAAATTAAGAAGCATAGGTGGCATAAGAAAAAGCTTAAGAACCAAGATCCTATAGTTGTATCTATTGGTTGGAGGCGCTATCAGATAACGCCTGTCTATGCCATCAAGGATCAAAATGGACGTCTCCGTATGCTAAAGTATACTCCTGATCACGCATTTTGTCTTGCCTCGTTCTGGGGTCCTCTTGCACCTCCCGGAACTGGACTCATCGCTGTCCAGAAACTATCTAACAATCAGGTTACAAATTTACTTCAAATGCCACTCTACTCAGAGTGTACCATTGTTATGTTAACACTTCCCCAGTTGACATATCTTGCTATGTTTGAATCATTCATCATTTTTGAGACTGGTTTTGAAATTGTTCCACAGGCATCTTTTCGAATTGTGGCTCGTGGTCATATCTTGGAGTCCAACCATGCACCCCATATAGTAAAAAAGATCAAGCTTGTTGGTTACCCATGCAAGATCTTCAAGAAGACGGCACTTATTAAAGATATGTTCACTTCAGATCTGGAAATAGCCAAGTTTGAAGGGGCCGCTGTTCGGACTGTCAGTGGGATAAGGGGTCAAGTGAAAAAGGTGAGTTGATGAAAATCCTATAATCCGATGCCATCTCAACTTTGTTTTTTTGTTACTATGACTCGTATAGATAATAGAAGAAATCGTTTACTTCCAATCAGAGTATCAGACTATGATAGTCTGTTATGGATGTAGCAAATTTTGCTACATTGAATGGTATTCATTGTGTTCATGTAATTGTGGATAGGCTGCAAAAGAAGAGCTTGGCAATAAGCAACATAAGAAGGGCAATTCTACTTCTGAAGGCGTCGCTAGGTGCACTTTTGAAGATAAAATTCTGATGAGCGATATTGTCTTCCTAAGAGCATGGAATCCTATCGAGGTTCCTCGCACCTATATTCCATTGACCACAGGTCTACAACCACGCGATCAAACATGGAAAGGAGCACGGCAGATGAGTGAGTTGAGGCGGGATCTTAACATTCCAATACCTGTTAACAAAGATTCTCTGTACAAGGTAAGATTATGCTCTTGTCATCCGTTTCACCTATTAATGAAAATCTATGCTTGGTATTTGAACCGTGTAATTCCATTCTGCTAGCCGATTGAGAGGAAGCCAAAGAAGTTCAACCCACTAGTTATCCCAAAGTCACTGCAAGCTGCGCTGCCATTTGCATCAAAACCTAAACTGATACCCAGCCGTAAGCGGCCACTTCTTGAACATCGTCGAGCCGTTGTCATGGAACCTCGGGAGCGCCAATTACATACACTAGTTCAACAGCTTCAGCTTGTGAAACATGAAAAGGTATTCGCACCTTCAGATCAATTATTCTTGCCGCGCAGCAATGTAGTTTTTTACATCTGTATGGTATTTCCTTTGTCCAGGTGAAGAAGAAGAAAATCAAAGACGATCAGAAGAGGAAGGCACTCCAAGTCATGAAGGAAAAGGAAGAGATTATTTCGAAAAAGCGACAACGAGAGGAAAGACGAGAGCGATACAGAGAGCAAGACAAGGCAAACAAGAGAATCCGTAGTCACAAGTAGTCACTCTTTAGACAAAAAGTATATTATAGTGTATGAAAAACATAATATTAACGCCCTTTCATATCAGTTTACCCACACCTGGAGCTGGAGACAGTTGGATGAAATTTTGAAACTTTTGTAATTCCTTTTTGTATGACTGGACAAGTGCTTTTTCCAACTTTAGAATGCAAAGGATGTTTTACAGTTGAGGGGCTTTAAGCGTGTTTCATATTTGTGGATGAGGTTGTATACTATCCCTATTCCCTGAAACCCAAATCTGCAGAAACCCCAAGTGGTTGCATCAATACAATGTTGCTGAAACATGTGAGTTCTACGTAGGCTCAAATGTATCCGACAGTGTGACCCCTCATTTCAGTGGTCGCATTCAGCCACTAAATATCTGAATTTGTTTTGTTTTCTGTGGACTCACCCTGTCCCTCCAAACTCCTAGGAAACAATGCACTCCTACAAGCCGACTTAGGTATGACGTGCGTGCCGTTGAGAATCGGCATCATCGGAACGCCGACTGTGGCTGAATCGATCGAGCGACGCGAGGAGAAGATAGAACGGCGATAGGGGAAAGCTTTAGATTTTGGATTTCTGGTCAAATTCGAATTACAGGGAAAGAGGGACGAAAGGGAAGAATATGTAGCTGGGAGAGAACGACGGCGTTCGGTGCTAAACGCAACACTTACACGCCAACACGAACGACGTCGTTTCTCTAAGCTACAACTAACAATTCAAATCCTAACCACCTTTCCCTCCTACAACCTGCAACACACCAGCAACACCCTAAATACAAAATCCAGCATTAAAACCCCTACTTTCATCTCCAATACCCCCCTCAAGCGGCGGAGTGGAGGAAGTTGCTCACTCCAAGCTTGGAACATAGATGGTGAAGTTGTTCCCGCTGCAACGGTTTAGTGAAAATGTCAGCCGGTTGGTCTTGTGTAAGGATATGCATAGGCAAGATGAATTTGGACAAAACATGAGCCCGAACAAGATGACAATCCAGTTCGACGTGCTTTGTCCGCTCATGGAACACTGGATTGTGAGCTATATGAATTGCCGCCTTGTGTTCGCAATACAAAGGGATCTCCGGAGACACATGAACACCCATATCTTTGAGTAATCTAGCTAATCAAGTGAGCTCACAACATACGGCGGCCATTGATCTGTATTCAGATTCTGCAGATGATCTGGAAACAACTGGTTGTTTCTTGGTCTTCCAAGAGATGATGCAGGTACCCAGCATTACACAATGTCCAGTGATCGACCGCCTAGTTAACGGGCAAGCTGCCCAGTCAGCATCACAAAAGGCACGTAGTTGAAGAGCTGAGTTACTGGGAAACAGAATGCCCTGTGCAGGAGCAGCCTTAACATATCGTAGTACCCGGAGAGCTGCTGTTAGATGTTCCTCTGTTGGCTTCTGCATATATTGACTTAGAATATGCACTGGATATGCAAGGTCAGGTCTTGTAATTGTGAGATATATGAGTTTGCCCACAAGTCTCCTGTAATGTAAAGAATCAGCCAAATCTGGAGCAGTGGACAAGCTCAAATTATGCTTAGGTCTGCATAGGTGTTTTTGCTGGTTTACAGTCCAATAACCTGTGTTCTTCCAACAATTCTAAAGCATATTTTCGCTGGTGCAAGAAAACACCATCAGTTGATCTTGCAACTTCCAATCCCAAAAAATACTTCAAGTTGCCCAGATCCTTAATTCTGAATTGTTGATGAATAAACTGCTTAACTGATGTAATGAGCTCTTCTGATGTACCAGTAATTATAACATCATCAACATACACCAGTAATATCAGAAAATCTAATCCTCTGGCCAAAGTGAACAAAGAAAAGTCATTCAAACTAGACTTGAACCCAAACTCAATCAAAGCTGAGCTGAACTTTGCAAACCATTGTCTGCTTGCTTGCTTAAGGCCGTAGATACTTTTCACCAACTTGCATACTTGTCCAGCTGCCCTTTCTTCCTTATAAAAGCCTGGGGGTAACTTCATGTATACTTCCTCTTCAAGAGTACCATGCAAAAATGCATTATCTACATCAAGCTGATGAAGTGGCCAGTGTCTTGCTGCAGCTATGGCTAACAAGCATCTTACAGATGTCATTTTTGCCACCGGAGCGAAAGTATCATGATAGTCAAGCACTTCAATCTGCGTGAATCCCCTAGCCACTAATCTGGCCTTGTACCTCTCAATGGTACCATCTGAATGATACTTGACTTTGTATATCCATTTACAATCAACCAACGTTTTGTCTTTGGGTAAACTGGTCAGCACCCAAGTATTATTTGCCTCAAGTGCTTTGAGTTCCTTTTCCATAGCCAAGATCCATTTGGTATCCTTACTTGCTTGAGAATAAGAAGTTGGTTCCTTGATACTGGAAATTTTAATAGCAAAAGCACTGTGATGTGGAGCACACTTAGAATATGACAAGAACTGGTTCATCATATGAGGAGAAGTCTTCTTTATGACAGTGTTGCATATATAATCCTTAGACCAGACAGCAGGTTTATGTGGCCTAGTAGATCTTCTCAAAGGAACAACTGATGCACCAGGATTTGGAACAACAAGTTCATCAGCTGACTCACTTGAAACTTGAGCATCAATATTTTCTGCTTCAGGGGAACATGATTCATCTGATACTTGAATATCAGTATTTTCTATTTCAGGAAAACCTGAGCCATCTGATGCAGCAACATCAGAAAATGTAGAGCTATCACCTGCAACAATTTCTCCAACTAAATCTTCATCATTGAAGTCCAAATCATCATACAGAAAAGGAATAACTGGTGGTGTAGGGATGGCAACTGGTTTGATCACAGATTTCTTAAAAGGAAAAACAGTTTCCCTGAACACCACATGCCTGCTGATCAAGTATTTCTGCGTAGACAAACAAAACAATTTGTAGCCCTTTTTACCAACTGGATATCCCAGAAATATACACTCAACAGCCCTTGGATCAAACTTATCTCTGGAATGAGCATTAGTGCTAACATAACAAGAGCAACCAAATACTTTTAAATGATCAATATGTGGTTTTTCACTAAAAAGCATTTCCCAAGGACTTTTACCTTTTAGTGTAGGTGTAGGAAGTCTATTAATAATGTGTGTAGCAGTCAAAACACTGTCTCCCCAGAAATGTTTAGGTAGATTAGCCTCAAACATGATGGCTCTTGCAATTTCAAGGATGTGTCTATGTTTTCTTTCTGCAAGACCATTCTGCTGTGGAGTATAGGGGCAACTGCTCTGCTGCAAACAGCCTTTAGACTTGAAGAATGAACTGAGTTTGTTGTTAACAAATTCACTTCCATTATCAGACCTGAATATCTTGACAGATTTCCCAAACTGAGTGCAAACCATGGCAAAAAAATCAATAACAATATCTCCTGTTTCTGATTTATTCTTCATCAAGAAGGTCCACACTGCCCTAGTGTAATCATCAACAATGGTCAAAAAATAATGAGATCCTGATATGGAAGGAACATGAAAAGGTCCCCATACATCACTGTGTAAAAGGTCAAATGGTGCACTTGTATTGTGATTGCTCAATGGGAAAGAAAGTTTTGTCTGTTTTGCCAAGGGGCAGACTGAACACTCGTACTTAATTGTTTTACAATCCACACTTGGCGATTTATTTCTTAACAACTGATACACAATATCCAAAGGAGCATGTCCCAATCTATTATGCCATATTTCCGCTTCTTGCTGTGATTTCTGAACTTCAAGACTGTTAACAGCACCAGTATTTCCAGCTTGCTTCAATTGTCTTGTGCTGTATAAAGCTCCTTCAGGCCTACCAGTCTCGAGGATTATCCTGGCTTGATGGTCCTGGACAATGCAGTTACCATTAGTAAAAGTAACTGAGCACTTGAGGTCTGCCACTAGTCTATACACTGATATCAGATTCACTTGGAATTCTGGTACTAACAGAACATCATATAGAACAATTCCATTCTGCAGTTCACAATTTCCCTTATATCTGATCTGAAAACACTCTCCATTAGGTAATGTAACTCTACGAGCCTCCTTTAATTCATGGACACTCTTCAACAATTTTTCATCATAAGTAAAATGGCTTGTAGCACCACTATCAAGTAACCAATCACCATTAATCATAAAAACAGGTTGGGAGTTTGCTATACCTGCCATGTGGACCTGAGTGTCAGTCTTCTCAGTTATACCACTTCCCTTGAGCAAAGCCAATATCTGTTCCAACTGTTCATTTGAAAACTTGCCTTGAGCACCATTATCAGCTTTGTTCCCATCAGTACCAGTCACACTTACAGCATTAGCTGAAGAATTGCCTGAATTACTTCCACTGCTGTTTCTGTTAGTTCTGTTGTTCTGTGGATATCCAATCAATTTGTAGCAATTTTCTTTCAGATGGCCTGACATTTGACAATGAGTGCAAAATGGCCTACCCCTGCCCCTGCCAAAGCCACCTCTATTGTTGGTGTCTCTACCTCTCATCTGGTTGTTGTAGGATGAGTTATACTGCCTTGACTGACTATTACTAACTTGGTTCCCTTGAGCCAACAAAGCAGATGCTTCCACCTTACTAACTTGTCTGGTTTTCCTTGATGCTTCTTCAGACAAAGCCAAACCATAGACTGTGCTAAACTTTGGAACCTCACTTAATGCAAAAACATGTGTTCTCACAGATGCATACTCATCATTTAGTCCCATCAGAAACTTGATAACTCTATCCCTTTTTACATCATCATCAGCTTGCTTGCAACAAGCACAGTTACCAGTGGCAGTACACTTACTGATCTTAAGAGCATCCAACTCTTGCCACAAGGACTCAAGCTTCCTTTTGTACATGGCAACTGATAGTTCTCCCTGGTTCGAATTGCTCAATTCACGCTGCAGTTCAGACTGCCTAGCCATATTAGTACCAGCATAGCTTGATTCAAGGATTTCCCAAGCAACTGCAGCATTTTTAGCATGTAGGATTTCTCCAACTATTTTCTCCGAGACTGAATTTATAAGCCATGACATAACAACATCATTACACCTCTGCCATCGCGCAGCCATAACAACCTCTACCGGTTTTGGATATTTTCCTTCTACAAAGCCTAGTTTCGACCTTCCTGACAAGGCTATTTCCATAGACTTCTTCCAGGTTGAATAGTTTTCCTGACCTAGAAGGATTTTGCTCACAATCGAACTTCCAGTGAGTTTGTTGTTGTTTACGAAATATGGATCATCAACAGCACCTACCGCACCATTCGGATTCATTGCGAAAGCATTCATAATGATCGGACTCGAATTCTCGCTGGATTCAGTCATTTTTCTTACTCAAAAAAAAAACCACCAAACTCAACAAAAATTAGGTCAAAGAGGAGAACGACGCACCTAGATCGTGAGCTGCTCTGATACCATGAGAATCGGCATCATCGGAACGCCGACTGTGGCTGAATCGATCGAGCGACGCGAGGAGAAGATAGAACGGCGATAGGGGAAAGCTTTAGATTTTGGATTTCTGGTCAAATTCGAATTACATGGAAAGAGGGACGAAAGGGAAGAATATGTAGCTGGGAGAGAACGACGGCGTTCGGTGCTAAACGCAACACTTACACGCCAACACGAACGACGTCGTTTCTCTAAGCTACAACTAACAATTCAAATCCTAACCACCTTTCCCTCCTACAACCTGCAACACACCAGCAACACCCTAAATACAAAATCCAGCATTAAAACCCCTACTTTCATCTCCAATAGTCGTGTCAACCTATTTATACAGGTGAGTCTAAGTGGTTTGACTAGGATTGCTCCGGCAGCCATTACAGCATATCAAATGCGTAAACTTATTGCTTCCTAATAAATCATTATAAACTTATACTAATGGCTGTTATGCAGGAGTTGCATCTCAAAGGCCATATGAAGGAACGAGAAGAAGAAGATTTTATTCAACATGATCAGGATTCATAGAAGCTATGTCTTTGAGGTATGTAATTTTCAAGTTCTAACCTTGTAGCAGCACATGAATAGCCTTTTCTGAACCTAGTGTTAGCAATACTCTTTGTCTCTACCTCCACATTGAATATTGCACAGACCGGTCTGTGGTCCGAGAATCTTGATTCTCCGCGAATATATGACAGCTGCTCTATTCCATTCCCAAACCAAAGTATTCTGTCACACCTGAAAATTGAAACCCCCAACCATTAGAAAATTTGTTTGCAATTGGTAGGTTTTATGAAGAATAGTATAAATGACCATACCATGCAGGAGTACGGCGTTTCTTCTTAGATTTCTCAATCTCTCCTGCATAAGAGTCCGAATTATGAGAATACTTGTAAGTAGGAGCGAAAAATATATGTCCCTCTTTCCAGCCATTGAAAACCCTCCCTGCTGCTCTTTCAATGTTCAACTGCCACATGCAATTTTTACACAAACTTTAGCACGGATAAGAAATTTTCTTGAGCATGCCACTTTGTTATCCTCTTATTCTTTTGTATCTTGCTCATAAGAGATTAAGAACAAACCTGATCCTTCCCCAGCAAAGTATCCCAGTTGTTATCTTCTAATAAATGCCTTGTTTCTTCATAGCTCAAAGCCACTCGATAATTCAAATCTCCAAGCCAGATTACACGGCTGTATTTCAAATGATGGTATTCAATAATTACAAACAATACACAATTAAAACTGAATTATTTTTTAAAGAAATAAAATGTTAAGGAGGATCAATATTACCTGTGATCCATGATTTTTTCGGGAGCACGAGATATGGGATTTTTGCAAATTTTTGGAAACTGTGTACTTTTGAGTATCTCGACCACATCTGCATTCCTCTTTAGTTCATCCCCTTCCTTTTCGCCAGATGCCAAGTGACTGCAAACGAAGCAAAAACTTGTTTGGTGCAGTGACATGCTAACCGATATGCAGCCCTGGAATGATAATATACAATGACGCGAACCAAGATAAGTCAACAGGAATACCACGAATGAGATTATACCATGCTGATAAGCATATACACTTCAACACTACAAACGACTGACCTTATTACCTAGGCAGCCCATTATGCCTCTACCCATGGAGGAGACTCTAAGATGACTGATGTGTTGCACTATCTCACTCCTGACCCAAATAGCAAGGAAGAGACCCACCATTTGCTTGCTTGCTATTAGTCGATAACTCATCTGATTGGAAGCTGTCGGTAAGGGATCCACTCCTGCAATTGACATTAATTCCTCAAAGGCTTTGTTACCACGAACAGGAGTAGAAATACTGTCACTTAGCTTTTTAGCCCTTCGCCTAGGAATTAGTGGAACACCATCTAAATGACAGTTACACCTCTTAAGCAAAGCACTGTCTGCCCTGAGGTTTCGACTAAGAACTTTTAGGGCAGGTTTGTGAAAGAAGTTATGACTACTTGGCGTCTTAGGTTCCTTCAAGTTCTTCTCCACTGGGATTCTGGAAGAACATCCAGGACTTGAATCCGAGGAGGAATAAACTGATTCATGGCTTGGTTTGTTAAGTGTGTTATTCATCAATGCAAGCCATTTGACAGCAGATTCGTTGTCTTCCACAACTAGTACATTTCCTGCGTTTAATGGAACAATTTCTTGAAAGCTGCATGTCAAAAGAAAGCTAGATCAGAAACATGCCATCTACCTTTATTTTAAGAACTCGTAAATTTACAATCTTTTTGCTATATTTGAAACATCTGCCCAACAGATTCAAACACAGGTTATTGAAAAGGTGGTTCGGTTCATACATAACCTGCTTACCCAATAACATATATGTCTGAGGAGCCATCTGCCAGAAGAAAATCTTCAAGGTTTAGTTCAGTGGTGGGAGCCTTCCCTCCCACATTCCATGTGGCAACAAATATTCTGCATTCCAAGTCACTTAAGGAAAATTATACTCTGCAAGTTAAATATTAAAACTAACCAAAAAAACATATGGAATGCTAGTTAAAATCAGTTCATACCGAAAATCTTGAATCTGTGCCACAGGAGCCATGAACTGCTCGAAGTTGGACAAGTCCAGCCCCTCGATACCCAGACTCGGCTGTCTTTCTGCCAAAAATAGAGAGCCCATCAACAAAAAAAGCCACCATCATTTCTCTATGTCCAACTCATGAGGTTCAATGTTTTTCAAACAAGAATGCAGCTGTCAGTAACTTGAATCTCAAGTCATCCATAAGTCATAACTCACTCCCACTCTCAAATCTGGGTAACATGCATGAAACCTACCTTTTAGGTCAGCTACCACAAGAATGCAGTCAACACAAACCAAATTCCAGAACACGAAAACCATAACTTTTCCCCCTTAAAATCAAATCATCAAACACCTTACGAGCATTACAACTAGTCAGTTAATTTCAATAGTCACAAGGACATTTACAAACCTAAGAAGTAGCTTTTGATCGCTGGCGAGGCTTCTATGAATGCCTTCTTCTTCGCCGCTCTCTTTTTGTCCCAATCTGAACAAAAAAAGGCAACCAAAATTAAATCAACCCTTTTTTCATGATAAAAAAAAATCCTAATTTTCAATTTCAACAACAAAATTCAAGTGTGAGAAATTCGCAAACCAGACCAGCTGAGTCGAATCCGTCCTCGTCCGAACTCCCTCGCCCATTCCGCTTCGAGCTAAATATCTTCGGGATCGTAAACTGAGATTTCGACATTCAGAAACCACAATTTAATGAACCAAAGAATCCACTAAAAACACACGAAGGCGCACGAACGCACCTTCTTCTTCTTGTGCTCGGCTTTTACGGAGATGTCGGATGCGCTGGGAGAGGATCCTCCGCTTCCTCCCGCACCACCTCCACTGGAGCTCCCGTTGGATTTGGGCATGGCGAGGTCGGATTCGGACTTCGCGTTCCTCGCCGGCGACATAGATCAACAGCTCATTTTGTTTGATGGCCAATCGTCGATAAGATGGAAGGTTTTCGTTGTGTATTTTGGGTGAAATTGAGAGGAAAATGGAAGGTGAAAATTTATGGATGTCAGAAATTGCCGCCATTACTTCCGGAGAAGAAAACGGTTACCTTCTTCTTTCAATTGGTTAGTTAGTTAGTTTGTAGACTTACAAATACGGGTCAGCATGTCCGGACTGGCCCGCTGATCCGGTCATCCAAACGGAATTGGATAAGTATAATAATTCGATGGACTAGCCTGATGTGGTCCATATTTTTATTATGACCGAATTTGGACATGTATTTCAGCCCGATCCGGTTCAAACTTGTACACATATTTTAGCACGATCGAACTCATAGGCCCGTCCATTAACCCGCACATATTTCTGCTCCTACTTGATGGTAGTGTTATAAAAACCGAACCGGGGATCGAACCGATCAAGTCACTGGGTCAATTAGTCAGTGATTCAATCGGGTCGAACCGATTTGACCCGCACAAATTAAAAAATAAAAATAAAAAACTTATATATGATATTATAATTTAACATATTTATGACTTGAATAAATATTACATGTTTATGATCTGATTACAATAACATACCATAACAAATTTAGAATTTAATAAAATACAAATCAATAATACAACAATAACAATTTTAGTCTTAATTTGTAAGTCACAACAATAAGGGATTTCTAAGACTAATTGAATTTCTAGCTAAATTGATAGTAAGTAATAAATTTTATAGATTTGATAAATGAATATACATTATTGAAATAAATAATAAAACAAGAATCATGTTTAGCTTGGTGGAAGAAGAGAGTATAATTATAGAGGAAGGGTTCAAGTCTTGTTCAAGTAAAATAAATATATATTTTTTTAGATCAAATCGAACCGATTGAACCGATCAAATCATATTTTAATGAAAAATTGGGTCAACCGGGTCAACCAGGTCAATCGACCAGGACAACCGGGTCTTGACCGGGTCGAATGTAAACCGATCGAATTCCAATACCGAACCGGTCACCGGACCGGTTCTCGATCCAATCAGTCGAACCGGCCAATCCGGTTTTAATAACTATGCTTGAGGGGAGAAGCGCTCAAATGAGAGCTCACCTCACAAAGCGCCACATAAGCCCACTCACACAACTCCTCCACTCACATGTCCAATGGGCCCCGTGCTTTGTGAGGTGGCGTGTTGTGGAGTGTTGGATCAACAAGATCCAAAGGCTTAGATCAGTTCATATGTTCTTAGCCTAAGAAGAGTTCACATTTGAACGCGCCCCTGCTTGAGGGTCTTTATCATTTTAATACTACTTTACATCTAGGTGTTTTCCACATTGTAGAGCAAAATGTTGTGTAAACTTATTTTATTTTTTATATTTTAACTTTACAGCTACTGTAAAGTTAAAACATAAAAATTGTTTATGAAGTGAAGCTCCTGTAATATGGTTATCAAGTTTTATATGACACTATTGACACTAAATATTTGGCTTTGATCAGGTGAGGACATCTCACATGACGAGTTTCAATTAACCATTAAGTAAGCATCACATTTAATTAAACATTTATCATTTCCTTAATACAATTGTGGTATTTTTATTCAAGTTATATATGTAGGAAAATTAAAATATATCGATACATTGTTATATCGGGTTGCCCTGATAGGTAATCATGTCCGGTAAATAGGGCGAGCTTGGACATCTACCCGATTGTATGGATTATAACACATCCTATTGCATGGCCCGAACCCGGCCCAAACCTGTATTTGTGCAAGTTTACTTGTGACAAAATTCTGCTCAGTCTCTCGCCAAGACATTAAACTGTTCTCATGGGAGGTGAAACCAAGATTGCAAGTATCTAGCCTTGTTCCTTAAGCTGAATTGTATGGCATGAATCTAGGTGGAGTGAATGCCTTAATCTCCAGAAGGGGTGGATGTGCTCGAGTCGCCCTATACTTGTTTATGTTTCGGTCAAAATGATGGTCAAAACATCTATCTAAAGCGGGTGACAAAAAGGGTTCTGAGCGAAAGCGTTTTACATTCTGACCTAGTCCTCTATCAAGTGAGTCCGGAGAAATCAAAACAAATTCGTCCTGCTAGAGACCGCACTCGAAACAACCTTCTTGCGAAATCGTTTAACGAGTCCCGAGTGTAACCCCCTTGTTTCGACCTAAGTCCTTAAAGTCATTTCTAGACCCACACAAAACGATCGAAGCGTTGGGGTTTCGAATGAGACCTCACTCGCAACAGATGACCACACCTACCTTATTTCGGGCGTAACACTACACTCTAGACCAAGATGCACCCTCAAGGCGCTTGAATTAAGATAGTTTCGGGCGAGTCATTTGGGAATCAAATCTTCTGCATAGGTACTAGGAGAGAGAAATCTAGGAAGCGTCTATTTAACAACGTTTATTGCCCTCTACGCTACATTACTGCAACGTGCAACCTTCCATAATTTAAGTAAAGTTTGGGCAGTGATTCCACCTGAAAAGTACCAAAAGTCGCGTCTTTCCATTCTCCCACGGACAATTATCTGTTGACCTCATGAGTCACTAACCCTGTCTATGTGGAAGCTGATATGGCGATCATGTGGAAGCTGAGTCAACGAGTATTCAATTCTCAGTAGATTTAATGTCCAAACAACCTGATGCTATTCTCTTGCCATTTAATATATTCGCTTAGCATTTACTATGCCTCCATTAACAGTTATTCCTGCTGTTTCATCTCATCACTGATCATATTTTCCTTTTTTTATTGAATACGTTTTCAATAAACAAAACCTAAAACCAAATAACCAAAACATGAGACTATAGTCGTTGGTAGACACTAGGGGTGAGTATTCGGTAAATAACCGAATTACCGAATACCGAAATACCGAATTCATTTTTCGACTACCGAATACCGAACCGAATTAGTCTATTTACCGATTAAGTCGGTAATTCGGTAATCGGTAAATTATCGGTAATTACCGAATATTTTTGCAAAAAATGTAAAAGAATTCTATAAATGTCGATTAATCATCTAGTGACTCAAAAATAAAAGAAATCAAACAATTCAAAATCAAAATGATTTATCAACAAAATTTCATCACAAAAGTTATTAAAATATATGAGAAATAACTTAATTAAAATATGTAATTTTTTTATAATTCCGAATAAGAAAAAATCATTCCGATTACCAAATTATTTTTACCGAATTACCGATCGGTAAATTACCAAACTACCGAATTACCGAAATACCGAACCGAATTAATTCGGGAACGGTAAATTTAATTCGGTAATCGGTAATTACCGAATAATGCACAACCCTAGTAGACACTAGCGTTTCTGGAGAAAAAGAAATTCACTGCAGACTCGTTAAAAATAAAAAACACAGTTTTAATCTTTATAATATTTTTAAACTTTAGTTTTAAATAATTTTTGTTGTTTAGGTAGAGTTCTTCTTTACCGTATCAACAAGTAACATCAAATCCGCCATTTTTTTCCTTCTTTTTTAAGATGGGGATCTAAAGATTTTCATTCCTACCCTTAGAGTGACTCAAACTCGGGACCTTTGATCCTAAGTAGTAGGTGACTAACCACTAAACCAACCCCACTTCGTCATTCCAAGTACTATGGGTAAACATTTATTTTGATACAATATTTAATTAACGATAGAATATTACATATATAGTCATTTTCTAAGCACTCATTTGGATTTATATGCAGGATCACTCCAAAAAGTTTCATTGAGAATATCAAGTTCAAGTTGTAATCTGTGGGATGTTGGCTCTTGCTGTGTAATCTTCGATCTGTCAAGACTCATTTTTACATGTTTTGAAAACTTGTATGTCATGTTGTTTAATATGCTGTCAAGACTCAATTTTTACATGTTTTGAATACTTGTATGTGATTCGTGTGAGCCTTGGCTGGAATGATCTCCACAGTTCACACATTTTCCACGGAACCAATCAGTTGCAAATTTGAATCAAAATATTGGAAGCAAGAACAGTACCGGCCTTACACTTCACCAGATGTAAAACAACCAAGTACCAAGCTCAGTACAGTTCTTAATGAAGTAATGTCACGCATTAGTCTTAGAAATTTTCCTGAAACAATTGAAAACTTTCCTGCATTAATCAAAATCGCTTACTATATATGGCCTGACAGAAGACAATGAATTTTTGCATGCAACAAGAGTATAATTCTTATATTCAACTAAGGCCCTGTCCAATTGAACTTATATTTTCGATTTATAAGTCACTATAAGTTAATATCAGTCACTATAAGTTAATATCAGTTAAGATCATTCACTATAAGTTAATATCAGTTAAGATCATTTAAGTTAAGTTTCAGTTAACTTGTGTCATACCATCATACTATTCATCATCATACTATCATACTATTCATCATACCATCATCATCATCATACCATCACACTATTCATCATCATCATCATCATACTATTCATCATACCATCATACTATTCATCATACCATAACCATCATCATCATACTTTTCATCATACCATCATCATCATCATTATCATCATACTATTCATCATACCATCATCATCATACTATTCATCATACCATCACACTATTCATCATCATACCAACATCATCACACTATTCATCATACTATTCATCATACCATCATCATCATCACACTATTCATCATAACATCATCATCATACTATTCATCATCATCACAACCATACTATTCATCATACCATCATCATCATATTATCATACTATTCATCATACCATCATCATCATACTATCATACTATTCATCATACCATCACCATCATACTATTCATCATCATTATACTATTCATCATCATAATATTACTATTCATCATCATAATATTACTATTCATCATCAGCATCACAACCATCACCATCATCAGTATATTACTATTCATCATCATAAAATTACTATTCATCATCATCATAAAATTACTATTTATCACCATCATCATCCCCATCATCATCATCAGTATATTACTATTCATCATCATAAAAATACTATTCATCATCGTCATCAGTACCATCATCATCATCATAATAGTACCATTCATCATCATCATCATCACAACCATCACCATAAAATTGCTATTCATCATCATCATAATATTACTATTCATCATCATCATCACAACTATTCATCATCATAATATTACTATTCATCGATCAACATAAGTTTCAGTTAAGTTAATATAAGTTAATATCAGTTAAGATCATTCACTATAAGTTAATATCAGTTAAGATCATTCACTATAAGTTAATATCAGTTAGGATCAACTAAGTTAAGTCAAATATAAGTCAAAATGGACAGACCCTAAGATTCTACTCCAGATTGATTCACTCGGGGTATGACCACCCGCCATAATAGTTTTTATTAACTTAAGTTCTTTATTCAATTATATATCAATACCTTAAATTTTGTAACCTTCCCTGTTTTATGAATTACTAATAACTAGATTATTGGATGGATTAAAAAAACATGTTACAAATTTGAAATCTTCCCCTAGTAATTGAGATGTTGTTCTGGTCGAGTGCAGAACAATTTCTAGAACAACTTATGCAGAAAATTAATGCAGTGCGGAGAATTAAACGATACGTAAAGTTGTTACCCAGTTCGACGTTAACGAGCCTACGTCTAGGGGCTGTATTCTTAGTCCGGTGGATAGGAATTCACTAATAATGAGTATTGCGAGTACATGATCTTGTGTTTAGAGAATCCCTCTTAAACTACCTGAGCCTCAGACACTCTAGTAATTGCTAACTAGGTCCCCACCTAGATCTGAGCCTCGCCTCCGATTCCACCAGAATGATCCTCCACGAGAATCCCGATTTCCACAGAATGCGCAGTGCGTGTAGCATCAAGTTGTTCTACGATCAGTCTGCCGAGCACTAGAACAGACTGAATCCGAGCGCCGTGAATAATCAGAATAATTAGTTCACCTGTCGTTTGCCTCCACCTCCCTTCAGTGAGTATGAGCGTGAATAATATCTCCGTGAGTGCTGAGTAGAACAAGTCCATCAGCCCTCCTTATATAATGCAGTAGAAACCCTAAATTATCTAGGTTTCCAATCTTCAACCGCCTATCTCATTAGAAAATCTTTCCTAATCTTTTAGGGAATCTTTACTAAATCCTTGCGCATATCTTCTTGTAGATAACCCTTCATAGATCTTCAACTCCGTTTAAGAAACCTTCGATTATCTTCTTTGCTAAGTTATCTTCAAGCGCAAGTCTTCTCTAATGTCTCTCAACCGACTTCATTGATATGCATCTTAGCACCGACTGGCCAAATCTGTTCTAGGAAACATCTGATGCGTCTAACTTGTGCTACGTCGGTTGAACAAGTTTCCTAATCTGAATTAGGAAACATTCCATCTGTCCTTCCATCTGCTACCGTCTTGTTCTTCGTCGGTTGACTATGTTGCCTAATCTGAATTAGGAAACATTACATCTGCTTCAACTTGTTCCAGGATAGTTTGCCTCAGCCTGTCTTGAACTCTTTCTTGTACAACTATACCGAGTTTTGTCAAACTATATGCCATAAATCTAACAAATTTCTTAATGACTATGAATAAGAATTAAGAACTAAGAAAGCTTTGTTTCACAACTCTTATTTTCTGTCTAATCATCCTGCAAGGATATGCATGTGATATTTGAACAACTTGACGATCGGAACACATAGGACTGGCAACATAGTCCCGGGGAAGGTAGAATGAACGGAGACAATCACTAATGAGTGCAACTGCGAAAATTATTTTCATCTCATATTGATCCAAATCGGCAAACGCACAATAACATAAGTTAACCATTGCTGCTGTGTTCACATATTGATCCAAATCGGCTAATACACAAAATATAATGTTAGACATCATAAGTCACGTGGTCGGCTAATTAGATGTCACTCATGTATTTTGTTGTGCCACCAAACTATATATGAAGTATGAACTATCACATAAGCATCATATCTATTAAATACAATTTTTATTCACTGCATCATCTAAGAAACAAACCAGCCAACCACTTTTCTTCACATAAGCATCATATCTATTTAATAGCAATTTCCAATTCAACATTTTTTTAACGAGTTTGCAGTGAATTTCTTTTTCTCCAGAAACGCTAGTGTCACCAACGGCTATAGTCTCATGTTTTGGTTATTTGGTTTCATATTTTGTTTATTGAAAACGTATTCAATAAAAAAAGGAAAATATGATCAGTGATTAGATGAAACAGCAGGAATAACTGTTAATGGGCAGCATAATAAATGCTAAGCGAATATATTAAATGACAAGAGAATAGCATCAGGTTGTTTGGACATTAAATACTGAGAACTGAATACTCGCTGACTCAGCTTCCACATGGTCACCATGTTAGCTTCCACATGGACAGGATTAGTGACCCATGGGGTCAACAGATCATTGTCCTTCTCCCACAACTCGCACACAACAAGCAGCTCACCCGTGCTCCTATAAGTTCAACAGCAGTATCCACCACCACTCCCTTCACCACTTCAAAACCCTACTCTCCACTCTCTAGAAATTTTCTCCGACTCACAATCATGAACTCTTAACCCATAGTGAACCAGCCCATCCGCATCCGAAGTGTGAGGCGAACTAGGCTCACCCTTGCGCTCTCCTTGCAGACTCGACTACATCTCGTCCGTGCCAGTTGTTGAAGGAATACTTATTCGATCAAGACATAACCAACACATTCTTGACCAAAACAGAATCTTCGAGCACTTTGAAGTGCTCGATACGAAATTAACGGCGATTGTCTACCCGGATTGGGAGGCGCTGAAAAGCCTCAAACTCTACGACGAGGTATTATTGCAGAGGGTGCTCGACGTGGGCTTGCGGCTACTGGTGGAGGACGGTCTGGGCACGTACTCCGACATGGTCTTGGAGTTCATTCACTCACTGAAAGTGCACCAGAAGGACGAAAAGGTAACCGACTGGGAGTACGGGCTAGGGGACAACATTTGGATGTTGGAGAGGGACTGTAGCGGTCAGCACATGGGAATCTCAAATGATGTTGAAGGGCTGAACCTAGACTTTGGGGAGGTGGGCGAGCTAGACTTAATTTTGGGGGAAATCTCCAGCTTCGACACCTGAGCGTTCATATCAGATCCTGTGCTATGCCTAATATGTAGGCCAGCAGGGGCACATGCCAATCGACCATCCCGTGAGGGGCTCAGCCTCATGATGTTTGAGATTATATATAAATCTATAATTAAGTCAATTTCAATTTAACATATGCAAAAAGAAAACTAAATTAATCTAACAAATTTATCATTTGGCCATGGCCAAACTATGATTTTATTGTTAATAATAATACTAAAAGCCCTTTTGTTATAAAAAAAATACAAATAATGTTAACAAATCAAACAATGCAAACGGCAAACATCATCGACATGAATAAGAACGCAACAATTTGGTTACATTTATTGTCATTCTTTAAATCCATTCGGTTATTTTCTCTCTATTTATATTTTTTTTAAAGAATGCTAATGTAAACTTAACTTTTTTTAGACATGCACTATTTCAGGATGATGCCGGACATATTTATGTGAATGTTTGAATAATGGAGTAATGTACATATGCAATACATATGCATTCCATATGCAAAGAACAAAAATTATAATATATTTACATTCTATTATAAAAATGATTATTTAAAATTAATGATTTTTTTAAACATGATTGTGGTATTATTTTTAAAAAAAAGTTTAATGTATCACAAAAGGAATGAAAGACATAAAAATAATTAAAAATATAAATGTTTAAAATTTAATAATATATAGCAAATTGCTTTGATACCAATTTTATAAAAAATAACTAATTTATCAGAACTAATAATTAACAATTTATTTAATCACAAGAGGTGCTTTAGATAAATTTATTTAATAGGTAAAAATTCTTCTAAAATTTGTGTAAAGATAGTTCGTTTTCAAATGCATTTAAATTTATTTCTATCTTATAAGGGCCCGAAATATATTTTTGCTCGAGGGCCCTTAAAATATGAGGAGCCGCTCTGATCAGGTCTCCCTACTTCCATGATCAACAAGCTAGTGTGGAGGATCATCGTTACCCGATCGTCAACACCATCCATGTGCGCAAAGATGGAGGGCTGACTGTCACAAAAAAGACTGCGACATCCTCACCCCGCATCTACTGCGGGCACTGCCTGGATCTGTTCAGCATCCTCTCGGCATGTTTTCAAGTACACCGACTTGGATAGAATTCCGAAGGCTTTAGGCGGTGGGTCCTTTCCAACTAATATCGCAATAAGGTTCAGGTACACTCTCACTCAGCCAGACCGCCCAACACCAAGGAGGGCGATCCTGGATTTCAGTACCGCGTAAGGTAGGAGTCATTGTCATGTGCGTCTTCGTAGCTCATAAAGTCAGCTGGTTATATTTAAGGTTCAGTGCTGATAGTTTTTTTAGGTCAGTCGTTTGTTTGTTTTGATGTCGTGTAATTCAACCTTTCTAAAATAAGAAATTTCAGTTGCTATTTGCTTAAGGACTTGATTTTAGGCATCATCCGAAGTGTGGAGTTATAGAGTTGCATTTCGAAGTTCTCAATAGACCCGAAGCACTCAAAGCGCGCTCGTCTCAGCCTAAATGGTGCTCGATTGCGTAATATCACAAAAAAAGATTGCGTAATATCACGGCGCAAAGGAGCATGCTTGATCGAAACACTTCCTTTTCTAACATCCCTTCAATGACACATGCACTCTCCACTTGTTCAAAACAGCACTCGAGACTGCACTTACATTTCAGAGTGTGTTTACGCGTTTCTAGCAAAATGTTGTGTTTCACACTTAGGATTCATCTTTTCACTCCTTAAGGTCGAGATTGATTGTTTCGAGCGAATCATTTGTGTTTTCAGTAGTTTGGTCCGCGGTAATTGACAAGCGTATTTTTAACCCTTTATAGTTGTCAAGTTATATGTTTTAGGAGTCAAATTGTAGTCAAAAACAATTTATAAACATTGGTAAGTCAAGGATCGATCCTAGGAACAACGTGTGCGATTACTAGTTAACGAGTGACCTATTCAGCAATTCCAAACAATGAAAGGTTTTGTTATTATGAAAATTGCAGAAATTAAATACAGAGAAAAATATAAAGGTTTGACTTGATCAAAAAAAGAATCCCGGGATCAAACCTCACCCATGCCAACCCACAATTCATTTAACAATATCACGTAAATTCATCATGCTATTGAGTATAGAAATAAAACCGAAATAACACTAGACAAGCCGCCCATCCACGAATCATTGGCTAGATTAACCTCAACTGTTGAACGCCGCCCATCCACGGATTATCAATGGTTTCGATTATTAAGCTTAGGGTTTTTCAGACAATAAAGTCAACTTTCCTATTAATTCGTGTACTACCAATGTAGCTACCATGACCTAATATCAATTTCATGCAATCTGGTTAACACCTAGGACTCATTCATCTTTTGGTAATTAACCTAAATACGTTCTAGCATGCAAACATCTCATTCAATGTAAAACTTGCAAGAACGATAAAATTAAGCACAATATAATTGAATACTCGAATTGCATTAAGGAAAAACGTTTAATGATCACATAAAGAGTTGGGTATAAGGCGTGATCCGCATGATCCCTGAATAAAGAAGACTACCACTACTCATGGTAAGTTAACCAAAAATAGTATGGATGTAGAAATCAAGGACGAGGAAACCGTATTGACGATGTAGCTCGTTGAGTCATGGATCTCTCTCAATAGTCTGCTCTGTCTTCTGCTCCAGAATTAGGTCTCCTCTTAACTCCAGTTATAGATCCCGAATTGCCTAACTAACGAAAGTCGAAATTTGGAAGTCTCGTGACACCCCGTGACAGTAGAAGGTGTCACGGGCTCCTCATTTTTGCACATGCACGCTCTTGTCCCGTGACACTGCTTATATCACGTGACAAATGGAGGTGTCACGGGGTCTTGACCCAAAATCGCAGCATTTGACTGATGTCTTCATCTTTTCGCGCATTAGGGCCTACACTGAGTCAGTGAGTGATTCAAGCCTGAAATACTCGGAAAAAATGTTAGATAATACTAAAATGTCGGGGGTGATCAAATTAGAAACTTTACGTAAAATCAAACACAAAATGAAAAATATTTTTAATTTTTGTGCAAATTAAACACAACCATCCATTCTTAGATGTAATGGCCAATTTAAATTCATATTTCTTACCAAAACACACACTTCCTACCTGATCTTTTCCCTTCAACCATATAGTATTGTCGAAGTCTTACCTTTTGTTTGATTTCACTATTACATAAAATGAAATTTTTTCTTCAATCATTAGGTAGAATTGACAGGAAATTGAATGTTTGAAAATATTTCAATTTAATAATTTTTAAAGATTTAATTTGAAACAAAACTTTTTTTAGAAATTCAAAAAATATTTTTCAATTTGTGTTTAATATTTTTCTAAAGTTTCTAATTCTAAAAAAAATTGTAAGGGAAATTTGCAAAAAAAATTAAATTTTTTTTTCATTTTGTGTTTAATTTTTCGTAAAGTTTCTAATTGTTATTTATCAAATAATTTATATTCCTTTTTATTAAAAATTGTATTTTTATAAATTTTTTGAGTTTTTTGAATTTTTATATTAATTTATTAATTTTTTACAAATAGGTACACCTATTTTGGAAAATTATTTGATAGTTCACCCACTGTCTGGAAAATTATTTGATAGTTCGCCCCATGTGTGGAAATTTTTATAGTTCAGCCCACACGTTAAAAAATGGTAGTTCCGGTACCCAAACTGTACTTTTTCCTTATTAATATTATGTCAGGGAGTATAGTGTATGGGCTGTTGGTAAAATGATAGATGCTACTGTTTAGAGGCTGTTTTTAGAGTCACGGGAGGCATTGTGCAGTGGTGTTTTCCTGCTGTTTTATTGGTGTTTTTTTTTTGCATTAGGTGCTGGTGGTTTGTAGTAGGGCTACTGTTTTTCGTTTGTGTTCCCAGATTGTGATAGATGTGGTTGTATTTTGTATTTGGTGGGTGTACGTCATTTGTGCCTTTTGAATGAAATCACCTTTTATTGAATTGAACAAGTCTCAATGAAGCTCAACGGTCTAGGTAAAGCCTGGGATGGTGTTTTTTTTTCTGGCAAATCAAAACATTAACCATTATTTCAAGGCTAACCAAACAAAACAAATAAGAAAAAAACATTCAATTTCGGTAAAACTTTCTTTCCCTTTTATTTTCCTTAATATTTTCTTTCCATCATATTTCCAAGAACCAAACAGGGCGTTAGGAATTAGTGAAGGGAAACTTCATTAATTCAATTCCCAGAGCTTCGCATGACAGCCGTCGTTCGCCATATTGGTGGAGAAACAGAACTTCCATTCTCCGTTTTTTTTTGCAACATAAACATCTAGTGTTTGAATCATCTTTGTCCAAACTTTTTTTTTTGATTCATAAGTGGTCAAGGACCACCAAAAAATACTGACTCAAGAGTCACGCTTACAACTAAAATGTTACCGAAACATTTCTCTCTAAGATTTTCTAACAACCCACTGATGACCTCTACTATTACTTAAAACTTCCCCGAGAGATCGAATTCCTTATAATGGAAGGACCACTACTTCCGCTGCTAAAACCAACCTCTTAAAAAAATAGCACTCTTTTTTGTTGAAATCTGACCAAAGCTCTCTCCTCCTCTATCACCACCAATTAAGATCTTTGTTGGTTATGGTCAGCATAGAGGGACCAAGATCTTTGTCCAAACTTTGAAGTTCAACTAGAAGAAAGGACCCCTTGAGATGTGGAATAAGAAGTCTCTTTCTGAATAAGCTTCAGCACATGCTTTTCAAATGAAGCGTAATCCACAGGCTTCTCCCACTGCAAGACCATTCATTTTAATAAGCTTTGTAAGAAGCCAAAGATGATGATAATAAAAACTGAAAGTTGGACGTAATTATCAAAAATCTTACCCTACTTTCACAGGTTTCACTATTATAGTAGTACTTGTGCCCATCCGGGCAGAAGTGTTCGCTCCAGTCACAATCAAGAGATGATATCACCTCTAGACTAGAGGTCGTCATAGGAGAACCACAATGTGCTGTAGGCTCAACCGTTTCCACAACAGCAGAATTACCCACTGTATGAGGTTTAATTTTAGCGCTTGAAGTCTACAGATAAACAGTACTCAGTATGAGCCTTTAATGTGCCCTTTTCTGTAATTTACATGTGTTTGTGAAGCATCTCCAATGACACAAAATGAAATCTGACACAAGTGTACAATTTATGGCAGATATATAGGTATGCATATTCACACTTTTCAAACATGTCTTCATACATTTAGGTCAAACACCACCAATCAAAATGATAGTCATTTATCTGCTTCGCAAAATAATGAATCTACTCGTCCAAATATTTCACCATAACATCCAATTTCAAATACACAAGCAAATAACACCACGAAAAATATGGAACAATCTATTTAAAGTCTCATACGGAGAGTGTAAATTATAGAAAAGGACATGTGCAGCACATTTTTATGCACACTTCTGTAATAATGCCAAGAGAGTAACACAATCTATCTAAAGTCGAGGGACTACTAGTATTTGGAAAATTATCAAGAAACAAATATGGAAGTGATAATGTTAGCTGAATAATGAATCAAACCCAAATATAAGAGTGCTCAAGTTTACTTTCAGATTGTCACTGGTAAAACCGTAAAAAGATCACTGAAATTTTTAAAAGAAATACATATAACCCATACCTGCTCAGGGAGACCCTGATCTGTGTTCAGCTGCGGCAAGGAGCTCTGATCACTCTGCTGCTGCACCGAAATGAGATCCTGTGGCCGCGACATAAGTTGATCCTCATTCGTTTGGTGCAAAGTAAGTTGATCCTCATCCTTGTGGTGCAGAGTGGCTTGATCCTCAATCAGCTGCTGAGACAGAACATGTTCTTTGGAGTGCATTTCTAGGATCTCAGCTGGAGTTTCCACTAGCGCAACCATATCAGTAAACGGCTGAGAGGATTCCTGAGCAGTATTAGTTGGATAGCATGCTGGTGGTGGCATCAGAGGAGATGATTGTTGTTGCGGATGAAACACGCGGTGCGAGACACTTGGAGCTGTAAGCTGTGGCTGTTTATGAGCAACTGGCTCAATAGCTTGTTGTAATGGATTTGTGGGAAGTGTTTGCACTGGAGTACCATAGTTGAACGCCAGACCCTAGTACAGTTCAAAAAGTTGTAAGAAATGACTGACAAGGAGCACTCTAAATTCGATAAACAATAACTACATGAATTTAACATAGAGGAAAGTCCGCTATCTGGGAACTTTTTGTTTTTTGATTTTTTTTTGATTATGAGCTCATGCTCTTAAGGTAGTATCTGCTCAATTTTGAGCTTGTGAGGACTAGAACCCTGGATCATTTTGATACAACAGGAGAGGTGCTCCACTGAGCCACCTCTTTGCCTCACGGGAACTTTTTGTTGATATGGAAAAATGTGGCAAGTATTTATCTTTCTGACATGGCCCTTGCTTCGCTACTAACAATTTGCACAATACCAGAATTGATGAGAGGTGCCAATACTGTCCTAACTAAGAGATCAAGTGTGATGTGAGATTGCTGAGATAACATTAGGGGGACATTACAGGGAGTACTTTTCTTTTGCATTGGAAAACAGCATTTTATGAAATTCAAAGAATCAATGCTACATTTGAAAGTCTTCAAGCAAATTATGCAAAATGCCATTCTCTTGACTTCTGTCAGATCTTATTTGGAGGTCAAAAATGACACAAGTTACTACATCAGAAGATGATGCTAAAACTAACACTTACCTGATGCACATTGTAGGGCAAAATCTGTCCGCCAGTGGTATCATGAGTCGGTGGTAGTTTGTATCTGGAAATTCAACATGGTAAGCCCAACATTTAAGATAAACAAACAAGTTTACTTCATAACTCAATACCTCCTTGGGGTTCCATGCATTGGTGGAGAAAAAGTAGGACTGTGAATGGTCGAATAGCTCCTAGCAAGATTATAGAAAGAGAGATTAAATAAGGCATGTTAAAGTGCAAACTTTCAATCAGTTGAGCATTAGCTTTCAACTTCTGCCATGGCGTGTTACAGCAAAGCAGGCATAATAGGTGATCACTCCCTTGACGAGAAGAGGTAAAACAAATGTATTATGCTTTGGATCCGATATGCAAACAAATGAGGCCAGCAAGTCTGATATCACAACAAGGTGTACATAGATATAATTGCCATCCATAGAATATATTGGCTAACATTGTGTGTATGACAGAATTTTTTTTACACAGGAGGATGGTGAGCAACTGAGCATCGAACATATACAGCCAAGATAATCTCCATTAAATATTCATGAATTTGCAAATATAAAGGAGCATTTAGTTTCATACGAATGAGGCAGAACATAGAAGATCAGTATGACCTGGGATCCCCATTGGGAGGGGGTTTGGCATCCGCAAAACGAACAACAAGAGGATGCTCACAATCCTGAAATGAAAATTGAAATATTCATGATCACAACCTAACGAGCAAAAGAAAATAAAAGATGAAAAAACAAGTAATATAGAGATATTGGACATGTGGAGAGTAAACAACCATTACCCTCATAAAGTAAGTTCCATTGAGAGCATTTATAGCTGCTTCTGCCATGTATCTATGGGGAAACTTAATGAACGCAGTTCCTTGAAAGACGATGGGAGGGATTAGGATCACAAAATAAAAACATCAAAAATTACATTTATGATTGCCTCATTTATTATTGTGCTAGGCAATATGAAATTCAGGGCCTCAGTCTTTTAGTTAATAGAATAAGAAGAAAAAACATGGATGTAATATTGATTCTCCATATCACTCTGTGTAAGGGATGTACATCTATACAAAACTTATTTGACAGGGCTAAAAAATAATACGGTTATTGTACCCAGTCAGATGTAAGCATAATTAGGTTATTTGCATCAGAGAGTAATTGAGAAACACATGCATACCACGGCTATGCTTCAACTCATCACAAAATAGATGGACATCCTCAACATTACCATATTCAGAAAATAGCTGCAGCAGAAGAAAAAAATGACAGTTAGGTATATAACAAAGAAACATGATTTTGGTTAAGGTACTTGATAAGAATCCTGTAATTTATATGTCCCTTACTGAGCAGTAACAGTGAGTCAAATAGTCCTGCTCGTGTTTTTTTTTGTTGAAAAGAGGTGCTGCTCATGTTTGTCCAAGAAAAATGTATTATATGATGACGCTACATATTTCCAAACAAGCCTATTTCTGAGTTTCTTTAGCTAAACCTTTGATGATGAAGTTACTTACATTATGGTCGGTACTTCAGAGTTAAGACAGGAATAAAAGCAATTTTCCATACACAGATATGTTCTCTCAGTCCATTCATTATATAATACTTGCTCATCACGGACTCTTACTTCTAATTGCCACAATTATCTACTGAAGATGACATTAGCTTTTCTGTTATGGAAACTTTTTTTTTTATCTCTGATAGGCTGCTGGTCTTCAGAGATAGTAATGAAATTTTAAAAACTGGTTACAATTTTGCAGCACCACACATCCAAACAAATCCGTCTTGACTGAGATCAGAAAACGAATCACAATCTACAGAGTACAGACCATGAAATTGTATTCACGAATTTTCTTTCTCTTAAACATGCGAAAAAGAGGACGCCAAAAAGATTCCCTGTATATACGTAGAAATAAAGATGGAACAACTCCAGCATGTTTATACCTCTTCTATTTCCCTTTTTGTAGCTTGTCTGTTTAAGTTCTTGACATATAGTTTCAGTCCATGCATGCCTGTCATAGAATAAAGTTGCTCAAACAACAAGTATTTTGCCATGTTCTAACTAAAACCAAATCGGAAAAGCATCTGACTGTCTCAAGTCTAAATGTATATGATTAACCGCGATTGGTTTGAAAAATTATGAGAGGTAAAGGGAGGAAAAGAAAAAAGACAACACAAATTACGTTAGGAGTTTCAGATGTTGATGATTGATTTAGTTGATTTCGAGGAGAGGAGAATAAAAGTCATGACCAACAGCTTCTGAAATGGAAAAGGAGAACTTTGATGATTGTTTCGGTCTTATCGTTAAGGATAATCTAGCTTCAAGTGGAAGATTTGAAGGAGTGAAGCTATAATTAGGAAAAAGTTTGGGAATTAAAAACTGAAAAATATTGAAATTCTTTTTGAGATAGAATTCTAATTAAGTTTCCTAGTAAGAACACAAAATCCAATTGATCAAGTGTCAGACACTCCTAGAAATGAGTTCCTGTGTAATTGTAAATTGTGTAGTAGACGAGTTTGGAAATGTCTGTACACTCATGATTCCGAAGAAAATAATAAGAGTCTAGTGAAGGTGTGGATCAGTGGATGCATGTGAATTGCTGAACCATGTAGAGTTGTTCTTGAACGTGTCTCTAGGGATTTAAGTCAAATGATTAAACAAATGTTAATTAACAGTACATCTTTCAATCAGGAACAGCGGAAACGAACTAAAAAAAAATCTAAGACATACAACTTGCTTTCAAATAGTAGTTTATAAACCTAAGGAATGAGTAATGACTGACTCAAATCAGATCAATCAAGAATCGGAATGTCCACAAACCACATGCAACATATGGAAAATTCTTCACCTCACAAAAAAAAAGTTGAAATACGTTACGAGGTATCAAACATTGACAATTCAGTTTCCAACCGCACCTACATATGGCTTGCTAAAAATAGAAGGACCATCTCCATTATATGATGCAAAATGAGTGAAACTCAGATAATTATAGAAAGAATGACCTTAGACAAGACTCAGAAAAACATGTATGTATAGGAACAGATAGCTCATAGCTGTATATAGGAATTAATCACAGTAAAGGAATGTACCAAGGCGCTCATGCTCCCCATCAGCAAGTTTAACTTTAAGAGGCTCTGTTTCCTGGAGAAAAAAAAAAGATTGTATTGGGAATGAAAAACACAGTAAATGACAATATTAATATGTGTGCCTAAATGGAATCTGTTGTGTCTCCAAGCTTCAACATTGTCTATGCTACATGCCACGTTGACTGAGAACTCACACCAGGGTAAGCGTACTGATTGTGTAGAGCACGAATAGCCCTTTCAGCTTCACCAACTGTCGCAAATTTCACAAAACAATTTCCTGCAGCCAACAAGTACCAAATACTTTTACACTACCGTGGAACACATGCCCAAGCAAGCAGAATATAAATAAGAAGTAAAACACACCAATTATCACCGAATAAGCAATGTCATGCACCTTTTTTTTAAAATCAATTAGTTGGCCACCAACAAACAGCCTAATTTGTCAAAACCCAGTCTTAAAAGTTGCTCACGTTCTATAAGCAAAGCGTGGCTGAAACTAGTAAGTTCCAGGGACCTGCTTTTTGTACACATTGAAGAGCATGCGACTTCAAATGATTTTTCCTTCCACAAAAAATTACAGGGAACAATAATATTCTTTTCATCTAGAGGTTTTCGTAATGATGATTTTATAAATTATTCGATAAGCTTAAAACATCAAACTTAATTTTGTGTTATTTATATTTTGGGTGCCCACCTTTGCTGCTTTATTTGCGCACCCCATAGAAAATGGTCAAAGAGAAGCAACCTAACACCATAAGTTCCAAACTTCTGCATGTTGTTTGTGGGACTTCATCAGGTTCCATTCAGCACCTCTCACCACATTATATATCTTCTATTGACACCCCATGGAATATTGAAAAGGATTCATGTTGTAAACTTCAGTTTATACCCCATAAATTCGTTTATTGATACAATGATATTTCTTATAGGAATAATCTTCTTCTGAATCTGTTCATCAGGAAAATTTTCAAAATACTACACCATCTTTAGCCTCCTCTGTTAATTGAGAACTATGGTCGGCAGAGTATACGCTACAGGTTTTGTTACTGCAAAAATGATATAAAAGGGAAAACAAGAGAGAAAAGATATTGTGATTATTTCTTCCACCATATTCGGGCAAAAGATTAGGTGGTTCAACCATAACTACAATCAATGGGTTCGAGAGGGGGCAATGTAGTCATACAGCAGATATTTATAATTTTAAAAACAAGCAGAATCCAGAAATAAGTGATTCCAGGAAGATGAGTTTGACCTTGCTGCTGACCACTTCGCTTGTCCCTTATGAGTACCACCTCAAGAATTTTTCCATGTTGGCCAAAAACGGAGCGGATCTGACATAAAGCAAGTTATCATAAATAACTTTGTTTTTTGAAAAACTCTTAATATTATCGATGTGGAAAAACAAGACAAGCCAAAACATAGGTTTAAGTTAGCAGAACAGAAGTCTGGAAAATGGAAACAAGTAAACACAACTAGATTTCTTGTCACAATTCCAGACTCCAGTAGTCTATTTCAAATGGTACAGTGCAGCAGCACCTACATTTTTCCTCGCTAGAAAAAAAGTTGCATCATTTAGAGTTAAAATCATCCGATTCTTATACTCAGATTCTGTTTCAGCATTGAAAAAGCTAGTGACCACACTGAGTTTATGTCCGAATATGCACTTGTTTTCGCTAGAACCATTCCATTCAAACTGATAGGCCAATTAGCAACAGGAATAAACACTTACATCCTCTTCAGTAGATGTTCTTGGAACTTGTGAAACATACAATTTAGCAAAACTTTCTATGAAAAAAAAAGATTATTTGTCAAGCAGTTTAAGTCAAAAAAAATAAAAATTAAAACAAAAGAGAAAATATTAGATAAAAATACCAAAGGAAGCAGGAGGTCCTCGAATAGGGTGATGAAATTTCCTCTTCCTGGCATCAGGCCAGTAAGCAACGGGGTGAGCGGTAAAGGCAGGTCCGTGATTGAAGTTGGGTTGAGGTTGATTGTAATGAGGGTAAGGGTGATTGTAGTTCGGCGGCGGAGCGTTTGAGTGGAAATTAGCAGCGCCGGGCGGTGGCTGGGGCCAGTGAGCGACATCCGGTGGATAGTTCGCGGGAGGATTGATAGTGTCCATCCTCTAACCATACAATTCGAAATTGACGAACAGGCTTCGTGGAGTTTGAGTTCAGTCATCGTACCGTCCCTTTCGTTCCTTTATTTTTAAGAGCAATACAAAAAAAATTTGTGTACTGAACTATCAATTAAATAATTTTTCAAAAAATAGTGTACCTATTTATAACATTTTAATAAATTAATATAAAAATTCAAAAAATTTATAAAAATACAATTTTTAATAAAAATGAATATAAATTATTTGATAAATAAAAAGTAGAAACTTTATGAAAAATTAAACACAAAATGAAAAATATTTTTAATTTTTTTTGCAAATGTCCCCAACAATTTATTAATTGTCAAATTTGATTTGATTTGGTTTAATTATTGTCAATTTTTACATTTTTTTGCAAATTTCCCCTGCATGCAGTTTTACCTTTTGTTTGGTTTCACTATTACCTAAAATGAAGTTTTTTCTTCAATAATTGACAAGGAATTGAATGTTTGAAAATATTTCAATTTAATAATTTTTAAAGATTTAATTTGAAACGGACCTTTTTAAAAATTTCAAAAAATATTTTTCAATTTGTGTTTAATATATTTCTAAAGTTTCTATTTTTTTTAAAAATAATTTGTAGGGGAAATTTGCAAAAAAATTTAAAAATATTTTTGGATGTGTATGATAGATCACTTCCCGTTGTTGATTATAAGATCACTTCCCGTTGTAAGTGATAGATCCATGAAACTTCTCATCAAATATGTTAGATGTGTATGATCAATACTTATTGATTTAAATGTTTTAATTTCATGCTTTCACTATTATATACATATCTACGTCGCAAGACTTTAGTTCACTACCCTTATGTTTCCCAAAAAAACTATCTTACATGGGTGAATTAATGCTTAAACCATATTTATCAAGCAATAACTTGAGAGATTTTGTAAATGAAAACTCCACCACATCCCAGCAGGATTGTGCTTACTCGTCATCATCTTCACGAGAACCCAAAGCTCAAAACCTTACAACCAATGACCCCTCATACTCTGGAAGAGCTTAAATGATTATTTCAATCATCAGAGGACGGTCATTGTACCTCATGCAATATATGAATGGATGCACTTGAGGATATGAGATTTTAATTAGGTCTCAGATTATAATTTTGAACTATATTGTATTGTTTCAATCTTGAGACCATGTGAAGAGATTAGTAAAGACGAGATAAATTGGAGAAAAGACTATTCGTCTCTCATGTTATCAACCTTGTACTCCGGCAGTACTACATGGAACATGATTGTTTTTACTTTTTCCCGTTCATAGTTAGTTTCAGTTGTAATGCCTTAGATTTAATTTCCGTAACTGAAGTTAATTTTATTTATTATGAATTTGTTATGAGTTAAATTGTATTTCATTTAATCATATATTTTGTTTATATTCTTTATAGAATGAATTACTCTTGTACTCCAGCAGTAGTACATGCTGAACGGAAATATCAATGGTGAGGAGCTATGTCTCGTTGACAGTGCCACTACTCATACTATATTGAAAAACCTAAAGTTTTTCTTAAACTTGAACATGACAAAAACTAATGTTAATACTATCTCCGGAACGAGTAGTATTATAGAAGGCTCCGGAAGAGCCTCTATCTTGTTAGCCGAAGGAACAAGAATAAAGATTAGAGATGCACTGTACTCAAGTGAATCACAAAGAAAGTTATTCAGTTTCAAATATATTCGAAGAAATGATTTTCATGTTGAAACCATGTGTGAAGAGGGTATTGACTACCTACTTCTTGTATCTTATAAGACTGGCCAGAAGCAAGTCTTAGAGAAAATGAGAGCACATGCATCTGGTTTATATGGCACGCAAATCTACGCCATTGAAGTTTATAAAGTCACTAACTTGAAGTTAATTGATAAGGAATTATTTTCTTTGTGGCATGATAGACTCGGTCACCCTGGTGAAACAATGATCCGGAGAATCATTGAAAGTTCACACGGACACCCACTTAAGGACCTGAAGATCCTCCCAAAGGGTGACTTGACATGCACGGCTTATTCACTTGGCAAATTTATAACAAGGTCGTCTGTAACAAAAGTAAACGCGGAATCTCCTATGTTTCCTGAAAGAATTCAAGGTGACATATGTGGACCAATAGCACCGTCGTGTGGACCATTTAGATATTTTATGGTGTTGATAGATGCTTCAACACGATGGTCACATGTAAGCCTACTCTCAACGTGAAATGTTGCGTTTGCAAGGCTTTTAGTCCAAATAATCAAGTTAATGGCTCATTATCCTGATCAACCAATCAAAAGAATCAGGCTAGATAATGCAGGAGAACTTACATCAAAGTCATTCAATGACTATTGTACATCAATTGGTATTGTGATTGAACATCCAGTAGCTCATGTTCATACACAAAACGGCCTAGTAGAGTCGTCGATAAAGTGGTTGCAATTAATAGCAAGATCATTGCTAATGAAGTCAAAATTACCCGCCTCTGCTTGGGGACATGCAATTTTGCATGCAGAAGTTTTGATAAGACTTCGACCGGCCACTCATAATAAGTATTCTTCCTTGCAACTTATCTCTAGAAGAGAGCCAAATATCTCATATTTGAAATTTTTTGGTTGTGCGGTCTATGTCCCTATTTCTCCACCACAACGAACCAAAATGGGGTCACAAAGGAGGTTGGGAATATGTGGGGTTTGAGTCCCCATCAATTATCAAATATCTAGAGCCATTAAAGGGTGATTTATTTAGAGCTCGATATCTTGATTGTCATTTTGATGAATCAAAATTCCCAACTTTAGGGGGAGAAGAAAAGGAGATTAATAAGGAGGTTGTGTGGAATACACCTTCTTTATCGTTCTTGGATCAAAGAACAAATGAAAGTGAACTTGAAGTTCAACGAATTTTACACTTGCAAAATGTAGCAAATAGGGCTATTCGATGCGTTTACTGATGTCAAGAAAGTGACAAAGTCACATATACCTGCTGATAATGCACCAGCTCGTTTGGAGATTCCTGTAGTAACGATAAACAAAAACATTGCAAGTGATTCTAAAGTACATCGAAAGCGTGGGAGACCATTAGGGTCTAAGGATACAGTTCCCCGGAAGAGGAAGGAACATGCAAGATGTAAGAAGGATGTCGAGATATCAAATATGAACATTAATGAAGTAAAGACTCTTGAAGAGCCGTTATATAAGGAATTTGAGAATAAAGACAAAGATATTGATGACAATTTTGAAATGTCAATTAACTATGCCAACATGGTGTAGGTTGGTTTTGAGATGATGTAGATCTCAACGATATCTTTGCTTATTCAGTTGCCTTACAAGTCATTGGAGAAGATGACAATAATCCCCAAACCATTGATGAATGTCGACATCGAAATGATTGGGAGAGCTGGAAAGAAGCAATTCAAGCATATTTGAACTCTTTGAATAAACGTGGTGTTTTCGGACCTGTAGCTCCAATACCCGAAGGTGTGAAACCAGTTGGCTATAAGTGGGTATTCGTATAAAAACGTAACGAGTGTAATGAAATTGTAAGATACAAAGCTAGACTGGTTGCACAAGGTTTTACATAGAAACCTGGAGTTGACTATTTGGAAACGCATTCACCTGTAGTGGATGATCAACTCTAAGGTTTCTAGTTACTTTGGCCGTTATTGAACGACTCAAAATGTAACTCATGGATGTGGTAACTGCATACCTATATGGGTTATTAGATAAAGATATATACATCAAAATCCCAGAAGGATTAAAAATGCCTGAAGCATTACAAGCAAATCCTCGTCATATGTACTCCACTAAATTGAAAAGATCATTGTATGGGCTGAAACAATCTGGTCGAATATGGTATAATCGCCTCAGCGAATATTTACTAGCGCAAGGGTTTATTAATAACCAAATATGTCCATGTGTTTTTATAAAACGCACAGAATCGGGGTATGTAATCATAGCTGTGTACGTCGATGATTTAAATATAATTGGAACTCCAGAAGAGATCCAATTGGCAGCAAACTATTTGAAAAGGGAATTTGCGATGAAAGATCTAGGAACTACTAAGTTTTGTCTCGACCTGTAGTTCGAGCATACAACTAATGGAATCTTTATCCATCAATCAAATTACACCGAGAAGGTTCTAAAGCGTTTTAATATGGATAAAGCACATCCATTAAGTACGCCGATGGTAGTAAGATCACTCAACATCGAAAATGACCATTTCCGTCCCCGGTCAAATGATGAAGAGATTTTAGGTCCAGAAGTACCCTATCTGCAATTGGAGCTCTAATGTACCTTGCCAATAATACCTGACTAGACATATCATTTGCAGTTAATTTACTTTCAAGATATAGTTCATCGCCCACTAAAAGACATTGGAGCGGTGTTAAGCACATCCTACGTTATTTACGTGGAACAAGTGATATGGGTTTATTTTTCAAAGGAACAAATGGAGTACAAAATAGTGAATTGGTTGGTTATGCTGATGCGGGTTATTTGTCTGATCCACACAAAGCTATCTCACAAAAGGGGTACTTATTCATGTATGGAGGAACTACCATTTCACGGCGTTCGAAAAAACAGACATTGGTAGCCACATCATCAAACCATGCAGAACTGATTGCACTATACGAAGCTGGGCAAGAATGTGTTTGGCTTAGATCATTTATCAACCATGTCAAAGCTTCTTGTAG
Organism: Rhodiola kirilowii; assembly: GCA_033675215.1. Lineage (NCBI taxonomy): Eukaryota > Viridiplantae > Streptophyta > Magnoliopsida > Saxifragales > Crassulaceae > Rhodiola > Rhodiola kirilowii. Next base: position 9,451,785 of record CM066193.1, on the reverse strand, counting down.
ATTAGTATCAGGCAACAGAGCCCGACAGTAATATATGAAGATAATGCTGCTTGCATCGCCCAAATCAAAGAGGAATACATTAAAGGTGATAGAACAAAGCACATATCTCCTAAATTCTTCTCCACTCATGAGCTTCAAGTGGAAGGGAAGATCAACGTTTGCCAAATACAATCCAGTAAAAATTTGGCAGACTTGTTCACTAAGTCACTACCGACACGAGTTTTTAAGAAACTTGTAAATGACATCGGGATGTGCAGTCTGAAGGACTTGTCGGTTTGAGGGGGAGTTTCATAACTATACTCTTTTTCCTTAACTTGGTTTTTATCCCTTTTTGGGTTTTTTTCAGGTCAAGGTTTTAACGAGGCAGTTCACAGAATAAGGAGTGTACATTCAGGGGGTGTTATAATATTATGGCATTGTGAATGCACACTTAACCTTTGATTAGACTTATTTAGATCACTCCATTATATCTCCATTTATTCTTGTTAAAGGTCATGTCCTTTCATTAGCCTTCATGTAACCTATAAATACATGACATTGTAAAGTGTGATTGATAAGAAGAATAAATTTCTCTTTACACATTTCCATCATCTCTTGTTTCTTTCACAACACATTCTGCTTTAAAATCGATACCGGCATTGCCGGTTTAGACAAAATTAACAATGCAGATTTCATTATATTAATTATTAAGGGTAAAATCGAAACCCAAACTTTGAACCGAAATACAAATGAAACTTCAAATTAGGGCAAAATACAAAGGAAAAAAATCTATGCAATTAACTTAAAGTGCATTTTACACATTCTTCCTGCTTTCAAAGCAAGTCAATACATCAATGCGTGAACTGCGAATCAGCTTCGATTCGTTACTGACGTATCAGTGTGAGTTCAATAATGTTACAACGAGGAGAGTGGAGTGGATTGTGCTTGGCAAATTTAGACAGGGACAGCGGCCTTGAGAGCGGCAACCGCTTTCTTGATTCTTTCGGCTGCAGCCTGTAGTGTTGAAAGAGAAGCTGCATATGAGATACGGATGCAGTTGTCATCCCCAAATGCTTCCCCAGGAACAAGAGCAACCTGGAAACGAACATATAAATAAATGTTTAGTTCATTCTACGTTGGGAAAGAAAAGGCACACAATTATGCAGCGGCTATCAGGGAAAGAAACAGGGAGAAATGTGTGTGATAAACATAGCTGCTAAGTGAAGGAAATCACTTGAAACAATCTGGTTTGGTATATTTTAACGTTTATGCTAAAGAAAAAAAAAGTGTGGAGCGAACCTGAGCTTTGTCGAGTAAGTATTTACATAGGGACTCGGAGCTATCGATTTTGCCAAAGCCTTCGACTTCAGCGCCATAGTAGAAGCTAAAATCAAGGAAGAGATAGAAAGCTCCCTGAAAAGACAGGCAAACAAAATATGGGCGAAGTTAAGAGGTTTATAGTACGTCGAAAAGACAGCAATTTATTAGATCTGAGTGACGTCAGGTAGTCTTTTTGCTTTTGAGATACCTGAGGTTCGTTGATCTTAACCCCTTCCAGTTCCCCGAAACTTTTGACTAGATAATCCCGACGCTCCCTGAATGCTATAACCATAGTGGAGACTGCCTCTCCTCCAGCATGGCCTAGTCCCAGAGCCGCAACCCCAGCCTTTTGAGCTATACTGCTGGCGCCAGACGTAAACTAGAATAACACACAACCCTATATTCAGCAACAAATTGCAGTGGACTAACAGTTTAGAGAAACGAGGAAGTTGATACCTGGCTTTGGATCTTGCTACATGCTGAAACGAAGTGTTTTGGGCCAGCAATATATCCTAGTCTCCAGCCGGTCATTGCAAAGGCCTGCACTAAATCGAAGAGGACAATGATCACATCAACCGATAAATGAAATATGTAAATCACATTCTAAAGAGTCAACCATCAAGAGCAACAAGATTATGATTTATGAGGTTAGCACACAACTCGATCAGTTGTCAAGGAGAAACGTCGTTACCTTTGAAAATCCGTTGACCGTAAGGGTTCGGTCCCACATGCCAGGTAAAGATGCAAAACTCGTGTGAGTAGCTGGGGCATAAATGATGTGTTCATATATCTCATCAGATAGTACCTGCATACAAAAATCTGTCATTTTCTAAATTTATGGTGGTGAATTCTCGTTGAGCATTTTAAAAAGATCGGTCGTACCAGCAGCCTGGGGTGCCTGGCAACAATTTCCGCAATCTCTTCGAGAACTTTACGGGGATAAACAGAACCGGTTGGATTGGATGGAGAGCACAGAATTAGCAATCTTGACTTTTCAGTTAGGGAAGCTTCTAGCAGCTTCGGATCTAAAAGAAAATTTTCTGATATTTTGGTGGGAATTATAACAGGATTCGCATCAGCCAGTCTTGCCATTTCTGGATAGCTTACCCAATAAGGAGACGGAATAACAACCTGAATCGGCAGATATTTATGGATCAGCTTAACTGGTAAACTATGCTCGTAAGCATTTACGTTAATCAACATCCACGCTGTATTATACAGAATTAAATAGTTTTATTTTTCAGCGGTAAACTTACCAAAGAATCTCCACAGCGGTCGAGTATCATACTCTAAATTACTATTGACGGAAACATAATCCGATTCAGAAGATCACATTTTATCCAGATGAATATGAGGTTTACCTCATCACCAGGGGAACAAACAGCGAGCACTGCCTGGAGAATAGCCTGCTTAGCTCCATTGCTGACCAAAATTTGATCAGGCGTGTATGTAATACCATTCTCATCTGCCAGCATTCAAATGAAGATCAAGACTCAAATTTCAACTATGATTTCTTTTGTACAGATAAATCGATCGTCAACTCCTAAGAACCCGTTAACGGACCTTTGAATTTTTTACAAATTGCCGCTCGGATCTCTGCAGTGCCATTATTTGGAGTGTACCTTGTGTGACCCTCGCGAATTGCATTTATTCCAGCCTAGTGCAGAAACAAATTATTAACAAAAAAAATCCAGGAAATTATCAACGACACAAAACTACCATATTCAGTTGCAAGAACAAAAAGGAGGTAATCACCTCAGCTACAACGGCTGGTGTGTCGAAATCAGGCTCTCCGACAGTTAGCTTTATTATTGGTATTCCCGCTTGGATCAGTGAAGTCGCATGGTCAGTGATGGCCACGGTTTTCGACGGCTTCACAGAGTTCACTCTCGGACTCAGTGAGATATCAACTTCCATATCCGCTCGCACACCCGCTTTGGATCTACAATGGACTCGCCTCGTAGCCTCCAACGATCTGCAACACACACAGAATCAAGTAATCAACTGAAACTTCCAGCAGGACTCTACAAAATTATTTGGAAGCAGCCAACTTGTAATAGTCAAAATAAGACCTGATCAAGCAAACTTAAAATTGTTCACAATCAACCAAACACCATCAGAAAAACAAAGGCAAACACTTGCAACCAAATTTGATTTGTCAATTGGAGATAGGGTTTATCTACACTATATATCAATCGGGCAATCCAGCAAATGGCAGAAAAATTCATTTCTACAGAAAAGATTCAATCTTTCGACAAAGATACCTACCAAAACATCAAGGCAGGAAACTTACTTGCAGAAAAGCTTCCGGCTTTGGAAGGTGGAGGAGAACGAGAGCGATCTGGAAGTCTCGGAACCGGCTGGCGTGAGGTGTCTGTTATTGTTGGTGAAGCCGGTAATGGGTGAAGAAGACTTGAGCGACGCAGCAGACATTGAGGAAATGATGAATTGGAGATTTTTGTTACGAATTCGGAATTGGAAATGCGAAATTTGATTTGGGTTAGTGAAAATCGAATGCAAGTATATACTGAATAAGGTTGGTGATGTTAAGTGAGTTGTCTGGGGTAGGTTTGGGGTTTGGGTTGGTGGAGGCTGTTGAATCAAAAAGTTGTTGGAGACCCAATAGTCAGACATAGTTTTATTTAATTTGTAAAAATTGGAGAAAAAAATGGGAAAAAAAGTATCTTAGGCTTACTTAATTTTTTTTTCTTAAAATGTAAATTAATTTCAAACCCAAATCGGTTTTTTTTACCTCCACTCCACCAAAGTAATGGTATTGGTCAACATTTGATTCACATACTAAGAACTAAGAGCATGTCTAATCATTGTTGTAAAAAGTGAAAGAAGATGTTGCTCAAAAATAAATCAAAATGAAAAAGACGGTAACATTTCTTTTGCAATAACCGGTGCAAATGTTCTAAAAGTGGTAGATATATATATGAATTTTGAGGTCTCCTTTTGTTGTTTGATAGATGCATTGTAACATTCCAAAATGAATGTGTTCTACATCGGAGTATCGTATGTGCAAGTTTGATAAATTAGTCTACTAGTTATCATGTTATCAATCTATCATGGTCTTTTGTGATATAGTTAGATTATGATGACCTATGAGGAGAGCATTAACATGAAATAATTAGGATATAATAGGCTTATAACAGTTCGGATCGAACTTCTGGTCAGATTGTTACATGCATAGTTGGGTCCTTGAGCTTTAATGAATAAACTTTCTATATAAAAATAAGACTTTCGAAAGGCAATTTTTAATATTGGTAACTAGCACTTTAAGGGCATCCGCAAATATGAGGACATCCTATCTCTTTGAGAATATCCTCAAAGAAAATTTTCTGTTACTATTCCCTAAACAGTAATAGCATTTTTCTGCATTCTGTACACACATAACATTTTTTTAGTGGACATCCTATTCCTATTTACAGTTAAGAATAATTTTAAATATTATTTCAAGGTAAAATTGAAGTGTTTTAGAAGAGAAATAACTTGTGTATTTATAGATAAATTTTTTTTCAGTTTTCATTTTTTTTTGAATTTTTTAAAATCTGCCAGTTATTTTTTTATAGCTAATGGGTCATTATTTAAACTAAAAATAAGTCGACCCATTTTTTTCTTCTCGTTGGGTCAAAAAGCGTAGCCCTAAACGCTTAATTTTTTTAATTATTCTATCGTTTTGTCGTCGTTCTCAATTTGCAGGATGAAACTCTAAACATCCGAACAAGTCAAACGTCCGCTCTACCATCCTCCATCCGCACACCGTCTCAGACGTCCTCAGCACCTCCTCCTTTAGCATGCTGCGCTGCCCTCGGACGTCCCCAAATTCGTACAGGACGTCCTCAATTTCGTCCTCGGTGCAAATGCTCTAATAAGACTTTCTCAATCAGAGGCGTTTGCCGCTTTGCCTTTGGGTTTCTGTCTGCAGTATAAGTGGGCCGATAACCTAGAGCGTCCATAATGTTTCATAAGAGTCTTCGAACTGGGCCTCAAAATCAGGCCCGATAATTGAGATAGCATGGACGTAGTTTTGCAACAAATCGCAGCTATAGTTTTATCTACTGGCGGTTTTGACTTTTGACCTAAAAACGCAAGTTGGCAAAACTGCGTTTTGGGATATGGAGCTCGCTGGGGGTTCATTCAATTTTGGATAGCATGTCATTATTTATATTTCAGTAAACACGTTCTTCACTATCTGTCATGCATGCATGTGTTTTTAAATCTTTCATAAAACTTCCAACGGTAGGCCAAATTGAGTATTAACTATATAGAGTGGGATCTGGTGAGAAAAGCTTATTTGGTGAGAAATAAAATTTTTTAATATCCATCCGATCAATCTAATAAATGTTGGAAATCAGAAATTGAAAAAGATACAGAAGAAAACAAAATTGCAGAGCCGTAGAAAATCTACTGCACTTGAGCGAAAAACCGTCTAATCCTTGGTGCAAAATAACCAAGACGGCTCACTCCAGAGTTTACTCTGCTCTCTTCTTCAGCTGTGTACTCAACTAAGAAGAGATGGAACTCTCAAATAGAAATTTTATATAAAAGAAATCAAAATGTAGACGCTGTGAGCATCCAAAAAAACTGACCCCTTCATCGAGTTTCAAGTTCTTTTTAAGGATGAAGGCTAAACGTTACATGTGAGAGAAATTAATCCTATTGAATATATCTTCAACGTCTAAATAAATTAAGAATGATCACACAATAATTAGTAAATAAATATATATATATATATACTAATATGTAATAGACACTAATTATATTACCCCATTAATGGAAATAATTAATTATTTTTTAAACATATCCAACAATAAACGGTTGAGATTATGCTTGATTAAAATTAAAATTCGTATTTGTTTAATTAAATAATACGTCTAAAGGGCAAATTAGGAACAAAAAATATACCCGAAACCGTAATCCTGCTTTTGTCTCCCGCATATCACTAAACAATGATTGAAAGCGACTCAAAATTGAGAATAAGAGAAATGGCGCACAGAGTTGAGGCGACGAATCGACGAACAGAGGCGATTGCGGACTGAACGTCGGCGAGGATTAATGGCGAACGAAGGGCAGCAGCCGAAAAAATCAACACAAGTTTACGGTACGTATTTTTGACGGTTTTGAAAATTCAACTCATTCTAGGGTTAAAGGTGAAGAGAACGTAAAATTCACATGGTGTACGAATGTTGCGGTTGTTACTGTCCATTTAGGGTTTAAAGACAACCCGCACTAGATCTGGAGGCTATACGCATTTTAGGGTTTACTGGTTATGAATTTTCGATTACCGTTTAGGTTACAGATGTTGCATCTTAGTTTACGAATGATAAGTCTTATGGAATTTCGGTGTTTACGTGCGTGTCTACGAATGTTTTATTAACTTTTCCAAATATAAATAAAACTGTAAAATGCGTAGTAACACATAAGTAAATGCGTAACAGTTGACTAAATGTTACGCATTTCATATCGATAAACATCCACAACTGGAAATTTCTACATCTGAGTTTGATAAACAAACTGAAAAATGCGTATTAACTCATATTTAATGCGTAACATTCCGTTATCACTTGCATAGTATCCCATTATACAATTGCTGCTGCTCTTTCTTATGCATAAAACGTAAGATGTTAGGACTTCTTATTTGAACACTTGTAGTTGTGTCTACGCATGTTAATTTTTGGGACAGAGACAAATGTAACTATAAAATGCAACATGCAGTTAAATGTGTAACATGCAATTAAAACGCGTAGCATCTCACACAAATATGATGTTCTTACGTATGCGTACAAACTTATATTGTTCATCGCTTGTTTTCGTCAAGCACATCTACTGTTGAATCGAATTAATATTCCAGTTCATTATTTGCAGAGCGAAAAAGAAAGAACCGAGATGGAAACAACATTAACTCTTCAGAAAAACACATGACACGTAAGGGGCCACCTACTAAAAAGGCAAAAGAAGTTACATATCATACTAGCACACAGACTTATAAAGGTATATTAAATTTATGTACTATTTAAATTTGGCTTCTGCATATTAAGTTGATAACACATCAATTTTTAACTCATCACAGTTGGTTGTTGTGCGTCAACAAATACTCAAAAAGGGGCAGATTCATCCGGAGAAATATCTAGGTGGACTGAAAAAGCGTGTAAATATTGTTTGTTCATTAGCCATTCAAATGCACATTTATGTTATCAAATTGCACCAATTAAAATGCGTATCTTTCTATTCAATATAGGTACCCGTTATCTTAGTATTTACTGTTTTTAAATAATAATGCAATCTGCAATGGGATGCTTCTCTTATAATTTTGTATGTTACTTCTTTCACAGCAAGCAAAAATCAACAGTGTCCACACATTGATGGCCAATCTCCAAACATCGATGATGATTTCAAAGACAACAATTTACAAATTATGTTGTCTAATGGAGTTCCCAAAGATCATCAAAACATTCCCAAACCTAAAAAAACCAAGATACGCATGCTTCGAGACAAGGTCCACACCTAAACCACTGACAGACTGCGTGATGGCCCTTAATAAAGACCAGATTTTAGCCGTGGCTTCGACGGGTTTGGAAGCCATGCTTCATTTGAATGTAAACATGGTGCATGCAGATATGGCAGAATGGGTTTTGGAATCCTACGACTCAAAGACGAGCTCACTCATCACGGACAGAGGCGACGTAAAAATAGTACCAAAGGATGTTCATATCATCCTAGGACTACCATTAGGCGGCCGCAACATAAAACTGTCGGGAAGGACAAACGCAGACAGTCCACTAGTATAGTAATTCAGACATCAATTTGGTGGTCCAAAGGACGCAACGGTGACCTGCAAAAGTATCGTGGATAAGATTCAACAATCTGGAGTTGCAGATGACACATTCAAATTAAATTTCCTTGTGTTGTTCTTCTGGTCCATGGTTGAAAGCACTAAGTTAGGTGTTTCCAATCAAAGGATCTTGAATGGGATTGAAGGGACCGACGACATACGCGCCCTAAATTGGTGCGACAATTGCTTACGGGACATGAAGGACGAATGGGAACAAAATAGGAGAAGTCCATACAACGGCCCAATCACATTTCTAATTGTAAGTGTGTTCTGCTAAGTGTAAATTTATGATGCATTTAAATTTCAATATCTGACTCTACAATTTAACATTTTTCACTTACAGGCACTCTATATCGACATGTTTGAACACCGACTATTTAAAATAGAAAGACAAACTCCTGCTATCAAAGGAATCACTGACTTAGTAATTGCAAAGCGGATCAAGTATGAGATTAAAAAGGTGGATTCAGTAAAGGCACTACATTATTAGACCGGAACGAACTTGCCAGTATTACACAGCCAGTGGGAAATGTTTCAAACAAGAAGAGAAGTTGACGAGAAGGGGTTAGTGAGAAGAAAACACCTACTGTAAGTTTTATAATGTGTAGTCTACTATTTAAAATTCGTACCATGCTGAGTACATGATTCTCTTCATATCTCGACATATCATCACCAGGTGGAAGACAACCAAAATACCGTGAATGATGCTTGTACACCGGAAGTAACTCAAAACACCAACAAAGAGGTATAAGAGAATAATTCACAGAGGAAGGCACGTATTGTAAGTTCAAAGTTACAATTTTAATCATAATGCATACAAATCTTTGTAAATTCGTAGCATGTAGCTTGTTTACATGTCATAAATTTCATATTACTCTGCGCAACTCGATATTGAGATTACGTAGCAGAGGGTTCAAATATTTAGAATGCGTAGCAGTTGCACGTTTGATATAATGCGTATTACGATGCACAAAATTTGTATCATAAACCCCGTTTACATAATGGTTTCATCATTAAATAGCAGAGAGATGCAAGTATAGATAAGTCACCAAAGATAGTTCCCCATAAAGACAAGGAAGAACAAACGAAAGAAGGAGCCAGTCATACACCTTTGATAAGTTATATTATCAGTGATAGCCACTAGTTATATTGTATAGCATTCAAGTAAAATGTTTAGATAGCAGTATTCAACTAGTAATGCATGTGTGCTGATTAATATTCAAATACATTCTTATATTATCTAACTAATTTCTTCTTAACCTAGCAGAAATTTGTGACAAATTATGAAAAAGCTGCAGAAGTACTAATAGCGGCACTTGAGAATTACAATCTGGCTTACAAACAAGCTACATCACAGGCCAAATTCATGGACATAATCAACAAAGGAAATGAAGAGGTGTGGAAATGTATTGACAATTGCAAAGGAAACAAAAGGCAGAATGATGAAAGCGGACAATCATTTCGGGATCCCTTTTTGAAAGATATGCATTATATTCAAGAATCAATGCTCAATGCAAACACCCCACACAAAGATCAATCATATCCTATGGAACAAAGGCAACCATCAACTGTAGGTAACATATCGGTCATCTTTAAACTACAAAGGTCTGTTGAACAAAGCCAACCAGTGGGCGAACTATCCCTAGATGTGTTTAAAACGCCTACTACCAATGCAAACAAATCTCCTACAAAAGCATACAAATCACATACTAGAGTGCATACATTGAGGGCAAGAGAACAGGACAATGACCTCAACAATCCTGATCTGCCACATCCACTACTCAATCTAGATGAGATCATCGAAATGCCAACTCAAGTTATTGAAGAAGCGTGCATATTGAGTGACGAGCAATGCGCTATAGTGCTGGATCATAATCCAATTGCCTGTCCTGAGCCGTTAAGAAGATCTAAGAGGGAATTGCAACCAGGACCGCAGCTAAAATCACCTTTCATGGAGAGGATTATATCACTGACAGTACCAGCACCAAAAGTTTATCAGAATTTTTGTGAGTGGGTGTATGAGAGCAACTGCCAAGACAGGTAAGTGCTTGATATTATATTACCCTATTTCATTATTTAAATTTAGAATTAAAATGCGTAGAGCAGATCCTGAATCAAATCAGATGGTGAGTCATATGCTATATAAAGAAATACTCATAAAACACAGTATTATATATAGTTTTGAAGTTGTGAAATACTGATATATAATGTGTAGTGTGGTACGAATTTCATAATTGCATTTGACCTAATTAATTACTTTACAGTGATCTATTATTTGAGCATGGAACCGAATGGGGTGAAAGAAGGGATTTTGTTACTCTACATCCGGGAAAATACATCTCCTCTCCAATCATTGATTTGTGGACAGTATTGCTTAATGAAAATGAGAAATTCAGATCCAAAAACAGCTTGCTGATATTTTTTGCCACTACCAAGATTGCAGTAAGTATCAAATAATTATTCATACGCGTACGTTACCCACTATAGATGTGTCGTATCTAATACAACCCTACCCTGCAGATTGGGACAGCAGTAAGTGGACGGACAAAGCAAAATAAAGCTACCCAATTCATAAGGCTATTTGAACAGGAATAAAAAAAGTTTCCAAAAGTAAATGTACATGAAGTGAGCATGGTGATGGACCATAATTATACGAATCAAAAACACAGTAAAACCCACCAAATTAGACTGTTGGTCTATTTAACTTTTGCTTGTTAGTTCCGATTTATTTCTACAGGGTATTTTGGACTCTAGAGAGAAAACACGCTAAGGAGAGGATTTTACGCCGAAAAGATGTTACGAGTCATTCCAAGGTCACGACCATGCTACACTCAAAATCAGCCTTAACATCCTTCATGGAACCAACTTGGAATCACTCAAATATGCTAGAACAGTCGGCATTTGGACAAGAACGCAATGCAAAGGCACAGAGCCCGGTAAAGGCCAAACAAGGGCAATTTCATCCGATTTGGGATTTCGACCATGTTACAAGCAGAATTTGGCTTAGGTTCCTTCTTGAGATCATCTTAGAATGCCATTTTCATTCAGAATACACTCTCCAAAACTCAAGAAGCTCCGGTCAAATTCCGGTCAAACCGATGGCTTTTGGGAGGATGAGGAGGAGGATGACTCATCTCCTCCATCCTTATCCATAAGTGGCGGCTAAAGGAGGAAACTTCCTCCCCAAGGTGGTGGCTTTTGGGCAAACTTGCTCTCCACTCCTCCTCTCCTCCTCCCTTGGATCAAAAACACATGCCATTCATCTCCACCACCCATCTCCTCCTCCTTAGCCTATAAAAGGAGCTCATCCCTCCTCATTTGTAAATCATCATCATACACACTTCACAAATGTTTTAGAGAGATAGAGGGATTAACCCTCTTCTCTTCACTTTCAATAAATATTGTTCTTCATTTTGGAGCTACTTTTGGCGCTTGGATCTTGTCTAGGAGCTCCTCTCCTCCGCTTATTGTAAGGTATAAAATTACTTTCAGTATTATTTGTTTTTACTGTAAAGTTATTTTATTATTCGGTACCCTTGTGCAAGGCATTAGTTTACTTGTATTCCTTGACATGAATACAAGCAGCTAAAAGCTTGTACTCGGTCGTAGGGGTATACTTGTATTATAAATGTTTTAGATCTTACTCTTAGTACACCTTTGTATTCAAAACTTGTTCTATGTGCCATATATAGTCAGAATTTCCAAGGTTGAGTGGAAGCTGTAACAAGCAAAGCTCTTCCGTGGGGATTCGTGATCATACTCGGTAAGTGGAAGCTGTAACAAGCAAAACTTATCGAGGAGTTCGACTTATCTAAAACACCACTTGGTCGATCGTAACTGAGAGATCAGGTGGATGCACAAAAGGCTAAGATACTTCGAAAGGAGGAATTAGTCGGAAGTAGAACAAGTGTTTTAAACGATGTTGCAAGTCTTGCGCTACGAAAGGGCCTCGATTCATCTTTGAATACTTAGCATGATCATGTCTTGCGCTAGAAATAGCCTCAATTCATCTTTGAACACTTGGTATGATCATTAGCGGTCGATGATAAACAATTATAATACAAGGCCCCTAAAACCGAATCATTTCCTTATAATCTATTATCAACTGCTGTAATTTACTTTCAGTTCTCAAAACACACTCAAACTCAAACCCAATCGCATTTAAATTCTGCATAAGCTTCATTAAAGAACAATTAATCCACACTGACTCCCTTGGGTTCGACCCCTACTTACCACTTGCTACCCAGTAGTTAAGTCGCGAGTAGCGGACTTATAAATTTATTTGTACATTTGCTCTGACGACAAGCATCTGTCACATGGTAAGTCATTATTTTTAGAAACATCAAACTAGCTGCATGGTTTTAGCTTATTCTAACAAATTCAAGTCTGTTCTTGCAGTTCTTCTTCCCGATATGTTACCGAGAACATTACTACTTACTGTGTTTCGATATGGTCGAGTGCAAAATAGATCTAATTGACAATATGGAGAGGGGGCCACATGACAGATATGGATACACCATACGCAATATGATACAATTTAAACTTCGTTTTTCATATTTCTGCTACTTGCTGCATTAAAATGCGTACGTTTCATCGTAAAATGCGTATCCTTGCACGATGAACCTTCAATATCACACTCTGTTACCTATATTTTAATAAATATTTCATCAAGTTTTATAACCTTTGTGCAGATATATAACTTCTTGGCTTACCTAAAGCATGTGAACCATAGGAAGTTACATATGTTTGCCAAGACAGAATATAATCGAATGGATTTCAGTTGGCAAACAAAATTAAATTATGAGGATTGTGGGGTTTTTGCTATGCGTCTCATGGAGACCTATAAAGGCGGGGGGACTCTAAATTGGAAAAGTGGCTTGGTTGACGAAGGAGAACAGGTGAGTATCACACATAGCATCTGGACACTTTTCCATATTGTCATCTGGACCCTTTTCCATACTATACATCCAGCCCTAAATCGGTTGTACACTGATTGTTATTATATTTGCATTGCAGCAAACAGATCAACTGATGGCACTACGCGACACTTACTTGAATGTAATCATTAGATCACATCTGAATGCTAGAAAAAACGATGTGCTACAGCGCGCAACTGACTGGATGAACATTAAAGATCAGTTAGAATAGATTATCGTTTCATTAGATGCTGCACAATTTTTGTGTGAATTGCTTCATCTGTATTTCAAGATGGTATCCAACTTCGAAAATTACTACTTATGTAACAAGATTTATTAGTATTGTATTGGCATTTCTATTAGCAGTGAGCAACATACAGAAGACATATATTTTTTACTTTGAGTTCAATTAACATTCTACAATTCATGATGAAACTTTATAAAATACGTAAGATTTTATGTAAATGCGTAAGATTTTAAGTAAAATGCATAGGATTCAGTGTAAAATGCGTATCCTCATACTAGAACGTAATGGTATATATATTTCCGAAATATCCTATCTCGATTTATAAATTTATGCATTTTACAACTTCTTGGCTAATATAAGCAAGTCAAATACCAAAAATTCAACTAAGGCGAGTCAAACAACAATTGTATTTTGTTATTCGTGTAAATTTGATTACTGTTTACACTTAGGAAAAGGGAAAAAATGATGAATAATTAACGTGTGACACGCGTCGTCTGACGTCTCAAATTTATATTTATATTTTTCCTTGCGAGAAACTAGTGTAGTGGCAAGCAAGGGTCGAACCCAAGAGAGCTGGTGTGGTTCAGTTGTCCTGTAACAAATGAATTGGGGATTTTGTGTGTGAGCAAATATTAAAAAGCACAAGAGAGTAATATCGAGGGATTCAATCAGCGAGAAAATTCAGTCTAGGGTTTCTATTGTGACACGTTTATCATAGATATCTAATGATCAATTTTATATTTCAAAGTGTGGTTATTCCGGGAAAGGCTCTAACCCAAAGTATTCCGTTTCAGGCAATACACCACAATCTAATCCGGGTAAGGCATTAGACTTCTAGTTCTCCTAAATCTAATAATCCGGGTAAGGCAATATTAAACTTAGGTGTTCTTACTCGTTTTTACGGGTAAGTCTCAAACGAGTATTAACGATAAGAACTGAATTATTCGGCTAAGCTTTACGGGTAAGTCTCAGCTTAGCTTCACAATTCAATCCTTAATATCAGGCACAAGAACTAGTGAAATATGAATAGCATTAAGAACGAAAATCTCAAAACGTGTTCACAACGTACGAAACCCTAAGCTGAAACAGAAATTTAGCTACTCATATCCATGGAAAAATAAATAAATATTTTGGATGAAAGTAGAAATTCTCTTCTCTCTTGTCGAAAGCTTGATCTTCTCTCGAGCCGTGTCTCCTCAATTCTGGAAATTATCGATATGATCCTTAGATTAGAAACCCTAATTTATAAGAAGTTTTGTTTCTAATTTCGTTTTGGGCCAGGCTTCTAAATCTCGATTTGCTGACGTCAGCCGCGGACGCTGTACATTTTAGCGCCGCGGACAATGAACATATTACCATCCGCGGACGACCGTCTTAAACTTGCCTGCGTCCGCGACCTGGTCTGTGATGCATTTCCTCTTCTGCTCGTCAGTCTTGACTTTGGCTCTCGATTCGACTCCATGAACTCCATGTGATGATTTTAGCATCGAAATGCCGTCTTTAAGCGCATATTCTTTCCAGAGCTTCAGAAACACCTAAGATGCAAACCAACACTGAAAAGTAACTATTCGCATAAAAAGTGTCGAAATAGATGGGTTTAGTTGATTCGACGAGTCGTATAAATACGACTCATCAAACCACCCCACACTTAAACTTGTTCGTCCCGAACAAGAACTAAGTCATAGAAGGAACAAAAAAAACAAAATCACACTCGTTCTTCGATGTCTTGAATAAATGCACATGAATATGAGTTGCTAGTCTAGACTTGCTTTTCTACGCATAGCTCAATCATTACTCAAATCATCATGCTCAATCATGGAATTAACTTGATACATGTTACCTCAGAGCTGAAATCCAAATCGATTCGGATATCTGGGAGATAGTACTCTTTAGACCCATGATCTGCACTCTCTGTTCCGGACTCTAGTCATATGGTTATACTTCTTTGCTTTTTCTTGCACGTGATTTGTTCGAGCTTCAAGGTGCTTGAGTTTTTTCGGGACAGCTTTTGTAGTGACTTGGCTTTTGATATAGCAGTGGTGTACTTCACTTTTGTTGCGTGTAAAACTTCACAATTGACTGATTTCTTTTTTTCTTTTTGCTACTGATTGTGAACTGCTCGTCCGCGATTCCTTTTCTTTGACGAAGGTCCAATCATCGGCCGCAAGCATATGGAAATACCTTCCTGCTCTCACTCATCCTCGTCCTTTCGACGCGAGTCAAGCCGAGGGTCACTCGTCTATTTTCCCAGCTACTCGGACTAGAGATTGGACGGTGTGTTGTTTTCTCGTCCCACCTAACCGCATGAGGACTGCAGTGGCGGAGCAGACCCTTAACCATGTCATCTCGAAGTGCTAGCCTCCACAAAATCCATATAACCATATAAATAGAAATCCGATCCTTCGAGTGCTTTGTCAAGTCCCTCTAGGACATTTCTATCAACTCCACATCCCTGCTTATCTCAGCTCAGAAGACACGTAATGGGTTAAATTCACAAGTAAGAGCATAATTCGAATTTCACGAGAGAAGTGCATTTAATCAGCTCATCTATTTCGCATCAACATTCAATACTGCCTATTCAAGAACAGAAGAGAGATTTCATGCTTTCAATTTTTTTAATGAAACGTGCTGACACAGTGCATATGCAAGGAAAATAAACGTGCTGACACAACTGACTGACTCTCCCACCCCACACTTTTGAACCAAGCCGTGTCCTCACGGTACGACTTTAGTTCAAAGACAAACAAACAAATGCAGACACAACAAAAAGGGAAAGAAAATAGAAATAAAGAACAGTAGGACTCCCCTAGTCTGCGTCTGAAGATGGCGACTGTGGTGGAATAATGTACTCTGGGGAAAATGTAAATTTAAATTTGAGACGTCAGACGACGCGTGTCAAATTTTGGCGCTGTTGCCGGGGAATGAACATATTACCATCCGCGGACGACCCTCTTAAACTTGCCTGCGTCCGCGACCTGGTCTGTGATGCATTTCCTCTTCTGCTCGTCAGTCTTGACTTTGGTTCTCGATTCGACTCCATGAACTCCATGTGATGATTTTAGCATCGAAATGCCGTCTTTAAGCGCATATTCCTTCCAGAGCTTCCGAAACACCTGAGATGCAAAACAACACTGAAAAGTAACTATTCGCATAAAAAAGTGTCGAAATAGATGGGATTAGTTGATTCGACGAGTCGTATAAATACGACTCATCAACGTGCATTACACATTTATTGATTATTCTACGCAATTTAACAAAAAATACCAATGTGCAATGCAAATAAATTACTCAGATACGAATTATAAACTAAAATCACACTGGGTATGTTCATTGCCGGATGCATCATATTCACTGCCAAATTCTGATGTTGGATCATGTATTCTTGATTCATCCAGCAGTCTCTTTGGACACGTGTGTTTGTCATGGATACCCTTCTCATTGCAACATCCACATAACCTTGTAGTTTTTTCAATTTCTCCATGGCAATCTCTCTAGGACCCCTCACCCGCTTACCGCTTCCTTTGTTTTTCGATTTTGCAGGGTTGCTGACAAATACTTCTGTGGGCTGAGGCATGTCCAAAAAAGAACGAAAATACTCAGCTTTCGAATTATTGTTGCTAACAACATCATTCAGCGCATTCTCCTGAACAAACTGAAATATATAGTCATGGAATCTTTGCAAGATGCCAACATTACTCCCAAAACTGCGTATACCAAAGTGAACATGGGACCATATAGCCGACGATAACATTATTTGTTCCCCTATTTTTTTTAGAGGAATCAGCTTCTTCAACATACAACCCGGGATTGTGCTTCCTAGATGCCTCCTTATGCCATCTAGGTATTACCATATACTCAGGTATCCTCTCGAATCTCATAAAGAACATCACACAGAATAAATGACGACAAATATAACCACAGGATTCCAAGTTATGGCAGCTGCACTTCAGTTTATCATCAGATTCTATGAAGTTCACCTACAAAACGTACTTGACATTATGGTTTACATTGCAAGACTACAAATTTAAAACATGATGAGACAAAAAATGTCGCCCCTATCATAACAGACAAATCTACCACTTTTATAGTACTGACACGCATTGTAGAGAATAAAGACCATATTAAACATAAAATATGTCAAACTAGTAAATTGCTGTGACTTTACCTGAAAAGTTTTGTTTACTCTTTCGGTATCATATATAGTGTACATTTTACCATCTTCATTATCCATCATCATCTGAATTCCACAAATATGGGAAGCAGAAAAAATCTCCAATTGTATTTTCTTTAAAACAGATTTTGTGAAAATTTCAGATGCATGCTTCTCCAGTATATGCTTGGATTGAAGAGTTCGGCTGGAGCTTCTTGACTCAATGTAAAGCTGCACCCTAATATTTCTTTGAAGGTCCATAGCATTATTGAAACCCGTGAAAAATTCAACAAGAGTCATAAACACGTAAATGTACCTACCAAAAAACGAGTTCTCGCTTTCGGAACGAGAAGTGGTCCTCAAAAGGCCTCCCATTGTAACATCACGGAAATAAACAAGAATCCATGAACCTCTTAGTTTATACATATCAGCTAGCCATTGGTTACATTGGAGTTCATATTTAGCAATCATCTCACAATCGATCTTGATTGCCATTTCAGGTTAGAAACCGACCTTATGGTCCCCGGGCTCAAAAATATTAATTCTCGAAGAAAACCGAAGTTTTGGAGCAAAAATACGGAATTTCGGGCAAAATAGGGCAAATCGACATGTCCGGCGTATTTTGGACACACAGATCGCATTCGGTGTCCAAATGAGTTGATCTTTGGCTTGTTGAAAAGGTAACTCAAAGGGGTACAACTCTGCAGTTGACGTCAAGACCAAATTCGGAGAGTAAGACATCTAAATAGCCGCCAAAAGCTGGAAGCCTCCACAAGCTCGCCCGAGCTTCACCAAGCTCGCCCGAGCTCTGCGCCGATCCAATTGCCTCTGCCAAAATAAGCTCGACCGAGCTAAGCCCGAGCTAATCTTCGGCTATAAAAAGGAAGCTTGAAATCTGATTTTTGAGGGATTCGAGCTAGGGTTTTTTGGGCACGAAATTGAGGGTTTCTAGAGAGAACAAGCTACCAAGGCTTCAAGGGGGGATCATCCATTGAAGATTGAAGATCCAAAGGGAGAAGAAGATCATCTACACTAGATTGGTTCATTCCTTCCATTGTATTTTCATCTATGTACTCAATACAATTTGTGTTTGTCTATGAAAATGATTTGTGAGTAGTGTTTTGTATTCTAGGGTCCTATGGACCTCATGTGTGTTAATACTCCTAATCTATAATGAATCAATATTAGAATAACATGTTTGGATGATTGTGAATCTACTTTGAACAAATGTCAACTCTATGCCCACCAAGTGTTTGATAAAATGCCTAGGTGGTTTAGAAACATGAATTTGAGGTTGAATGTTCTAGCGAGCGAGACTAAGAGTTCTAGAATGAAAGTAGATTCACCCTTGCTTGATGACAATCACTAGCGTGACTCATTCTAGCATTGAGATAGGCTTGGTCAAGACCGCTCTTGGATATTGATCATTCAACTAGCGTTGATGATTGAGAACCTCGAGTTGGACGTGAGCTAACAACATCTAGCGATTGAAGCTCACGTGAGAGGTGCTTCTTCCTTAAATCAAGTAAAAATATCTAGCGATTGAATTTGATTTAATTGTCGCACGCCTTAATCTAATCATCTAAAACAAGTATCTTGCATGAAATTGAATTCTTGGAGTCTAAAAACACATTTGAGCGAAGTAGTTCCCTAGAGTACACCTTTTGCCTTGGTAGAGACATTTCTCTAGATTCCTTAGATTGTTTTATTGTTTATATACATTTGCTTAGTTACCACATCAAACCCAACCTTTTGAAATTAGGATAGACTTATCGAAACAAAATTGAATAGTGCATAAGTTTAAACATGCTCCTTGGACGACTCGGTACTTACCGATCATTATAAATTATTTTTGACTGTACTAAAACTACACGTTCAAAATGGCACCGTTGCCGGGGAACAATGAATTAACTAGAGCACTAGAGTAGATTTTGTGAGATTTGGACTATTCTTGTAAATATTTTCCCTTTTCTTTTGTACATTCTTTACACTCATATCCCATGCTAACTTTTGTTATTTTTATTTTGCGAGGATGGACTCATACAACCAACAAGTCTTTTACAATGAAGAATATGACCAAGAGGAGGAGCAACAAAATGTCTATTGGGAAGATCATGGCTATCCGACACATTCATACTCTCCTTATCCGGATGTTAGCCAATACTCATTTGAAGATGACTCCTACCCTCAATATCCATTGGATCCTCAACCTAACAGTGGACCTTCTATCTTTGAAATGCTAGCCATGATTCAAGCCAAGGTTACCCAAGACAATCTAGACACGCTACAAGATTTTCAACATTTAAACCACCGCATGGACGAACTTGTTGCTCAAAGACAAGTGTTGGAAAGCACATTAGCGCAACAAGTAATGGAAAATGGGTACTTGGACGATGAAGAAGAGGTTTCCAAAGAAGAAGTTCATGAATCTAATGCCTCAAGACAAAATTGGGATCAATCAATGGAGGATGAGTTCATGAGAGCCGCTCGCCAAGCTTTTGATGAGGCGTGGGATGGTGAATCTTTCATCGAGGATGAGTTGGAACATGAAAGTGCACCACCCTTCACTACTAGCACGTTTCAAGATCAATCGGTTGAGAACACACAGGATATCACCATTCCATCAACGCCTTGGCTCTCCGACGAGGAATTCTTCAACAATGATGACTCATGCATAGAAGAAATACCTCTTTTGGATGAAGAAGACCTCCTCCTCCCCGCTACATGTGAGCATAAATGTGAGCCCGATTATCTTGTTGAGGATGGTTTAGAGGAAGAGCATATCG
Source organism: Rhodiola kirilowii (assembly GCA_033675215.1). Taxonomy (NCBI): domain Eukaryota; kingdom Viridiplantae; phylum Streptophyta; class Magnoliopsida; order Saxifragales; family Crassulaceae; genus Rhodiola; species Rhodiola kirilowii. The sequence continues at coordinate 9,431,549 of CM066193.1, read as the reverse complement.
AGCAACGAGGAATTCAAGGATATAAAGACTTTGTTGAGGTTTACATGGAGGAAGCTAAAGAGCATTCTCGCATAAGAGAAGACAAAAGTTTAGAAAAGGAGATTGAGAAATGGGCGCCTAAGGACATCATTGTAAAACTCAAGGAAGGTGTGCCCATCAAGCTAGAGGCTAGTGTCGAAGATCCTTTCTTTGTCACAAGGCCTCGGGATAAGTTTTGGAGTTTCCTACCATATTTCGTAAGATTATTCAAAAGGAGCTCCAATGACCCCTTTGTTCTAAAGGGATCTTCATATTTGAAGGGGTCAACTTCCCAAAGAAAAGTCCATTTTAGACTTGATGGGGAGAAATTCAAATGGGATTTGAAGGTGGATTGACACGCCAAATGCCCAAGGCCCCGTGAGAAGGGACCCTAGCAAAGGACTTCTCACGAGTGATTCTATGGGGCACTTTGCTACGTCTTTGCCAAGACGGGAAAAACTAGGCCCTCGCGGGAGGTAACCCGGTTTGTAAGTCGTTTCATTCTCGTTCTTTATATATAAATGTTTGGCATGATTTTGAGTGACTTAGACTTCAAATATGGAATGTGAAATGTGTGATTAGTGGGTAAAATTTTAAGTGTGGAGTGAGTTCTACTCACTCCAATCCCAATTCATAATTCCAAGGTCCTCTACTTTCCCTTTGATTTATCCATGAATAATGATGTTGCTCCTAGTGCTTATGTGCATATTTTGAGAGGTGTGATTTACCCTCCTTGTTTGAATTCTATATAACTAATGCCATGATGCTATTGACGGAGCGCACCACACCGTCGTTAATGTGCGATGGCTCTGTGCAAAAATAAATTTATAAGTCCGCTACTCGTTACTCTACTATTGGGTAGTAAAGCGGTAAGTAGGGGTCGAACCCAAGGGAATTAGTGGATAGTTGTTCTTTCGAAAATGGAAAATTAGACAGTGAGGGGTTGGTTGTGATTTTAGTACTGAAAGTAAATAACTGAAAAGTAAAGTGCTGGAACAGTCAAGTTCAATATCAATCGTAAACACAATTTTGGTTTGTCGCACGCTGTGTCTCAAGCGTGTTGCGCGCCAAAGTTGTGATGGATAAATGTTGAACAGGTCTGTAGTAAAAGTAAAGTGCGGAAAGTAAATACTGAAAGTAAATGCTTGAAGGACAAGACTTGCGGAAAGTAAATGCTTGAAGGATAAGACTTGCGGAAAGTAAGCAGTTGATATAGAACTGAAAGTAAAGTGACATGTGATGTTTTAATTAAAGGAAAGGATTCGGTTTTAGGGGCCTTGTATCATAAATCTGTTTATCATCGACCTCTAATGATCATACTAAGTGTTCAAAGATGTATCAAGGCTATTTCTAGCACATGACTTGCCACATCGTTTAGAACACTTGTTCTATTTGGGCTAATTCCTCCTTTCGAAGTAGCTTAGCTTATGTGCATCCATTTGATCTTCAGTTACGATCAACCAAATGGTGTTTTAAAGAGGTTGAACTCCACAGTTAAGTTGTGCCCTTTCGAGCCTCCACTTAACCACGAAGGTTCACGAACCCATGGAAGAGCTTTTCTCTTTCGAGCATCCACTCAACCAATAGTGTTCTGACCTAATATATGGCACATAGAACAAGTTTTGAACACAAAGAGGCACTAAGATAAGGGTCTAAAACATTTTATGATACAAGCACATCCCTTCAACCGAATGAAGGGTTTAGCTACGAATATCCATAGAGGTGGATGATAAGCGATTATTTGCATGATCTTTGATGTACAAATTCACACACTTTGAGCTTCATATTCGTATAATATTACGCAGATTTGATGGTTTTACTTAGTGTTTCAGTGACAAAGCAATTTGAGAAGTAAATGGCAAAATAGCAAAATTGTGAAATTGCGCAAAAGCACATCGGCCATCCGGCCTCTCCAGCTCGTGCATCCGCCCGGCCCTCCGACCGTTTCACCCGAGCATCCGCTCGCACATCCGAACTCCATCTCCCGGCCATGCGCTCACACCTCCATGCTTCAGCCCGGCCATCCACTCGCATACCCGACGTCTCTTCCATGCGTCCGCTCGGCTCCCCGACCTAAAACCCTAGCATTTAATTCCTTTCATCGAGTAGTGTGAGCTTCATCGGGACACAAGGAGGCCATTGAATATTGAAAAGCTGCATTGAGAAACAGAGAGTCAAGTACGAACAACCCTATAGAAAGAGCACATCAGTGAAGAAATATCATCAGACATAATCGGAGAAAACCAGAGAACATACTTGGCGACAGCATCAACATTCAGAGAAGAAGTTCATCATCAGGGTTTCTCTTAACCTCTTGTACTTCAATTTTATTTAGCTGTTGTTATGTATCAACTCACCATGAGTGAGTAGTCCGCTTATTGGGATCCAATGGATCCCCAGAAACATCATCAGTTGTAACACATGTCTTTTTATATGATTGTGATTTCGTTTCTTTACATTAGATATGAATAGTTCAATTCATGCATCCTGTCTTTGGTATTTTCGCGAGATATCAATAATGTTTGTATGAGAATTGTTTGTACCTTTTGTCTGTGTTTGCAGTAGCATGTCACAGTAGGTTTACATAGTTGCATGATAGGCGAGAAGCGAAAGTTGAGTCTATGCATGTAATGAGATAAAATCTGATAGGCGAGAAACGAAAGTTGAGTCTTGATGATTTGTATATCTAGTTTTGTTATTATGCAAGAAGCGAAAGTTGAGCATGTAATAAGGCAAATGACCTAGAGAAATAATTCAATTTCATATATCAGGATCTATTGTTAGGCAAGAAGCGAAAGTTGAGTCTGCAGTAACTTTGTGTTATAATCTGTTTGTTTTTGGGGAGTCATTGATTCCCAATGTTTCATCAAACCGAAAAACAACCAAACAACAAACCGTATGCAGCAACAAGTGAGACCTTTAATTCTGTGTTAGTCATTTCATTGTTCCTTTTATTCATTCTATTGTGCTGTACTTTTATTTCAAACCCCCCATTTCAGTACTGATATAAACAACTATTTACAAAAAGTAGCAAACTAGTTTCCTGTGGATTCGACCTGAGTCACACTCAGATTAATTGTTTGATCTGTGTTGCATTACAATCACTACATTTACAACCGATCAGTGGATATCATAGCTAAGTACTTGGAAAAGTAAGGGTTTTTGAAAACAGGAAAGTAAAGGTTTTTTGAAAGACATGAAAGTAAAGGTTTTTGAAAGATAGGAAAGTAAAGGGGAGAATACTCAAGAACCAACAGGAGTAAACTCAAGAACAACGAAAAGTAAAGGAAATGCTTGAGTACTTCAAGAACCGACAAGAGTACTCAAGAACAAACTTGGAGCTTCAGTATCAAAGTGGTGTGTTTACATGGATTGTGCCCAAACTCTAGAGAGATAAGTAACAAGTGACTATGGACTTGTGGTGTGTGATGGATTGAGGATGATTTACAAAGGAGAAGGAGCTTGGTATTTATAGGCAAGGAGGAGGAGAGGGAGGCCAACACATGGCAAGAGGGGAGAGGAGGAGGGGATAGCCGCCGGTGGTGAGGTGGAGGAGGGGTGAGTGTGAGTGGAATGAGATCTTTCCCTCCAAAAAGCCATCGGTTACATCCCAACTCCGGTTAGACTTTGGTTGCCCTTTGGTTGCTTCTTTGTTGCTTCTTAGTTGTCATCAAAAGGTGAGGAACTTAGACTTGGCATTTCACTTGTGTTCTTGATCTTTGTTGGAATAAGTCATTGGGACTTAGTTGGGGCTTGATCGGAGTATTATCGGAGTATGGCCAGTTCTGACTTGTAATCCACTTTTAGCGTTAAGAACTCCATTTTAGCTCGTTTCATCTTTACTCCTTGAAATAGCCTATAGAACAAAAGTGAAACTAACAAGTAAAAGTTGTCAAGATAAAGCGTCTAATTTGGTGGGTTTAACTGTCTTAACGAATCATATAAATATGGTCCATCAGCTATCATGTAACTTGTGATGCTCTCTTGCTCATACTTGCGGTTTTGCATAACCTTGTATGTCACCTATTGCTTTTAACCTCTCATGTGTTTTTGTCATCAAGGAAGTTATTTATACCATATACGATTAAGCTTTGCACAATGACATTTTTTATATTCAGGAGGCACATCTACAAACGAGGGGAGTTCCTATGCGCTTATATCTCATTTTCTTTATTGTTTGCGCTTAGGGACTAAGCTAGATTTTAAGTGTGGACTGGGTAATCGCATAGTTCACTCATACCATGCCATGCCTATCATTTTTGAATGGACACTTGCATTCATCATGCTTTATCCTAATTTTATGAGTGTTATACTACTAAAGGCTTGTGACTATCATTTCTCAACTTCTATAAGTCACATCTAGCTTGCAATTCCCTTTTACATGATTTAGAGTCCAAAACCAAGCTAGCTCTATTGAATGCACATTCTCGTGAATCAATTTTCATTGCTATCTTGTGCCTATCTAGCAATCTAAGTATTTTTCGCGCATGCTTGGAAAAGTTTTTAGCAAGCACACTTTAAAATCTTCATGAAAACTTAAACCTCTCGGTTGCTTTTAGGTGACTTTAGTTCTCTTGCCTTGTGCCTTGTTTGTGGTTGTTTCTCACACATTCCATATTCACATTGGGCATATTGTCAAGTTTTAAGTGCGGTCAAAAGAGGGCAAAGTCCCATTCAAAAAAAAACTACATGGTCAAAGAGGGTAAAGCCCCGACTAAGAACTCTCTCAATGTACACGAGAAGTTTTGCTCCAAAACATACAAATGACGGGGGTTAGGAAGAAAAGTTCCCCCTCGAAAGCATTTGTAGGCCAAAGGCCAAGTAAAAATCACTTAAAACTTGACTTTATGCCCTTCCATCATCTCTTACATGTGTGAGTTCGCCACGTGCATTGTGTGCTAGCAAGTTGAGCTTTAGGACGACCCTTGTGATTTCACGTAAGTTATTGATTGGTTTATGCTTGTTTTAAGAACTCTTGTTGTCAAACTCCTCTTTACTTATGGGTTACGACTCTAGCGTCTAAAACTTGGAAATGAGTTTACATCGTGAGCCCGTGGACTAGCCCTAGCTAGCATAGGTAATCGATCGACGTTTTGGTGCAAAAAGCTTTAACCATTTTTCAAAAAGCCTTGCTTCAAAAATGAATAGACTTCTAGATTAGGCACTTGATAACTCTAGTATTGACTTCCTTGAATGTGCACCCTCATGTGATCTTAAACGGTTTGAAAACTCTCTTGAAATGTATAGTGATTGTGATGCTAGCTTGGGATGTGAAGTAAGTTTTGATAAATCCATGCCTTAATTGTTAAACACTCTTGTGGGATAAGTGCATTTAGGATTTGTGAGTATTCCCTTTTCTGAAAACTCTCACGAGACTATAACTCGTCCACTAGGGTAGCCTAGGGGTTTAAAGGCTTAGTGCATATGCTAAATGCACTCGTAACACCTACGAAAAGAAGTTAGATTGTGAATATTTGTTAGAGTAGTTAGAAATAAAAGTTTGAGACATTAAATGAATGTGGAGAGCAAATGTGCGACAAAACATAATGATTAATGACTTAACTTTTCTACATTTATTTCTCTTTGGCTTGATCTTATTGTTTGCTCGGGACGATCAAACTCTAAGTGTGGAGTGTTTTGATGAGTCGAATTCTCGACTATAATTCCTCTACTTTTATTTGATGTTTTGATCCGTTCCGAGTCTCTTTCGATGCCATTTGACCCTCTTGATTGCCATTTCAGGTTAGAAACCAACCTTATGGTCCCCGGGCTCAAAAATATTAATTCTCGAAGAAAACTAAAGTTTCGGAGCAAAAATATGGAGTTTTGGGTAAAATAGGGCAAACCGACCTTTCCGGCGTATTTTGGACGCACAGATCGCATTCGGTGTCCAGATGAGTTGATCTTTGGCTTGTTGGAAAGGTAACTCAAAGGGCTACAACTCTCCAGTTGACATCAAGACCAAATTCGAAGAGTAAGACATCTAAAAAGCCACCAAAAGCTGGATGCCTCCACAAGCTCGCCCGAGCTCCACAAGCTCGCCCGAGCTCTGCGCCTATCCAATTGCCTCTGCCAAAATAAGCTCACCCGAGCTAATCTTCGGCTATAAAAAGGAAGCTTGAAATCTGATTTTTGGGGGATTCGAGCTAGGGTTTTTGGGGCACAAAATTGAGGGTTTCTAGAGAGAACAAGCTACCAAGGCTTCAAGGGGGGATCATCCATTGAAGATTGAAGATCCAAAGGGAGAAGAAGATCATCTACACTAGATTGGTTCATTCCTTCCTTTGTATTTTCATCTATGTACTCAATACAATTTGTGTTTGTCTATGAACATGATTTGTGAGTAGTGTTTTGTATTCTAGGGTCCTATGGACCTCATGTGTGTTAATACTCCTAATCAATAATGAATCAATATTAGAATAACATGTCTGGATGATTGTGAATCTACATTGAACAAATGTCAACTCTATGCCCACCAAGTGTTTGATAAAATGCCTAGGTGGTTTAGAAACATGAATTTGAGGTTGAGTGTTCTAGCGAGCGAGACTAAGAGTTCTAGAATGAAAGTAGATTCACCCTTGCTTGATGACAATCACTAGCGTGACTCATTCTAGCATTGAGATAGGCTTGGTCAAGACCGCTCTTGGATATTGATCATTCAACTAGCGTTGATGATTGAGAGCCTCGAGTTGGACGTGAGCTAACAACATCTAGCGATTGAAGCTCACGTGCGAGGTGCTTCTTCCTTAAATCAAGTAAAAATATCTAGCGATTGAATTTGATTTAATAGTCGCATGCCTTAATCTAATCATCTAAAACAAGTATCTTGCATGAAATTGAATTCTTGGAGTCTAAAAACACATTTGAGTAAAGTAGTTCCCTAGAACCTTTTGCCTTGGTAGTGACATTTCTCTAGATTCCTTAGATTGTTTTATTGTTTATGTACATTTGCTTAGTTACCACATCAAACCCAACCTTTTGAAATTAGAATAGACTTATCGGAACAAAATTGAATAGTGCATAAGTTTAAACTTGCTCCTTGGACGACCCGGTACTTACCGGTCTTATAAATTATTTTTGATCATATATCTTGCTCTCAAATCACATAGATTTGAAACGCATAATATTACAACGCATCAATATGGAAATGCCCACCTAGTACCAATAGACACAATGAACCAAACAGTTGTAAGAACGTCATATCACAGTGATACGCATTATAACTCGTCTACTACGAATTTTAACAATGAACCAAAAATTATATGCAGTAATATGTAAAGTAAGCCATCGATACGCATTTTATCATATAAAAAACACCAATCAAAATATTAAACTATGGATTATTACGAATGATAAACAGACTCTTACGCATTTTGTCTTCAAAATACCTTAGATTGTAACTTTTCGGTGATGTGCCACATGCAAAACCTATGTCGGCTTGTGGGAAATACGCGAGAAATGGCAACCTTCATTGCTGCATCTTGGTCAGTCACAATAACACTAGGTTCACGAACCAAAAAATTCTTGAAGCAAGTAAGCAACCAAGTGTAAGAATCAACATCCTCCTTTAATATCAACCCAGCAGCCAGTGTCACACTTCTGTGATTGTTGTCAACGCCGGTAAATGGTACTAAAACAAGATTGTACCTGTGAATAAAAAATATTCAATTAGGTTCAAGAATGGATTGTGCCTGAAATAACATATTTATTGGCCTTACTTATTAGTTATTAGTATGTAGCATCAAATGACACAACATTGCCAAATATAATGCAATCACCCCTTGCTATTTGATCAGCCCAGAACAATCTGGATAGAGAGTCATGCTCATCTGCATAGTACTCAAAAGAATAACCCTGACAAGTAATTTTCTAGTTCGATAAACTGTCCACTATCATCTGCGCATCGTGAAGCCCAATATATAGCTTCAAATCCCTCTTGAAATTCTTGAAATCAGTAATAGTAGCTCCAATATTACTGAATCCCCACATAAATCTTTTACAAGATGATGCGCTTTGGTAGCCCCAATTCGGTATTTACCACAATGCATAATAATATTTCGGTGAACAACCGACAACTGCCTATTTTGATTCAAATATTGATTACCAATATCATCAACCAACCAATGATTGTGAGCATCCTCAAAAGAGTAAACATGGTATATACCACCATCAGCTATTTTCAAACACATTCTTGCGAAACATCCACACCTACTATCCCTTCTATGCCTCTCACTTTGATCTACCAAATTTACTGTGTCAACAAGTGTTGACTTTCCTTTGAACCCTTCCTATGAGAACACCAAATACTTGTGGGTTAGTACACCATCTGACCTTGTGATAGTGGTCGATTAACGCACAGAAAACCTAGCAATGTATGCATAATGTTGGTAAAACTAGGGATGCACATTTTTAGACCGGACCGGAAAACCGGACCGAACCGGACCGAATTTTACGGGTCGGTCCAAGACCGGACCGTAAAATTCCGGTCCGGTCCGGTCCACGGTCCATACTTTTCAGAAATTCCGGTCCATCGGTCCGACTCGGACCGTAAAATTCTGGTCCGGTCCGGTCCGATTCCGGTCCGGACCGTAAAATGAAGGGTATTCGGTCCAATCCGGTCCACTTTTTACACAAAATCCGATCCCGGTCCGGTCCCGGTCCATATATACCCCGGTCCGGTCCGGTCCGGTCCACGGTCCAAACTTTTGAAAAATTCCGGTCCACCGGTCCGGACCGGATGTGCATCCCTAGGTAAAACTTGATAGCATCGTCAACATGTTGAAATACCATTCCAATACGAGGTTTAAATTTATCTGGACACTTAGGAATCCAAAGTCTAGTGCCAGAATCTGATACAAACGAACTAGAATCATCATCACAAAAGTCAGCATCAAGATCACAGTGACCTGTTTCCCACAACATTAAACAGTTACAATTAGGTATTAAAATTGCAAAACATTTACACTCACTTTACTTAAATGGCTTACATAAGTGCAAAAATCTCTGTAAACAATTATGAATTACAAGCTACGAATTACATAAAATGTGCTACAAATTTAACTGTCTAAAATTATCCAGTGCTGTGTTAAATACGCATTTTAGTTATACATCTACGCATTTTAATCAATGGTAAATAACTGGTATTCACCAGATCCGAATTACGAATTTGGCAAACATGAATTACCGGATGCGATGACATTTGAGTGCCGATACTGCCGGATTACAACAACGACGAATCAATTAATGTGGAATCGTAACATTCTAATCAAAACGATTACATACAATCCAAGCCCTTATTACCAACTAATTACCTGGAATCGCATCAGCAGATGTGCTCATTCTTCTTACAGGGATGAACGACGAACGAAGGCGACGGATGGCAATAAGGGTTTTAAGCTAACGCAACGAACGACTTTCCAAAAAAACAAAAAACAAGGATCGAAAAACCGAACGAACGTGTGCGACAAAATAGGGATTAATTAAAATTAGAGATATCAAATGACTAATACACCCCCAATCTCGTATTTATTCCGAAAATAAATGAAAATATATTGGTAAAATCATGTCCGTTGGATGATAAATCGGACGGTTATTAAAATTTCTTATTTCTTACCAAAGATGTCATTTCTCATTTGATCCCAACTCTAACTATATATATACGTTCAATCTTCAAGATAAGATGTAGAAATATAGTTTCAAAACAATTTAATCTATAACTAAAATTTGTCAAAACAATCTCAACCGTCGACCAAAACCAACATTTACTTCTCCATTAATATAATATATACATGGAACTTAGCTTTAAGAATACTTCGATATGTTAGTCATAGACTCAGAAATTTAGAGAGGGTATGCAATTGTCCTATTTGACATAATGAGATCCCATGCAGTCAAGTTATTTTCATAAATTAGAGATGTTTCAACGAAGTTGAGTGTGTTTTAAGATAAATTTTAGTTATCAATTTAAGAGTTATTAATGAAACGACGTAGTTTTGACATTGTTTTATCAAACATACGTCGTTTTCGAATGGCTATAAATAGTTTGACTCCACATGATATGAATCCCTATAATTTGACCGTTCCATTAAACAAACTTTGTAAAGATGAAGTTATGGGTGAATTGACCCACAATTAATGTTCTAACCAATAGAAGGATAGGTTCTTCTTACTTCGTCTTGTCATTTTAATAAAATGTATATGCATCTTCGGATCATTTATTATAGTAGATTGGTCAACTAGACGGACTTATATTGTAAGAAAATATGATATTATTGATTTAACTCGCATCGACTCATTGTCATCTTACCTGCAGAGCTAACTAATATCTAGAGATCATGCTCTGATGCCAATTGTTAGGATCGTTTAGTTAGCTATACTAGTCAAGTATTGATACGCGTCAAGTATAGTATGCAGCGGAAATAAACTAAAGCGTAAACGTAAATACGAGACAGCAATATATAGTGGAAACCTATATACTATACTAAACTCAGTATCTAGGAAAAACCACTACCTTCTAGTTTCCACTAGAAGGATTTCGGAACGATTGCTTGTATTGATGTTACTCGATTACAAAGATTATACCGCTCACCCAAACCACACTCAGTGGTGTTCTGTCATTCTCTCAGATCGACTTAGTGATGATCTAACTCTGTTGCAATCGCACCGCGAGCAATCTTCCACTTCTGGCTCAGATCACACACTGGCTCCCTCCGAAGTCCGCCCTTGAATTTCGTATTCAATGTACCTCAAATCTGCGATCTCAGGTCGTTCTCTCTTCAAGAAACACGTAGCCATGGATTTTCAGTTCGAACTTCGAACCGCACATTGAAAGGCAGCCGTAGCATCCTTTATATAGAGGGTATCAATACCGAGAAGCCCTAGATTTTCTTGTTTGAAAATCTCTCATCTTGTACGACAAGTTCACACAAAATCTTCCAACTGATTCATCCATCTCATAATGTCTTCATCAGCCTTCTAATTAGATCGTCCCATACCGATCTAATTGGATACGCGATTGAGATAAAGTTTCTTAAAATCTCTCACGCAATATTCCCATATCTAGACCAATTCCAAATCTCGTTACAAGTATCTAAAACTGATCTTGGGCAATCTTCCAGCATATCTATTCTATAACCAATCTTGGGGAGCAAAGATCCACCGAAAATATTTATGGAGATCTTCTCGTTCTCAATTCGAGGTACTGCTACCTTCAGAGACCCGTGCAATACTCTGCACACTCGAGTAGCCGTTACTTCCAGAGTACATGTACTTAAACCTGCGCACTCAAGTAACACATCAGCAGGATGTTTGTTCATCAAAACACACTGGAGTATACATCCTCCAGACGTATGTCTACTCCAGGGGTATCGTACTCCAACAATAGCGATTGAAGCTAGAAAGGAGATGACATGGTTGCAAAGGTTTGTTCAAGAGTTGGGTATGGCACAAGATACTTGTGTGCTACACGCGACAGTCATAGTGTCATTCAACTAAGTAAAAACTCTGTTTATCACCCTTGCAATAATCACATTGAGTTGCGATATTACTGGATTCGAGAAGTGAAATCCAAAAAGCTTTTCCAATTAAGAAAATTTGTACTGACAAGAACATCTTAGACTCGCTAACAAAAGTTGTTCCAAAAGAGAAGTTGTCGTACTGATAGAAGCTTTGTGCAATATTTTAGGGATAAAGATGGTCAATAAGCACTCAAGGTATTTAGGTATCCCTTTGATTGTTGGATTAAATTGTTGGGTATGTTTCAAATTATGTTTTGTTTTAAATACATATTAGGTCATGTTTACATGAATTGATAGGAAAACCTTTAGTTTAATAAATCGAGATCGTTGATAATCCGTGGATGGGCGGCGTTCAACGATTGAGATTAATCTAGACAATGATCCGTGGATGGGCGGCTTGTCTAGTGTTATTTCGGTTTGATTCCATATTCGATAGCATGAATAGTTTACGTAACATGATTGCATGATTAGTGGGGTTAGCACGGGTGAAGTATAGATTCTGGAATTCTTTTTCTGATAAAAACACAACCTTTAATTTCTACACATTTAATTTCTATTATTTAATTATTGCAATTTTCATCACAAACAAAACCTCTTTTAATCGGAATAGCTAAATAGGTCGCTTGTTAGCTAGTATTCACACGCGTCTGTTCCTTGGATCGACCCTTGGCTTACCAAGGTTATAAATTTTGTTTGACTGCAACTTGACCCCTAAAACGTATAAATTGACAACTATAAATGATTAAAAATACGCTTGTCAGTTCCCAGTACAAAAAGCTTTAGCTACATAAGCCGCTACATAGCACACAAGATACTTGTGTGATACACGCGACAGTCATAGTGTCATTCAACTAAGTAAAAACTCTGTTTATCACCCTTGCAATAATCACATTGAGTTGCGATATTACTGGATTCGAGAAGTGAAATCCAAAAAGCTTTTCCAATTAAGAAAATTTGTACTGACAAGATGAATTCTTAATCTCTTCCCCGAGTTAGGGTTTCTTAACTCCAAAATAAGCACACCAAAATATTCTGATCATGTTTCCTTTTATAGCTCGCCCAAAAATAATCGGAAAGCCCAAAAATGAAATTAGGAAATCTGCTGAAGATTTGTCTCCCGTCGGGGTCGTGACACCCTGATGAGCCGTATTTATACGACTCATCGAGTCATCAAATCCCACCAATTCCAGCACTTTATTATGCAAACAGTTACTTTTTAGTGTTGTTTTGCATTTCAGGTGATTTGGAAGCTCTAGGAGGAATCGCGCTTAAAAGACGGCATTTCATGCCCAAAACATCGCAATTGAAGATCAAGGCCAGAGGAGCGTCGTGAACAGTGTTTTTCTGCTCGTGAACAGTAACTCCGACATGAACAGTGATTCCGCGCGTGAACAGTGATTCCGGCGTGAATAGTGATTTCGGGCCGTGAACAGTAACTTCGGAAAAAGAAAGTCCAAGCCCTAAATCCAGCAGCCGGCCCAATTTACATGTGATATTAGGGTTTTCAAGAAGATCAAGTAGCTTGCTCATCAAGCAAAGATTTAGGGTTTTCAAATTCCTATATAAGGAGGTGCAATGCAAGGCATAATCCATCCCATTCATCACTTAGCCGTGTGCCCTAGACCTAACTTGGTCCGCCGCCCATCTCCTCCATCAGCCGCCGTGAGCTCCTCCTTGCACAGCCGGTCTTCATTCCTTACTCCTCCTTGCTTCCGCCACTTCTCAGCCTTGCACGGCCAGCTTGTTCTTCATTCGGTTTTAGTGAGAATCCTTGTTTCCTTTTATTTATTGTATTGTTATTCCATGGCTATGTGTAACTAATCCGATTATTCGGGTTAGGGTTAAATAATTGTGACTATTGTTTTGAGATTCTGATCTTACTTATTATTATTGCATTCTATTTAGTTCTTGTGCAAATTATCAGTTTGAATTATTAGGTTAAGGGGAGATCCGAAAGGGTACAACTTAACCTAGTGATTCTTACTATCCATTCACTGCTTATTTGATACCGACCCAGTTAGAATAAGTAGTTGCACGAAACCTAATATAACCAGACCAGGAGTATTAGGTTTGCTAGAATTAAAACGGTTATAACCAGACCAGGAGTAACCCTAAGAAGCAAGAATAAACATTTAGAAATCAAGGATAAACGTAGTCACAATTGAATAAAACCCTAACCTGAATATCTTCTCTGATTGATAAAACCCCCTCTTATTTTCGTGCCTTGCTTTTGTTCACTAACCTTTACTCTCACATTAGTTTCTTGTCTTTCTCCATTACAGAACAAAGTAGTAGCTATCTAGCTCCCTTGGGTTCGACCCTTGCTTGCCATTGTGCTAACCCACAGTTCATCGCGAGGAAATTATAAATTGTTTTTGCACAGGTACGACGACAGCCTGTTCACACCCCTGACAGGTGAGAGTGTCACGGTTGGCACGGGCTTGGCTGGATTCTCGGGTGGAAAAGACTGTCGTGACACCCGTGACATGTGAGTGTGTCACGGCTGTCACGGGCTGAGTGAAATTCTCGGATTAAAACATATGTCGTGACACCCGTGACAGATGAGTGTGTCACGGCTGTCACGGGCTGTTGCTGGCTCAGCACCATTTGTTGGTCTTTTTCATCGATTTTTCCATTCTTTCGTTTTCATGGGTTCACGGAGCGAGGAAAACGTTATTGTCCTGAAACACTGGAGAAAGACATCAAATATGGACAATTTGTCGGGAGAACAAGTGTTATCCTTCATCGAATGTAGCGAATAATTAGTCGAAATATCGACTGATCAAGAATCTCTTTGTGCTTGATGTTGAAAGTGAAATGAATGCTAGTGCTTCTTCTTATATTGTGTGTTCTTTGGATAAATGGCATGGTAGACTGGGACACTTGAATGTTAATTCTATCAAACGTCTGAAGCATGTTAACTTGATTCCTGATAACTTAGAAAAGGATGTTTCTAAATGTGAAATCTACATAGAAGCAAAGCATGCTAGAAAACTGTTTTCTTCTCCGGTTTATACAACATCAGAATTACTTGAACTTATTCACTCCGATTTGGCTGATTTTAAAAACACTGCTAGTAGAGGTGGTAAGCACTATTATATTACTTTTGTGGATGACTTCTCTAAATACCCGAGTTTATCTTTTGAAATCTAAGGATGAAGCTTCTGAAATGTTTTTACAGTATAAAGCTGAAGTTGAAAATCAGCTTGATAGAAAAATTAAGAGGCTTCGAACTGATAGAGGTGGTGAATATGAATCTAATTTTTTGAAATCTTTGTGTTTGAAAGAGGGCATTATACATGAAAGAACTGCACCCAATACTCCTCAACAGAATGGAATAGCTAAAAGAAAAAATCGAACTCTTAAAGAAATGACAAATGCTATGTTGCTTAGTTCTGGTCTTCCTGATCAATTGTGGGGGGAAGCTGTCCTTTCAGCTTGTTTTATTTTGAATAGAGTTCCTCATAAAGGAATATCAGTCACCCCATATGAATTGTGGAAAGGTTATCCTCCTAATTTGACATATCTTAGAGTGTGGGGTTGTCTTGCTAAAGTTGGTTTGCCTGCATTCAAAAGGACTAACATAGGACCTAAGACTGTGGATGTTGTGTTTGTTGGCTATGCTCATAACAGTGCTGCTTATAGATGTTTGACATTTAAACGTGATTCTTTGCAGTTTGATAGCATGATTGAATCTAGAGATGTTGAATTTCTTGAAAATGTATTTCCTTTTAAGAGGAAATCAGAATCCTCTTCTAGTGATAATTTGGGTAAAAGAATTGTTGATTAAGTTTCTGATGAACCTCGTAAAAGTAAGAGAGTGAGAACTGAATCTGATTTTGGTCCTGATTTTATTACTACATTTCTTGCTGAATGTGATGAGATTAGTCAAGAGTTCTTGCATGCTTATTTAATTGAAGAAGATCCTAAAAGTTTTTACGATGCTATGAAATCTGTTGATGCTATTTTTTTGGAAAGAAGCTATTAATAATGAGATTGATTCTATTATGTCTAACCACACATTGGAGCTTGTAGATTTGCCAAGAGGCTGCAAACCAATCAGGTGCAAGTGGATCCTAAAGAAAAAGTTTAAAGCAGATGGTTCCATAGATAAGTTCAAGGCAAGGCTGGTGGCACGAGGATTTTCTCAAAAACAGGGAGTTGATTATTTTGATACTTATGCTCCTGTTACTAAAATTGCTACTATACGAATATTACTTGCACTTGCTTCTATTCATAAATTAGTTGTGCATCAAATGGATGTGAAAATTGCATTTTTAAATGGTGACTTGCATGAAGAGATTTATATGTTACAGCCTGAAGGTTTTGTTGTACCTGGTCAAGAACAAAAAGTGTGAAAACTAGTTAAGTCTCTATATGGCCTTAAACAAGCCCCTAAACAGTGGTTTAAAAAGTTAGATGATACTTTGCTTGAAGATGGCTTTGTTTCTAACTTTGGTGATACTAGTGTATTCTGCAAGATGCATGAACATGGATATGTCATAATATGTTTATATGTAGATGACATTTTTATTCTAGGTTCTTCAGTAAGGCTTGTTTGTGAAACAAAAGATTTTTTGAAATCTAAATTGGACATGAAATATCTTGGTGAGATTGATGTTATTCTTGGAATGAAAGTGAGAAAGCTTGGTTCTTATTTTGTGGTGAATCAGTCACATAATATTGAAAAGATTCTTAAGAAATTTGGATTTTGGGATGGACCTTGTATGAAGTCACCATATGATCCCTCTTTGCATTTATGTAAGAATAATGGAGATGCTGTAAAACAAGCTGATTATGCTAAGATTATGGGAAGGGTCATGTATTTGATGAATTGCACGCGACCTGATATAGCTTATGCTGTTAGTAGACTGAGTAGGTATACTCATAACCCTAATTCTGATCACTGGTTAGCATTAGTGCGATTGATGCAATATCTGAAAGGGACTATTGATTGGAACTTGTGTTATTCTGGTTTTTCGTGTGTAATTGAAGCATATTGTGATGCTAATTGGGTGTCTGATAACGATGAAGTCAAATCAACTAGTGGAATTTTATTTACTTTAGGTGGGGGAGCAGTAGCGTGGAAGTCTACTAAGCAAACTTGCATTGCTCGTTCTACCATGGAATCTGAACTGATTGCTGTTGAATTGGCAGGTCAAGAAGCGGATTGGTTGAGAAATTTGCTTGCTGACATCCCAATGATAGGAAGGTCGTGTCCTGTTGTCTTTATCAGATGTGATTCTCAAGCTGTAATTGCAGTTGCAATGAATGCAGTTTATAATGGGAAGAAAAGGCATATTCGTGTGTGACATAAGGTGATACGCAGCCTAATTGAAACATGTGTGATATCACTGGAGTTTGTAAGATCAGGGCGGAACTTGGTCGACCCCCTGACGAAAGGACCGTGTGGACTAATAGTCCTGGACACAGCGAAAGAAATGGGACTCAAGCCTCTATCAGATTAGAGTTAGGCTCTGTTCTTTTGCACTTCAATACAGTTTTATTAAGTTCAGTAAAGTTAAATTAAGTTCAATACAGTTTAATAAAGTTTAGTACAGTTAAATAAAGTTCAATACAGTTAAATTAAGTTCAAAACAGTTCAATAAAGTTCAGTATAGTTAAATTAAGTTCAATACAGTTTAATAAAGTTCAGTACAGTTAAATATACTTAAATTAATTTAAGTTAAAAAATGTAATATAATTTTTGTCAAGTCAATCCAATTTATTTATAGTTTCCAACCCTATTATTCAAAATTTTAATTTATTTTTAATTTTTTAAATAATTTTTAGAAAAGCATAAGACATATATGATCTAACGATTTTTCAAGTTTGTGTTCACACCTCTTGGGAAACTATTGCATCCGTTTTAAAATGGAAGTAAACTTTGTTGCACTTGATATGAATTTAAATAACATGTGAAAATAAACATATGAATACAATATATTTTTTACATGGGAACGTACAATGGCAGTCAAGTGTAATTTTAGATATCATCATCTTCATCCATGTTCATTTCCACTACATCATCTGGACAATCCTCAATAATTTGAAACGCTATCATGTCGCGTACTTGATTCATCTGCTCTTTTCGCTGTTGATCAAATAAATTTGAATCTGCACTTCCCAGCACGGTCTTATTAGCTAAAATGGGTATTGAAAACTTATGCATGCGAATGAAGTTGTGCATAGTAAATGTAGCTGTAATTATATCACTTTGGCGCTCATCAGATACTTGAGGCATGACTTTGAGTATCTTCCACGATTTCTTTAAGATGACAAATGCTCTTTCAATGGTGGTTCGTAAAGATGAGTGTCGATAGTTGAATTTTTCATATACTCCAGTAGGTTGATCACCGTTACGAAACGTTGGCATATGATATCGAACTCTTTTATCTTTATAAGGTGCTAGATAACCAACAGTATTTGGATAGCCAGAGTCAACCAAATAATACTTTCTTGTAAAATAATAAATGATATTAAAAACAATTAAATTAAATTAGTGGTTAAAAAAAAATACTAATGTTAAATTCCACCTCGAGGCGGATGTGGAAAACAATATTTTGATTGAGTAATTGCATCAGTCCAAACCGTCTGATCATGAACACTTCCTTCCCACCCAACATGGACATATGTAAAAATCATGTTGAACGGGCAACAAGCAAGACCATTCCAAGTTTTTGTTCCTTTGCGACCTCGATATTGATTTCCTTTGTAATCTGCCAAACTTGCTTGAATATGAGTGACATCCAATGCCCCAATACAATCCTAAACACAATAAACATAATAATTTGCCGATGAAAACATAGTGACAATTTTTTATTTTGTAATAATTTACCTTAAAATAAGGTGAATACAAGCTGCTGTTCAGTATCTTCGGAGGTACTTCTTCCAAAGATGTATGAGGTCTTACGATATCAAACGATAACCTTTTTAGAGCACGAAACACCTTGCGAAGATATTTTGAAATGGTCGATATTGAATGTTTGAATGTATCAGTAACATCCCTATAAGAAGCTCCTTTAGCCAATACGTATAAGCACATGCCAACTTGTTCACTCACCGTAATAAATTTTGAATCTCTCAAGAGTTGTCGTGATTTCAATATGTGAACCAAGTGGGTAAGTTGCTCGCTGGATAATCTAAGTTGCTCTTCACAAAGTTGTGGATGTGTATTCACCAGTCTATACATGTACTCATTCCCATTCTCACCTCCGGTTCTTAATCTTTGACGTTTGGGTTTAGTTGCGAAAGGTGTGCCTCAATGCTCGCTCGATTGGCGAAATTGTTTGCAAGTTTAGGGCTGCAGTGCAATACAATTATATAATATTAAATTATATACTTTGTAACATATAATCATAAAAATATAGTTTGAAAAAAATTAGTTGTACAATTTTTAAAAAATGAAACGTTTAGGGCTTCACGCAATTTTTTTAGCAAGTATAATTTTAAAAAAATAAAAAATAAAATACATATATATTTATCAGTTTGAAAAAATAATGAAATTTTTTTGAGCAAGTTAATTAATGAATTATATAATTTTATCATTTTGAAAAAATGATGACAAATACACATATATAAATATACTATACATATATATAATTTTTCAATTTTAACAAATTAAGTTCAGTAAAGTTAAGTTAAATTAAATTCGATACAGTAAATTAAGTTCAGTACAATTCAGTAAAGTTAAATAAAATTCGATACAGTTAAATTAAGTTCAGTACAGTTTAATAAATTTCAATATAGTTTAATTAAGTTCAGTACAGTTTAATAAAGTTCAATACAGTTTAATTAAGTTCATTACAATAAAATTCCAGTTAAATTAAGTTCAAAAGAACAGATCCTTATTCTGGATACCCAACCAAGAATTCAAACAAAATGTGAATTCTGGTTCAATGAGGTCAAATGAAGGAATGATTGTAATTTGATGTCAAAGATTAGTCCTCTTATGTTGTTGGTTGGAAGGTTGAGATATTTGATCTCTTAATGAACTCATTCTTGTATGGGGTGTGCAACAACACACACTTGATGAGTCATCTAAATAAGTGTCAAGGTATAAGACTACCTAACTATATGAGTTATAGGCAAACTCACTAGGATGCTTATTATGCAGGGTTTAGTGTAAGGCTTTGTGATACACTATTGTATTTGCGAAACTCTCAAATTTTTTGTTTTGTTGATTCAAGTCCAAAAGACATCAACATCTGGTTTTCATTTGAAACATGTGGGGGATTGTTGGATATGTTTCAAATTATGTTTTGTTTTAAATACATATCCCAACTGTTATTCTTTTAATTATTACTTTTTAATTGTAATGAATTAATTCATTTAATCAGGTTAATGCTTTAAAGTTTAAACAGATTAGTATTTTTCTTTATTTCTCTTCTTCTGTTCGGAAGATGACCGAGTCTCGCGTTTGAGGATGTGGGGTTCGTGGAGATCGATTCTTCAGGGAAATCGTTTCTCAGGCCATGATTCTCTCAAAAACGTTGCATATTCCTTCTATATGAAGTGAGTGAGTGTAGACGTGTTTGTAGTAGAAAAGAGATTTAGGGTTCTTCTGAATTCTTCCCCAATTTGATTTGAGAGTTCCATCTCCTTCAATTGAGTGCACAATCGTAAGGAGAGCAGAGTAAATCCTGAAGTGAGCCGCATTGGTTATCTTGCACCAAGGATTAGGCAGTTTTTCGCTCAAGTACAGTAGTATTTACTACGGCTCTGCAACTTTTGAGTTTTTCGATTCTGATTTTCCAACAACATAAGAGAGAAATCAGTGGGATGTTGGAGGATAAAGTAAATAGGAAAATGCTAGATTGGAAGTCTAAGACGACCTTGTCTCTTGCGGGTAGAGATGTCCTTGTTAGAACTGATCTCTAAGCTTTTCTGGGAGTGCCGTCAGAGTGGGGCGTTTGGAGTTTTTATTTAGAGTTTTGGTTTTCAGAGTTGTGATTTTTTAGAGTTTAGTGGGTCTTCAGTGTTGGGCCTTAGGGCTTTCCTTTTTGGAGTCTTTATTGACTTCTATGAAGAAAAGAAAAAGAACTGATCTCTAAGCTATTCCTATATATTTTATGCAGTGTTATAAAATGCCTAGATATCTTTGTGAGAATCTAATGAGAGGGGCTATAAATTTTCTGTGGAGTGGAGATAGCAAGAGGAGAGTAGTGCACTGGATTAGAGAGGATGTTAAGAAGCTGTTTTGTGATGGGGCTTGCAATGCCGCAGACAAACATGTAGGTTTCGCTGTATTAATGAAAACAGATTCTCTTGTAGAACATGTATTTGCAGGTTGGTCTTCAAATGAAGTGTCGAGCATTGCGGCGGAGCTTGAAGCCATAAAGCAGGCACTGATCATGGCGAAGAGGTTGAAGATCTAAAAGGCAGTGATAATGTCCGACTCGCTGGAGGCAATATGGGCGATATACAGAGGCAAGCGTAAAGACATGACACTAAGCGCTGGAATGGAGTTCTGCATCAAATGCCTGGAGGAACATAAAGAGTGGAGTATTGAAAACTTGATGCGAGAAGAACTAGAAGACTGTGACATACTTGCAAAATATGCTAGGATTCACAAATGGACATGGCGCTAGATGGATGCTATCCCAAGGATTCTGGGATGTCTTGCGGACTCGAACCTGGACTAGATGTGCAGCTGATCCTGTGGACGTTAGCTTCAAATTTACATTATTTTAGTGTCATTTCTGGTTATAGTTGTTCCATGAGGTCTGTCGTCGTTTTAGTTCTTGTGTTCAGTTGGTGTTTCCAGGCTTTTGTATAAAAAAAGAGAAGTTGTAGTACTGTTGCAAGGTAGTTAGGACAAACTTTAAATATGCTCTCTATTGCAAGAGACAATTTCGATTGAGGGGAATCACTAAATTCCACCCAAGTTGCATTTGATTAATATAATTGTACTATCTTCCGACAGGAAAATGAGCTGTGCAGGACACTAGTGTAGCCATCCCAGTTTTCATTGGAAATTCGGTTGGAGCCTCAGTGTGACTTTGAAGTTGGCTGACGAGTCGATTTTACTGTTTGGTCGGTTTGACGTGGATTGGCTTGGGTGCTTTTAAGGTTTCAAGACAATAGCAGCAGACGGATTGATTACCTTTGCACGGAATGTTATTATTGTTTAGATGTGTCGTCCCTGTACTTGTTGGTCGGTTGTTTTACTGTTTATTGTATTATCTATTTTTCAAGTCTTTGTATGCCAATTTTATTTTATCAAAAAATAAAAAATAAAAGAATGTGAAGAAGTTGGCCATTAAATGAAGAATTTTTTTTCCGATTACAATTGTTAGTGTTGTGTTAGAAAGTTAGTATGAGGAATCGAACCCGGGCGGGTGAGCATCAAACCACCGGGCTAAACCTCGATCCTCAAATGAAGAATTGATGCGATATGTCAAGGGTCATCCATTTATGAAAGCATATAAATGAAATCTCTCTTTAATGAAGGAATGAGAAGAGTTTCCACACGGGTCCTATTACTCCTATATAAATGGGATGTCATATCCCTCATTTTATTATCATCAATAGTAATTTGTTCACTGTCGGATTACATGACGACCGAAGCCGATGTCCTTTCATAAATGGGTCTCGGCCCAATACATGGGCTACTCGAAAAGCCCAATTATGTTAATCAAAATGCAATTTTGAAACATAAATTTTTTTTGTAAGGCAATTTTTTTTTGATGGATTTTTTTCGACCTTTTTCTTATGACATGCACTAATCGAGAAATGATCCAAATTTTTTTTGATGGATTTTGATAAGGCAATTTGAAACATAATTTTTATTATGCGACGTAACTAAGTGCACACCTGCAGCCCAGGTTTATTTGAAAACTTGAATAAATAAAAATTTATTTGAAAACGATGTAATTTGATAAAATATATTTAAACTATGATGTTTCATTTCTATGACCTTTAAATTGAAGGTGTTGAGCCGGTCTGAACTACTTTTTTCCGACATAAATTAAAACTTTTAATATCCGTTGATCTGATAATTTTAACAGTTTAGATTAATTAAGATAAATTCAAATTAAATAATCTTTTAATTTTTTTATTGCCAAAAGGGTATATTAGAAAATGACAATTTATTTTAAATTAAAAATCCCCAAAAATATCGAGTCAATATCCGTTGGATATTACGAGCCCTAAATTTTCGAAATAAACTCACAAACTCTGATCTCATCTTTGCTCTACTTAATTTCTTTTCATTAGTCGAATACAAACTCCGATTTGAGAACATTAACATAAGAGTTGAAATAAAAAAACACAAACATAACGACGAACATATATATCGTGATTTTGTTGTATTTATCAAAACCACGAATATATAAAACAAAACCGCGAATATAGGATCAACTGAGAACTTTAACATAAAATTTGAGATAAAAAAACACGAACATATAGTTGTCGTCGACCGTGGACTGCGAAAATCACACTCGGATAATTTTGTTACGGATGAACGTATGATGTCATCAAATCTTGTTCGAAAATCGTGAAATTTTGTTGATATAAGATCGTGTGAATTGTTTTCCAATTGACTAATGTGCCCTCTCATCATATATATTGTAAATAAATAATTATTGTATTTGCTAAAATTAAGGACATTAGATGATTTAATCGTACATATATTAAAAATTCTGATTTATGACGAAAACTGATGGTTCTGACCGGGTTTTTCCTAAATTGAAATCTGAATACTTTTCAAACAGTTTTGATATAAAACACATAAAATTATGTCGTTTTGTTAAATAATTATTTTTCGATTGGCTACACCAAATCTCATTCCGCTTGAAAATCGATACCGTCATTGCCGGTTTAGACAAAATTAGCACTAACAAGTAACAATGCTGAATTCATTATATTAAGGGTGAAATCGAAACCCAAACTTTGAACCAAAATACAAATGAAACTTCAAATTAGGGCACAATAGAAAGGAAAAAAATGTAACTTTTTTTATGGGTTACGATTCATACAAGATCATTGAAATTTATAATTTTAGGACAAATCATCGTGCACATTTATCACAATCAACTGAAGCATAAGTCATCTATGACACACTCGACTAGATCCATCACAACTCTTGAAGTAAATCTTCAAAGGAAAAACCTCGCTAGCGCTGGCTAGGAAAGGTCCGCGCATAAAATGGAATTAGGAAAACTCTACCTTAATTAGATGAAAATTACGCTAATGAGAAAAATTAAACCCTTGACCTCTTGACTTGTAATCTAAAAGTTCAACCAGCTCAACTATCACCCTTTTTGGCAAATCATAGTAACTTTATTTATGAACTTGCACACATGCAATTAACTTAAAGCGCATTTTACACATTGTTCTTGCTTTCAAAGCAAGTCAACACATCAATGCGTGAACTGAGTTTCCATTCGTTACCGACGTATCAGTGTTAGTTCAATAACGTTACAACGAGGAGAGTGGAGTGGATTGTGCTTGGCAAATTTAGACAGGGACAGCGGCCTTGAGAGGGGCAACGGCTTTCTTGATTCTTTCGGCTGCTGCCTGAAGTGTTGAAAGAGAAGTGGCATATGAAATACGGATGCAGTTGTCATCCCCAAATGCTTCCCCAGGAACAAGAGCAACCTGGAAACGAACACATAAACAAGATGCACCCAAAATTAAGTATAAATTGCGGCTATCAGGGAAAGAAACGTGGAGAAATGGGTTTGATAAACATAGCTGCTAAATGAATGATATCATTTGAAAATAATCTGGTTAAGTTATATTTTACGTCTATGCTATAAAAAAAATTGCGGAGAGAACCTGAGCTTTATCGAGTAAATATTTGCATAGGGACTCGGAGCTATCGATTTTACCAAAGCCTTTGACTTCAGCACCATAGTAGAAGCTGAAATCAAGGAAGAGATAGAAAGCTCCCTGAAAAAACAGGTAAACAAAATATGGGCGAAGTTAAGAGGTTTATAGTATGTTGAAAAGACAGCAATTTATTAGATCTGAGTGACGACAGGTAGTCTTTTTGCTTTTGAGATACCTGAGGTTCGTTGATCTTAACCCCTTCCAGTTCCCCGAAACTTTTGACTAGATAATCCCGACGCTCCCTGAATGCTATAACCATAGTGGAGACTGCCTCTCCTCCAGCATGGCCTAGTCCCAGAGCCGCAACCCCAGCCTTTTGAGCTATACTGCTGGCGCCAGACGTAAACTAGAATAACACACAACCCTATATTCAGCAACAAATTGCAGTGCACTAATAGTTTTGAGAAACGAAGAAGTTGATACCTGGCTTTGGATCTTGCTACATGCTGAAACGAAGTGTTTTGGGCCAGCAATATATCCTAGTCTCCAGCCGGTCATTGCAAAGGCCTGCACTAAATCAATGATCACATCAACCGAAAAATGAAATATGTAAATCACATTCTAAAGAGTCAACCATCAAGATTATGATTTATGAGGTTAGTACACAACTCGATCAGTTGTCAAGGAGAAACGTCATTACCTTTGAAAATCCGTTGACCGTAAGGGTTCGGTCCCACATGCCAGGTAAAGATGCAAAACTAGTGTGAGTAGCTGGGGCATAAATGATGTGTTCATATATCTCATCAGATAGTACCTGCATACAAAAATCTGTCATTTTCTAAAATTATGGTGGTGAATTCTCGTTGAGCATTTTGAAAAGATCAGTCGTACCAGCAGCCTGGGGTGCCTGGCCACAATTTCCGCAATCTCTTCGAGAACTTTACGGGGATAAACAGAACCGGTCGGATTGGATGGAGAGCACAGAATTAGCAATCTTGACTTTTCAGTTAGGGAAGCTTCTAGCAGCTTCGGATCAAAAAGAAAATTTTCTGATATTTTGGTGGGAATTATAACAGGATTTGCATCAGCCAGTCTTGCCATTTCTGGATAGCTTACCCAATAAGGAGACGGAATAACAACCTGAATCGGCAGATATTTATGGATCAGCTTAACTGGTAAACTATGCTCGTAAGAATTTACGTTGATCAACATCCACGCTGTATTATACAGAATTCAGTAGATTTATTTTTCAGCAGATCACGTTTTATCCAGATGAATATGAGGTTTACCTCATCACCAGGGGAACAAACAGCGAGCACTGCCTGGAGAATAGCCTGCTTGGCTCCATTGCTGACCAAAATTTGATCAGGCGTATATGTAATACCATTCTCATCTGCCAACATTCAAATGAAGAATAAGACTCAAATTTTAACTATGATCTCTTCTGTACAAAGAAATCGATCGTCAAGTCTTAAGAACCGTTAATGGACCTTGGAATTTTTTACAAATTGCCGCTCGGATCTCTGCAGTGCCATTATTTGGAGTGTACCTTGTGTGACCCTCGCGAATCGCATTTATTCCAGCCTAGTGCAAAACCAAATTATAATAAATAAAAAAATCCAGCAAAATGTCAACAACACAAAACGGCTGCAAGAACAAAATGAAGGTAATCACCTCGGCTACAACGGCTGGTGTGTCGAAATCAGGCTCTCCGACAGTTAGCTTTATTATAGGTATTCCCGCTTGGATCAGTGAAGTAACATGGTCAGTGATGGCCACAGTTTTCGCCGGCTTCACAGAGTTCACTCTCGGACTCAGTGAGATATCAACTTCCATACCCGCTCTCACAGCAGCTTTGGATCTACAATGGACTAGCCTCGTAGCCTCCAATGATCTGCAACACACACGCACAGAATCAAGTAATCAGCTGAAAAGTTCCAGCAGGACTCTACAAAATTATTTGGAAGCAGCCAACTTGTAATAGTCAAAATAAGACCGGATCAAGCAAACTAAAAAATTTCACAATCAACCAAACACCGTCAGAAAAACAAAGGCAAACACTTGCAACCAAATTTGATTTTACAATTGGGGATAGGGTTTATCTATACGATATTTCAATCGGGCAATCCAGCAATTGGCATAAAAATTCATTTCTAGAGAAAAGATTCAATCTTTCGACACAGCTACCTACCAAAGCATCAACAATGCAGGAAACTTACTTGCAGAAAAGCTTCCGGCTTTGGAGGGTGGAGAAGAACGAGAGCGATCTCGGAATAGGCTGGCGTGAGGTGTCTGTTGTTGCTTTTGAAGCCGGTAATGGGTGAAGACTTGAGCGACGCACGCAGCCGACATTGAGGAAATGATGAATTGGAGATTTTTGTTAGGAATTCGGAATTGGATGCGAAATTGGATTTGGGTTAGTGAAAATTGAATGTAAGTATGGTGGGTGATGTTAGGGTTATTGCCCAATCTACCCCAGTTTCAAACTGGAATAATTAGTTTGCACCAATTGAAACTCAAATAACCAATTACCACATTTTATAATAATTCCGATTTTCGGGAATCGGTATTCTTAATTCCGGTTTCTCTCCTACTGGAATTGTACAAAAATGATGATGTGACTGAATTTTAGGCGTACGTGAATTGAAACGAGACAAAATAACATACACGTAAGATCCCGGTTTTGGAAGAACCGAAATCTTTCAAATTAAAAATGATTACTTTGATAAAAAAAAGCTGCTCTCCTCAGCTATCTCTGTCCAATGCGGCTGTTTTGAATGCTGTAAAATAATGCTTTACTGTTTTCAATGCTGTAAAATAATGCTTTATACTATTTTTAAGATAAGTTACGATCAGTTAAAATAAGTTACGATCAGTTAAAATAAGTTAATATCAGTTAAGATAAGTTAAGATACTTTTAACATACCACCATACTATTTATCATACCATCATACTATTCACCATCATCATACCATCATCATCATACTATTCATCATCATCATCATCATACCATCATCATCATCATACTATTCACACTCATCATACCATCATACTATTCATCATATCATCGTCATCATCATACCATCACACTATTCATCATCATACCATCATCATCATACTATTCATCATACCATCATCATCATCATACTATTCATCATACCATCATACTATTCATCATACCATCATCATCATCATACTATTCACCATCATCATACCATCACACTATTCATCATCATACCATCATCATCATCATACTATCATCATCATACCATCCTCATACTATTCATCATCATACCATCATCATCATCATACCATCACCATCATCATCATACCATCATACTATTCATCATCATAAAATTACTATTTATCACCATCATCACCCCCATCATCATCATCAGTATATTACTATTCATCATCATAAAATTACTATTCACCATCATAAATTACTATTCATCATCATCATCACCATCATCATAATATTACTATTCATCATCATAATAATATTACTATTCATCATCATAACATTACTATTCATCATCATCATAATATTACTATTCACCATCATCATAATATTACTATTCATCATACCATCGTCATCATACTATTCACCATCATCATAATATTACTATTCACCATCATCATAATATTACTATTCATTAGTCAATATAAGTTTCAGTTAAGTTAAGATAAGTTAATATCAGTTAAGATAAGTTAAGATCAGTTAAGATCATTTAAGATCAGTTAAGTTTCAGTCAAAGTGGACAGACCCTTAGTTGAGGAGAGCAGCTTTTTTGATGAAAGTAATAATTTTTAATTTGAAGGATTCCGGTTCCCCAAAATTGGGATCCTATGTGTATATTATTTCGTCTCGTATCCACGTACGCGTAAAATCCAGCCACATCATCATTTTTGTACAATTTCGGTAGGAGGCAAACCGGAATTAAGAGTCCCGGTTTCAACAAAACCGGAATTATTATAAAATGGGGTAGATTGATTATTTGAGTTTCAATTAGTGCAAATGGGTTATTTCAGTTTGAAACTGGGGTAGATTGGGCAATAACCCGTGATGTTAAGGGTCTGTTATGTATAACTTAAATTTCATGTTTTTCAGTTAAATAAAGTTCTGTACAGTTAAATAAAGTTAAGTGAAGTTAAATAAAATTAAATAAAATTTTCAGATTTTAATTTTGTAGTTCAATATGATTAAAAACTTAAATTAAACATCTTTATTCAAAAAAAAATTATTTTTAAGTTCAGTGAAGTTAAATAAAGTTAAATACAATTATATAAAATAAAATTAAGTTCAATAAAATTAAATAAAATTTTTTTCAACATCACCTATGTCTAAGTGAATTGTCTGGGTGAGGTTTTGGCGTTGGTGGAGGCTGTTGAATCAAAGAGTTGTTGGAGACTCAATAGTCGGACATAGTTTTATTTAATTGGAGAAAAAAATGGGAAAAAAGTATCTTGGCTTACTTAAATTTTTTCTTAAAATGTAAATTAATTTCAAACCCAATCGGTGGGTTTTTTTACCTCCACCAAAGTAATGGTATTGGTCAACATTAGGGGTGGCAAAACGGGCGGGCGGGCGGGTTGTAAACGGGTAGCGGGTTAAGCGGGTCAAACCCGTTAAACCCGTTTAACGTTAGCGGGTTTAACGGGCGGATTCTTAACGGGTAGCGGGTTAAGCGGGTTTACCCGGTTAACCCGTTTAGCCCGTTTAACATTTTTAGTCTAAAAAAGATTATACTTGTTTCATTGTCAAATAATACAATTATAATTTGACAGAATATAACTCTCGTTTGGACTTGAGGTTATTTGAAACATATTCAGACCTTTTTATTTTCAAGAGCTCTTCCATTCTTGTAGTTTTCTGGTAATTAAATCCAATTTGATATTCTCTTTAATAATTAAATCCAAACATGACATAATTTTGTTCTTTGTATTCCTAATTTATTGTCTATCTAACTTATTAGTAAATATTTGCATATGCAAGCGAGCAAAGATAAGTACAAGGTATATTTTTGGTGTAAAATGCAAAGTTCGTCAAAATTGGATTACAATTCGTTGCCGAGAAACAAAAAGTACAACATAGTTCGTCAAGAATAATTTATAATTCGTCACCAAAAAATTAATCATAAATGATATTTAATACGATATTTAATCTCATCCGTCCAAATGATCAAATCAACATTATCTAAATATTTATTTACAATATATTACTAACTTAAAATAATATAATATATTTGGTAATTTATATTTATATTATATATTTTTTTTAATTATTTAAATAAAATTATATAATAAGATAAACGGGTTTAGCGGGTTATGCGGGTTTTACCCGGATAACCCGTTTAGTAAACGGGTTAAACGGGTTTCGGGTTTACTAAACCCGTTTACTAATAGGGCGGTTAACGGGCTCGTGTTAGCGGACGGTTAACGGGCGGATTGACGGGTTTAGGGTAAAATTGCCACCTCTAGTCAACATTTGATTCACATACTAAGAGCGTGTCTAACCATTGTTGTAAAAAGTGAAAGAAGATGTTGCTAAAAAATAAATTAAAATGAAAAAGACGGTAACATTTCTTTTGCAATAACCGATGCAAATGTTCTAAAAGTGGTAGATATTTATGAATTTTGAGGTCTCCTTTTGTTGTTTGATAGTTGCATTGTAACATTCCAAAATGTGTTCTATTGCATGCATAGTTGGGTCCTTGAGCTTTAATGAATAAACTTTTCTATATACAAATAAGACTTTCCAAAGGCAATTTTTTAAATATTGGTAACTACTCACTTTAATAAGAACTTCTCAATGAGAGGCGTTTACGGCTTTGCCTTTGGGTTTCTGTCTGCAGTATAAGTGGGCTGATAACCTAGAGCGTCCATAATGTTTCATAAGAGTCTTCGAACTGGGCCTCAAACAATTTAAGATGTAGAAATATAGTTTCAAAACAATTTAATCTATAACTAAAATTTGTCAACAATCTCGACCAAAACCAACATTTACTTCTCCAGGAAAAAGATCAGGTAAGAAGTGGGTAGTTTTGTGAGAAATGAGAATTTATCATGTCCATTGAATTTAAGATCAAATGGCTGTTAATAAACAACATATTTAAGAATATAATTAAAGGATAATTGTGGTTAAAGGGTAAAATCGGAATAGAAAATTCAATCATGCGCAAATACACCTCCAGCCAACGTCGCTTCTGCCTGCTTCGTCTGCCCTGCACAACCTTCGTGCCGTCCGCCCAGCCCAACCAGCGTCGATTCGAGACAAGGAAAGGCATCGCAAAGGTGTTGATATTTGGTGGTAAGAGTCAATTGGATATTTACAATTTGACCCAAAAATCACAGAATTGACAGTACGACCAGTGAACCAGGCAGTCGTTGCCTGCGGTGCGGCGCCCGCGTTAGATTGGATGAATATGTGAATATATTCCCAGCGATTTATGCAGAATCTTGCAATGCCTTTGTTCAATTGTCGACCTTGTAAAGTATCATGACCAAAAGGTTACATTTTTATCACCAATCCTTACGGAGGGATCCCCAGAATCAAACTCCAGTTGCAGCAACAGCAATCCAATGGTAATGCAGCATCAAAGCTCAAAGCTTTCTCTAGTTTATTTTACCAATGATTGAACTGAAATAGAACGAAATCGAATTACTATTATCTGTGTGTTTGAAAGCTGCAATTTCTATCTATGTTTTTTGTGTCTTTGGAGGAGAACTCAATTGCAGAACCCTTTTAAATTTTCATCACAGAAGAAGCATTTATAGTGCTCATGTAGGAATCACTCTGTAATGGGGCTAGTACCATCACCAAGAATCAGATTTCTGTAATGGGGCTTCGGCCCTACAACCGGCTTTATGCTGCTATTGGTACGCACTTGGTTGGTGTTTATGTACCCAATTCCCATGTGGGTGTGTGCAACAGAGATTTGTAATGTGTTCCATCATTTTGGAAAGCTTTAAGCTACTCATACCCCTCCTATCTGCACGGCAGTTGAACGTCCAGCAGTTTGCCAAATACATGTTTTTTGTTAAGGATATTCTCAGGTTAACTATGTCAATTTCTTAGTCATTCATCCACTGACTGCAGAAGCTGAATGTCAGAAATTGATATGTGTATGGTTGCAGGAAGATAGAAGAGAAGCGAGGAGTCGTCACAACAGATTCTGGCATTCCAGAGGTGAAGTCATTTCCTATTGGCGATGGCTCAAAGTTGGACGCACAGAAGAGAACCAATGCAACTGTTGGGTCCTCAATAAAAAACAGCCCTTCTTGGGATGAAGACTGGGGACCTACTAAAAGAGGGTCTACGTTACCAACAAGTTCTTCCTCTCCTAGCTTGTCAGTTGGATCTAATACCCAACAAATAGGGCTGCAAGCGATACGATGTACTCGTGAACAACTCGTGATACTACTCGGTCAAAACTCGGTCAAAGCTCGACTCGATAATAAACGAGTCGAACACGATCATAATTTTTAGGCTCGATTATTAAACGAGTCAAGCTTGAACAAAGTGATACTCGACTCGTCAAAACTCGTGAACATCTCGTTTATAAACTCGATTAGAACTCGATTTATAACTCGATTAGATACTCGATTAAAATTCATTTGTAATTTTTATTAGTATTTAGTCTTTTGCACAAAATTGATGTTAAATGATTATTATAGCATGTGGGCTATTTGTTGGCCCAACCCAGTAATAACCCTAATGTGATATAAATAGAATAAAACCCTAATACATAAATACTTTTTCAATTGCCGCAGCCGAGACCGAGAGCTGCTTCTCTTTCAACATCGGTGGATTAGCCGG
Organism: Rhodiola kirilowii; assembly: GCA_033675215.1. Taxonomy (NCBI): domain Eukaryota; kingdom Viridiplantae; phylum Streptophyta; class Magnoliopsida; order Saxifragales; family Crassulaceae; genus Rhodiola; species Rhodiola kirilowii. The sequence goes on along the minus strand of CM066193.1, from coordinate 9,399,422 downwards.
CAGCAGGAAACAGTGTTAGTCCATATTCGGTTATGGCACAAAGTAATAACAATTTCAATGATTTTCCTCTGGCACCCAACGAGATGGAAATGGAATCAAGTGCTGAATCTGCATCCATTCAGAACATGGAAATTGAAGTAAATGATACGGGCACTGAAGGGCATCAACAAGAAGCTGCAGAAAACAATGGCTTTGGAAGGAAACCTCGTACAAAAAAGTCAAAAGTGTGGGATGAATTTGAAGAATACAAAGTAGATGGTGAAGTGAAAGGCAATCGGTGTAAGCATTGCAAAGGTTTATTCGAGTAGTTATTCGAGTAGCTCGTTTATGGGCTCGATTGATTCGAGCTCGATAAATTTTCGAGCCGAGTTCGAGTAGTTGAAAATATAATCGAGTCGAGTTCGAACATGACATATGTAGGCTCGACGAGTTCGAGTTCGAGTTCGAGTTTTGTCAAATTGTAATCGAGTCGAGTTCGAGCTTAATGATACTCGGCTCGACTCGACTCGTTTGCAGCCCTACCAACAAAATCACCAGACATCCTATATTCAACAAAACACCAAATCATCACTGCCTCAGTCCTCCACAAGTTCTGTCCCTCTTAGCCAGCAAAGTTCTCAGTCAGTTGCCTCTGTTGACTTGCGTGGTGCTTCTTCCGAACATGTAGATGTTAATTTTGCTGTACTTGATAACACATACAGCATCTGATTGTATAATTTTTACATTAAGACTTCTTATCAAAAATTGGTCATTGTTCTTAATGTTGTTTTATCAACCGATTTCGGAAATACATGATTCCTTAGCTACGGATTATGTTAACAATGTTACGGATTATGATTATAATCCATTGGCTTAAGCTGCAATGTTATGGATTATGATTAAATTGATACGCATTATGCAAAGATTTATACGGATTATGCTTACAATGCTACGGATTATGCAAAGATTTATACGGATTATGCTTACAATGCTACGGATTATGCTTGCAAAGATACGGATTATAAAACAAGCTACAGATAACAAAAACCCTTTGAGATACACATACGCAAAATACATTGCTCAGTATCTGAGTATTATATTAAAAGCGTTGAGCAACATTACATGGAAACATATTGTTCATACTAAACTATCCAAAATAGTTTGTCATACAATTCAGCAAACGGTGTTTTTACTCGTCTTCCCCTCATACTTCTTGATCTGTCTTTGAAATTAGGGAACTTTAGTGGCTTGGTAAGTCTCATCATAAATTTTAATTGTAGCAACTAGCAATTCCATGGCCTTTTCTTGTGATGTCACTAATTTCTGGTAAAGATCAGGTGAGTGTGAGGTTACAATATGACACTTCGATAAACAGTTATAGCAATAACAAAGGGAAGAGAACATGTAAATAATCGATATGCTAAGGAATATGCTTACCATGATACGGATTATGACTCATATGCTACGGATAATGATACCCATGCTACGGATTATGACTCATATACTACGGACAATGATACCCATGCTACGGATAATGATACATATGCTATGGACTATGTTAACAATTTTTACTGATTATGATGCCTAAGTTACAGATTATAATACCTATGCTACGGATTATAGCTACAAATTCTACAGATAATGATATATATGCTACAGGCCATGATACATATGCTACAGACCATGATACTTGACAGATGCACAAATACTTGTTGAGAGCCATTTTTGTTGATCGCATCACATGATAAAGTGCTCAACCCATGTTTGAAAAGCCCAGACCATGGGTATTTTTCCCTGGATGACTCCCTGATTAAGGATGATTGTCCAAGTATCCTATCGACATAGCTCCATAACACTTGTGCACCTTCCCTTAAATTAGAATACATGTGATTAAATACGTAGCAGTTATGAGCAAAGTACCAAATATGAAAGAAATTAGTACCAATAATGGTGAAGAAACACTACATAGTGCCAGAGTACGTAGTTTATGATACAAATTATGAAAATAAAACTACGAATTTTGCTTATTATAGTACAAACCTTAGATATCTCAAATTGTTATACCAACACCGATTGAACGCTTTCCCGGTTATACAAGCTCAGAAAGCTACAAAATACAAATAATTCACACCAAAGCTCCATCAAAACCGCGCTCAATCAAGCAAAATTAAACAAACGATTAAGTAATTGAGAGTGGATAGACGATTACTTGGAGCAAAGCAAGCCGAGTGACTTCTGCTTCCGACTATACGCGTTCGATTTGTCCGTATGCTATTTTGATCATCGTTGTTTGATTTTTCCGCCAACGGTGCTTGAAGGTGTGATTTTTCCGCAAGCCGAGTCTTCGTCCGTCGCCATATTCAACGAGAATCGCCGAGATTGAGATCGTTTCGAAAGGGGCGTTTATTAGGGTTCGCCGAGATTGATTTTTCCGCTTGAAGGTGCTTGAAACGATCGTTGCAAAGAATGTTCGTCCGTCGTGCTGTTTAGGGTTTCGAGTGTTTCACGAAATTAACGCGATTAGGATGTAGGTTAATATTTTCTTTTCCAAATATACCCTTAGATGTCAATTAATAGGCTGTTTATTACGAATTATTAATAAAATACGAATTAATAACAGTCATTGATTGAATTAGATGTAGGGTGCAAATTAATTCTTATTTCTTACCTAATACTCACTTCTCACCAGATCTCAACCCTACTTCTCCATTAATATAATATATCAATGGAACTTAACTTTAAAATACTTCGATATATGTTAGTCATAGACTCAGAAATTTAGAGAGGGTATGCAATTGTCTTATTTGACAGAATGAGATCTCGTGCAGCCAAGTTATTTTCATTAATTAGAGATGTTTTATCGAAGTTGAGTGTGTTTTAAGATAAATTTTAGTTATCAATGTAGAAGTTATATTAATGAAACGACGTAGTTTTGACATTGTTTTATCAAACATACGTCGTTTTCGAATGACTGTAAATAGTTTGGCTGCACATGCTATGAATCCCTATAATTTGACCGTTCCTTTAAACAAACTTTGTTAAGATGAAGTTATGGGAGAATTGTCCCACAATTGTTCTAACCAATAGAAGGATATAAGATTCTTCTTACTTCTTGTCATTTTAATAAAATGTATATGCATCTTCGATCATTTATTATAGTAGATTGGTCAACTAGACGGACTTAATATTGTAAGAAAATATGATATTATTGATTTAACTCGCATCGACCCATTTTATATTCTATCCGATATATACAAGTAGACAATAATGTAAGGTATCAATCTATATTAAAATATTTTATCAAAAAAACTATATTAAAATATTACCTGGACGCGCTATTTGATCCTTGGCGTGAAAAAACACTTGAAGAAAAAAAAATGAAAAAGTTTTTTTTTTTTTTGTGATAAGAAACAATGAAAAAGTTGAAGGATGAGTAACACGTCCTCCAATTCAAGAATCATTTATGTACTTGTACCGATCTACTTGTTATTTTAAGCTGACTCAGTAAAAATATGTCTGGTTTTATTCTTGATCTCTGAATTATTTTCTTTCGTGTGTCCTACTTTGAGAATCAGAAATAATTTTTTTCAAAATAATTTTTTTATTAATATAGACAAGAAATCGACAGCTCTAAAACTCATGTCATAAAAATCAAAAAATGCATCAAGCGGTTTGAATCCAATTGAGAGCCTCTCTTATCTATACATATAAAATCCTAAAATAGAAGGCTTGAGCTTAACACAAATTTCCAGTTCAGATCTGATCATTTAATTTCAACTGGCTAGAAACCGCGAAGCGTTAAAAACAAGACAAAAAACAAAATTTAACAAGTTAAAACTGTCTTAAGGTTAAACCTCACTCTTATGTCGTCCTAATGCAGGAACATATCTACATATTCCAAAAGTGTAACGTCAATAACTAAATACTCTCACCAACAAAATGTCAAATTACAAAAATATAATATGAACTATCACTTTATTTCAAATTAGGTATCAGACTTTTTCAATTATTAATTTAGTAATTTTTGCATCAATTTGCATACATATTGTTTTCAAATTCGATATTTTAGGGACATTTAAGGTTGAAACTCATGAATTTAGTTAACAGAGTTAACTAATCGTGTTTAGAGATATGATTAATAAGATGAACACGTGCGAATTGATGCAAAAATCACTAAACTGAAAATTGGAAAAGTCGAGTGCCTTTAATTTGAAATCAGGTTATAGTCCAGATAATATTTTTGTAATTTTGCCGTAAAATATATATCCCCATATTTAGTAAGTTACATCGGTGTTCAAGAAAACGGCCTTCTAGAACGCCTAGGCGGCCTTTTTCTTGAACCCGTTCTATTTTTCTTCTAGGCGGCCCATTAATCGGTTCGAAGCTTCTAGGCGGTCCAGGTGGCATCTTCTAGGCGGAAATATAAATAGTATTTATATATTAATTTTTAAAATAATAATTTTCAGAAAATAATATAATTACAATTTGAGAAAATAAAAGTCCAAAAATATGTGTTTATATATTTATTTTGTTATTGAAATTCACTTTTGAATATTTTGCATGGTAATAGATTATATTATTGCATGTGTGATTTATATTATGAATATTTATCATATATATTTAATAGAGTAAGGATCCCGCGCAAAGTTAATTTTTAGGTACAAAATACAAACTAATTATTGTCATTGATCTTGTGATTTGAATGCATGAAATTAAATCTTAATTTTTTGATGTTTTTCTTGATGACGAATTATAAAATGAAACTGACGAACTATGTCGTCTTTTCATTTTTCGGCTCGAAAAGTGAGTGACGAACTATAAAATAATTTTGACGAACTATAAAATAAACTGACGAATTATAAAATGATTTTGACGAATTTTATATTTTATACTAAAACTTAACTTTGTATATGATATTGACCCATATTTAATAATATAAAAAAAATCAAAACCGATTAATTTCCCATTATTCGCGGATTAATACTTTGAGGACCTGTCTACCCAATTACCTCCTAACATTTTTTACAACCTTCATAACATACGAATCATATTAACCATGTGCAGGTGCAGTCCACAGTATTATATATGCATATTATAATACTGAAAGCAAGTTGCTCAACATTTTCCAAAAAAGATGACCTTTCTGCAACTTGAAGCTGAACCTCTATGTATATATCTCAGTCATCAGATCATCAACATCAAGCCTGTCTTTGTTTTTGTAAAATGACAATGCCTTTAAGGATGTTGGGGATGATGTTTGGTTGCTTAATGATGCAAATTATATTAGCAGCAGAGGCAGCCAGAGTTAGGACATTCAAATGGGAGGTCAAGTATGAGTACAAATCTCCTGATTGTTACAAGAAAGTTGTGATCACCATCAACGGCCGAACTCCCGGACCAACCATCGTAGCTCAGCAAGGTGACACGTGTTAGTGATTTTCAGGTTTTCATGCGACCGCATGAGATTCTCATGCCTCGGGTTGGGTCATGCGACCGCTCATGCGAACGCATGAGATTTCTATGCGACTGCTCAAGGTCATGCGACCGCATGAAATAAGGCAAAAGATGCAACGTTTCATGGAGCATGCGAACGCATGCCATGGAGCATGCGAACGCATGAATGCAACAGATGTGCCTGTTCAGTCTATAGACGCATCTACTGTTCATACCCGATTGTTTCTCTATAAATTGAGATTGTTTTCTCAATCATGGGACACGAAAGATTGCTGTGCAATTGATAGAAACAATTATCCTCTTCTCTTGATTACAAAACACTCAAACCCTAAGTTTTCTTTGTTCTATTGCCGAAGAACAAAGTGTTAATCTCTTTTGGATTTAATCCCATATTCGAATTTCCTGTAACCCCAGGCACAGTGTAAGGGTGGAAATATTGAATTCGGACAGCGAATTTACGTGGTCCAATTAGATATCCAAGGTACTATTTCATCACACAAGAAGATAGCACTACAAGACGACAATCTTGCCACCATCGAAGACCCTAACCGAGACTTGTTGCTGCGAAATTCAAGGAAGAAGACGACCCAGCAACTACAAACGAATTCAATATGTTCCTATCGATGGCGAGCATGAGATAAGATGGAAAATTTGAAGGAATGAAATTTTCAGAATTGTCAAAGTATTGCTGTAAATTGGGGAAGGCGAAGTTGAAGAAGAGCGAATTCCAGAAATATACAGTGAAGAAAAATTGGGGTCTGCGGAGGCTAAGCCCCTTAGAGAAACGGTGGATGGAGACATTAAAAAGGGTTTTAATTCATTTAAATTTTATTTTGAACAATTTACTTGGTTATCTTTGTTATGTGATGCAGAAAAGCGGCAGATCGAAATCATAACATCTCAGATGCGGCGCGAAGACCACCGACAGTAGACTGCGAAGCGGAAATCCGAAACAGCGCCAATGATGTCGGGGATTATAACGCTGCGAATTGGGCTTTGGGAATTTTCGGATTTGCATCAGTGCATATTGATTACGCAATTTTGGGCAAAATTGCAGATAAATAGAAATCAGGATTCTATGTTTCAGCGGCTAAGTAGATGAAACAGTGTCTTGGGACATCATGATTCACTCAGAAAAGCAAATGATGGATTTGGATTCATTGGACAAAAATATAACTGCCATGTTTCAAATTGGGATGAATTCCCATGTTGGGTTATGACTGAATGAAGTGAATCAGTCTGGGCGCATTGTTTTAGTTCTAATCTTGTTGGTACTATTTATTTAATTGAATTTATTCAATTGGTTCTTAATGGTTTTGATACCAAGTGCAAGAAAGAACTTGATGCTGGAGCAATTATTGAATGAATAGAAACGAGACTGACCGATTCAAACTTGTTTGGGCCCCATTCAAACTGATTGGAAATTGATGATGAAAATTGGGGAAGATTCCAATGAACGGAGACACAGAAGAATAAGTGTTATCTTGTTTTACTTTGTTTTGTGTACTTCAATATGCATTTTCTGTAATCTTTGTGTTTAGGCTTCGCTGCGGAAGGTGGAAGATATATGAAGCAATGGAAGCCGAAAACGAGCAACTCTTAGAGCTTTTGGAAGGGAACGGGTGTCACAAAAGACTAGCTTTTGCTGGAGCACAAAAGGGTTATCTGTTTTCAATTAAAATTAAGTTGACTAATTTAATTATTTAACTTGGTTTTGTGTAGCAGAATCTGAATAATATATCAGGTGGATGTTGAGCGATGGTTGGGAATGAAATGGTTTTGATTCAGATGATTAATTCAAAGAGGCGGCTAATGGAATAAAAGTTGGATGCTGACATGATTTGTTTATTAAATCATTTGACAGCTTGTAAAGCCTTAGTTTGGTTGCTATTAAAATCCAAGTCGGATGTTGGTCAACGAGATGAACTCACTTTGTCTCTTTGAAATTGGTTAACTCTGATTCGGTGGAGGAATCTAACTGGACGAAACAATGCATATAGAATGTTGAGTGCCCTGGATTTATTCAAAGAGCTTGCCATGCTTTTGGTTATGTAGATTAATTCATCAAAGATGAATTAGACAGACGGTATCATGATAATAGTCAAAGTGGAAAACCTAAGTTATTTGGGTCAACTTTGAACAGATCGGTTTGGGATGATTTATAATCAAAGGAGGAGCATGAACATCGAATATGCAAGTAAAAGTGATGGTGCCACCGTTGTTGATGATGAATCAAAGATATGAAAGACAAAGATGGATTACCGAGGCGATTTCTATGATTGTCGTTAAGTGGATCCACTTCAGGTGAATTGAACTAATATATTCTGGTTCAATAAGGTACGTTTCTAATTTCATTGAATTTTAATATTTCCTGCATTCAATTAACTATGGTTGATTTTAATTGGGATTGATTCTAGTTAAAATTGATTTTGATATTTTGATATATTATATGAGTATATGATTAGTTAGACCTTGATGATGCGTATGATTTTGAAGCATGTGATTTTTATGAATTTGACAGTGATTTTCATTAGATGAATTTTATGCTATTCTAGTCCATGAGTATGTATGTTTTTCACGATAATGTAACTTGATTAGTGAAGTTCATGATTGCATATTATCACTGAATTCATAGTTGTTTCAGTCTCTTATGAGAAACTTTAGTGAAAGTATTACATGCATGAAAAGATCACTCTAGCCATGTTTATACTTCTGCTCTTAGATTATGCTTATTAATGTCCTTTGATTCATCTAGATATTGATATGTTATTTAAATCAAGAAGTAAGTATTGAATCTAGATATGCTATGTTGCTTTTTATCTTGGTTACGCTCTATAATGATATTGAAATCATACATGTTAAGGGCCTCATTCAAACTGATTTAGAACATGAGAACTTGCTTCTCATATAAAGTTAAGTTTCCAAGGGAAAGGTTAACTTAGACTGAGAATTGGTTTGACCGTTAATATTGAAGATTTATCTCCTTACGTGATAAATCTGATATTATTAAGTTGAGGCATACTTTAGGCTAATGCCTTATTGTGTATGTGTTATGAATTATGATATATATATATGTGTGTGTTGATGGTTTCAACCAGAATAAAATTAGAAGGATTTTTCTAATGTGTAACTCCGGTAATTATACTTGTAAGTTTATCGGGTCGATAAGCTTGATCGGTGGAGTTATGGTTTGAAGTGTCACTGGGATAGTGATTATTTCATCTTCTGGTTTGAAATATTCACTAAGGCTTATGTTAGTGAAGGACACTTTGATGTAAGTATTGGGTTGAATACTATACTGAAAAGGGTGTTAATAGACATGTCGGAAAACTGTGTATTAAATGAAATACAAGTTTTGGGTATGGGATTCTGATTGTGATTCTCCATGTGTGACATGTTGGATCTAGAATCACACATGTATTTGTATAATTCTTTTGTTCACATGTTACTTGGTTTATGCGTGCATATCATGATCCGTTAATTGCATAAGTGACATTTGGTGTAAATTTCAAAGGTAGAATTTTGAAATGATAACGCTTTGATGTTCAAGTTACAAACTTGGAATATGTATTCTTCTCTTGGTTCTTTCAATATTTATAGTAGAATCTATAAGAGTGGAACTCTTGATAAATTTGGGACTTATAAGGTTGAAAGTTGAAAGAGAACATTAATCAAAGTGTTGATTTATATTATGATATATGCTAGACCTGACATCGCACTTGCGGTGGGTAAGCTTAGTCGATATACTAGTAACCCTAGTATGTAACATTGACAAGCGGCTCATAGGGTATTTAGGTACCTTAAAGAGAACAATGAATTTTGGTCTTGCATGTTCTTAATTTCCTTCGGTCATAAGAAGGATTTTCTGATGCACGTTAGATTTAAATGAGGAAGGATATCCCTATACAAGTAGAAGGTAATTTTACTTGGGGAAGATCATTTAATGGGAATCTAAGAAATAAACTTGCATCATAAGTTTAACAATGAAATATGAGTTTGTTGCTCTAGTCGGTGCTTCAAAAGAAGAGGGATGATTAGAGAACATGATATATGAAATTTCATTGGGGGAAAGACCGATATCACCAATATCGATACATTGTGACAGCGCTGATACATTGGCTAAAGGATTTGGCCATGTATACAATGTGGTCTAGACACTTAGGTGTTAGACATAGTGCAGTAAGTGAGCTCATTATGCATGTGGTGATGTCTATGAAGTTTGTTAGGTTTTAACAAAAAGTAAGCTAATCACTTGACGAAGGATTAGCTAGAGACTTATTTTCCGAGTTGATAAAGGGGATGGGACAAAACCCATATAATCGTCTAGTCGTGGGACACCCAATTCACATCTAACTAGCGTTAGAGCCGAATTCAATGCGGAAAGCCCATTCCTAGAAGATTGATGAACACAAATATGCATCCCCAAGTATGTGTTCAGTACCTACAAAGGTTTAGGCTGAAGATGAACTCTTCTTAATAGATTCTTTGAAAAAGTGCTAGGTGTAGGAGCACAATCGGGCGGTGTGACCCATTAAAGAATTTACCTATATAAACGTAAAGTTTCTGGTCGCTTTATGAGATATCGGGTTTAATCTCAATACGTTTATGAATGGATAGGGACTCAAGGACCATTAAGAGTCAAGTTAACTTAACGGTTTGTGAAGTAATACATGCGTGTGTCACCGTCAAGTACCCAAATGAATTGATTGGTTCAATCCTTAGTGACATCATTTCAATTCGGGTATATTGTATGCGTGATTACACTATGCGGAAATTCAATCGTTTTCGACATTTCCGTTTATGCATGTTTTTACTTAAAAACAAGGTATTTTGTGATTCAAAAGAAAACCCAAAAATGGGGGAGGATTGTTAGTGATTTTCAGGTTTTCATGCGACCGCATGATAATCATGCGACCGCATGAGAATATCATGCGACCGCATGAGATTCTCATGCCTCGGGTTGGGTCATGCGACCGCATGAGATTTCTATGCGACTGCTCAAGGTCATGCGACCGCATGAAATAATTCATGCGACCGCATGAAATAAGGCAAAAGATGCAACGTTTCATGGAGCATGCGAACGCATGCCATGGAGCATGCGAACGCATGAATGCAACAGATGTGCCTGTTCAGTCTATAGACGCATCTACTGTTCATACCCGATTGTTTCTCTATAAATTGAGATTGTTTTCTCAATCATGGGACACGAAAGATTGCTGTGCAATTGATAGAAACAATTATCCTCTTCTCTTGATTACAAAACACTCAAACCCTAAGTTTTCTTTGTTCTATTGCCGAAGAACAAAGTGTTAATCTCTTTTGGATTTAATCCCATATTCGAATTTCCTGTAACCCCAGGCACAGTGTAAGGGTGGAAATATTGAATTCGGACAGCGAATTTACGTGGTCCAATTAGATATCCAAGGTACTATTTCATCACACAAGAAGATAGCACTACAAGACGACAATCTTGCCACCATCGAAGACCCTAACCGAGACTTGTTGCTGCGAAATTCAAGGAAGAAGACGACCCAGCAACTACAACACGGTCGTCGTGGAGCTTAAAAACAGCCTTTTAACTGAAAATGTCGCCATTCACTGGCACGTTATCCGCCAGGTACTTATGCGTCTTCTTCGCCTTGTTGTCAAAATGAACACTGCATTGCTATTGTGTAATTTTAACTCACCTATAATTTTCTTTTGTGCAGATCGGAACGCCATGGAGCGATGGAACTGAAGGGGTTACGCAGTGTCCAATCCTCCCAGGAGAGAGACACATTCGTGTACAAGTTCGTCGTCTACAGGGTAAGTTTGGGTTTGGGTCATTTTGATGCTTGTTAACAACATTTCGCAAGTATGAGCCACTTGAAGAAATTGTCCCACATCGCTAACACAAAAAAAAGACATGTCAGATTATATATGAATATAGCTTAGAAGTGAAAACCAGCTTCAATTGTCTGATCACGCCGGATCATATTTATACCATGCTCACTATGGCATGCAAAGAGAGGCTGGACTATACGGAGCCATTCGTGTCGCCCTACCTGATGGCGAGCAAGAGCCATACCACTACGACTATGATCGTAGCTTCATCCTCAACGACTGGTTCCACAAAAGTGCCTACGAGCAAGCCACCAGCTTGTCCTCCAAGCCCTTTGTTTGGGTCGGAGAGCCTCAGGTACATGACATGAGCATATTTCTGATAAAGTCTAATCAAATTGTGGAAATGGTGCAAATATTGAGTCCTCCTCTTGGTTGTTCTGCAGTCACTTTTGATTCAAGGACGAGGAAGATTCGATTGTTCGAAAATGGACTCCGCAATTTGTAACGCTATGAACCCGGAATGTGGTCCTTATACGCTCACCGTCATGTCTGGAAAGACTTACAGGCTCAGAGTTTCGAGCCTGACCGCACTCTCAGCTCTAAGTTTCCAAATTGAGGTACATCAAATGAAATGCTGCAGTTAGTTTTGAATTTTGATCTTCTGAAGTCATCATCGTTTGTTTAAGATCGTGTTGATCGATCAAACTCTGACCACCATGCATTCCTCAGGGTCATAACATGACGGTGGTCGAAGCAGACGGGCACAACATTATCGTCCCATTTGTAGTCCAAAACCTATTCTTATACTCAGGTGAGACTTACTCTGTTTTGATCAGAGCTGACCAAGACCCAAATAGAAACTACTGGGCAACTAGTTGCATTGTGGGAAGAAATGCCACTTTCACAACTCCACTGGGTCTGTCTATAATCAACTATTACCCGAATCACCCTCAACGGTCTCCACCTACAGTCCCACCGCCCGGTCCACTGTGGAACGAGGCTGAGCCACGGCTGAAGCAGAATTTAGCTGTAAAGGCGCGGGAAGGGTACGTTCATGCCCCTCCCAAAGCCTCAGACCGAGTCATATTAGTTCTGCTCAACACGCAAAACATGATCGACGGATACGTAAAGTGGGCTGTGAACAATGTATCATTTAGTCTTCCCCACACGCCTTATCCGATTGCGATGAAGCACAGGCTACACAAGGCTTTCGATCAAAACCCTCCTCCAGAAAACTTCGAATCAAGCTACGATATATACAATGTGTCTAAGAACTCGAATGCGACGACCAGCAACGGTATCTACAAGCTGAAGTTCAACTCAACTGTAGACATCATACTACAAAATGCAAACTCCATGAGTGCGAACACGAGCGAGACACATCCGTGGCATCTAACACGGGCATGATTTTTGGGTCTTGGGATATGGAAAGGGAAAGTTCGATATCAACAAGGACCCGAAGGGCTATAACTTGGTGAATCCGATAATGAAGAATACGGTCCCGGTGCATCCATATGGATGGACCGCGCTGAGGTTCCGAGCAGATAACCCGGGGACTTGGGCATTTCATTGTCATATCGAGGAACATTTTTACATGGGTATGGGAGTAGTGTTTGAAGAAGGGATTGAGAGAGTAGGTAAATTGCCTTCTTCCATTATGGGCTGTGGTGAAACTAGGCGCTTCACATCACCATAAAAATTAGGGTACGTTTTTAGAGCAGAGGATGTCACTAATTAGATCTGCACAAACGCGGGTTCGGGCCGAGTTTTTCTAGATTTGATAATTTATAGAGTCGGGCCAGGTTAAACCCGCCCGGTTAATTCGGACTCAAAATCTTGTTCAAGTCCGCCCTATTTATCGGGCCGAATTATCCATCGAACCAACCCGCTACAAATATGTATCCATACATTTTAATTTTTCTTTAAACTTAAATAAAAATATTATAATTTTCCTGCACTACAACAATACATTATCGATGATGTATCATAATATTCACTATTTATGCATACCAAACATTCATTACACTGATGCATTCCCAAACATTCACCATACTTCTTACTTCCTTTTTTTAAATTAAAAATGATTAATATTGAGGGGTTTGAGTCGCACCTCTGTTTATTTTTTAAAATTAAAATTAATAAAAATTAGTATTTAATTTGTAGCGGATAATGGGCGCCAATTAGCCCGATTCGGGCCAAAATATGTGTCCAAGTCCGACCCTATAAAAATACGGACCAGGGTGGACTTGGTCCGTCGAACTAATGTGCTTGTTCAAGCCCGTTATATTAATCGGGTGGGCGGGTCGATCCGATCGGACTGGCCCGAATTTGTATAGATCTATCACTAATAAGTAATAACTCCATTTTGCCAAAGTAAAAAAAATAGTTGCAAGAATGCATTCTATAGGTGTGTTCTTTTATGGTACTTAGACTTTATGTGGGAAAAAAAAGAAGATATTTTATTAATTTAAATAATTAATTACATGTCATTAATTAGATGTTGAGGTAAACAACTGAAATTTCAAGTGCAAAAGAACTATTGATTTCTTCTTCTAAGCCATAAAGCATCATTCCCTTTATTTGCGGTTTAGGAGCTGTTTTTTTTAACCGAGTTGAAATTGAAATTGAAATTGAAATTAAAATTAAAATTAAAATTAAAATTAAAATTAAAATTAAAATTAAAATATTTTTCTGATTTAAGTATGAGAAATGAGTGAACTTATCTTTGTGACTTAATTTAAGTATATAATACTTTACTATTGAGTTAACAAAATAAAATATTTAAGTGAAATTAAGTGCTTAAATAGGTGTCTTATATGAAATGTTGAATAGAAAAACTGAAATCGGGTACTTTTTATATCGGGTATTTGAATAATCGAAAATTTTCCTTTACTTGACCAAAATAACTGAAGACACTCTAAAATTATATGTTTTATAAAAAAAAGACAAAATATAAAATCATCCGAATAAGTTAAGTAAATTCAGTAATTTATATATTATATTATTTTGGGAAATATAAAACGAAAGAAAACAAACACATGATTATTTCTTATGAATTTAGTTTAATAATTTGTGTATGGAAAATGATGCACATAGCAAAAATTCAAAGGACAACAAAAGATGTGTTACTCGTTACACTGTAAAATATCAATAAATTGTCACTACAGTTGTATAGTTTTCATCTGTGTATTTTTTTTTGAGAGGAGGGAGACATTTTTTCTTCCCCTAGTATAAATGAATTTAAAAAATGATATTAATACTTTAATAGTGAAAAACCCAAGAAATATAAGTCCTTCAATGACCTGATTCGCTCCGTGTATCGTTCCCATGCATTGGATGTTGCAGCTGCTGAGTTTGATCATAAGTTGCTGACTCATTTTCTCCAGCTGACAGGGCTTGCTGATGCTGGCAACTCGACGTGGCTTCCGCTTGCTGACTTGTCATCAAATTAGGCATACTTGGACCTCCCATTTCCTGACATATCATCATCATATGAAAATGAAGCAAATGTGTATTTTTACTAGGGTTTGGTGACTTGGATTTGGTGCTGACCTGCTTCATTTGATGGAATGAATTAGTTGATGGCATGAAAGCTGATAAAAGTTCGGCCGACGTGTAACTCTGATGCCACGGTGGAATTTGTTCGTATGTCGAATTAGTTATGTGGCATCCGTGGTCAACGTTGATACCTGATCCGTGTGACATCGGGTCGTAGATCGTTGATGTCGAATGATTTCTGTAATTTGGATCAATTTTTGGCAATGTTTGATCAGACATGTACTTTTTAAAATAATGTAGTTAGTAGCAGGAAGTAAATAAAATTTTGGTACCTCATAGAAATGGTGCCAGTGGATGGATCGGATCCGACGAACATCGGGTTGGAAGTACTCCCATTTGCTGGCAACCAGTTGATGACCTCGTTGTCGAATGAGGTTGAGACTGGCACACAATCTTGCCCATCCAGGTAAAGCTACAAACCACTACTTGTTTAGTTTAGGTCACTAAAAAAACACAAGGAGAGCTTTTTAAGTACTTGTAGGATTTTTGTGTCGTTACTTGCATATGTGACGTTGGATCGAAATTCGAGCAATGATTCGGATTACTCATCAGTTGTTTCTGCAACAACGACAAAAAAACATGAATACATCATCAATGTGAGCATAGAATTGAACTGATTATCTTGTCTAAACTGAAATGAAAACCTTTCTTTCCGATATGCTTGACATCATGTCCATTAGGCTTTTTTCGCAGGCTTCTATTTCTTCGCCTGATGAAAACTCCAACGGGTCGGGTTCATAAATTCTAGGACAACAACTTGCATTTTTAAGACGCTATATTCGATTATACGAGATATATCGAGCGGCGAGAATAAAAGATATTTGACAATCAAATTTGGGCAAAAGGTAAACTAATTACCTCAGTTTTTCTTGAGCAAGTTTGAGCTGATGTTGCATGGAGCTTAACTCTTGTTGAAGTTCCTAAAGAGAAAAATCCAACTCAAATATTTGTATCAAATCATTAAACCGGAAAAAAAAAATTGTAAACCATTGCATTTTTTAAGTTTCCCAACAGTGCAGTTTCGACTGCTTCCTTACCTCCACGTTGGAATTTACAGCTCCAGGACTGAAATCAGCAACAGAAAAAAAAAGGAGAGATCAAAAAGCAAAATTTTGGAATTTACACTGAGCAATAAGATTAGATAAAAAAAGAAAAGAGATAAATGAATCCATACTTTGCAAGTTGAAGGGCCACATCATTGTCACTCCTTAATGTATTTAATAATTTGATTAAATACTGCAAAAAGGAAAAATAAATGGGAGAAAAAGATTGAAAAAATAAATAAACAGAGAAGGAATGTTGATAAAAATAAATAATGAATTTGCTTGGTACCGGAATTTGGATACAATATTATTGCTGATTTTTCTTACCTCAGTATTTAGAACAACCCTGAATTTTACAACAAAAAGTCACTGTTAAATCCATATAATGAGATTAAAGTATCAACAAATTAAAATCGAGTAAATTCAAACTCACCCTGATCCCCGGTCGTGATCCGGTAGATTGATGTAACGGGTAAGTACATCCTCAATTCTACAACAACAACAACAACAAAATGAAAATGAGATAATTAATAGGGAGAAAATAATATTTTGGGAGTAAATTGAAAATGAGAAAAATACATGTAAACCTTCTTTTGCCGGAAAAGTGACTCAAGCGGCCGGATGGTGAAAACATGATGAGAGCAATGTCAATATCACAAAGGATTGAAAGCTCATAGGCCTTTTTGATGAGGCCATTTCTTCGCTTGGAAAATGTGACTTGTCTATTTGTGTTATTCTCTATTCTCTTGATTTGCAGCTTTACCCGACCCATTGAGATCTTTGTTTCTCTCCGTGAGAAAAATCCAAAAAAATTTGCAACAAAAAATATTGAAAAAATATATGATAAAAAGTAGGATTTTCCCAGTCAGTAGGGTTTGTTGATGTGTTGGCTTTATGTGAACTCTATGTACAAATTTGAAGAGGGATTTGGGAAGATTTGTGGTGCTTCCGATTGATTGAATGTGGGAGGAACCATATGTGCTGCCGCGGGAGATGGACGACAATTTGGGGCAGGTGCATGGGCAGACGAACGACGAGGAGATTAGTTTCCCTTTTGGTTTCGCCACTCTTTGGTTTTATCTTCTCCATGAGGGGTAGTTTTGTCTCTCTCTCATTCTTAAAAAAGGATTAGTGAACATATTGTTCCTTTTAATACATTTTAAGGGAATGGACAAATCCAAATTCAGAACACAAGCGAGGCGACAATCGACTCGAACACGCTTGTTTCATCTATCAAATCATCATTTATCAGACTATTTGTCCATCGTATTATTAGGATTTGAAAGTGAATCATAACTTTTCGTAATGACTTAAAATACGCATTCGTCAGAAGGGTAATGAATGATCCAATGGATATAATTCGAGTTAAATGATCAGAAAGATAATTGTTCAAATGCCTTTAATATATCTTATGATATGAATTTGAGACTATTCATATCTTACTCTTGTTTATAAATTTCAGCGAGCAATGACAAGGGCATTTTGGTCATTTAATGTTACGTGGAGTGGCGATGGGAGAGAATGGTGTGGTGGTAGTGTGAAAGAGGAAGGGTGATGAAGAGATCCAAGATATGAGGAGATCAATCATCAATGAATGGTAAAATGGATCATTGTTTGTAGTCCACCTTGAAGAGTGGGACAGTTGGTTAATTTTCAGAAACAGCCGATATTCACTCCACCTCTCAAAATTCCTTTTTATAAATTTTTATTTGCTTCTTTGAATATTAATTAAATCACTTTGGATTTTGATGATATTTTTAGGAAGCTCAGTCTATTTTTTTTTATTTGATCCGAAAAATTCACTTAAGTAGGAATCAAATACCACACGGTCCCCATCAAAAAAAAAATCACACGGTCAAATTAAAAATAACAGTAATAAATCATAGTTTCATTTATCAAATCAAAATATCCATATTAGTTCAATGTATGTAGTAATTTTTTTATGATTTAATTACGAAATTAACATGTTTTTAATCGTTAATTTAGATTGACTGTACGGGAGGTCAGATCTGGTGCAAAGCCCAAATACCATACAAAATACAAAGTAATTGAGACCATTGATCAAGTTAATCCAATGATCCCAATTAATTAGGATAAACACAAATTAATTTATTTTTATCCCTATTAATAAGCTCATTAAGGGTAAAATAGACATGATTTTTCTTTTATTTCTCTCTCATTACTGTTCATTACTGTTCGATACTGTTCATTACTGTTCGACACTGTTCATTACTGTTCATTACTGTTCATCATCATCGAAATCGCGATCGAAAACGAACTAATCGAAATCAAAATCGAAATCGAACTAATTGAAATCAAAATCGAAATTGAAAACGAAGAAGAAACGCAGAAGAAATCGACAAAGAGAAACGCAGAAGAAATCGAAAACGATTCCGAACAAATGGTCATAACGAACTATAAATTGCAGATGACGAACTATAAATTATCATGCCTAACTATCGATGATACTGCCGAATTGTTGACGAATTATAGTCCAAATGTGATGAATTATGTCATAATTCATCAAAATTGCACTATAATTCGTCGAAATCTTGACGAATATAGTCCAATTTGGACGAACTATAACATAATTCGTCCAAAAATTGGATAACGAACTATAAATTAGTGATGACGAACTATAAATTATCATGCCTAACTATCGATGATACTGCCGAATTGTTGACGAATTATAGTCCAAATGTGATGAATTATGTCATAATTCGTTAAAAGTGCACTATAATTCGTCGAAATCTTGCGAATATAGTCCAATTTGGACAAACTATGACATAACGAACTATAATTAGGCCTTGACGAATTATAAAATTCTTGAACAAATCGATGAACATAACTAAGTTCAATAACATCATCATCACATCTCCACACCACCAGCAACTACAATTTCCTATCTTCCGCCTTCGTCGGTGGTGGATCAAGTGGGAGAAACAAATCAGACACTCCGCCACTCCCCTCCACTCCTTGCCGCCCTAACGACATCTCCGTCCTCGTCACCAGCGCCGACCCACGCTGCGGCGATGGAGTTCTCGGCCTTGACAATATCAACACCTACTATGATCCATGGATGAGCATCGTCGAAGGATGATGGAAATTTCAGATCTGAAATTTTAATCGAAAAGAGGAGAGAGACAGTAAAGAGAGAGAGTGTTGATGTGTATTCCAAATATACCCTCATCTAATATTAATTTGAATTTTTATTTATTTATTTTCATTTAATCTCATCCATAGAAATTATAAAATCAACGGATGAGATTAGTTTGTATTTTTTACAATAATATGGGGTTTGCACCTGATCCTAATCCGACTGTACGGATCCAATTAAATAGTTAGAATAAAGATCAGGTGTAAATCATATTTTTGGTATAAATCGTAAAATTCGTCAAAAGTTGGTTATAATTTGTCCCGAAAAACCAAAAGTACGACATAGTTTGTAAAAAGTTATTTATAATTCGTCTCCGAAAAATCATCTATACAATATGATTTAATCTCATTCGTTCAAATTACCAAATCAAAAACTATTATTAATTTAATTTGTACTTTTTACAAAAATATGTTGTTTGACCAGTACCTTTTTCTAAATGGTTAATTGTTAAAAGGCTCATTAAGCAGATAAAAACAACAAAAGTAGGAATCAAATCTCACACGGTCAAATTTAAAAAAAATCAGAGTTTCATTTAACAAATCAGAATATTTATTTTAGTTCAGTGTATGTATCAGAAAACATGTAATGTCATTACAAAATTACTTTTTTTTCTATATCCCTAATTTAGATTGACCGTACGGATCCAATTAAATAGTTAATAGGAAGTAGGAATCAAATCTCACACGGTCAAATTAAAATTAACAGAAAAGAAAAGTCGTAGTTTCATTTAACAAATTAGAATATTTATTTAGTCCAGTGTATGTAGTAAAAAATTTGTAATTTCATTACAAATACTTTTTCTTAAATCGTTAATTTTAGTTTGACCGTACGATTCCAATTCGACTAATATAAATGGTCTGAAACATATAGCTTTATTTTTTACTTTATATAGTTTTGTCAGAAAAAAATATTAAATCACATAAGTTATTCACGTATTTGAAGTTTTTATTTTTATTTTTTGCAATATTGAGTAATTGGATTTTTTTTTTCTATTTTTCAATATCGTAAATAATTTCCAACATGGGTGGTGACATGTTGATTGAGAAGTCCACACTGAGATGATTGGATCCTTATATCCTGAGTTCGATACCTAGTGCCACAATTTTATTTTCTCCATTTTTTTTCCTTTCCTCCTCCCTTGTGGAGGTACCCTGATATTACGGGTTAGATGTGAGCGAATAATATGTATTGACGGAGCTACCCTGAAGGCCCAAGCGTGAGCAAATAATATGTATTGAAATGTATTAAATCGAAATTATCATTAGTCTTATCTCTATGTACGCAGTGACGGAGCTACCCCTGAGGGCCAAGTTCTTTTTCACCAAAAATAAAATGTAGTATTGACTTGTAGTAGTTAGGTTTTGAACACAGTATTTATCTATTACTAGATGAGTTGCTTTCCAACTAAGCTAAATGAGTAATAACATACAAGTGTACTAATTTTTTTTATCTACTTATAATACTACGTATAACACAATTTATGTTTCACTTTGATCATGGCTGCCTTCCTTCGGCTTTTCTTTTACTACTTTTATAAGAAAAATTATTCAGTCTTCACCATCGATCTCATATAATATTGTTGCATTTAGCCGTTTTCTCACATATGAACATTGCTCATGAAAAAAAATTCAGCTATGTTTTTTAGAATTTCTTATTTTGGGAAAAAGAAATTCTAAAGGTTAGAATTCATCTTAATATTATTAGAATAAAGATAATACGAGAAGAGGTAATTTTCATAAGAAATGAGAAGGTTTAATGATCATTAAATTATTAATTTAATGGCTATTAATTAACAGTATTATTTGCATATATTCACATTTTAATTACGTTTAAATGTAAATTAGTAATTGGCTTAAGTGACCCCCATTAGGGCAACACGTTCGTCGTTCGCTGGTTCTGGGTTGGCTGGACGAAAAAGAATACACTGTAATCTCTCCTTCATCATTTTCCATGCCGAAGATCATCCACTGATTTTGTGGAGTCGAAATTATGGCTCCTATGCAGCGACGCATTCAGTCACTGTAATCTTCTCGCTTGACCTCCTCTCTATTGGATGGTATGAGATCTTATTTTCATCTTCATTGTGCGGCATCGGTTTTTGAGAATCGGATGCTGTGAATTTCAGCTGTAAATTATTTTCGGAATTTCAATTTTCAGGTGTCGATTTCCATCGCCGATCTGGTGTCATTTTCTTTGTTTTTCTTTCACCGCATTGTGTTGATTCCGTGTTTGGTTTTGTTGTTTTGGTGCGTGGCTGCTTTGAATTGAAATGAGTTTATTTGGGGTTTCAGATTTGGTTTATGTGATTGGGATCGGAGGTCTGTTGAATTTTGATTTTGTTTTAGGGTGCTAACTGCTAAACAATATCCAATTTTGTTGGATTTCATGTAAAGACATTTTCATAGTTTTGAAAGCAATTTGTCTCTCAATCTTGTAGTACTGTTATTGGTTAAGTTATTGGACGGATAAAAGTATCAGCTTGGTAGATTGTGTTTGCTGTGATCAAAATTTGAAACAGAGAAGTAAAATCAATTTGTAGGTTTAGTTACTGACATACGGGAGTGTGATTTTGTTGTTGATGTTCCAGGGGAAGGCGTGATAATGGTAGGTGATGGAATTAATGATGCACCAGCTCTTGCTGCTGCCACTGTGGGTATTGTGCTTGCTCAAAGGACCAGTATGTGTTGTTACTGCAAGATAATATCTCAAGTGTTCTCTACCTGATAGCTAAATCTCGCAAAACAACTTCATTGGTAAGTATCGGTACGAGTAATCAGTCATCAAGATAATTGAGTCGTATTTTTTCAATACAATTATTGACTTCAGTCGAAAGTATTTTTCCAGCCCTATTCTGTATTATAATAGCTGCTCTTCCATCTGTACTAGGAGTACTACCTCTCTAGTTAACTGAGAAGAGGAAAGGAAGTTACTAAGAAAAGGAAAGAAGAGGTGCCTCCAGAAAAAAGAAGTCACGCAGAAGATGGTGAAGTTGGAGGCAATGACACAATGCTAATGACCAAAAACAGCAACATGATGCAAGTGATGAAGACAAGCAGGATAATGTAGTTACATCCAACTTCACCATCTTAAAGAATTACATTCATAATTCGTAACAAAGAACATGTACATTCTTCACACACCTGTTAGTTTTTGTTTGGATATGTTTTTTAGGAACGTATTCACAATCTGTATCATATCTGTAGAATTGTGGTTTTCACTTTTCAACTTTTTAAATAATTCTTCATACCAAATATTCAGCTCATGTACTTAAAATTCGTAGTCTAGTTCATATAATGCGTAGTGTTATTCCCATAATTCGTAATCTTTTACATAATTCACGAATCAAGAAGACTTTAGTTTATAATTCGTAGTATAGTAGCCAAAATTCGTACCACATGAATCTTGATTTTAAAATGCGTAGCAATTACATACAAAATTTGTAGTATATTTTATATTATGCGTATTCTTGTTCACATAATTCGTAGTCATTTACATAGTTTACTGTGAATACGAGACTACCCTGTATGAAGTAATACTACGAAGAAATAACAACTTTTGCATTGAAATGAAAATACGAAGTACATAATATTCGAAGGATAACCAGTACAATTTGTAGTGAGGTGCACATAGACAATATCATGAATGTAATTTCCCTATTTCAAAATGATGAGCAACATATGGGAAATGTAGTTTTGTAGCAGATGGAAAGCAGTAATCCAATCATCATTTTTTCCTAAGATTTCCTTTTCCTCCATTCAGGGGCGCGTTGTCCATAAAGAGTGTGCAACAGAGCAAAATATTCAACAAAGAACTGTGTATTGTGTTTCATGGCTTGTCCATAAAGAGTATGCAGCAGAGCATGCCCAGTCTTATCAGCAGCACATACACAACGATACGCCTGGCCACCTATGAGAAACAAAGAGCGGAATTTTGACGGTAAGTACTACAACTGACGATTCCATTCAATACATATGTTTAACAACAAATCATAATACCTTTTCCAAATTCCAGGCTCTGACCACCAAAGGCACGCTGATAAATTTTACCATCTTCGGTTCGAGAAAAAGGCAGTCCATAGTGTTCAAGCTCAATGACTGCTTTAGGGCTGTCGTCAAACTTCTCCTCGTGTAGGCTTGCTCCCGAGAGCTTGAACGTGTGCGAGGTCATCACCGGGACCTCCACTACCAATTATGAACCAGTAGCTACGAATTATGATTATCAGATTACGAATAAGACACAAGTTACAGTACGAATGATGCATATTTTACTACGAATCATAAATTATGAATTATGCGTAAGAGATACGAATAATAGTTTAAAAAGATGCAGACCTAAAAACTCTACCAATTATGAACTAGAAGCTGCGAATTATGATTATCATATTACTAATAAGACACAAGTTACAGTACGAATGATGCATATTTTACTACGAATTATGCGTAAGAGATACGAATAATAGTTTAAAAAGATGCAGACCTAAAAAATCTAACAATTATGAACCAGAAGCTACGAATTATGATTATCAAATTACGAATAAGACACAAGTTATAGTACGAATGATACTACGAATCATAAACTACAAATCGGAAAATCAGCGACACATTATGCCAAATTCAAATCAGCCATACCGATTCAAAATCGAAAAATCATAATCCGCAAAACAATCGAAGAATTCAATCACTGAGGAGCCGTTGATCCCGAATTAACACTGAGGAGCCGCAGATCGATTAGTGAATCTAGGACGCGGATTGCCTTGGAGCCGCAGAGCTTTGCGAGCTTGATTCGCTCGACGGAAGCCGCCATGAATTGATTGAATCAAGCGACGGAAGCGGATGTTCAACGATTCGAATCTGTTGCATTTTTTTATCTTTATCCTCTTCGATTTCGTCGTCGTCGATTAGGTCTGGAGGCTTCAGCGTGGTTTCACATTCAACGGGGTTTGAGTGTGGAGTGATATTTTGATTCCGAGATTACCTTTTAACATAATATTTAATTGTTTTTAATGACGAATTATGAAGAATATAGGGTTTAATATCAGTCTTAGATCTAATTTAATGTAAAGTTCAGATCTCTTCTCATTACTCATGATATTGGCACTTCTCGTGGGAATTGAACCCAATAGTATTATTACTTTTGGCATGAGGATTAAGTTTTCATGAAGTTCCAAATATAAAAAATTTCAATCATACTATTGTTCCTTTAATTCCGTCCTAGTTACTTTCTAATCTTGGCTCGTCCCTGCATGTACGTATATACTATTGTTGAGTCGTCATTGTGTGGTTTGTACAGAATCGCATGTATATAAATAGCTTATATTTACTGTTGATACATTGAGTAAAGATCAGATACAAAATATATTATTGGTGCAAAATGCAATGTTCGTCAAATTTGGGTTATAATTCGTCGCTGAGAAACCAAAAGTACGACATAGGTCGTCATGAATAATTTATAATTCATCACCAAGAAATTGACCATAAACCTAATTTAATACGGAATTTAATCTCATCCGTCCAAATGACCAAATCAAGGTATGTGATTGGTTTGTATATTTTACAAATATATGTCATTTGCATCCGATCCTTTTTCTGATACATATACGTGTTATATCATATATTGTCATGTTGATTAGTAGATAATAAATAAATTTCACTATGCTTAGCAAGGAATGGACAACCCAAACTCATGTCATATGATGCATTAAGGGGACTTGAACTATCGACCTCCTGGTCATTCGACCAAGACTATGACCGCTAGACCACAAATCTTTATGCATACTTAGAAAAAATTGTTTATATTACAACATTATTTTTATATTAAGCTTTCGGCTATTCATATTTAGAACATAAACTTTTAAGTGTCGATTTATTACCGTAAAATTAAGTTCAGTACGATTAAATTAAGTTTAATATATTTAAATTAAACTTAGTAAAATTAAACTAATAAAATTAAATTAAACAAATTTAAATTAATTTGAACATCAACTAATTAGATCATTAACTAATTAGATCATTAACTGCCTGGCTGCAGCCTTAAAATTCTCAACGCCTAAAGCCAAAACAATTGAAACCCTATAAATCCCAACCTCAGCCGGAATCACTTTCACTTATTCACAGAGTTGGTCGGAAGGTTGCATTTTTGCCGTGTTGTTTGCTTTTGGATAATTGTGAGATTTTGTAGGGAATTCGTTTTTTTTGTAGGTCGATTTGGTGGCAATCGGGAAGTGGTTCAACTCTTTCTTTTTGCTGTGAGTTCACATCTTACTTTGTGATGGATGTTCTCTGTTTTTTCTGTTGATAAAATTGGAGAAGTAGAAAAGATCTGAAATAATTTTCCGATGTCGCTGTTTTCATTGATCTAGATGTGTTATGTACAGGTACAGTAACCTAATTTTGGCTATAGAGGAATTAAAAGCTAAATTTATTAGGAAGATGAATATATACAGTTTAATAGGAATTTAATACCGTAATATCTGTTGATCATTTTTGTGTTATTTTTTATTTATATATTTATATTTTTAGGTGGGGTGTTTTTATTTTTGTTGTGCATTTTGCTGGCTTTGATAATGTTTGAAGCTTGAATTTTCTGGTTTTTTGACAAGGATTATGGAACACTGGAAGAGACTAGTGATAGCAAGATTGATAAAATTGATGATGATTTGTTCCTGTTCGATGAGTAATCTATTCAAGCACGATCGATTTTTTCTGTTGACCATGTTTCGATTTGTGCCAGAGTGTGATGCATGCCTTCTTCGAATTGATTACATCATCATTCATCAACGACTAAGTCACCTTCATCCGTTTGACGTTTGCATCATCTTCTAATCGTCTTTTATTGGCTATGGATTTTGATTTGTGTACGATTCCCAAAATGAGGACAGTAATTTAACAGTGTATACACATTTTGATTGATCTAAACATAATTTTATTGTAGTTCAAATGAAATATCACAAACAGTGCTACGAATGTTATATACAAGCAGTGATGGAGCCAGAAATAAAATTGATGTAGGGCTACAAATTTTTTTTGAGGTCGACTATAGTTCGCAAGCTTGCATTCTATTGGAGATGCGATACGGCAGCGTTTTACTGCCTTCTGCTTTTAGTTTTTAATTCATGTAATCGCACTTCCCTTTTTCTGAACTTCAGTTTTTGAATTTGATAAAAATGAAAATGGGGTTTTCTCCGCCAAACTGATTCTCCGATCAATCCAAATCGATCTCCGACGACCTTGCTATCAGTTTCCACATGGTATCAGAGCAGGTTGGCGACGATCTGGTAAGTCAGTTTGCGCTGTTGATTGTTGTTTTGAGTTGATTGTACCTTGAAGCTATGGCTAGTGGTAATTCCCAAAATTCCTCTGTTGTTTCTACTCCTTCTCGTTTGGTTGATGACGATGATCCTTTACATGTCAGTAGTAAGGATGTGAATGGAAATCCTATTGTGAGTGATGTACTAATTGGTAGAGAAAATTTCGCTGAATGGAAGAAAGCCATGGAAATTGCTCTATCTGCTAGGTCTAAGCTTGCTTTTGTGCTTGGTGAACATCCGCGACCTAGTGATAAGTCTAATAAGGTTACTGTCGCGCGCTGGCAGCGCTGTAACGATGTCATAATGACATGGTTGATTTCTGCAGTTTCTAAGAAAGTATTAGGACAGATCCTACATGCTGATGATGTTATACAAGCTTGGAAAATATTGAATGCTAGATATGCTGGTACAAATGTTACTAGAAAATTTTCTATCAAGAAGAACCTACACAATTTGATGCAAGGAGATCAGGATATTGCTAGTTATTATGACAGGCTAAGCAAATATTGGCAGGAACTTGAATCTATTAGAAGAACAAAAACTAGCAGCATTCATGATGACTGTGCAAAATGCAGAGAAAATGCAAGGGAAAGAGATGAGGATAAGGTGATACAGTTTTTAATGGGGCTGAATGAGGTGTATTCTTATGTAAAAACTCACATTCTAGCTCTAGGACAGTTGCCTGATATGGATGTGGTTTATGACATGCTGATTACTGAAGAAGCACAATTGAAGGTGAACAAATTGGTTAGCAATGAGAATTCAGCAATGTATGCTCAAGGAATTAGCAATAACAACAAGTTTTCGTATAATCAGAAAGGGAATACCACTGTTAATAATGTTGGAAATAATGTTGCTGTTGGAAATAATGGGAGGAATAAACAGAGATTCCAGTGTACTCATTGTCAAATGCCAGGCCACACCAAGGAATTTTATTATAAAATTGTTGGTTATCCACCAGGGCACAAACTCTACAAAGGAAATTCTGTTCAAGGTAGAGGACATGTGAATAGGCCTAATGGTGGCAACAGATTTGCAGCAAATAATGTGACAACTGATCATCATGATTCCTCATCAAGTAATTCCTCTACAGTTGGTGGACAGCTCATCGGTGAACAAATGCAGCAGATCCAACAGTTTTTATCATTGATGAAGCCAGGTTCTAATAAGGCAAGCAGTGCAGAAATCCAAGTTGCTGATGATGAAATGGCAGGTATATCTTGTCTGAATGTTTCCTTTGATAAAAGCATGTTTTGGGTAATTGACAGTGGTGCTATCAATCATTTCACTTATGATACCTCCTTATTGAGTAATATGTATGCACTGAAAGAGCCTTGCAGCATTACCTTGCCCAATGGTCATTCTAGTAGAGTGACACAAGCTGGCACTTGCATTTTGAATAGCAAACTTGTTCTGAAGGATGTCCTCCTTGCACCTGATTTTAAGTTTCATTTGTTATCAGTTAGCAAACTGGTCAAAGACTCCAAGTGTACAGTAAACTTCACTGAAAATTCGTGCGTGATATAGGACCCAGTTCACAAGACCCATTTGGTGATTGGTGAAGCAAATGAAGGGTTGTACACTTTAAGGAGCAAGGAATGGAGCCCTGTAGCAGCTATAACAGCTTGCAACCTTGGAAATAAATCAGTTGGTGAGTCATTAAAAATTTGGCACAATAGAATGGGGCATTTACCCGTTGAAAAGTTGAACTCATTGTTGCATAGATGTATTCCAAATTCTGATGTTAAGAACATTGTTTTTCATTGTGAAACATGCCCTTTGGCTAAACAATCTCGTTTACCTTATATGTCAAGTACTAGTATTTCATAGGCTTTATTTGACATTGTGCATGAAGATGTTTGGGGACCATTTAATATTCCTACACCATCAGGGGCTAGATATTTCTTAACTCTAGTTGAAGATCATTCAAGGGCCACATGTACCTTCCTTATGAAACAGAAATTAGAGGTTGCAGATTTGATTATAAATTTCTTTGCCATGGTTCAGACTCAGTTTTCCAGCAGTATTAAGATCTTGGGCACTGATAATGGTTCTGAATTTTTTAATGCAAAGTTGAGCATTTTTTTGGATGCAAAGGGATGTATACACCAAAGTTCTTGTGTGTATACTCCTCAACAAAATGGTGTAGTGGAGAGAAAACATCGCCATTTGTTGAATATTGCTAGAGCTTTGCGCATTCAAGCTGATATTCCAAAAGTTTTTTTGGGGGGATTGTATCCTCACTGCCACTTATTTGGTTAACAGAATGCCTTCTTCTGTATTGTCCAACAAAACACCTTATGAAATGCTGTTCAGCAAGCCACCAAACCTTAATCATTTGAAGGTGTTTGGGTGCCTGTGCTATGTTAGCACTCAGCCCCACACAAGAGACAAAATGGATCCCGGAGCCATCAAAGGTATTTTCTTGGGTTATCCCGCAACTCAAAAAGGTTATAAGTGTTATTGTTTGGACTCTCATCAAATGGTTATTAGCAGAAATGTAGTTTTTTTAAGATCAGTTTCCTTACAAGCAGTTGAATTCAGTTTCCTCTCAATCTGCTGTTACTCCAGTAATTCCCCTGTTGTCTGCTTCATATGGTATTGATGATAGTGGTTTTGATGATGTATGTGCAGACCCTGTTGTCATTCCCTCACCTGATTCAGGGCATCATATTAATACTCAGTCTGGTTCTTCATCAGACAATTTGCCTTCAGCACCTGTGTCTGTTCCTGCTGCAAATCATTTGTTGCGTAAATCATCCAGGGCCAGAACTGCTCCTGTCTGGCAAAAGGACTTTATTTGTTCTGCTGCTGATTCCTCTCCTCATCACATGGCTAACTTTGTAAGCTACAACAAATGTTCCTCTCAGCATAAGAACTATTTACTACACGCTGCTAGTGAAGTTGAACCAAAGACTTATGCACAAGCCTCTAAACATCCTCATTGGCTTGAAGCTATGCGCCAAGAAATTCAGGCCTTGGAGCTCAATAACACCTGGGTCATCACTCATTTACCTTTGGACAAAACCATAGTTGATTGCAAATGGGTCTTTCGTATCAAATACCAAGCAGATGGATCCATAGAACGTTATAAGGTGCGCCTCGTTGCAAAAGGGTTTACGCAGATTGAGGGACTTGACTACACCGATACTTTTGCTCCTGTTGTCAAGATGACAAATGTTCGTTGTTTACTCTCCATTGCTGCTCACAACCGTTGGCCTATTTACCAACTTGACGTCAACAATGCATTTCTTCATGGCGAGTTAGTAGAAGAGGTATATATGAAGTTACCGCCTGGATTTTATAATGATGCCAGAGCTGATGGTAAGGTGTGCCATCTGCGCAAAAGTCTCTATGGCCTCAAGCAAGCGTCTCGGCAATGGTTTGCAAAGTTTAGTGATGCTTTACTCGAATATGGCTTTACCCGGAGCTTGCGTGATTATTCTCTCTTCACATTACGTCAAGGATCTGACTTCATCATTCTACTCGTATATGTTGACGATGTAGTTCTCACAGGAACTTCCTTAGCCCTCATTGAAGATATAAAGCAGTTTATTCATTCCAAATTTCGGATAAAGGATCTTGGTGCTCTCAAATTTTTCCTTGGTCTCGAGTTAGCTCGCTCAGAATCAGGTATATTTTTAAATTAGCGCAAGTACGCCTTGGAGCTTCTAAATGACAATGGTTTGTTTCACTGTAAACCTGCCAAGTCTCCCCTCATGCCTAAACACAACCTCAGCTTGTCCAGTACTCCCCTTATTGCTGATCCATTGTTGTATCATCGATTAATCGGTCGCCTCATCTACCTGACCATTACTCGTCTGGATCTGGCTTATGCCGTACATGTGCTCAGCCAGTTTATGCAGGCCCCTACAGAGAATCATTTGCGCGCTGCACACAGAGTCCTCCGCTATGTGAAATCTGCTCCGGCTCAGGGACTATTTTTCAGTGCCTCTTCCTCTATGCATCTTCAGGCTTTCTGTGACGCCGATTGGGCGGCCTGCCCCTTGACGCGTCGTTCCATTACCGGTTATTGCGTTTGTCTTGGTTCTTGCATCATTTCATGGAAAGCGAAAAAGCAACCGGTTGTCTCGCGCTCATCTGCAGAGTCAGAATATAGAGCTATGGCGGCTGCTTGCTGTGAAATTGTTTGGGTCTCAGGCCTTCTCCTCGACATGGGTGTCACTATTTCTCGTCCTGTTCAACTTCACTGTGATAATCTGGCCACAATTCACATTGCTCGCAACCCAGTTTTCCATGAAAGGACCAAGCACGTTGAGCTTGATTGTCATTTTGTTCGACAGAATGTTACTGCTGGTTTGATCGTCCCACGACATATCCCTACGGCGGAGCAACCTGCTGACCTGTTTACAAAGCCCGTGCCTGCCGATCGCCTTCATCACTTCGCATCCAAGCTGGGCGTGTCCAATTTCCTCCACGCGCCAGCTTGAGGAGGGGTATTGGAGATGCGATACAGCAGCGTTTTACTGCCTTCTGCTTTTAGTTTTTAATTCATGTAATCGCACTTCCCTTTTTCTGAACTTCAGTTTTTGAATTTGATAAAAATGAAAATGGGGTTTTCTCCGCCAAACTGATTCTCCGATCAATCCCAATCGATCTCCGACGATCTTGCTATCAGTTTCCACACATTCGCGTTTGTTACTTCAATTTGAAAACATTTTTTTTGATGGAAAATTTGAAAACATTAATTTACTGAATTTTAGCAAAAAGAACAAATTTAAAGCTACCAAAAGATTTGGGCTGGTGAAAACCCAAGCCCAATCTAGTGCAACGTGGAACATGATTACTAATGAAACGTGGTAGGGCTTTGCCATGATTTATTGAAGTGAGGCCAAAATTACTCAGGCCAATTTGCTAAAACCCAAAAGAGGTAGGGCTTGAGCCCATAGTGCGGCACCGTAGCTCCGTCCCTGTATATAAGGCTACTAATTTCATATATATTGATACAAATTTTATATACAAGGCTACCACGGCTACGGATGTTATATACAAGGCTACGAATGTTAAATACAAGGCTACCAATTTTATGATGAGTACAGTAGTTGTTTGTCATGTTGTATCATGGGAATTACGAACTTCGAGCCAAAACAGGAAATTTTGAAACAAAAGATACGAATGATGTGTTAGAGATTATGAATAACACATAACATTATGAAACGCATTATGATTAATTTACCAGCAATATAATGCTACGCATTTTATCTCTGCAAAGTAACTATGAATATTATGGTACACATTTTTAACCATGTTACTGCGAACATTACGCTTTTAAACGTACGAATCATACACTCTGAAAAGTAACATAATCATTTGTTATAATGCGTAGCTTTCTAGTTAAAATGCGTAGATATGCAATTTCTGATAGGCATACAATTATAATGCATAGCTTTCTGTTTCAAATTCGTAGCAATCAAAGTGACTGTTATGAATTTTTTTGTAATTGTTACGCATTTTAGTCGAAAAGCTCCCCAATACAAACTACGAATTTTGATTTAGAAACTACGCATTTTAATCATAGTGACTGTTACGAATTTTGTTTGCAACTACTACACATTTTAGTCGGAAAGCACCCCCAATCCCAAACCCTAAATCTATGATTTGGAGATAGTAGATCGGCGGCGCTCATCTTCTTCGTCGTTTCCGTTTTAAGAATTATCAACCTGACCAAATTGCCCCCTAATATGATTTTTAGTTGAGTGATTAAAGTGATTTTCAAATTAATTCGATATAATCATGGCCGTAGATTAGTCAAGATGGAGGGCTCTAATAAATTCTTATTTGTCATGATACCATTTATAGTCAAGTGAAATTTCTGACGATCCATCTGCTTCATAATCTCTATTTTTGGCCGCTATTTATTTTATTTTTTATTTCTAGCAAAATCAGCATAAAGTAACATTTCACAATCATTTGTCTTCCATATATATTGATCTCCGGAGCTTTTAGCAAGACATCTTGATCGGATCTGCAAGAATCTGGTACATATATCCTCTTCTGAAGCACAGACCACATTCGGCACATTTACCATGAATCAGGGACGAACTAAGGCTTGGTGGGGGGACACTTGTCACCTCCAGGTTTTTCCAATTTTTCTTATAAGTAAATAATATAATATGATATATTTTATTCAAATTTAGGTATTCTTTTTAGAAACTTATCAAATATCAGTTATCAATATTCAATCAAACACACACGGCACACCCGTACATAAGAGTTCGGCTTTTGAGTACGCCGGTCATGTTCATAAGATTTCGACAAATAGATGTACGTTGAAGTCACCTGTGATGATCTTGATATTATGATTTGTATTGTTTTAATTTTCGCTAGTTTGGACTGCATGAATTAGGGTTTGTTGAGTTGTGCTATTTTGACATTGAAATAAATTGTGTTACATTATGATTCTGATCTTTGATTAATCTGATTTTATAGATGAAAACACAAACTATTGATTCGTTCTTTAAAAGAAAAACTACAGAAATTTCAAAGAAAGAAAGTCATGTACACTGTGAGGAACATCATGCTCCAAAATTACGAAGGCTTGAAATTGATGATGATTTTGATATCAACAAATTAGAACGTGATCCAGGTTACGGCCACAAAATATTTTTTGTTGTCACCCCTACCCAAATTCCTGGGTCCGTCACTGCCATGAATCCACACACATCCACCCAAAACATCGGTACATATCTGACACTTGGAGCTCATACCTCATTGGACACCTTTACCGAATAGCACCTCCACGAGAGAGGAAGAACACATCATGTCGAGGCGTGAAGATGAAGACTTCCACGAGGGAGGAAGAACATCACGCACGAATCGTGAAGAGAAGCATCCACGAGGGATGTCTGAAGTATCCACGCGCAACGCGGGACAAGGAAGAGCAAAAGAAAAAGGAAAGAAGAAAATTGGTGGCCTCCACTTTTCATGGGATCTCATCCCTACGGAATTTAATCAACATTACAAAATTTGTTTAGCTCCCAAATTCCTATGCAGGGGAGCGGTCACTTAATTAAGGCAATCAAACAAAGAGCCTATCCTAGCAGAGGAATACAGTAAGGCCGGTTTCTGAAATCTTTAATGCCGTTAGACGATGCCCTATTTTAGAAATTCGTTTGCAAACTTTTAAGAAACTTTTATAGTTAGGTCAACATGTTAGCTTTTGTCTATTACTTAACTTGTTATTACTTAACTTGTTTTTAGTTGCTGGTCATTTGTTTCTTAAAAGCTACTTATGAAACATAGAAAAGCATTAGAGTATAAATTAAAGGAAGCAAAGAGCAGCAATACCCAGAAGAAAGAAGAACAGCCAGCCTTCTTCAGCTGGATGCCACAATCAACGGCCATATCAGCAACCGATCATGATATGCTCCTGGCCGCCGGTTACCCCCCTAATAACCTTGTTAATTCATTCTTCAATGTCTTATTTAATTACTGAATGATGCAATCTAATTATGTACCCTTCTTAGAATATTGTAATTAGCAAAACAAATTCCATGTTGACTGTTTACTGAGCATGAGTTACATTACAAGATTGATTGATGTAGTTTTCTTATCTCTCTGTTTTTCGATAAATTTCATGATTGTGAATATTTATCAATAATTTGACCTTTTTCACAAACGATTTGTGGAAGTACTTCAGCCAATTTGGCCGAATTGTTGAATCGAAGGTTGTTAATTAACACTATAAGGAATGAGAAGTTACACTGTTTGTCAGAATTATTTTATGCTTGTGCTTCTCATTCTTTATAGCGTTAACAACCTTCGATTCAATAATTCGTCCAAATCGGCCGAAGTACTGCCTCAAATCGTCTGTGGAAAATGTTACAAAGATTTATATTCACAATCAGAATGCATCAATGAAAAAGAGAGGGAGAAAGAAAGCTAACGTCTTGTGATATAATCGAGTAAATAGCCAACATGAATTGTTCTGCAATTACAATTCAAAGAAAGCTACATTTTAGATTATATCATCACAAATAAGATATTTGAAGAAACAATTAAGGGAGAAGGGGTACCCATGATGGGTTGCTCATATGGCCATTGGTGTGGTGTCCTGCCATGTTGATTGAAGGAAGAGCAGATGGATTGATGAGGAAGTTTGACGAAAGTGAGAGCTCTGTTTTACTCTGCTTCGGATGCTAAGGAGAAATCAAGATTGAAAGTTTTGAAATTGGCGGGCGTTACTTAGCTTCTATTTTATACTCGAGTGCTTTTTTCCTTTCTTAATTAAGGGGCTGTTTGATTGAGCTTAAATTTATGTTATGTTAATTTAATTTATGTTAATTTGTGTTGTTAATTTATGTTAATTTATGTTGTGTTAAATTTGTGTTAATTTATGTTATGTTAATCATGTCATCATCATCATCATCATCATCATCATCATGGCATCATCTCACCATCATCATCATCATCATCATCATCATCATCATCATCATCATCATCATGTCATCATGTCATCATCGTCATCATGTCATCATCATCATCATCATCATCATCATCATGTCATCACCATCATCATCATCATGTCATCACAATCATCATATTGCTATTCACCATCATATAACTATTCATCATCATAATACTATTCATCAACATCATGTCACCATCATCATCAGCATATTACTATTTATCATCATGATCACTATATTACTATTCATCATATTACTATTCATCATCATTATGATCACCATATTACTATTCATCACATTACTATTCATGATCATCATGTCATATTTCTATTCATCATAATTATGTCATCACCATCATCATCATCATATTACTATTCATGTCATAATTACTATTCATCATGTCATAGTACTATTCATCATCATCATATTACTATTCATCATCATCATGTCATCACCACCATCATCATATTACTATTCATGTCTTCATTACTATTCATCATCATCATGTCATCACCATCATCATCATGTCATCATCAATATATTACTATTCATCATCATATTACTATTCATCACCATGATGATGATGATGTTGATGCATGAAGATGATAATGATGATGCTGATGGTGATGATGATGACATGATGATGATGATATGATGGTGGTGGTAATTTATGTTATGTTAATTTAATTTGTGTTAATTTATGTTATGTTATGTAAATTTATATTAATTTATGTTATGTTGGTTTATATAATATAAATTTAAACTCCAGAAAACAGGGCCTAACACTCTGTTTGTCTATCAAAAAAAACTTAACACTCTGTTTGGCTCTAGGAAAAACTGAGGGAAAGAATTTATTTTTATAAAAAAAAGTCTGTTTGGTTGCAAGAAATTTATTTGGAAAATAAAGTCAGGGTTTGCGAAGGGTCGTGTAAGGAGTCAGGCGGCGGCGGATATGATGGTATGCGTTTGAATATTCTGCTGCATACTGTCCATACTTCCTGCAAATAATTTGAACAAAGTGATTTTATGTGCATGGCTTATTTAAGCTGCTGCTTAAATGAATCTAGACGGTAGATCTAAAGTTTTAAGCATAGTGTTGGCTTTGGCTAATTTTATGTGCATAGCTTTTTGGCTTTGAAATTTGATGAAAAGTTGACAAGCATATTTTTAACCCTTTATAGTTGTTAATTTGTATGTTTTGGGGGTCAAGTTGCAGTCAAACAAAATTTATAACCTTGGTAAGCCAAAGGTCGATCCAAGGAACAGACGTGTGTGAATACTAGCTAACAAGTGACCTATTTAGCTATTCCGATGAAACTTTGTAAAACCAAGGGTTTTGTTGTCACGAAAATTGCAGAAAATAAATTGCAAAAAATAAAAGGTTGTGTTTAAATCAGAGAAAGAATTCCAGGACCATACTTCACCCGTGCTAACCCCACTAATCATGCAATCATTATCATGTAATTCATCATGCCATCGAATATCGAATTAAACCAAAATAACACTAGATAAGCCGCCCATCCACGGATCAATATCTAGATTAATCTCAATCGTTGAACGCCGCCCATCCACGGATTATCAACGATCTCGATTTATTAAAGTAAAGGTTTTCATACAACTTCATACAATCCGGTTAATCCCTGGGGCCCATCTACCTTTCGGCAGATAACCTAAATACGTTCTAGCATGCAAACATACCCTTTGATGTAAATACTTGCATAGAACGATAAATTAAGCACGATGAAATTGAATATTCGATTTGCATTAATGAAAAACATTCATATGATCACATGAAGAGTTGGGTACAATGCACGGGATCCGTAGGATCCCAGAATAGAGAGACTACTCACTGTTCATGGTGATTAAACCAAAAACAGTGCAAAGAGAAATTAAGAACGAGTAAACCGTAAAGACGTGGTGGCTCGTTGAATCTCTCACGATGAATTGCTGTCTCTTCCCAAGCTAGGGTTTCTTTACTCCAAAATAAGCACCCTTGTCTAATCTGGTCGTGTTTCCTCTTATAGCTCGTCTAAAAAGGCCGAAAAGCCCAAAGTCGATTTTCGGAAACAACTTGAAAATCTACCTGCTGACGATCTCGTGACACCTGTGACAGTCCAAGATGTCACATCTGTCACGACTTGA
This sequence comes from Rhodiola kirilowii, assembly GCA_033675215.1. Taxonomy (NCBI): domain Eukaryota; kingdom Viridiplantae; phylum Streptophyta; class Magnoliopsida; order Saxifragales; family Crassulaceae; genus Rhodiola; species Rhodiola kirilowii. The sequence goes on along the minus strand of CM066193.1, from coordinate 9,362,531 downwards.
GCCAAAATCTCGGAGAAATAAGTGTGCCGTGACACCCGTGATAGTTCAAGGTGTCACGGCTGCCACAGCTTGTCACGGGACGCCACAGCTTGTCACGGGCCGCCACAACTTGTCACGGGCTGCCCTGGATCTCTCGGGGAAAAATAGCTGACGTGACACCCGTGACAGTTGGATGTGTCACGGTTGTCACGGGCTGTTGCTGGCTCAGATCCCTTTTTAGTCTTTTTCGATCGATCTTCTCGTTCTTTTCGTATCTTAAACCCAAGGAGCGACGATATGCGTTATTCACCTGAAACACTAGAGAAAGACATCAAATATGGACAATTTGTCCGGAGAACAAGCATTATCCTTCATTGAATGTAGCGAATAATTAGTCGAAATATCGACTGATCAAAACACTCCACACTTAGGATTTGTTCGTCCCGAACAAATGGCAGAATAAATACATGAGTGAATGTATGAAACGACCATAAGTTTATAAGCTACCCACTCAAGTGACATGTGATCAATCCTAACTAACACAAAAATAAAAAGATAACTCACTGTCGTAGAGGACACGAATTCATTTAGCGTATGCATCAAGCCTTTAAACCTATAGGCTGCCCTAGTAGGACGAGTATAGTCTCGTGAAGGTTTTCAGGAATGGGACTACCTACAAATCCCCTGTACAACTAGCTAACGTGTATGCATGAGATGATGCTCAACGAGTCACGGTAAAGTCATGTCATACCTCGGATTCATCGTGTTACCTCAACTTCGAGTCAAACATCTTCATCAAAGTTTTCAGACAATCATAGATAAAACGAGTTATGCATTCAAACGGTCAGTACACACGGCTAGCAATCGACTAATCACATGTTCTAAATAGTTCTATAGCAACGTATAAAGAACATGAATATTTACACAAAACATGCTCGCCATTCACCTATGCTATCTAGGGATAGTCCACGGGTTCTTGGCGCAAAGCTCATTCTCAAGTGCCAAGGACTAGGCAATGGCCCGTAAGAGAAGAGGAGCCTGGCTTATGGATTTTTCTGAAAAACATTACAAAAATTTGCATCAAAGTTTCAGTGCAAGCACGAGGATCGTTCCTTAGACTCTAGCACATGAATTCCCAAGACAAGTCATGAATGCACGCAATGAAAAGATGGAATTACACTACATCAAGCAAAATGGGGCAGAAATTGTTCCTAAACTATTTTCCATACACAAGGGGTGACTTTTCTCACTTTGCCCTTGGTATAATCTCTCTATTTTTTTTGTACACAAGGGGTGACTTTTCTCACTTTGCCCTTGGTATTTTTCAATGCTTTCTCTTTTTTTTGCTCTCTCTTTTTTTTTCAAAAATAACTATGCTTAGGGTCATTTTTTTCCCTCTTTTGAAAAATCAGAACTTTGTTCTTGATTGAAAACATTGAAAACCAATTTTCTAACATCACACTTAAAGCTTGCCATAGTGTATGAATAAAAGCGGGTGCATGCAAATCACAATGAGTATAGAGAAACGCATACTAGTACTAAGGTCACCTAGAAAAAGAGATGCATATTTAAGTTTTTTGAAAATTTTGAACCGGTGCCTACTAATATCAAGTCTCAAACATGCTTCAAGAAATATGTAGAACATGTGATAGTCAATGGCTAGCAATGATACTGACTCAAGAGAATACACATATGAATAAAACTACTTCAAGTCCTAGACTTTGAATCCAACAGAATGACAATCAATCAAGGAGTACCGTAGAAAACGAGGATTTCAATCACAATACATAGACAGTTGAGCATATGCAAGAGTGAACGTGCTATGCGATGCGTGTGACTATGCGTTACCCACTCCACACTTAAAAATGAGCTTAGTTCCTAAGCGAATAAATAAAAGATAAGAAAAAGGCGCATAGGAACTTCACTCGTGTGTGATAGTTTGATATCCATAGAGATTAAACGATGTCCGGTGAGTGAAACACGACTTGTGAGCTGGTAGGTATATAGAGAAACACACAAAGCTTCACAAGTAATAGGTTAGCATCGATAATCGCGGAGAAACCTGGATGAGGAATGCCACATGAATGAAGAAGGTAACGATGTGAGTAAAGATGAATAACAGAAACGGAATAACTCAAGCATCGAATAACATGGAAATAGTGAATAGCATCCAAAAGTCAGTGTACAATAGATAACCATGAAATGTATAACAACTGACAAAATGACAAAAATAAATCATGAAGCGTGAATGCAAGAAAAACTAGCAGGCCCCATCGTCTGTAGCATCCCAATCGGAGCCAAACAACTGCTCTATGCTGTCTGAGGCTTCAGCACAGGCGGGATGAGAAGGGCCATCTTCGCTGCCAGCGTGGGAAGGGGGAGCCTGAGGTGGTAGAGGAAAGTTGAGATCAGCATGCTCAAGGAGAGTTGATAGTGCACCCTGCTCCCAATCCCGCGCCCTGATGGCCTGAGACCTGAAATCTGAAAATTCATCCCTGAGCTGGTTATAGGAAACAGAAAGCCTGCTCTGCGTGGCAAGAATTGGACCCAGGCTAGCCAAAATCTGGCGCTGATAACTCATCATCGCCCTCTGCTCCTCTCGAATAAAAAACTGGGAGGTGATGATCTGATGATGCGAGGCCTCTAGACGTGCGAGACGCTCCTCGAGTGTCGAGGGATGCTGGACAGCAGCAGGTGGCTACGGCGGAGGTGCCGGAGCAGCCATATGAGGCTCCTGTGCCTCGTCCATGACAACATCCTCATGTGGAGGCTGGTCCTCCTGAACTGGTGCGGGCTCACGCGGGGGAGAGGCCGCCCTGGCTTGTGCTCCATCAGGGTCTCTCCGACCCCTATCTATTCGGCGCCTCTTTGCTCCACCTGGGAGCTCAGGTTGTGGGTCCACTGCCCATCTTTCCCAATCATCTTGCATTCAGCAATTTTGTCCATATCTAGCGTCAACTCCTTCTCAGTCCCATCCAGTGGGTCGAGGTTCCATCCTAGAGACTCCGCGAGCACAGAAATGAACAGACCGCCACCCATGGCCTTGTTCCCAAGAGACGTGCCCCAAGTTGTCATCATCCCACTGAGGAGCTGAAAGAAATCGACCGGTACCCCTTTGTGCAAAGAAATCATGATGTCCAAATCGAGGTTGGTGATAACGGTGGCGCCTTCTAGGCGAGCATTGATGCTCATTGCCACCAATCGGTGAACTATCTTCCACACGGGCTCCTTGATGCCAGCAGCACTCCAACCGGACCGGAAGTAGTAATCAAAGCTAGATATGAGTTTCCATAACTCATACCTCTCGTCCACGCTGTATTCACCACAGAAACCCTCCAAAGGAAAACCCAAAGCCTCATAAACCTCGGCCTTGGACATGGTATAATATCTCTGCCCAATTTGGAATTTCCAGTGCGTCACTTTCAAGGGGATGCCTACAACCTCAAACGTAGCTAAAAATTCCTTAAACAATATAGGATAAGTAGGCGTATGGTGGCGAGTGAACATATACCAAGCCCGGAGGCGACAAACATGCTACGGCACTGTGGCAATATATCTCGCTTCAATTCAGTAAGCGTATCAATGCAGAGGACGAGAGTAGGTTTTACCTTCTTCTTGGATAGAACATTGTCGAAACGTCTCTTGTGCTCAGCCTCGGCTCCAAAATGACAGGCGTTTGCGGTTGGATAGGGACGTGGCTGCTCGGGTGGTGAAACCGGGACGACAGCCATGGATGTTCCTTGTGGAGGAGCACGGGAGGAGGAGGTGTTGGAATGGTTGGAATTTCGAGCCATGGTGGGTTAGGGTTAGGGATTTGGACGAGAGGTGGGGATGAGAGGGTGGAGCTCGGACGGTCGGGCTGAGTGGCGAATGGCAGAGTGATGGCGGACGGATGGCGAAGTGACGACAGACGGACGGCGAATCGGGCGGCAGACGGCTGGGTGAAATTGGGTTTTGCATTTTTACGGTTTTTTTATTTTTGAAATTGGCAAGCATATTTTGACAAGCATATTTTAACCCTTTATAGTTGTCAATTTATATGTTTTAGGGGTCAAGTTGCAGTCAAACAAAATTTATAACCTTGGTAAGCCAAGGGTCGATCCAAGAAACAGACGCGTGTGAATACTAGCTAACAAGTGACCTATTTAGCTATTCCGATGAAACTTTGTAAAACCAAGGGTTTTGTTGTCACGAAAATTGCAGAAAATAAATTGCAGAAAATAAAAGGTTGTGTTTAAATTAGAGAAAGAATTTCAGGACCATACTTCACCCGTGCTAACCCCACTAATCATGCAATCATTATCATGTAATTCATCATGCCATCGAATATCAAATTAAACCAAAATAACACTAGATAAGCCGCCCATCCACGGATCAATATCTAGATTAATCTCAATCGTTGAACGCCGCCCATCCACGGATTATCAACGATCTCGATTTATTAAAGTAAAGGTTTTCATACAACTTCATACAATCCGGTTAATCCCTAGGACCCATCCACCTTTCGGCATATAACCTAAATACGTTCTAGCATGCAAACATACCCTTTGATGTATATACTTGCATAGAACGATAAATTAAGCACGATGAAATTGAATATTCGATTTGCATTAATGAAAAGCATTCATATGATCACATGAAGAGTTGGGTACAATGCACGGGATCCGTAGGATCCCAGAATAGAGAGACTACTCACTGTTCATGGTGATTAAACCAAAAACAGTGCAAAGAGAAATTAAGAACGAGTAAACCGTAAAGACGTGGTGGCTCGTTGAATCTCTCATGATGAATTGCTGTTACTTCCCAAGATAAGGTTTCTTTACTCCAAAATAAGCACCCTTGTCTAATCTGATCGTGTTTCCTCTTATAGCTCGTCTAAAAAGGCCGAAAAGCCCAAAGTCGGTTTTTGGAAACAACTTGAAAGTTTGCCTGCCGACGGTCCCGTGACACCCGTGACAGTCCAAGGTGTCACGGCTGTCACGACTTGAGCCAAAATCTCGGAGAAATAAGTGTGCCGTGACACCCGTGACAGTTCAAGGTGTCACGGCTGCCACAGCTTGTCACGGAACGCCACAGCTTGTCACGGGCCGCCACAACTTGTCACGGGCTGCCCTGGATCTCTCGGGGAAAAACAGGTGCCGTGACACCCGTGACAGTTGGATGTGTCACGGTTGTCACGGGCTGTTGCTGGTTCAGAACCCTTTTTAGTCTTTTTCGATCGATCTTCTCGTTCTTTTCGTATCTTAAACCCAAGGAGCGGCGATATGCGTTATTGTCTTGAAACACTAGAGAAAGATATCAAATATGGACAATTTGTCCGGCGAACAAGCATTATCCTTCATTGAATGTAGCGAATAATTAGTCGAAATATCGACTGATCAAAAGTATCGTCACCTTCTTCATCTTTGGACAGCAATTTTATACTTTAGTAGCTCAGGCAAGTGTTGCTTGCCTTCTAACAAAATTTGACTGCCTTTTTTTTCATTTGATAAATTGATATGATGATATACATTTCTTGGCCGGCTGATTAGGATTGTTATATAACGTTGTCACAATTAGTGTTTCGGAGAGTCTCACTACACTGCGAGGTGTCCTGCCAAAGTTGGGAAGCACATCTCAAGAATGGAGGTATTTTCGACTTTTGTTTTTGTCAACAAGTTTAAAACTGACCCGTTTTCATTCAAAAAAGCCTATGGCTATGTGCAAAAGAATGATCATATCCGACCTCTTTATTATTGCTGATTCATTGTGGTTCGCAATGTCATATGGTGTTCTTTTCTACATATATATTCAACTACTTTTCTCGTTTCTTAACTTGTTAGATTTATGGCATATAATTTGACAAAACTTAGTGTAGTTGTTCAAGCTGTTGTTCAAGACTGGAAGAGACAACTGTCCTGGAACAAGTTAGAGCAGAAGGAATGTTTCCTAAACTCATATTAGGAAACACAGCCGACCGTTGGAGATCAAGGCGGTTCCATATGGAAGGATAGAAGATGGAAGTTTCCTAATTCAGATTAGGCAACTTGTTCCAACCGACGTGGAACAAATCAGACGCAACGAAGATTTCCTAAGGCAGATTAGGAAAGTCGGCGTTGTGACATATCGAAGAGATGATGCAGATCTTGGAGTCGGTGGACGCAAATATACTCATGCATATCAAGAAGTCGGTTGAGAAGGATTAGGGAAGACTTGCGCTTGAAGTTATCTTGCCGAAGAAGATAATCAAAGAGATTTCCTAAACGAGATTGAAGATATTAGGAGGATTATCTACAAGAAGATATGTGCAAGATATTACGAAAGATTTCCTATAGATATAGGCGGTTTAGACTAGGAATAGGGGAGAGCAAAATTCGGTAATTACCGTTTACCATCGGTAAATTTACCGTTACCGAATCAATTCGGTTCGGTAAATCGGTAAAACGGTAAATCGGTAAATTTACCAACGGTAAAACGGTAAAAATAAGTCGGTAAACGGAATAGATTCTGAAATCGGTAAATTTACCGTTTTACCGTTTTTACCGAATATTATAAATAAAAAATAAAAATATTATATATTATAAAGAAAAAAATTAAAAAAATATTTATATATATTAAAAATCAACATATATATTCATAAGATTTTTAATATATATTAAAAAAATTAAAAAAATAATAATTTTCAATTAAATCGGTAAATTTACCGAAATTTACCGATTTACCGTTTTACCGAAATATCGGTAAAATGGTAAATCGGCAACGGTAAACGGAATAGATTTTGGCATTTCGGTAAATAGGTAAACGGTAAAATGGTAAACGGTAAAACGGTAAATTACCGTTTGCTCTCCCCTAACTAGGAATCTCATTCACTCTAAGGTTTCTACCGCACTATATAAGTAAGGCTAATGCCTCGGTATTAGTCAGCACTTACGGAGATATAATACACGCTCAAACTCACTGAAGGGAGGAGGAGGCAAACGGCCGGTGAACTAATCGTCACTGATTACTCACGGCGCTCGGATTCAGTCTGTTCTAGTGCTCGGTAGACTGATCGAAGAACAACGCTCAAGCTACGCGCACTGGTGTTCTTTGCGCATTTAGGAGAAGACGCTGATTCTCTTGGAGAATCTCATTGGTGGATACGGAGGAGGAGCTCAGATCTAGGGGAGATCTAGAGTGCAATTTCTAGAGTGCTCGAGGCTCAGGTTGTTTAAAAGGGAGTCTGTAAACGGTAAAACCTGTACTTGCTACTCTTATTAGTGAATTGCTATCCACCGGGCTAAGAGATAGCCCCCAAGACGTAGGCTCGTTAATGCCGAACTGGGTAACAACTTTGTGTGTCGTCTTTATTTTCTGCACTACATTTAAATTTGCATAAGTTGTTCTAGATATTGTTTTGCACTCGATTAGAACAACATCTCATCTACCACGGGAAGATTTCAATTGGTATCAGAGCAAATACTCAACACACAGAGTAAGATCCGAAGGTGGCTGAGATGGATTTGAGAGAAGGGCAGAACATCACGTGACCTCCACTTCTTGAAGGAAACAAATATGGTTACTCGAGAGTACGAATGAAGGCGTTCCTAAAGTCACAGGATGAATCGGTTTGGGAAAGAGTTGAAAACGTATGGACACATCCGGTAACTATCGAAGAAGGCAAAGTAAGTCTTCTTGCTAAGGACAAGTGGACCGAGCCACACAAGAACGCTGAAGCCGCAAACTCCAGAGAAATGAATGTTATATTCTCAGGAGCTGATGGAAAGAATTTCAAGATGATTTCAACTTGTGAGAGTGCAAAGAAGGCGTGGGACATACTGTGAACTATCTAGATATCTAGAATGGAGATGGTCACATCAAAATTTGAAAATCTGAGAATGCAGGAGGATGAGACCATAGCTGATTTCAACACAAGGGTGCTTGATATTTCCAATGAATCCTTTGCACTTAGAGAACCAATGACCAAAGAGACACTGGTAAGAAAGGTCCTGAGGTCTCTAACAAAGCCGTTTGCTATGAAGGCACTTGCTATCAAGGAATCACATGATGTGAAGACCATGAGGTTGGATGAACTGATGGGATCTCTTCAGACCCATGAGATGGATATGAATGAAGAAGATCAACTCATGAAGGTTAGCGGCGTCGGTCTCAAAGCTGAAGTCACTATTGTTCAAGACAAAGCAGGGGAGATGTCAGAAGAACAGTATGCCATGTTTGCAAAAAACTTTGGAAAGTTTATGAGAAGGCAGTACAATAAAGGGACTGATTCCGGTCAGTCATCTAGCTCAAGATTCCAGAAGGATGGTAAATTCTAGAAGGGGAACCAATCTGGAGACTCGAACCATGACAACAAAGGCAAGGGGATCCAATGCAGAGAATGTGAAGGTTATGGACACATTCTGGCAGAATTTATCAACACCCAGAAAAAGAAAAATGCATATGCAGTCAGCTGGAGTGACAGTGAATCTGATCAGGAAGGTGAGTCCAATAACTTTGTAGCCCTTGCTACCTACGTCAACCAGGAAGGAGAGTCAAAATCATCCTCGGAGGATCATACACAATACTCAAGCTGCAGCAATAATGAAGAAATCACTGATGAAGACTGTGCGAACAAGGACGAGTTGTTCCAAGAATGGCTAAATGAAGCTGAGTGGAACAAGGTTCATCGCATCAATCTGACAGATCTAACGGAAGAGAAGGAAAGCTGGGAAGAAGCTACTATCCTTGTAACTCAGAAGGTGGAATATCAACAATCAATCACCAACCTTCAAGCCCAGCGGATTAAAGCAAAAGGTGAACAAGCGAAACTTGTAGCACAGAAGGCTGAACTACTTGCAGTTATCTCATCTCTGAAGGTTCAGATTGAAGGGAGTCAAGGCGAGCATCCAGAGATCATAGTTGATCTAACAAGGGAGAATGCTGCCTTAAACGTCAAGAGGTCATTCTTCTTAATACTGTGGATGCCTTGAAAATTGTAATTGAGACAGATAAAGAAACTCATGCTGAGACACTAGAGAAACTGAACAAGCTGAAGAAATCAGTCAAGATGCTCAATTTTGGGACTAAAAATCTAGACGACATACTGGGAGCTCAGAGAGCAACTGGCGGGAGGAAAGGGCTAGGGTTCACTGGTACATCTGGCTCCATGAAGACTATGTTTGTGAACGCTGAGCCACGAACGTACACTGTTCCAGCTGAACATCTCGCACGAAGTAAAGCTGCCTGGCACCCCACTAGAAAGCAAGACAGACGCAAGTGCTATTACTGCAACCATGTGGGACACATCAAGTCAAGATGCCCAGAATTCCCTAAGTTCCTCAGAAAAATGAATCAAGTGCCGAGAACTCACATTAAGCAAGGCTGGAGGGTCAAACAAAGAAGTGAGACCTATCATGTTGCCTTCAGCTCCACCAGTCATCTTGAAAAGGACAGGTGGTACTTCGATAGTGGTTGCTCAAGACACATGACTGGCAACCTTGAGTTTCTGACCAAGGTAGAGAAGTTCAATGGCAAATCAGTAACGTTTGGAGACGGTGTAGAAGGCCGAATTCTCGGAAGGGGAATATTGAAAGTTCCAGGCCTACCCAGGTTAAAGAATGTCCTTCTTGTCAAAGGACTGCAGGCAAATCTAATCAGCATAAGACAGTTATGCGATATGGAGCATCGTGTCCAGTTCACACAGGACAAGTGTGTGGTGCAGAATAACAAGAATGAACCAGTCCTCACTGGAAGGAGAGCCTCAAACAACTGCTACTTGCTGAATCTTGGTAAACCCACTGCTGAAACAACATGCATGATGAGCAAGACTGAAGGCATAAAAACTCAAGACAAACAAGTGCATTCTCTAAAAGCGGCTAGTTTTACATGTTTTCTATCCACTATTAAGTCTACACATATCAAGGAAGCTAGAAGAAAGCTCAATTTCCATCCTGATCGTGTAACGGCACCCAAAGCATGGTATGCTTGTCTCAACCATGGCTATGTTAAAAAGGGAGTAGACACGAAGATAAGGAAGCAACCAGGGCAACCAGGAAGTAGACATGTTGAGGGTTGCTGCACCCAGATGTTGTGGAAGATGTCAATGCTGAAACAGTACAAGGTAGAACAAGATTTGATGAAGAAGCGAGCAGACATCTTCACCAAAGCCTTGAAAAACCTACAGTTCGAGACACCTAGATCCCCACTGGGTCTGTTGATGGATAATGGATGCACAGTCGTCATGTGCAAACGTCAAGAATAAATTTATAAGTCCGCTACTCGCGACTTCACTACTGGATAGCAAGTGGTAAGTAGGGGTCGAAACCAAGGGAATTAGGGGGATAAGTTGTTCTTTGAGGGATCGTATAGGCGGGGAACGTGATTTTAGGTTTATTGAGGTTTTAGCGCTTATAACTAAGTGATTTTTTTGGTTGGTTTTGGTTTTTAGTGTGGAAAAGTAAATGACATAAAAGTAAATACTGAAAATAAAAGAGAAGACTTACAGCGATTGATGCGTGATTGGCAAGTCTTCCGGAACGTCAGCAGTTGATAAAGCAGTTTAAACTAAGAAAGTAAATGCAGGTGGTGTTTAAATCTAAGGAAAGCATTCGGTTTCAGGGGCCTTGTATCATAGCCTGTTTATCATTGGCCTTTAGTGATCCTACTAAGTATTCAAACGTGTATCAAGGCCCTTTCAAGCGCTCGATTTGCACACACTGTCTAGCCCATTTCAAGGTCGTAGAGCACTTGTTCTATTTAGACTAGCACCCCATTCCAAGGTATACTAGCCTATGTGCATCCATTTGATCAATCATTTCCGATTAAACCAAATGGTGTTTAAAAGAGGCCGAACTCCTCAGATAAGCTTTGCCATTTCAAGCATCCACTTATCCGAGTATGTTCACGAACCCCCACGGAATAGTTTTGCCATTTCAAGCATCCACTCAACCTTGGAAGTTCTGACCTAATATATGGCACATAGAACAAGTTTTGAATACAAAGAAGAGGCACTAAGAGTATAGCCTAAAACATTTTATGATACAAGTACACCCCTTCAACCGAATGAAGAGTTTAGCTACGAATATCCATAGAGGTGGATACCATAGTTAAGTACTCGAGGGTTTTTGAAAGACAGTAAGTAAAGGAGAATACTCAAGAACCAACTGGAGTATTCTCAAAAACTACTAGAATACTCAAGAACCAACAGGAGTATTCTCAAAAACTACTAGAATACTCAAGAACCAACAGGAGTATTATAGATTTCAAACAAAAGCGTACAAAAGTGCCCAAAAGTCTAGAGAGATAAGTGATGTGTTGTGTGAAGATGGGATTGTGGATGGGATGAAGATTACAAAGGAGGGGAGGTTGTATTTATAGGCCAAGGAGGAGGAGAAGATGTGGTGGAGAGCAAAGACACTTGGCACAAGGTTGTGGAGAGGCCTTTAGCCGCCCATGTGAGGAGGAGCCTCCTCCCATTTAGCCGCCCCCCATGTGAGGAGGAGCCTCCTCCCCTTAGCCGCTCATGTGTGAGGAAGAGAAGAGGTTTTGTGATCTTTTCCAAAAGCCACCGGCTCCTTTCAGCTCCGGTCTGACTCTGGTTGCTCTTCGGTTGGACTTGTTTTGAGTGATCCACGTCAGGTTCATGATATTTGTACAGTCGGCATCTGGTCATGACCTTGGAATGACTCGTAATATATTTTCCGCTTAAAAACTCCTCCTTAGCCTGTATTCTCTCTAGACTCCAAAATACCCTGTAGATAAATATCGGAACTAACAAGCAAAAGTTAAATAGACAAACAGTCTAATTTGGTGGGTTTAACTGTGTTTATGATTCATATAATTATGGTCCATCAGATCACCCCACACTTTTAGTTGTTCGTCCCGAACAATGCTATTAAAGGGCGGCACATTATCTAAGTAAACTTTTAAAATATGAAAGTGAGACTGTGGGACTAGATTTATCCTAATTCATGCATTACTACTTATTACCAAATTAAACCGTGTAAATAAATAGAATAAACTTGATACTTGTACCTTCGTGCCGAGCTGCAAATTAATTCGGATGTTTCGGGAGATAGCCCTTTTCAGGCTCCTGGACTGCAACCTCGGGACTGTCTTGCACTATATGGTTTCCTTGTAGCTTTCTCTAGCACGTGATTCGGTTCGGGTTTCACTGAGTTGAGCCTTTTGATTTCTTTTTGGCGAGGGAAAGCTTTTTTTTGTAGTGAATCGGCCTTTGGCCTTTGATTTGACTCTTTGAGTACTTCACTTTTGTTCGGTTAGAATTTTCACAACTTTGGCCTTTGGCCTTTGATTAGCTCTTTGAGCTTTTGCCTTTTTGTGGCTTGCTAGTCCATTTTCTCAAGCCTTTTTTGGGAGGTCCAATCATTGCCCGCAAGCATATGAAAATACCTCCCCGCTCTCTCTCATCCTTGCCGTTTCGCACGAGTCAAAATGAGGGTCGCTCATTTATTTTCCTGGCTACTCTGACTAGAGATAGGACGGTTTGATTCCCGTCCCGCCTTTTTTCTTTTTGCATAAACACTGCATGGTGGAGATGACTTCTGACTCAACTGAAACCCGAAGTGCAGCCTCCACTGACTTCGTAAACCATATAGCGAAATTCAGTCCTTTGATTGCTTGCCAAGCCTCTCTAGGGCATTTTCTATCAACTTCACATCCCTAGTTTATCTCAGCACAAAGGGACAAATGAGAAGTTACATTCTAAGTTTTTAAACAGTTGAATTTTCACAAGGTTAATGCATGAATTATGATCTATCTTTTTCACATTCTCAAGTTCATATTTTCAAAAAGATAATATTAAGGGAAAAAGAAAAACATGTTATGTACACAGGCGGTTCTCACCCCACACTTTTGAACGAAGGCGTGCCTTTCAGCAAGACTTAGTTCAAAAGCCATGCAAGCAGACAATTATGAGAAGGAAATGACATTAAGGAAAACGGAAGAACAGAACTCCCTTTAAAGTGTCGAGCGAACGACATGGCATGAGGCTGGATAATCGAGGGAGTTTGGCTGGGGCCTTGAACTCTTGGCATAGGCCTGGCTGGCTTGATGTTGCACCCATAACCGATTCCTGAATAGTCATTTCATTCTATGCACCAAGTGGGTGAGAGCGGCTTATTGGTAAAAACTAAATAACAGAAAATAAATGACTGAAAGTAAGATAGGTGTCGGGTTACCTCCCGATCAGTGCCTTTGTTTAACGTCGTTGGCTCGACAGTACCTCATTCCTGGATCACTGGTTTGGATCCCATGGGTGGCTCAGGTCGTATTTTGCCACTGTTCATGTGTTGATTTTTGCCTTGACTCTTCCTGATTTCTTGCTTGGGTTAGAACTCCATGGTTTTGGTGTTTTTTCTTTCCATTGTTTCTGAGAGGGCGATGGACTTGTGACCATAGCTGCTGGTCTTGTTACTCCTTCGGTTTCTTTTGGTAAGTCAGAAATCTGTGTACCGCGATCTGAGATAGGTATAATGTCTGGCGGTTTCTTTGTATCCGTGCGGCTATTATCAATGTAAAAATTTGCACTTTTGCCGCCGAACTTAAGCGATAATGAGCCCTTGCCCACATCGATTCTTGCTTTAGTAGCGTAGAGGAATGGTCATCCCAATATTATTGTTGGAGGGTCGTCTTCGCTGGTCTCTCCCGTTTGTATTACATAAAAGTCTACAGCAACGACGAGCTCTCCCACATGGAGTATTATATCTTCCAGAACTCCAACCGGACAGATGCACGATTTATCTCCTAGCTCGATATTTGACCTGGGTGGTTTCAATGGACCAAGTCCTAACAAGTAATATAAGGAGGAAGGCATGGCGTTGACAGCAGCCCCAAGATCGACTAAGCACTTATGAATCTGGGTTTCACCAATACCGCAGGTGACTGTGAAGGCCCCTGGGTCTTTATCTCTTTCCGGTTGTGACTCATGATCTGAAGTGAGGGCTTTTTTTATTGTCGGGCCATTCTGCCCATTCCTTGGCTTAGGATTTGTATAATCGGACCCCTTAATATTTTGCTTTGAAGCATAAATATTAGTTGGAGAGTCCCACTTTAAATCGTTATTGTCATCCCATCCAGATGCTGGTATGTCAGAGTGTATGATCGGTGGTGGTGTTATGCAAACGGTGAATGCGTACCGTCCATTGTCAGCATGCGTAACCCATGTTTTGCCATCATTGGGTCGGTCTTCCTCTTGATTCCACTCAGGACGACGCCTACGGGTGAAGTGTTTGTTAGTAAGTTTGTAAGTTGGGATCGTGCTACTTCTCCCAGTGTCACCTTTATGTTTGACCTCCTTATCATGCTAATATTTGCCTTTGGATTTTGGATGGTTTGTGAAGGAAGTCTGCCAGGTTCATTAGTGAGTGTTGACATTGCGGTGGCGAGCTGGGACATTTGTTTGGTCAATTCTGAAATTGCCCCGTCAGTTTTCGCCTGGTATTGGTGTAGCGAAGTACCCAATTGATTTATGCTTCCTGCGAGCTCCTTCATTGTGTCATCGAGCGACTTGGTTGGTTCTTGCTGATTGTTTGGGCCGGTTTGGTACTGATTCGGTCCTCTTTGCTGATATTTACCTGCTGATGAAGCGTTCTAGTTATACTGTCGGTGGGGGGTTGGTAGAATGACTGAGCTAGCTGAGGGACAGCTGGTTGTGTTTCCTTCTGAGGATAGTTGTTGTTACGCCAGCTCGGGTTGGTTGCTTGACCATACTGTCTGTTTTGTCCGGCTCTATCGTTGCTGTTGTTGTTGTATCCTTGATATCCTCCTACTACATTTACTTCTGCCGGTTCTTCTATTAATGTTGGGCATGCGTCAGTTTTGTGGTCCGTAGAACCACAAAATTCGCAAGGCTTTACTGGAACTGGTTGTCTTCGTAGGATCTGAATCATCATCTCCTTTAATTGTTTCATCTCTTCAGGCATGGAGTTCATTGGTGTTTCAGCTTTTGCTACATTCCTTGTTCGGGAGAATTCTTCCTGCCGAGTTGTCTCTTCTCTAAATCGGGCATTTTCAGCAACGTTGGTGATGAGATCCCTTATGCCACTTAATGATAGATTCATCATGGATCCTCCAGCTGAGGCATCCAGGAGCATTTTGTCTAAGGGTCTTAATCCATCAATGAGATACTCGACGGTGAGTTTCTCAGGCAGTCCAAGGGTACAGCAGCTTCTCTCCAGGCGGTTGAACTTTTCTAGGTAATCGTACATGGTTTCATTGGGTCCTTGCTTTATGTCTTGTAGTTGCCTCCGTACTTGCATCGCCCATCCCGCCGGGTAATATTTGTCCAGGAATTTCTTTTGCATCTGAGCCCATGTTCTGATGCTATCGGAAGGCAATGAAAGGAACCAATCGTTTGCCGCGTCAATGAGGGAAAAGTAGAACGCCTTTAACTTGAAGTCGTCTACGTTCACGCCATCAATCAAATGTTAGACCGACTGGCGGGTAAACCGTACTTTTGCTTCCTGGACGGGTTCTCAGGCTACAACCAGATCCCCATAGCGCCTGAGGATCAAGAAAAGACTACATTCACCTGCCCATTCGGCACATTCGCCTTCAGAAGGATGTCGTTCGGTCTATGCAATGCTCCGGGAACTTTCCAAAGAGTGGTGACCAGCATCTTCTCAGACATGATCGGAATATTCATTGAAGTCTTCATGGACGACTTCACCATCTATGGCGATACATTCGACGCTTGCCTAGACAACTTAAGCACGGTTTTGGCACGATGTGTCTCGATGAACCTTGTGCTCAACTATGAGAAGTGTCATTTCATGGTAACTCATGAAGTAGTCTTAGGGCACGTCGTCTCACAAGAAGGCATAGAGGTGGATAAAGCTAAAATAGATCTGATCATGACTCTACCATACCCCTCCACTGTCCGAGACATCCAATCCTTCCTTGGGCATGCAGGATTCTACCGACGATTCATCAAGGACTTCTCCCAAAAGGCGTTGCCTCTATCCACTCTTCTCCAAAAAGAAGTCCCTTTTGACTTCACCAATGCATGCAAGGAGGCCTTTGATGATCTGAAGAAAGCCCTCACTAGCACACCTATCATCCAAACGCCAATTGGGACCTCTCCATTTAGACTTGTTTATGGAAAAGCATGCCACCTTCCGGAGGAATTAGAACATAAAGCCTATTGGGCGCTCAAGCAGTGCAATCCAGATTTAAAAGCTGCCGGACTAGATAGGAAGCTTAAGCTATGCGAACTTGAAGAATTGCGGCTTGAGGCCTATGAAGGGCAAACAGACTACAAGGCGTGGATGAAATTATATCATGACAAATTCATCCTACGGCGCTCATTTGAGGAAGGACAACAAGTACTACTCTTCTCCTCACGGTTGAAGTTTATGCCAGGCAAACTGAAATCAAGATGGACCGGTCCTTATACCGTGACTAAGGTATTCAACCATGGGATGCTTGAGTTGGAAAGCATGGAGGATGGAAGACGATTCAATGCGAATGGACAGCAAGTCAAACACTACCATGGCGAGGTCAACTTGACAACACAGAACTTTGACCTCAGCCGCCCATGGGATCCAAACTGGTGATCCCCATGCGTCGAGCCAACGACGTTAAACAAATGCACTGGTCGGGAGGTAACCCGACACCTATCTTACTTTCAGTAATTTTATTTTCTGTCATTTAGTTTTTACCGTAAGTCGCTCTCACCCACTTTTTGTATAGAAGGAATGACCCCTTGTAGGAATCAATTTTTGGAGCAAGATCAGATCAGCCAGGCAGCTTCCGAGAATTACCGGGCCTGCGCTGAGAGTTCAAGGCCCCAGCCGAACTCCCTCGATTATCCAGCTCCGAGGCATGTCGTTCCACGACACAACACAGTAAAAGGGAGTTCAGTTCTTCTCTTTTCCTTAATGTCATTTCCTTCTCTTGTATATATTTGCATGACTTTTGAACTAAGGCACGCCTTCGTTCAAAAGTGTGGGGTGAGAACCGCCTGTGTACATAGTTAAATAACATGTTTTTCTTTTTCCTTTTCCCTTAATATTATCTTTTTGAAAATATGAACTTGAGAATGTGAAAAAGATAGATCTAAATTCATGCATTTACCTTGTGAAAATTCAACTGTTTAAAAACTTAGAATGTAACTTCTCATTTGTCCCTTTGTGCTGAGATATACAGGGGATGTGGAGTTGATAGAAAATGCCCTAGAGAGGCTTGGCAAGCAATCGAAGGATCGAATCTAACTATATGGTTTTCGAAGTCAGTGGAGGCTGCACTTCGGGTTTCAGTGAAGATTGAAGTCATCTCCGTCGTGCAGTGTTTATGCAAGAGGCGGGACAGGAATCAAACCGTCCTATCTCTAGTCCTAGTAGCCGGGAAAATAGATGAGCGACCCTCATCTTGACCCGCGCGAAACGGCAAGGATGAGAAAGAGCGGGGAGGTATTTCCATATGCTTGCGGGCGACGATTGGACCTCCCAAAAAGGCTGAGAAAATGGACTAGCAAGTCACAAAGAAGCAAAAGCTCAAAGAAGCTAATCAAAGGCCAAAGGCCAAAATTGTGAAGGTTTTAACCGAACAAAAGTGAAGAAACTCCAATTCAACATCAAAGGCCAAAGGCCGATTCACTACAAAAGCTGTCCCTCGCCAAAAAGAAATCAAAGTGCTCAACTCAGTGAAACTCGAACCGAATCACGTGCTAGAAAAAGCTACAAGGAAACCATATAGTGCGAGTCGATCCCGAGAATGCAGTCCAGGAGCCTAAAAAGGGCTATCTCCCGAAACATCCAAATTAATTTGCATCTCGGCACGAAGGTACAAGTATCAAGTTTCTTCTAAGTATTTACACGATTTAATTTGGTAATAAGTAAGTAATGCATGAATTAGGATAAATCGAGTCCCACAATCTCACTTTCATATTTAAAGTTTTTACTTGGATTGTGTGTGCCGCCCTTTAAAAAGCATTGTTCGGGACGAACAACTAAAAGTGTGGGGTGATCTGATGGACCATAATTGTATGAATCATAAACACAGTTAAACCCACCAAATTAGACGGTTTGTCTATTTAACTTTTGCTTGTTAGTTCCGATATTTATCTACAGGGTATTTTGAAGTCTAGAGAGAATACAGGCTAAGGAGGAGTTTTTAAGCTGAAAATGAAGTACGAGTCATTCCAAGTCACGACCAGATTCCGACTGTACAACTTTCAAGAACCGGACGTGGAATCACTCAAAACAAATCCAACCGAAGGGCAACCAGAGTCAGTCCGGAGCTGAAAGGACCGATGGCTTTTTGGGATAAGCTCACAAAACACACCCCACCACTCCCCTTCCTCCACATGGGCGGCGGCTAGAGGCTTCTCCTCTCCTTGCAAGCCATGTGGCCGGAGGCTTTGGGAGGAGATGACATCACCCGATGGCTTTTGCTTCCTCCTCTTCCCTTGTGACAAGTGGCTTCTTCTCATCCACATCCATGCTCTCCCTTAGCCTATAAATAAGACATCTCCTTCCCTTTGTAATATCATCCACAATTCCAACATCCCACAATCCACAAGTTACTTATCTCTCTAGATTTTGGGCACAACTCTTGTAAACACTTGTTTTAATCTATAATACTCTTGTTGGTTCTTGAGTATTCTAGTGTTCTTGAGTACTCTTGTCGGTTCTTGAAGTACTCAAGCATTTCCTTTACTTTTCACTGTTCTTGAGTACTCTTGTCGGTTCTTGAAGTACTCAAGCTTGTCTTTGCTTTTCACTGTTCTTGAGTACTCTTGTCGGTTCTTGAAGTACTCACCCCTTTCCTTTACTGTCTTTTACTTTCAAAAACTTTACTTTCCTGTCTTTCAAAACTGCAAACTTTACTTTCTGTCTTTCAAAAAACCTTTACTTTTCAAGTACTTAGTTATGATGTCCTCTTCCATGGATAATCGTAGCTAAACCCTTCATTCGGTTGAAGGGGTGTACTTGTATCATAAAATGTTTTAGACCCTTTTCTTAATGCCTCTTTGTGTTCAACTTGTTCTAAAGTGCCATATATTAGGTCAGAACTTTATTGGTAGAGTGGATGCTCGGAAGAGCAAAGCTCTACCATGAATTCGTGACCTCCGTGGATAAGTGGAGGCTCGGAAGAGCACAGCTTATCTGTGGAGTTCAACCTCTTTCAAACACCATTTGATTTATCAGGAATGGTGGTCAAATGGATGCACATATTAGAACAAGAGTACTACGTCTTGCAAAAGACTAGACGGTGTGGCAAGTCTTGTGCTAGGAATAGCCTTGATACACTTTTGAATACTTAGTATGGTCATTAGTGGTCAATGATAAACGGATTATGATACAAGGCCCCTGAAACCGAATCTTTCCTTAAATTAAAACATCACCTGCATTTTACTTTTCAGTCTCAATATCAACTGCAATATCAACCGCTTACTCTCCGCAAAACTTGTCCTTCACGCAACCACTCTCTGTAAGTCTTCTCCTTTAATTAATTACTTTCAGTATTTTACTTTTCTGTCATTTACCTTTCTGCACTAAAAAACCAAAACCAACCAAAAAGACACTTACTTTTTAGCACTAAAACCTCAATCAACCTAAAATCACGCTCCCTTCCAGTACATTCCTCAAAGAACAACTATCCCCCTAATTCCTTTGGGTTCGACCCCTACTTACCACTTGCTACCCAGTAGTGAAGTCGCGAGTAGTGGAGATATAAATTTATTTTTGCATAGAGAACATCGCACCTTAACGACAGTGCGGTGGGCTTGGTCATCTGTGTGTCACTGACATCTAAGTTGTTCCAGCACAAGTTAGTCAGCTAGAGCTAGAACGAGATATGTTTAGGGCTGACGTGGAAGGCAGATACTGTTGCAAAAAGAAACGATTGGTCTACCAAAGATATTCAAAAAATTTATAACGGCGTGAAGTGACGTAGCAGCATGTGAGAAGATTTTTGACGTGCCAAAACGGGTTTAGTTTCCAAAATCAAAATCAAATCATCTGTTCACCTCTCGCTATCCCTCTCTTGACGAAACCCCAGAAGAACTTCTCGAATCGCAACAATGGTGGACACAAGGAAGAACAAAGTGTTGAAAGCATCTAAAGAAGATGGAAAGTCGAAGTTCATCGAAGGATACCCTAAACCAGAGAGCGACAAGACACTTACAGTAAAATCCCAATCGGCCATTGTCGAACCGGTGGCTATCCCAGAGAAACATAAAGCAACTGTGTCCAAGAAGACTACTATTGCAGAGAAAATAGAAACAAAGAAACCTGCCAAGAAGACGGTGACTAATAATCTGGCGAAGGAGGTGCAGATGCCTAAATCAATTCCTGTTCAAAACCCCAAGAAGGCAGTTCCTGCTGAACTCACCACGAAGAAGGCACAAGAGGTAACCTCCAAACTCGTAACGCCTAATATTGTGAGTAGTCTTATTGTTTCTGGTGGTGGCGTGAATGTTACTGTGGAGAAGCCGAAAGTAGTAATTCCGGTTCAGTGAGAGATTAGTCTTAAAAAGAAGGGAACCAGGAGGAAGGTTGTTGCTACAAAGAAAACCCCAGAAAAGGAGAAATTTAGAATTGTCGAACAGAAGGTTGTAGTGTCTGAGTCAGATGACGAAGAGTCTGGGGAAAAAGGTGTTGAAGGTGCTGCTTCTGAAAAAGTAAACTTTGATATGCATACTGAAGAGTCTAGTAAAGCTGAAGAGGTTGTAAAGAAGCTGAGTAAAGCTGTTGATGAGGAGATGGAAGACCTGAGTGAAGATTCAACAGATGAATTAACCAAGTTGTCCGACCTGGTCAAAGAAATTCAGAAAGAGGATCCAGTAAGTAAGGAACAAGTCACCAAGTCAATACCAGCGGCTAAGTCAAGTGGTAATTCCCCCAGTTACTGTGAAGAATACATCAAAGAAAAGGAAGGATTCTGCTCCTACCCCAGTTGAAAAGTCAGTTGAAGTTGATGCTTCTGGCCAAGAGAAGGTTGCCTCTCCGGCAGCGAAGAAAGCTAAGACAAGTTCTCCTAGAGGCAAGATTAAAGGAAAGGGAAAGAGAGTACAGTTTGAGTCTGGGGTTATGGTGGACGGCGTTTGATTTGTGTCAGACGACCATGTTAAGAAGTGGGAGTTTGTTCAAAAGAGGAAGATCAAGGCTGAGAGGGTACTGGAGGCTGACAAATATGCATCCAATGAGATTATGAGCCTGATCAAGAGCTAGACTTATGGCCGTCTGTGCCAATGGCTAAACCTTTCGCTGACAACCTCGTGAGGGAAGTAATTGTGAATTTGCCAGAAGGTTTTGTTGAGAATGAGAGTGCATCTTTCGGAATGGCGATTGTGAGAGGCAAGCAGGTCGTCATCACTCCAGATGGTATAAATGACTACTTTGGCATTGAAGCAGGAGAATTGAATATTGGAGAGAACCCCAATTGGCACAAAATTGCTACAGCACTTACTGGTGGAGTTCGTTCGAGGTGGTACACTATGACTTTCCCGGTCAAGGACCTGTCTACAAAGAACTCTTTTCTCCACAACATTGCAGTCTATAACTGGTTGTCGAACAATCACAACACAACGCTTGGCCGATTAATGGGAGCCTTTCTGAAGGCCCTATGAGCTAGAAAGAAAATTAATCTTGGTCGTCTCATATGCGATCAGATTGTTGGCCATGCAAGCTCTATCAAAGTCAATCATCCCATTGGATTCCCCTCTTTGATTCATCAACTTGTGGTGGCACAACATCCAGACATCTTGACAAGTCAAGACAAGTTGACTGGTACACCTAAGGTTTTTCTTGCAGATCACAAGCACTTCTCTGGAAAGCATATTATGGATCTGGACCTGGATGAACCTGTCAAACCAAAGAAGAAGGGGACTGAGCGAACTCAGGATGAATTAAGTGCGCATGTCTCTTCTGCCACTCGGAAACAAATGATCTCTCATCTTGAAGAGGAGTTAACGGATGCGAATGAGAGGATGGTGCTGCTCATGGCCAGAAAGAAAAAGATCACAAAGCTCTTGGTTGGCCTACGCTATCCCGAGGAAGAAGATGAAGGGTACTCGGATGGTGATGAAGCTAGTGATGAGGAGTCCAACTACTAGCTCCTGGTGATGTCTCTCTGCTCTATGTTACATACAATTCTATGTTTTGTTGAACTCTACTCTGTAACTTTCAAACTATTGCTACTGTTTTGCCTCCCTTGTCAATTTGTGGCAAAAAGGGGGAGTAGTTTCGGAGTTTGAAAGCTCCTTAAAAGATTCGTTTGTGCTTAATGTTAGTTATGGTTTTAGAGTTTGAAATCTCTTTAAAAGATTCGTCGAGTACTTATTTTTCTCGGAGTTTGAAATCTCCTCAAAGATTCAGTTGGTAGCTAGTAGCTAGTAGCACAGCTTGTGAGTTTGAAACCTCCTTCAAAGATTCAACTGTAATAGGTAGATTACAGGTAGTAGTTTTGCCAAAAATGCCAAGGGGGAGATTGTTAGATTTATGGCATATAGTTTGACAAAACTTAGTGTAGTTGTTCAAGCTGTTGTTCAAGACTGGAAGAGACAACTGTCCTGGAACAAGTTAGAGCAGAAGGAATGTTTCCTAAACTCAGATTAGGAAACATAGCCGACCGTTGGAGATCAAGGTGGTTCCATATGGAAGGACAGAAGATGGAAGTTTCCTAATTCAGATTAGGCAACTTATTCCAACCGTCGTGGAACAACTCAGACGCAATAGAGATTTCCTAAGGTAGATTAGGAAAGTCGGCATTGTGACATATCGAAGAGATGATGCAGATCTTAGGGTCGGTGGATGCAAATATACTCATGCATATCAAGAAGTCGGTTGAGAAGGATTAGGGAAGACTTGCGCTTGAAGTTATCTTGTCGAAGAAGATAATCAAAGAGATTTCCTAAACGAGATTGAAGATATTAGGAGGATTATCTACAAGAAGATATGCGCAATATATTAGGAAAGATTTCCTATAGATATAGGCGGTTTAGACTAGGAATCCCATTCGCTCTAGGGTTTCTACCGCACTATATAAGTAAGGCTAATGCCTCGGTATTAGTCAGCACTTACGGAGATATAATACACGCTCATACTCACTGAAGGGAGAAGGAGGCAAACGGTCAGTGAACTAATCGTCACTGATTACTCACGGCGCTCGGATTCAGTCTGTTCTAGTGCTCGACAGATTGATTGAAGAACAACGCTCAAGCTACACGCACTGGTGTTCTTTGCGAATTCGGGAGAAGGCGCTGATTCTCTTGGAGAATCTCATTGGTGGATACGGAGGAGGAGCTCAGATCTAGGGGATACCTAGAATGCAATTGCTAGAGTGCTCGAGGCTCAGGTTGTTTAAAAGGGAGTATGTAAACGGTAAAACATGTACTCGCTACTCTTATTAGTGAATTGCTATCCACCGGGCTAAGAGACAGCCCACCAAACGTAGGCTCGTTAACGCCGAACTGGATAACAACTTTGCGTGTCGTCTTTATTTTCCGCACTACATTTAGAAATGCCTTTGTGAGTTTCAATTTCGTAAATATATAGTTTGAATTTGAGTTTTCATTGTTTCCATATTTTTAAAAATGTAAGAACTATTTTTTTTTTTGATAAAAAAAATCTAAGAACTATTTTTAAGGAGATCAACTTAAGCAAAACGATTGTTTTAAATTTTTCTAAGAGACCGATTTTACAAATACCAGTATCTTGGAAAAAAAATGACGACACGATCATGAAATATACAAGAGACCAGGGCAGCAACGAAAACTCAAACTAAAACACATTATTAGTGAAATTGAAATTCAAAACTACGTAGTACATTTCCAAAAAAAAAATTTAATTTGCTGATATGTGAAAATATGAATTCTGACGGTATATATGTGCCCCTCACAAGACCTTTGATTCCATTAATAGCATATCCATACCCCTCTTGAACCTTATCCATCCGCATTGCTCTTTTTTAAACACACACCTCACGAAGGAGCCATTTTTGATATAACATTGCAATGCTGGTTGCAGAGGAATATGAGACGAAGGATCAAGATGAGCTTAAAGACGAGGAGGAGGAGAAGCTGAGTTTTGTTTCAATCATGGCTTAAAGGATTGATGTTCCTGCTTGGGTTAACTGCTTGAACTTAATATCCATGTAATTGCAGTTGATCATTCTCTCTTCAGATGTTAGTCTCCCCACCTGATTTCATCTCATTTCACCACTTTGTACTATGTAAACACAGTCCGTTTCCAATTAATTTTTTTTTAAAAGGAAAAATGCTTGAACTACCACCATTTTACCGACTTCTCGTTGAGTTTTAAATTATTTAAAAAAGTTACAAAAATAAAATTTGAACAACATTTGACTTTAAATTATTTTTTTTAAAACAACGTTTTAGATAATTAACAAAAAAAATTACATCTTTTAGGAAATTTCTTTATATTTTCAAAACTTGAACATTTGAACTCAATCTGCATTGGTGCTGACATGTGGAAAAAATTTCCAATTTAAGTAAAATTCGAATTTTCTTCTCAATTGTACATACTCTTCAAATTCAATTTCCAAAATACACATCATCATTTAGGCGTCGTTGATAAGGGCGCCTAACACATTAAGCGTCGTTAGCAACAGCGCCTAATGCCCAGTGTCCTATTTATCTCAATAACATTTTGAGTATTAACCTACGTGGCAACTTTGACTTAGGCACTCTTAAGGACAACGCTTTAATGGAAGTAAGAACAGCTGCATGGCATGCGGCCGTATGGATTAAGATACATCCCTTATCATTTACTCCTTTAAAGCCTACGATGTCAAGATGAAGTGCTAGCATGCACCATGCGAGCTATCATGCTGTGGCATCCACTTCATGACAAGGTAGGCCACATTCCATTAGTTGTCTTAAATAGAATAGTAGTCAAAGTTTCTGTCATTAAAGTGAACTTAAAGTTTGTGCTGATTTTTTGGGCGCTGTCATCAGGGACGTCTTAATTTAAGTTGTCACACAGGTACATGACTCAGCATGATATCGAAAAAAATTTGGCACTGAGTATTAGGCGCTGTTGCTAACGGCGCCTAACCCTCAGCAACGTCGCCTAAAGGATGGTGTGTATTTTGGAAATTGAATTTGAAGAGTGTGTACAATTGGAAAGCAAATTCGAATTTTGCTTAAATCAGAAAAAAAAATTCTGACATGTGTGCCACTAGTATATCAAATTTGAATTTAATGAAAAATTAAAGTCACCAAGTTTTGACTTTACTAGTGTAACACATGTTACATGCATATTCGAAAATATTCATTGATTCAATGGTCAGATTTGAGTTATCATATTTTCAAATTAAGATAATGTTGTCAACGGAATGCTCGAGAGACTACAATATAATTATATATAGTTCGAGCTAGACCCATAACCTATTTTCCTTTCCTGTTTTACCTTATCCATATCTGATGGTGAGATTTGCCAAAAAAGTCTATGCAAATATCTTCTCATGCTGTATTGTTTTTCATGTATAGGCATGTTCCAAGTTGGATAGTGCAAACACTAAATTCTTGTTTCCAGTGGATAAAACAGAAGGCAAAAACAATAATGCACACAGCAGCAGCAGCAGCCCCACCTCATCACATGTGATGCCCAAAAAAGATAACATTAAAGCAACTGATCATGCCCTATATCAGATCCTCTCCTTTTATATATAAATCCACCTTTTGTTATCTGTATCTTGCATCAGAAGAAGGAAGAAGAAGATCAAAGACTTGGCAGCATGTCGTCGATCGGGTTCATGTCCGCTAAGATACACTTGCAGCAGAGGGAGCTGAAGGAGAAGATGAAGTCGCAAAGAAAGAGCGATGATCGGGGGGAGCAAGGGATGAGGCCGGCTAGGGTTGAGAGACGGATGGGAATAATGAATTGGAAGAGAAGTAAGGTGTTACCAGTCAGTCAACATAGTGATAATCTAATACCTGATTGTTAGTTACAAGTTCAAGGGGCTTACTTTTCTCGCATCATGCTGTACTATGTAACATGTTGTGAGATACATGATAAATGAACGGAAATTTTCCTCTGTGATTGCTCATGGAATTTGTTAGAATAACCTCGGTCCGGCACCTAAATCAGACACATCTTCTTATTGAAGTTGCAAAAGAAGATAACAAAGAAAGGTTATACATGTTGTGACTTGGAAATTGTATGTACTGTCCAGAGATAAAATAAAAATAAAATTTCCAATTAACATTATCCAAATACAAAGTTAATCAATGGGTCAATGTGATCTCTTTACATCGGAAGTTGAGAAAAAAAATGTGAAGGCAGTTTGCCCAAAACTCATCAAAGAACCACAAATCGAACAAAACAATCATGTCAAGGAACCGGAAAAATTGATCCCAAGACATCATGTACATACAGGAAAACACAAAGAATCAAGGAGTTATGGCACAGAGGGCATCATAAACCTGTCTGATATTTGGCCGTTCATTTTCAGGTAGAATGCACCTCACCGCTACTGCCAGGAATTCATCCATTGCCCTTGTGGGCTCTTCCCCACCAGCAATGTCTCTGTCAATGCAGTCTATTCCTCTTCCAGCCTGGTTGCAGAGCCGGACCCAGTCTGTTAGGTCTACGGCACCTGACTGGCCTGAAATAATGTCTCCAGCACTTCGTCTGGTCAATAGTTCCAGAAAGACTACTCCTAATGAATACACGTCTGATTTAAGGGTCGGGGTGGGTTTGGCTGCTCTTGCGAGTTCAGGTGCACCGTATCCGAGTGCTGTTAAGTTCAGTATCTGTTCTGCTACGCCAGCTGAAGTCAACAGATGATGAAGGCCAAAATCAGCAAGGCGCGCATCACAATTTGGGCCGGTCAGGAGCACATTTGTTGGCTTTAAGTTCCCATGGGGCAGATTTCTATCATGAAGGTGTAGAAGACCTTCAGCAACTTCAACTGCAATTTTCAGTCTTTGACTGAATGATAATGGAGGGTAACGTCGAGGAGTGGATTCTGCATGTCATATGCAACATAATTAATCACTAACATCAAAATATCAAAACTATAACTTGCCAAAACAAGTCAGTTTTCATTTTGTAGGTTGCTAAAGATTGTCACACGCTCCAATTGGTTTTTCCTTTTTAGTTTTTAAGAGAACTGAGAAAGAACAAATGACCACCTAACTCACCGCTGTAACACTGCTTTAAGTTTGATGCCCCTTTAGTAAATTAAAAGGTGACAAAAGTAAAAATTACCGTAAAGGTGAAGAGCAACGCTATCTCCCTCAATGTAATCAGTCAATAAAAGTCTCTCTTGCTCCCTGGGACCCCAATAATATGCTCGCAGAGGAACAATATTTGAATGTCTCGTGGAACCAATTTTTTTTATTTCCTTCGTAAAATCTTTCTTATTCTTAACCAGACCAACCCGTAACCACTTCACAGTCAGCATATGCCCATTTTGCAGCGTAGCTTTATACAGAGTTCCATGACTACTTCTACCAAGAATTTCAGCAGGCGCTCTCGATAGCTCCTCTGCAGTGAATGAGAGTGATGAATCCAAGAAATATAGTTGGCCAGCCAATCGATCTGGTGAGGATACATCTAACGGCTGCTGCGCCTCGATAAACCGAGGGGAAGATGGAGACCCAGAAGACTTCCTTCCACTTGAAGCAGACTGATTATGATTCTTATCAGTAGAGCTTGTGGAGGCCACTGCTTCAGGTACCGCATGCTTAACTATCTCTGTAGAGGAACCCATCGGGCTAGGCATTGATCTTGAATCTGAGGATAGCAAGTGCTCATGAGAGTAATTTGAAGCCGGTGGGGCTCCAACAATGGATTTGGAAATATGAGACCCACTGGATCTAGCAGGCTCAACATCCCTTGCAGCAGAGCTGCTGCCAAATGCATTTCTTTTATGAAATTCTTGAATTTTCGCCCCATAATATACAAGAACAAGGGCAATCAAAGCAGTGAAACAGATGGATCCAACTACAATTCCTACAATTTGACCCGCGCTCAAGTGATGCCTAGATGATGGTGGCGGCAATAATGGTGGTTGTTGCTGGTAAGTCAAGTCAAGTAAACTATTCCCTGGATGAAACGATCTTGTTGGGAAGTGTCGAAGGTTTTCAGGAACCATGCCAGAGAGATTATTTCCAGACAAGTTTAAAAACTGTAACTTTGACGATAGGTTTTGTGGGATTCCACCATTGAAGTTGTTACTGGACAGATCAAGGTACTCCAACTCAGTGAGTTTACTAAGCTCGTCTGGTATTTCATCCGATAGCTTATTCTTCGCAAGATTCAAATAATGCAGTCTCTGGAAGAAGCCTATACCCGACGTCAACGCACCACTTAGGGAATTACTTGAGAGATCAAGGGTTTCCATCAGAGGGTAAGGAGTCTGAACTAACATTGGTTCTCCATGTAAACCTTGCAAAGGAATCGCCCCAGAAAAGCTGTTCCCTGAAAGATTCAAGTAAATAAGGTTCCTCGACATAAATAAACTAGCTGGAATATCCCCACTCATCTTGTTCAAACTGACATCAACACTGGACAGTCTAGCTATGGTCCCCAGTGTAGACGGCAAGCTACCATTTATTGAGTTATTTCTAATAATGAATGAAGTTAGATTTTCAAACTGAGATGTTGAATTAGGTAAGCTTCCAGATAAATTGTTCGAACTCAGATCGATGAGTTCTAAGGTCGGTTCCCATTTCTGCATATCCGGTAATGCACCAGATATCATATTTCTGCTCAAATCCACAACTGAACACTTTCTGAAAGAAGAAGGAATGGGACCTGAAAGACCATTTGACGAGAGATTCAAAATATTCAAACTTGTTGAATTAATTTCATGAATAGAACCTGCAAACAAACATTGCCCAGATGTTAGAAAAATGAAAGAGTCGCATCAATTAATCATGATTTTAGATGGAGAACTACAATCTCATTAAGCACACACGACGTTAACGGGAATATAATCCATGTTTCATCTTTATATGTCACCCTTTTACATGATAAAGGGAATACATTAGCAGTTGAACACAACATGCATATCGGTACAATAATGCTCGTTATAGTGGTCAAGTCATTAATTACCTGTAAAACCGTTGACGCTAAGATCCAATTCCTCCAGCGGCATGGAACTCTCTAACAGCTCTTCAGGTATGGTTCCAGTAAATTGATTATTTCCAAGACGGAGAATTTGAAGATACGGTAAGGAACCAAATGGCGGCAGGCTACCAGTAAGCTGATTATAACTCAAATCAAGAACAGCCAGATTTTGAAATAGTGAAATGGACTCCTCCTGAAAGAACCCACCACCCAGACCATTGTGACTCAAATTCACATGCCCCACCGTATACACAAAGCTCGAAAGATTACCCGAAATCTCACCATAAAACAAGTTGCTGCTCAGATCAAGAAATTCCACATGTACCAGCCTTAAAAAGATATCCCCAATATCTCCCCTAATCTTATTCGAATGCAAATCGAAGACCCTAAGCTGCTGGAGATTCTCAATCCCAATAGGAAATACACCATCGAAATTATTCGACGAAAAGTTCACATAATTCAGTGCCCACAGCTGTGTAAATTTACTAGGAATCGGCCCATAAAACATGTTATTAGACAGATCCAAATGCTGCAATGATACCATACTCCCCAAAACCGGTACAATCCTACCAGTAAAACTATTACCTGCAAGACTCAAATTCCTGAGCATAGTGAGTCCAGTCAAAGTATTGAACTTTAAATCTCCAGCTAAATCTAGCCTCTCCAGCACAACAGCAACAACATGCCCAGCTTCGCACGACACACCATACCACCTATCCGGACAGGCATTGGGATCAGCAGAAGAGTCCAGAACCCACGAATTAACCACCTTCCCTAGTGGATCCCGTTTAATCCCTTTCTTAAACTCCAGAAGCGGAATAGTCTCTGACTGACACACAACAAGAGAAACCACGAAAAAAAACTCCACCACCAACAGAATCAGCCGCATTTTGAACCCAACCACTTCCGAAATTTCAGAAACCCTAGAATTTAAGAATCAGTCGGAGTAGCCGAGGAGAGTGAGATCGGGAAACATTGTGAAATTGGCGACAACCCTTTGCGATTGGAGTCCAGTAGACCTGTTTTCAACGAGTGGGTATCGGAGGTAGGTGAATTGGAGCAATGGAACAGAATTGGGAAGTTGTTGGTGAGTAGGGTTTTGGGCGCATCGAAAAAAAAGAAGGTGTGAAGCGAGAGAGAGAGAGAGAATAAAAGATGTGGTTTTTTTTTGGGTCTGTGAGGGAGTAGAGAGACTGGGAAAGAGAGAGTAGTCGCCGTCGTTGTCTTCTTGTTCTATCTTCTGATCTTACGCCATGAGAGACGGAGTGAATGATGAGCCTCTAATTTATTTATTTTTATTGCTTTATTTTTTTTTAATAATTCTTTTCTTATTGCACATTTTCATTCTTCATTGGAGAAATATCAAAGGAAATCATAAATTTAACAAATTTTATATTAGCCAACATTTTAGCCGCCTCTTTGTTGAGGTGTTGTCTTGAAACGCTTTATGTCTCGGGTTCAATTTCCGATGATTGTACTAGTTTCTTTTGTTGGCTTTTGTTCATTATGTTACTATCATTTATTTTTCTTTGGCCTATATGCCTTCTCTTGTGCGTGCATGTGTGCCATCACGACTTTGGTTGCGATAGTGGAGATCTTGAACTGCGCGCTGTGAACGTTGATCTAATTTTTTGATGAGAATCGATATGAGAGACATACGCTTCAAATTGATAGAAAAAGTACTCTGTACTCGATAGTATTCATATATACTAACTTTATTACGAATTGTCATGATCCCATCTATCAAAAAAACAATTTCTATGTTAAAGAGCAGTTTACAGTTTTAGTAATAATGGTTTTCTTTTCTTTTTTTCTTTTCTTTTTCGATTACAATGTAATAATGGTTTTCAATCATGACAAAATAATGCATGAAAAGGTGATGAAATAAATTACGTACATCTCATTTATACCAAATTTTATTTCTGAATTCGAGAGGCATTAATCATTGCACACGTACTGTTTCGGAACCAATTACGGCTAACCGAAACCTTTATATCTTTTGTAGTGTAAATGTTTAGAATTTGGATCTTGCAAAATATGGTGGAAAGAGTATGCAATTAAAGCGTTAAAGGGAAATAGTTTTCAATAAGAAATTGAGAAATATTTGGTATTTCATTCTTTTATTTTATTTTGATTTTTCATGTTTATTTTATTGATGGGTTACGATTCGTATCAGATCATTGAAATTTATAATTTTAAATTTTCTTGTTAAACCAACCAAATTACTTCATTTTTCATCAAGTTTTCTTTACGTTCGTATAACCAAACCGGGCTTAAAGTTATAAAAAAAATCTAATAATCATACCTTTTTAAAATCCATAATTAGAAAGAACAATAAAAAAGATCCATAATTAGAAGCGCGTTTTACTGTATTGTTCGACACATTTACAATGCATAGAGGAAGAGAAAATTTGTGTCCCCACGACTCGAACCCGGGATATAAGGAATCGTAAGTAACTTCTTAATCAACATGCCACCACACTGTTGGCACATTAGACATTTATACACTTGAATTTACATTGTGTACTAAAAAGATGATGATGATGAACTTTTTTTTTCTTAGTATATATACTTAACAAATTGATCATGGGACATTTTTTTATGACGGGAAGGAAAAAAAAGCGTAAATTGGAATGACAAGTTAAATTTTATTATGGGCGACGAGGATGCTCTTAGGACAAATATCAATTCGCCCTTGAGGCGAATTTGAAGTCCTATATTTTGAGTGGGAACCCAGCTTGCTATACTATGAAGCTTAGATTTGATTCTCGAATCAAATCATTACAGAGATTTGAGCATAGCCACGTAAAGAGTATCATCCGGATTTGAACTTGAGTAACTTGATCGATGAATCGCAGAACCTCTAACTTTGGAAACCCATGAATCGACAAACACTCCATGAAAGGAGGGAAATACCTACAAACGTGGAAATGATGGGAAAAGTGACATGGTGTAGTCTGAACACAAGATCTTGCAGGGGCGGACGCACAGCTAACCAAATAAAGGTAGCTGCCTCAATCAAATTTTCTAAAACCTTTACTAATGCATGATTAAATATAATAAATGCCCCCATTAATTTTAATCATTTGCCCCCAATCAATTTTTGATATTAAGCTTTTATTAATTGAAAAATAAATTTAATTTATATCATTAATCGAAAATAAGCTTGACCTTATAACCAATCAAAACAAATATAACTTCAAATCGAATAAATAGTGTAACCAAACAAATATTATCTCAATTGAAATTTAATTTCGGTTTCAAACTCTGAAAGATGTTATAACTTTCCATTCTTTCGGCAACGGACGGTGATAAGACAATTTGACAGATGATTTAATTTTGTTCATGACTTTCTGAAGCAGAATAAATTTAGTTTACATGTGCCAAAACCAGTTGTTTAAAAATAATCTGCCTAATCCACCTAGAAAGTATATAAAATTTTATAATTTTGTTGTATACGGTGTTTCTTTGATATGTTTTTAGGATAAATTTAGAAGTTGCATATAAACGAAAGCGACATAATTTTCATCATATGTCAACATGTCACACAAGTTTCTGTACACTTTAACGTCGCCCCCCGGCAAAAATATTCCTGGGTCCACCACTAAGACCTTGCATATTGGAAGGCAAGTATTCAACTAAGGGCATGTCCACTTTGACTGAAACTTAACTGATCTTAAATGATCTTAACTGATCTTAACTGATCTTAAATGATCTTAACTGATCTTAACTTATCTTAACTGATATTAACTTATCTTAACTGATATTAACTTATCTTAACTTAACTGAAACTTATATTGACTAATGAATAGTAATATTATGATGATGGTGAATAGTAATATTATGATGATGATATGATGATGATGAATAGTATGATGATGATGGTATGATGAATAGTAATATGATGATGATGAATAGTAATTTTATGATGATGAATAGTAATATTATTATGATGATTTGTAATATTATAATGATGGTGATGATGGTGAATAGTAATTTTATGATGGTGAATAGTAATATACTGATGATGATGATGGGGGTGATGATGGTGATGAATAGTAATTTTATGATGATGAATAGTAATTTTATGATGATGATGAATAGTATGATGGTATGATGATTAGTATGATGGTATGATGATGATGGTGATGGTATGATGATGATGATGATGGTATGATGATGAATAGTGTGATGGTATGATGATGATGATGGTATGATGAATAGTATGATGATGATGATGATATGATGATGAATAGTGTGATGGTATGATGATGATGATGGTATGATGATTGTGAATAGTATGATGATGATGATGATGGTATGATGATGATGATGGTATGATGATGATGATGAATAGTATGATGATGATGGTGAATAGTATGATGGTATGATAAATAGTATGGTGGTATGTTAAAAGTAACTTAACTTATCTTAACTGATATTAACTTATCTTAACTGATCTTAACTGATATTAACTTATCTTAACTTACAAGTCAAAAAAACAAGTCAAAGTGGACAGGGCCTACCTCATCCAATACCTTGTTGGCGATATTGGAAAGAGTTTTATATTTATTTTTAGTATACTTTTTCACATTCAGTAATAAATCATTATTATTTCTACGAAACGAACAAATATTGGTTCTTTGTCAACCAGGTAAAAATAAATTTCTAAGAATTCCTATTTTCTTTTTCTAGTGCTGGATAAAGTTCAAGAAGATGGTGGAGTAGACAAATGGGAGTGTGAACTCCAAACAAGGAGCATGTTAACTGGCAATATTCACCAAATTTCACTATATAATTTTGAGGATTTAGTCCTTCACCTGTTAACCGCTAATAAGGTTAACAAATATCAGTTAATTAAACTCATGAAACCGGCTAATTGGTCAACCATGTCCATTTTCCAACTTGGTAAAAAAAAAGGAATAAATAACAGCTGCAGATAAAGGGTATAAGGTTTTTGTTTTCTTCTTCTTTTTCCATTGTATTTAAGTAAGAAAAATATATAGTTGTGAAGTGGAGGAAAGTATAAATTGAGCTTTTATTTTTATTGTGAGCAGGTCCTCACATGGGTCTTAGCTGTACTTGTATTGTATGTACTGTAATACTTTGTGCGTTGTTGCTTCTGCTGTACATGAACTAACCTGCCAGATTGGCCTACTGCCAAATTAAATGGACTTTGAGGGCATGATCAGATCATTGTTGGAGGGTTTTTGTCCAGACCTGAAAAAGAGGATATGTAGAGCATCTAGCCTTATTCACACTATTTTCAGATGGTTTGCTTTTGGTGTATCCCCTTCGACAATTATGCAAAAGTGGAATTTAATTTTGAAATTAATCTCTTAATTTGAGCTGAATGTTTATTTTTATGTTTTGTTTAAGGGAATGACCGATCAACGTCGAAGTCAATCCTTAAAGAAGAAACTCACTCTGGTCCTATCAGGATTCGAACTCGTAACTTGAAAAATATCGATGACTGCTAGTGACCACTCTCATAATGGCCGGTTCAATTTCAGTTCACGTCAAGAAAACACGTTCTTATTATGAGATGTGAGACAATTAATCTGGATGCTTTAACTCAGCACAAAAGTCTTCTTTTATTTATTATTTATCTCAAGTTTTGGAATACAACTTGAACTTTTGACTGCAAGATAAGCTTCTTATTGCTTGCTGTAACTTGTAACACAGCCATTGAAAGTACTGGACTGAATCCACAGGCAGTGTCTCAGTACGCCAGCTTCATCAACTGCTTCCATGCCGGCCTGGATGAAATTGTGTCCCACCATGCACTCAAATGCTTCCTGTCTCGAATCAAGTAAGACTTATTCGCTTCATTCATAAGGTACCTAGTTGCCGGAAGATGACTCAAATCAGCCAGAGTAAAACTTTCCCCTGCTAGATACTTACTCGTCGACAGCCTCTGTTCGTAAACATCTAACACTTTCTCTAGCTTCTGCTCGCTCATTTCAACCAGCTTGAGGTCAACCACGCCGCGCATTCGTGGTAGGACCACCAACTGAAAAATTATGTTGAAAGCCAAGTCGTTGTAGTTGTGTGCTTCTACCTCCAGCCATTGATCGACTAGTGCTATCTCCTCAGCTGTGTTGCCTAGTAGATTAGGCCCCTTGTACGCGTATTTGGCTGCATAGTATCTTATGATAGCCCTCGACTCTGGACAAAATAGCGACACGTTAGCTATATGTGTATCTCGTGCAGTCAAACCAGATTGTCGGGTTATTTTCAACGGAGTGAATTAGAAATTTAATCGTGATGTAGCTATGGTGTGCAACATTTTTTATTTGACCCACAATTAAAAAATTTAATAGTTTGGACCGTCAATTCAATTGAAAAACGATGGTAGTTCGAGGCATCAATACTTACTTTTCCCTTAATTTGATTTACTCAAAGTAAAAAATGTACTTGAATTGATTATAAAAATCATGTTGGTTAAGACTGTTTTTATGGGCAGGGATTGAAGGGTTACCATAAAGCTTGAAGTCTCCATCCTCTATGGCTGGGATTTGTCCGAATGGCTGCAAAAGTCCGAAGAAGCAGAGCTATTAAACCGAAATGTAACTTAAATTTGTGGTGTAGAATTGTAATTGTACCTGATGATTGAGAAGGAAATCGGGTTTTTTGTGCTCGCCGGTTTCGAGATGAATGTGAGCAATCTCAAACTCAACATCCTTCTCAAGAAGACAGGCCAGGACTCTTTGAGAGCAGGCTGCTTGCAGTGACCCATACACCTTAACCACCATTTTACTAGTTGTGAAACTGAAACTCAAATGCAAGTTTATGTGAAAGCTGCTGGTGAGTTTCTGCTGGTTACCATTTCAGGTATATATATACACAAACTGGCTTACACCTGTTTAGGCATGTTTACAATGATTGGATAATTGTTAGGTAATAAAGTGGAGGTTGAAGCATATCTGGTGGTTGAGTTTTGGTTGTTGTCACTTGCCACACGCAGTGTAGTCAGACATATTCCACATATACTGATAAAAGAACAGGGCTTATACACGTCTTCATGTTTGTGATTGGTGGCTATTTAAACTTGGAAGTCATAAAGATACTTCGGTTCTCCCAACTAGGAGACATGAATAGTCTGCTCTGTAAAAGTAAATATCTGTTTTAGTACAAACAATGGCTTTTTTCCTCAAAACTCTATGGAACTGGAACCTACAGTTGGGCTCGAGAAAGTACCGAAAACTCATCACATCAAAATGTGGTGGCGGCCGGCGGGGATGAGGCGATGGAGCCTTTTAGTCCAGATGTATTCCGGAATGTATACAGAAGACAGCATGTCATCAATTTGAACTTCCGAAGGATTTTTATAGGACCTCATGTGCCTTCCCATAGTACCTGTTTATGTATGGAGACTGCAAAAAAAAAAATTTATTATTTTCGTGGCGTCTGTTGACGTGCATGACTGTGGAAAAGTGCTCGCAGTCTAGAGCAGGCTGACGAGAGCATCGAATCTCAAAGGGTAAGTAATGTTACAATATTACATTGCCTCAACACAAGTTGAATGTCACTCTTCGAGTCTAATTACCTAATACAACATATATAGGAGGCAACTTGAATGATTTACCTTAACACTTGTCAAATCAGGTGTGTCAGCTACGGCACAAATCCATGGTAAACAAATTTTTCTAAACACAGCTAAGTTAAAAGCCTAGTGTTCTAAAAGGCAGTTGGAAGTTCGACACTAGAAACTGAAAAGCTATTGGACATGTTTTGGGGATGGCGGCAATAACCAATAAAGTTGATGACTAAAATGGATGGTTCCTTACCAATAGTTGAAGGAGCAACTTCGCTGCACAAACCACTTGACGAGTCTACCTGCATAATTTTGAATTCAAACTGCGACATAAGGACCGAGGAGTTCACTAAATAATAGAGAACTATGAATATGAAACAAACTTTATGACTTTGGATGCTGAGAACTTCACATAAATTTCAGGTGAAACGTATATTCTAATAACCAAGGAAAAACATTTTTCTGGCCATATCGGTACCAAACAATAAAAATTAACAAATGGCC
Organism: Rhodiola kirilowii; assembly: GCA_033675215.1. Taxonomy (NCBI): domain Eukaryota; kingdom Viridiplantae; phylum Streptophyta; class Magnoliopsida; order Saxifragales; family Crassulaceae; genus Rhodiola; species Rhodiola kirilowii. The sequence continues at coordinate 9,325,490 of CM066193.1, read as the reverse complement.
ACATTCACATATTACTATAATAAATAATTGATAAAGACAGCTAACTTAATCATCCTTCTCCGCTGTTAACTTTAAAGTGTGTGCAAATGTATCAAAGTGTGTGCAAATGTATCAGTGGTCGCACTTCGCAGAGTACAGTTAATTTTACCACTGCTTGAATCATTCACATGTTATCTAAGAATGAATAATACCTACTGCAACCTAGAAAGCTAAGGTCCATGTCATTAAGAACGTGTCTTTTCAGTGAAAATTATATTTACCTCTATCCAGCTAAAACATAAACTCACAAAGATTTTTAAAGTTGGACCAAAAATTTCTTCTCATATACATAAACTGAAAGAACAGCACATACGTTGGTACGAATAACTAAGCCTTACAAATGACAAGAAGAAACTCGAATGGTTACCTAGATGTTGACCATCAATATCGACCTCTAAGAATACCCGTTGAGTTATTTCTGGATCTTCTTCGACCTCATTCTCAACTGCAGAATAGGTTACGCTGTATGGATAGCAGTGTGATGAACCAAAACTTAAGATAAAGGAGACATCAAAACATTGTCTACGACAAACAATACAATATTTCTTTTAACGAATTTGCCTCACTCAGACAACCGTCGTGAGAATGAAAGATAATCCCATATGGTAACAAACAATACAATACAAAAAGAGGAAGCTTGTAGATTCCTGTCACTGATAAAGCAAGTAACCATATGAGAAACTTCAGAGTAACATAACTCATAAGATGTCTCTTGATGAACTATACTGAAGAATAACAAAGAGCTGAGTCGTTAAGAATAAATCATTGCAATAATAGAAGTCAACAATACTGGAAAAAAAAGAAGACATCATATTGAACCAGAAGCTAATTTCTTCCAACCACGACCTTACTGAACCAAATCACAACTACAATGTTGTGTATTACTCAAAAACAGTCATTCAGCTGCAATACCAGCATTTTGGCTACGATAAGTCGAAATTCAATAATGCATCCTGTAACCAGCTGCTCCAAGCGCAAATCTAAAACTCATCAACACATTAAAACCCTAAAATTGCAGATAGAATATGACTAAAACTGTAACACATTTCGAACTTCACAAATGGTTTCAGAAACCGAAACCCCACACAAATCAACAAGCTTATACTCTCTACCAGCTGAGATACGGATAAACCAAAGATGATGAGGAATAATACGATGACGGGCACAATTACATTTCGACGAGTGATAAACGTAAAGACCTCCCAAGTCCCAACGCATTTCGTTCCAAAACCCGGCCTCCCCTCATATCCCGATCACGTTACCGGCAGGAACCTCTCCAATCGGTTTCAGGCAAAGATTATCAAAGCAGTTTGTCTCTGCAGTATTCTTTAATTGACTTTGATTTAACAAAATGTTTTGAATTTTCAATTTGAAGCTGAGGACAAACATAAACATACATTGTAGATTGTTACTGACAATCAAAAGATAACGGATTTATAATAGGTTACAAGAAGCCAGTGCTATAGGAAAGGTGTTGTAAGGATACAACGTCAAGTAGGCTTCAACTTTTTGTCATAGATAAACGATGACGCATATGTCCACCATCTTTATCTCATTCGCTCTTGGGGTGGTAGGGAGTAGGGACTTCAGTTTAATGGCAAAAAGGGCGGATCTTCTAAACATGAGCCAGACAGACGTCATGAAAACAAGTAATAAATGGAGCAATGTACCTTAAACCGCAGGTTATTGAAAAACTGTGGCCGGTACCCTTTGAGGGAAAGTTGGAAGCAAGTTAATATAATCATGATATTTCTCTTCCTTCAGCAGTTGAGTAATGACCATGTAGTCAATTCCATCATCCAACTTGACTTGTCGGTGAGCCATAATTTGAAGGAGTTCAATTACTTTGTTTGTGTCACTGATCTGGCAAAAACCATGAATAAGTGGACGAAATGTGTACACATTTGGAGGAATACCATTTTTTTCCATATCACCAAATAACTTCTCCGCCTCAGTTATTCTTTCAGCTTTACACAGTCCATTGATGAGAATACTATATGTCGTAACATTTGGTACCACATTGTCGCTAGACATCCTATCAAACAACGATAGCGCCTTTTCTAATTTTTCAGCTTTACAAAATCCGTCGATCAAACAACTATATGTAACGACATTTGGAGGAATACCCATCCTATCAAACAATAATAGTGCCTTTTCTAATTTTCCAGCTTTACAAAGTCCGTCAATCAAACTACTATATGTGACGATATTTGGAGGAATACCATTTTTTTCCATATCAACAAACAACTTCTCTGCCTCAATAATCTTTTCTGCTTTACATAGTCCATTGATGAGAATACTATAAGTCCTACAATCTGGTACCACACTGTCACTAGACATCCTATCAAACAATAATAGGGCCTTTTCTAATTTCCCACCTTTACAAAGTCCGTCAATCAAACTACAATATGTAATGGCATCTGGTTTCAGCTTGCTACCACTCATCGTATCAAATAACTTCACTGCCTCCTGAATGTGACCATTCTTGCAAAACCCATCAACCAAAATGTTATAAGTACAAATATTAGGAGTGAGATTGTGAACTGTTATTTCACTTTTAAGTTCAATCGCTTCGCTCACCATACCCTTCAAGAGCATGCCCTCTAATAAAGCATTAATAGTGATGATATTAGGTCTAACTCCCTTCTGAATCATTCGCTGATATTCTTCATTAGCTTCATGTATCATACCATGCTTGCAATACCCTTTAATCAATGTACTGTAGCTGACAACATCATGCGTTATACCCTTTTCGTCCATGGAAACAAAAACTTCCTTCAATTCCTCAATATTCCCTTCCCTGTACATGCAGTCCATCAACGAGCTGTATGTAACCACATTGGGCATTTGACCGCTTTGTATCATGAGTAACAACAACTCCTTTGCTTCTTTACTCTTTCCCATCTTTGCTAGAGCATCAATCAATACGGTGAATGTAACTACACCGGGAGAAAGACCCTGGTCCAACATCTCATGAAACATAGCTTTGGCCTCCTCCCACTTACCAGCTCTGCACAAACCGTCAATTACTATAGTGTAAGTAATGACGTCAGGACTTACGTCCTTTTTCTTCATTTCTAGAATCAATTCCTTTGCCTTATCTATAAGTCCATCCTTACAAAGACCATCTATAAGAGTATTGTAGCTTATGTGATTGAGCTGCAAATCACCGCTAAGATCATGAGTCCCATCAGCAATCTGCTCGTGCAAATTCAAGGCGATTCTAGAATTACCAGTCAAGCACAATCCCTTAAGCAAAGTCCCATATGTAACAATGTTAGGAGTGCAACCCAAGTGAGTCTTCATTTTCTGAAACAGCAAAGCAGCATCATTGATCCTGAGCTGCTGACACAAAGCATTCATGAGAGAAGTAATACCAATGACATGTGGAGTATAACCCCATTTCAAAACCAGCCCTAGAACACCAAAACCATAACCTGTACACCCAATCTTGCTATAGCTCGTCATAAACTTACTCAAAATGGTAAAATCAGGAGACAACCCTCTAGAACTCTGCGCCTTTCGAAATCTGATGTTCTCAAGGTACCAATCGGTAGGGTTTGATTTCCGATGATCGGATACTCTACTCCTAGCTACGCCAACGCCCGAGCTCGATAACGGGATTTCGTAATGGTTGGCGCGGCTACTGAAAGGAAGTCGAAGTAGCTGCTTCTTACAGCTGGGAATCGACGACGACGACCGCATTTATTCGAAATGTGGATTGGTCCGATTCGATTGTCGGACGAAACCCTAATTTTGAGGTGGTGTTTTGATGAACTGCAGCGCCTGAAGACAGTGTATCGGTACGGTGAGTTGCAGCTGGTTAAGGGAAAATGACAAATAGAAATACAAACTATTATTCATTGATAAATTACAGTTCGAGTTATGAAAATTAATAATTTCAAAATATTTTAAATTTTAATTTCACAATTAAAATTAAATTTTTTTTTCAATTCATTCGTTTAATTAACTCTATTTATCAACTAATGCCTCTTTGTCATTAACCCTTACAAAAAAGGTTCCTTTTTGTCTGGAAATTTTTTTGGCAAATTGCAATTTAATAAAATGGAAAATTTATCAAAAATGCGAAACAGCATCATTTTAACCGGCCTGTGAAAACATAGGGTTGCTGTTAAAAAATAGCTGCTTGTGAGTTTCTGCTGGTTACCATTTCAGGTATATATACACAACCAGGCTTGCACGGCATGTTTTCAGTGATTGGATAATTGTTGGGAAATAAAGTGAAGGTCGAAGCATGTCTGGTTGTTGAGTTTGCCACAGGCAGTGTAGTGGCACGTATTCCACATATACTGATAAAAGGAATGGGCTTATACACGGCTTCATGTTTGTGAAAAATGGCTATTTGAACTTGGAAGTCATAAAGACACTTTAGTTTTCGTCAAAATGTCTCCCAACCAGGAGACTGGAAATAGTCTGCTCTGTAAAAGTAAATATTTGTTGTACAACAATGGCTTTTTTCCTCTAAATTCTATAAAACTATAGAACCTACAGTTGGGCTCGAGAAAGTACCGAAAACTCATCACAGCAAAATGTTGTGGCGGGAGGCGATGAAGAAAGCTAGCCTTTTAACCGAGATGCACCCCAGAATGCATGCAGAAGACAGCATGTCATCAATTTGAACTTCCGAAGGTTTTTTTTATAGGACCTCATGTGCCTTCCCATAGTACCTGTTTATGTATGGAGACTGCAAAAAAAAAAATTATTATTTTGAGGGCGCCTATTGGCATGCATGAATGTACAAAAGTGCTCATTAACACGAGTTGAAGGCAGTCTAAAAACAGGCTGACGAGAGCATCGAATCACAAAAGGGTCAGTAATGATGTTACAATATTACATTGCGTTAAGGGCGCCTATTGGCATGCGTAACTCTAAAATAGTGCTCGTTAACACAAGTTGAAAGAAGTCTAAAGCATGCTAATGAGAGCATCAAACCCCAAAAGGGTCGGCAATGTTACAATCTCACATTGGCTTATAAGAACCGATCTAAGTAGTACTTTGACCAGTTTTTAAGACTAGTCTTTACCGAGCGCTTTTTACAACCCTGACTTTGACCCTTGGAGTTCTCCTAGTCCTACTGATAAGCCTAGTCTTATATTGCACTCTTCCTTTTGAGTCTAAATACCTAACTTACCTGTAGGAGGGAGCTTGAATAATTTACCTTAACACTTGTCACATCAGGTGTGTCGGGGGCTGGCAGCGGGTAGAACTTATAAAACTTCATATTTTCAAATGCTGCTTTAGCTTCATCACTCATTTCTTCCAAAGCCTTTTTCCTTGCTTCTCTCGCCTGCAAGAGATAAACCAAATTAACTACGCAATCAAATTATCATATATAGAAGACCAAACAATTCCCCACCAAACCTGTCTATTAGCTTTTTTAGCTTCCCGCACTTGTTCCTTGACAAATTCCTGGAAACAAAAATTATGTTAATGACCACTAAATATGAAAAATGGATGCTAAAGACACGCTACATGGACTGTTAGTGGTACCTTAAAGGGATCTTTCTGGTCTGCAGGTAACTCTTCTGCTTCTATGAGCTTGTCAGTGAACTCCTACACAATGTTATATGTTATGAAAGGTGATTAAAAGGGATATTATGACACACAAGACAATATACCGATATGTAACTCTTATAAACCATTATCGTATCATCCAAACAAGATTTTAAGAATACCTTAGCTCCTACAGTTCAAGTAAAACTGAAAGAATGGCATTGCTAAAATGTGGAGGCAAGTTATCCAATCAAGTTCTCATTCACGGAACCAATATCCGAGGATGAAGTGCAGAATCAGATAAATTGAAGACACATAAAAGATAACTGCTTCAGTATATTTGTATGTGCTTCAATGGTCAATGTGTACCTCAAGCTCATCTAACTCCCAGTCAAACTCGCAGACAATCTGCACAAACAAAACAATAAAATTCTGAACATTAAGTGACTGACACGTGATAGAGTTCTGAACAGATGACACACATAAGATAAGATCTCACAAAAGGGGGAGTTGATATCCCTTTAAGCATTTGGTCTTACCGGTGGTTCAATAGGATATAAAATATTAACTTCAGTACTCTGTTCAAGCTCGTCTTCTTTAAGAGGTTGATAAAAATCTAGGGGGACATAAAAAGAAGACACAAGTTAGATGGTGCTCTGTGTCTGTCCACTACGGATAGAGGAACATAATGGAGTATCTAAACGCATTCTTATGACACACATCATGGTATGAGAAATTCATTTACTACATCCTAAATTAAAAGATGAAAAGAAGAAACTCATTTGCATTATTATCCAATTATTCTCCACAGAGGCCACGGCTCATGAGAAAAAAATGTACCACACTTAATTGCATTCGGTCAAGATTAATCTTTTATTATTTGTTAACTGAAAAGACATTTCCAGAAATGTGGCCACAATAAAATAATCAATCACCCAATTAGAGTTGGTGGAAACTCACAAGGCATACAATAGTCAAATAGTTTCACGCGATCAATCTTCAAATGCTTCAATGCAGCCCTGAAAGGAATGTCAAATAAAAAGTTCACTATTTTCGAGAGAAAAGGTACTATGAAATAGTACAAAATGAAATATATACAATAAATAATACATTCAATGACAAAGTGTTACCTCCTTTGAGTGCATTTCAAAATATAAATTTGATGCTTCATCCTTTCTACCTGACTCTCTCTGTAAATGAATGATATGATCATGATTAGTTGTTCAACCAGTACACAAAAATGTTCAAATTTGATAAGTTGTCAAAAATATAAGTAATGTTTAAATTTACATGCCTTTTCTCCAGTGGAATAAACGGTACCCAGTCCATTTTCATTTTTTTCATGGGGACAATTTCTTCAGCTTCCCTCTGTACTGAATTAATCCCTATCTTATCAGACGGTGGGATCGGAGAGACAACCTATACATGACACGTGCAGTAAAAAATCAGTTATATGAAGGTGTAGACATGTCAAACTCCATTTAACACAAGAACAGCGGCGGTAAAGAACCTAACTTAAGATAATGATTGGAAATTAATTTATTAATCCAAATGTGTTTCTATAGCCCTTATTATCAATTATTAATAAAGAATCAACAAACACGCGACAGGAGCACAAGCAAAAGAATCAACTTCTGATCTTCTGCACATCGATTAGCTGATGCATGTTAAAAGAAATAGTAGTTGCCTAGAACTCCAATACCGTTAAATAAGACACAACTGAAACACCAGGATAACCATCTCTAGGAGTAGGAGGTGTGCGCCTTGGCATTCTCGAAACAGCATGCTAGAATGAAATGACAAGCTCTATCATATTTAGGCTACTTGTGACATAATTATGCAAATAACACTGTTCATTTACTGTTTCTAGTCTACCAAATATATCAATGGCAGGCTACTTGAACAAATGGAGACAAGAAGAAGAATTTCGCTTACTGCAACCACAACAGGTATCAGGATGACTTTATTTTCTCCTTTCACAGGAACCATCTGGGCTGCAAGGATTAGAGTAAAACAAATTAAGAAGGTAATTACAAACATCAACACATACAAGAACAGTCAAAAACGAAAATTGTCTAAGAAATAACGAGAGTCAGATCGAAATAATTGAAACAAATTTCAGATGGTGCTTACGTTCAGTGGACCCGAAAAGATATACTTTCTGTCCATATAATTTACCACCTTCTTCAAATGCCTCCTGACAATTACATATCCAGTGTTAATAAACATCATTAGTTGTCAAATTTTTATTGAATTGAAAGCGAAGAAGAGCTAAACTCCCCAAGAAAAATCAATTCTGTTATGTCAAGCATGTACTTACTTCTAAGTTGGTGAAGTTCCACTTGTACTGATAGACCATATCAAGTTGGTCCCACTGGTAAACCAAAGCAAATTATTAGTAAGATAAAAACTCACAATGGGAGGAATGAGGAATCTTATGCATCGAAACCCAAATGTTAGCATACCTCAGTTCCAACAGGAAATGTCTCAATCCATAGATCTTCCTGAAATGTTCCAAAAAGTCAGGAACCATAAAGAACAAGTCAATAACTCATTGAGAATTGAGAACTAAACAAAGTGACACATTCATGCAAAAAGAACAAATCCTGTAATAATTATAGCAAAAAAACAATATCTAATACACCAAATAATAATTATAATATCATACTAAAACAACCAATATTACTGTAGGCCGTGAACTCAAAACCCCTATTTAGCATCAGTGGATACTCTCTGAGCTCACCAGAAATCACAAGCTTAAATCAACGGTGAGTCGGTGATTAACAAGGTGCAAATAATTTAAGCTATTCTCAACGCATATGAATGCCGTGGCAGTCTTTGTGGAGTACCAAATTTTAACAGCTTGACAAAATCAAGGAAACAGGCAACTAAGATTCTCTTGAGAGTACAATCTTCCAGCATTACAAAAAATTGAAAAGGAAAAAAATACAAGAAATAAATCTAAAAAATAAAGTCTAGGACTCAACTATTCAAACCCGTATGAATGTAAACAAATCGGGAAAAAAAAATATCCACATGAATGCGAACAAATTCGAATCCTTGTATCGTACCAAGCTCCGCTTGTCCTCGAAGAACTCGGGCTCGGGGAGTGGCGGCTTCGATCCATTGGCCTTAGGGTTAGGTTTCGTCTTTTTCTTGGTAACTTTCGCCTTGACAACGGGCTCGGCTTCCGCCTTGGGTGCCGTGGTCGCCTTTCGCTTAGCTCCTTTCTTCATTGCAGATTGGGGTTGCGCGGACAGGGAGCGAAAGATAAGGGATTCGGATTTTGAATTTTGAATTTTGGGGATTCAGATTCAAAGCGGCGCAGCGATTGATGTTGAAAAAATTGATTATAAATGGGTGAGCTGAGAATGAATGCGTGGGGTTTAAGCGGTGAAAATTAAGTGTGTGTTTGATTTTATTTGGAAATTTCGGATCAGGGAATTGTCTTTTCTTTTTTTATTATCTGATTTTTGAATGGTGGTGATTGTACTGGGCCAGGCCATTGGCCTAGTAAGCCCGTGAATGGGCATATATACTGGGTATAAGCCAGCCTGCCTGCCTGCCTGCAGATTTAATTTTTATAGCTAATAATTCACATAATCACTACACTGAATTTTTTTATTCAATTCTCCTATTAAAGTTAAATTTAATCCTTTGAATTAAGTTCAAAAAAGAGGCAAACCCTCATATAGTGTCATAAATATCCAAACATCACTGCGATCCAAGGCACTAGGCTGTCATTTGGTGGATCGTAATCACAAAATGAACATCGCGATTACAAGGACATATATGTCCTACATGGATAACTTAACAGTCCATCATAGAAAAAATACAGTCATACACGTTAACCACCAATGGGAAAATTCAGAGTGAACGACCTGGAAGATGGTGAGGCTCCCCTACTCGAACTTTTTTATTAGCGATAGGTCATTCAACATCTTTTCTATGGCATCGTCATCTTGTGAACGGCCTTTGGCCTGCAAATCATGAAGACACATACTGGATCAGATATCTGGAAAAGATAAGAAATAAAAAATGAATAGCGAAATGCATCGCTATGAAGAGAAATTACCTTGATAGAAGGAACCATAGCAATGGCCTCCTCCAAAGTCTCTGGGCAAAGATTCCCAAGAACGCAAAGCTACACAACACGATCGGTTAAATTGTTAGGTAGACGGACTAAGCGGAGAACTGAACGTTCGTAATATGAAGTTGAGGGATATGTACCTCAAATTCAGCTAACTGATGTCGACTCAGGATTCTGAAATTAGGTTAAGTTTCAAACATCACTGTTTAGATATAACAGATTCGAAGACTAAAAAATAGCAAATGAACAAATATTCTAAACGGCATATTTTTAGTCGGCGGGCCTAACCTACATGGTTATTGTATACACTTCAATGGCACACTCTGATGCATGTATAACATCCTTATGAATTCAGGATTACGTGGGTGTAGCGAAATCAATTCAAGTTGCCACTACACTATGTTCAAGCTCAATGAAATGCATCTAAGACTAGGAAAAAAAGACTCACTGTGAAACTTGATTCATAGGGTCATCCGCAATTTGTTGAAGTTGCTCAAACTTGTGTTCCAAAATCAAAGCCACCTCGCAATTCATCAAACACTTAGCTTTCAGAAACTCTGCACCGCAAAATACAAAACCCGGTTAACAATTGAACAAACAAATCAAAATTCACCACCAGAAAACAATTTCAATTACCACCAAATTCCCAAATTAAAAACCCAAATTCCAGACCCAAATAAAAACAAAACTGCAACTTTCGAAATTCAGTGATTATAAAAGAAAAAGATAAAATTCCTATTCACCTTCCCCGATTTTAAGCTCTGCCGCATTCTCCTCCTCTTCTGCAGACATGGTCGGATCTTCACCGAGTACAAGTTTTTAGGTCAAGGTTAATGTAAGCCAGATTTTTATAAATGCAGGATTTTTATAGCGAATTGATTATTTCTTATTCTTCAGGTATGCAAATTGCAAACGACTAATACTTGGGTATGCAAATTGTGTTTAGTGAACGCAGTTTGGAAAGGACAGAATACAATGGAAAATTGGGAATGTGGAATATGGAGAAAGTGAGAGGCTCGGATTTGATATTGATTGGTGTGAAACAGAGGGAGAAAGTGAAAGCTTTTCTCTGTTGAAGGAATATGGGCCTAGTGGGCCGACCCGTTGATGCTTCTGGTTGAGTTTTAGATTTGCTTTTTTCGCGACACGTATTATTATCTCATTAATGGGCCTTCTAGATTGGAAATTATTGAGCCGGCGGAAGATTCGTATTCGGCCCAGTAAAGGTAAACCCTAGATATATATAAACTACAACTACTGAATGGTCCCTCACCAAGCTTTCTCTCTAACCGAGTAGTCTCGTGGTTTTTGAAATCAGTCGGTTGAAGTTCTTCAATGGCTCAGGGACGTCCGACGCCGCTTGAGTATTCGTCGTTGGCTTCGTCTTCAGATGAGCAAGACGAAGCCGATGGCGGATAATCAAGTCGACGTAACTGTCCCCAGTGAAATTATGGTTATGGTGAAATTATGGTTATGATGAAATTATGCATGTTTACCTGGTTGCAGGAAGGTGGTGCCCCTATTGCCTTTCCGTTGACATCCCATTTATCTCAAGTAACTGTCTCTAACAGGTTAGGCAGCAGGGTAGGGAATTCTTGCTCTTTTATCTGTACTTGTGAGTTATTCCATCACTTATCACTTGAAAGATGTTTATGTGAAGTCTGGTATGGAGTCCGGACTCTGGACTCTGGAATAGTCAGCCAGACCAAGACATGTGTGCTAACATGTTACGGAATTATTTGATTCTCTTAAACTCTGCAGTTGGACTATATACTGAAGAGCTTGTGATCATAAGTTAAAATACAGTTCAGAATATTCTTATGGACAGGAAAAAAGTGAGACAAAAGTACCTTTTTGTTTATTTGTGGAGTGGAACTAACCTGAACTGGTTCGATAGATCGCTTCTTATTTTAATGTGATTCATTTGTATATCTTTGGCTACAATTGTACATGAATATCCCTGGAGTTGTTTCTGAAAAATCCAAAAAGTTGCGACTCTATTCAGTAAATCAGATAAAAATATTGCTCCATGTCGTAGCTGCCCCCATAACCCAGACAGATAATGCATTAAAGCATTTGAAAATCTTTGTTTAAGAATCGGAGTCAAACAAGGGGGTTGTTCAGAAATGTCTTACATGATGGATTTTGAAAGCACTGAAAATACTCGACCTGATGACTCTATCATCGAATACAATGGTTTCACAATAGGTACAGTTACTATCCACCCTATAGCTATGTTTCTGCTTAGTTTGATCAATGGTTATTCATGTTATTCTCATTTTTCCTTCTTTTCGACTTTGATTTGCAGTTTGTGACCCAAAAAGCCTTCTCTTCATTTTCGGAATGCAACTGGACTACAGTGATGCACTCATCGGAGGTGGTTTCTCTTTCAAGAACCCAAATGCAACTCAGACATGTGGATGTGGCAAATCGTTCAATGCCGAAATGTGACAAATGTAACATAGAGTCACAACATAGAAACATAGGTTGTTCAATATATTGTACCCACAGATCGTCAATTTGTTTATAAAGAGTTAACTCTGTAGATGCTTTTAACTAATCAAGATGTTTCACAGAGATTCTGGAGGAGTTTCTGGAGGCTGAAAGTGCCCAACAAAATCAAGATGTTTGGATGGAGACTCTTTCACAACTGCCTGCCAACTATCCAGAACTTATAGAAGAGAGGCTGTCTGGTACACAACAGGTGCTCGCACTGTGATGTAAGATGGGAAGATGCTATACATATCTTCAAGAATTGCTGGTAGGTTAGAGGTTTGTTGCAGGGTCTGAACCTTCCTAGCACGATCTGGAACAACCAATGTGAGGATTCGGGATATTGGCTGTGGTTATGTGCAAAGCTGTGTACAGAGGTGGAATTTCAAGTGCTTGCTATCTGCCTTGTGGCTTTGTTGGTGGGACAGGAATTGCATAGTGCATGGAAAGGAAGGTAGGAGTATAGAGCACTGGATTGCGAGGACTCGTTGGCTAATGATGGAGCTCAGAGGGGGAGGACTTGACGGAAATATACAGCCTATTGGTAAGTCAGAGATAAGGAAGGGTCTATATATTATGTGCGACGGATCTTTTGACGCTGAGTCAAGGAAGGCGGGATGGAGCGCAATACTTTGTTATGATGGAAAGGTGGAAAGAGTCAGCGCAGGTTGGTGGGATCGAGCAAGCTCAGTCCTGGAGGCAGAATGCATGGCCATTGAGAAAGGGTTGGATCTGGCAAACAACCTAAAGATTCCCAGGGCTAAGTTGCTCACGGATTCCACTGAAGCAATTTGGGCGCTAAATCTTGGATCATGGTGACCGATTTATTCAGGATTGAGAGGTGCATTAAGGCACTTGACGAACATCAGTGATGGTCTTTAGAAGGCATTTCAAGAGAGACAACTTGGCAGCAGATTGGCTTGCAAGGAAAGCTCGAATCGAGCAATGGGAGTGGTCGAACGCCTTGGCTTGCAATGAATGCGTGGGGTTTAAGCGGTGAAAATTAAGTGTGTTTGATTTTATTTGGAAATTTCGGATCAAGGAATTGTCATTTTTTTAATCCGGATTTTTTGAATGGTGTGGTTGTACTGGGCCAGGCCATTGGCCCAGTAAGCCCGTGAATGTGCAAATGTACTGGGTAAAAGCCTGCCTGCTTGCAGATTTAATTTGTACAGCTAAAAATTCACATTATCACTACACTGAATTTTTTATTTTTTTATTCAATTCTTCTATTAAAGTTAAAATTAATCCTTGAATTAAGTTCAAAAAGAGGCAGACCCTCATATAGTGGCATAAATATCCAAACATCACTGCGATCCAAGGCACTAGGCTGTCATTTGGTGGATCGTATGAGTCCGGATCCTGTGAGAAGTGCGTTTACGGTGAGAAATGAGAATAGATCTCAACCATACATTAAATCTGATTTGTGGCTGATAAAAAATCAGATGATATTCATAATTGGTAATTAAAATCCGAAAAATACTGCCTTAAGGGTAATTTCGGTACCAAAATAAAATTAATTAGTCATAATTACGTGTAACACGACTGCCCTAATTTTCGTAACAATACTGATTCTCGTTTTCTCTTAGCGACGATCGGCGACAGGCGGCGGATCGGCGACAATCGATCAGCAGGCAGTTGTAATCGATCAGCAGGCGGCGGATTGGCGACAATCGATCAACACGACTGAATCTCGTTTTCTTTTCGTAACCCGAAGAGGAATCACCGCAGGCGACAATCGGCGACAGGCAGTTCTCATCACCGCAGCAGACGATGCCACGACGGCCTTGGTGTCTAGTGATGGCGGTGCGAAGGAGTGCCGGATTCAAGTTTCTAATACGAAGATTGGAGTTTTAGGGCTTCTTTCTGTTCAAAATTCTCTGCTTGGTTTGTATTCAGAGGTTGATATGGGTGCTGCTGGTAAGTTGTTTGATGAAATGCCTGAAAGGGATGTGATTTCCTGGAGTGTGATGATCAGTGGATTTGTTGACTAATTTAAAGTAGTGATTTTGACCTGATAGTTGCCTTTTTATTATTATTCGTAGTAAAACACAGGTCATTATTCGTAGTTTACACACAACATGGAGTGACTTTTGATCATTATTCGTAACCTATTACATACATCATTCGTAGCTGTTGTGATACATGGAGTGACTTTTGATCATTATTCGTAGCCTTCTGTGTCATTAGTTACGTAGCTATGTGGGTACGCATCATTATTCGTAGCCTTCTGTGTCATTATTCGTAGTGTTTGGAAAACCATAATTTGTGGCAACATAATATCATTATTCATAGCATTCTGTAACATAATTCGTAGCTCATAACAATATGACATTTTGTACACTTCACACCTTTCGTTGTGGTTAGCTGGATTTTTCAGAACGTATTTTATTGCTGATCAATGATTCTAGTTAGGTGGTCTAGTCATTTGTGAAAAAATTACCGTTAAAAACAGGTTGCAGGCAGCATCCAGGCATACAATGTTGATATTAATATAATCAGAAAGTCAACAGATAGGAAACTGTCTAGTCTAGCGTCATTGAAGTCTGGTTTTGTTAGTTTTCTTCTGCTTGGGTGTTATTTATTTGATCCATTGCATTTACTTTATACTAAAGCAGTGTTTACAATGGCAGGAATTTATTTTGGGAAACCAAGGGGTTTTGGCACAAATGAGAATGGTGACGAGATTGGCTTCAACACCGAGGTGTATGCTGCCTTCGCGTGGAAATACTCCAATCCACTCAAGCAGTGTTGTGCGAGCAACTGAAAGACTAGACGCCGAAAAAAATCTCGACATAGCTCTTGTAGCATCCCCAAGTGATGGAAGAAGAGACTATCCGAGCTTTTCGGTGATGAAATTGGAAAAAACACCAACAACAATGATTTGTACATAAAAAATTGTAGCTTCTGTATATAACATTCGTAGATTTGTAGATTTGTCGACTCACTTGAGATGCTACGCGAATTATCATTTGAAAGCTACGAATAATATGCTACGAATATTGTATGTAATTGCTACGAATATTGTATGTGATTGCTACAAATATTGTAGAATTCAAACTATTATTGGTTAGGTCTGCATCTTTTTAAACTATTATTCGTATCTCTTATGCATCATTCGTACTGTAATGAACATTCTGGTATCATAGGCACAAACGAATTATCATTTGAAAAATTACGAATAATATGCTACATTATTCGTATTACATTATTCGTATTACATTATTCGTAATACATTATTTGTAATACACAACACGCAGGATACTACAAATTATAAATCTGGTAATACAAATTAAAAATCTGTTATTACGAAAGATAAATCTGTTACTACAAATTATAAATCTGGTAATACAAATTATAAACCTGTTATTACAAAAGATAAATCTGTTTCTACAAATTATAAATCTGGAAATACAAATAATAGTCCAGATGCATAAACCTGCGGAAACTATTGATATGAATTCTAAACCACTGAATTTCATTAGCTCCATTTGATTCTAAATTTATTTGAAACTAAAAAAACAATGTGGCAAATGAGTCATGGTCATTTCATTTTCATAACAGCTTGAAAAACAATCCATGTGTGTGAGAGAGCCCATCTTGAGCATATATAGTAGTATACATTATCAAATCACAGCAGATCATCAACTACTGTAACTTGAGAGTAATCAATGATACAGTGCTGATTATGGCCTTAACGAGCCTCAGCCAAAGTCAGCAAACTCTTTTTGCAGCTAAGTACTCCAGCTCCACCTGTTAATGAACTCACTAATGAAGATGGCCTTGCTCCAAGGCTAGATGCCTTTGCATAACTTGATGATGCACCTGCTCCAGACTTTGTGAAAAATGAACCATTTAGTAATAAGTCCCCATCTGACCTCCAGTTCCAGTGCTTCCACTCGCTCTCTGGCGCATCCTCATGCTTCGTTACCTGATAACATGTAAAACAAATCAGTCAATTTTACTAAAATGTGATGAACTCTGAAACTCAGCTGAGTTTAGGAACTGTCCCAACCTCTTTGGTGAACTCATCATTCGGAGCTAGAAATCGATTTCCTTGACAATTGATTGTCGGGTTTGCGCTTCCTCCAATCGCATACATCTCCCAATGCGTGTAGTCATTGTTCACCACATGAAAACACCCATGTCTGCATCTGCATAAATAAACATCACCCCATGTCTGCATCTACAAATTATAAATCGGCGTCTGCTGCAGCGAGGGCTGATGAGGATATGAATACACCTGCGGAAACTGATTAATTGAATCAAACGTTCCAGGATTGCCTACAGCGTCGGTACCAGCAGGAGCAAGATCGTAACTTCCCTAATACACAGATGCATAATTGCCGGATGAAGCGTAAGTGGGACAGATCCGTGGCGCATAAGCGATCGAAGTCGAAAGGTTGATTGGATTAGGGTTTTGAAAGGTGGACGGCGCGATAGAAGCGACGCTGGGCTGAGGCGCAGACATCATCCATTGCTGCGGAGGCTGGACTGAAGCCATATTCTTCCGCCGGTAACCCTAAAAACTCAGGTCGATATCTGATGAGTCGTATTTATACGACTCGTCGAGTCAATTAATCCCGTTTATTTCGACACTTTTATATGCGAACAATTACTTTCCAGTATGGTTTTGCATTTCAGGT
Organism: Rhodiola kirilowii; assembly: GCA_033675215.1. NCBI lineage: Eukaryota > Viridiplantae > Streptophyta > Magnoliopsida > Saxifragales > Crassulaceae > Rhodiola > Rhodiola kirilowii. The sequence goes on along the minus strand of CM066193.1, from coordinate 9,308,708 downwards.
GTTTCGGAAGCTCTAGGAGGAAACGTGCATAAAAGATGGCATTTTATGCCGAAAACATCACAATGGCAGATCAGACCTTTGGACGTTCGGCGGAGCACTGGGAATGGACCGTTGATCAGAAAAATACGAGCTACATGGCGTTGCGTAGCTGACTCAATTCCCTACAACTTTCTAGTTCACACCGAGAGCATCCGAGGTCATTTGGAGGGTCAAAACGAGAGTCAAAGTCGGAATTGGCGCGCAGAAGAGAGCAGCAACTCAGACCGGATCACGGACGCAGGCAATTTTAACTCACCGATAAAGTGTTCATGGTCCGCGCCAGTTAAAATGTACACAGTCCGCGTCGATGACGTCATCAACACGTTTTGATGACGTCAGCGAGTCCGAAAATTGGAAATTTCAGCCCAAATCAAACTTGGAAACCCTATCTTTTTTTTATAAATAAGATGTTTGGGTTAGGGTTTCCATCATCCATCAACCAAGACGGCTCTGGAGGAGAAGACGAAGCTTCGACGAGAGAGAAGATTTTTCTACTTTTAATTATGCGTCTTTTCATAATTATGTGTAGCTAAACTGTTTATTCGGTTTAGGGTTCAATATATTGTGACGAAGTTTTGAGATTCTTTGCTTAATGCTATTTTATGTTCCACTAGTTTTTGTGCTATTTATCTCGGTTTGAATTGCGAAGCTAAGTGGAGACTTGAAACGGTAAAACTTAGCCGAGCAGTTCAGCCCTTATTTTTGCTGCTTGTTTGATACTGAAACGTTAGGACAAGTAGTCGCACGTTAACCTGATATAACCTGAAACGGAGTATTAGGTTTGCTAAAACTAGAAGTCTATAACCTGAAACGGGGTAGATTGTGGTGTAAGTGCTTGAAACGGCCTTACCTTAGGTTATAACCTGAAACGGAGTAACCACACTTAGGAACACAAAATTAGATTATTAGAAGTCAATGATAAACGAGTCACAATAGAAAACCCTAGACCGAGTGCTTTCTCTGATTGAATACTTTTCGTTTTATTTCCCTTGCGTTTTACAACAATTGCTCACACCAAACCCCCAATTTTATTGTTTACAGAACGACTCTACCAACACCAGCTCTCTAGGGTTCGACCCCGCTTGCCGCTTTACTAGCTAATAGCAGGAGACATAAATAATTAAGTTTGACGCGTCAAACGACGCGCGTCAATATCTACGGGTGAAGTGAGAGAATTTGTGTTGAAAAGATGACTAATATGCCCTTAATACTATATAAAACAGATTTATAGATTTAAATAAATAGTAATTATCTGAGCCATTGATATTGAAATTGTACGATTTAGATTAGTTCTCATTTCTCACCGAAACTAACACTTCTCACGTGATCTTTTCTCCACGATTACAAGGACATATATGTCGAAAAAATTTCCAATTGTAGACTATCTTGAAATTCAGTTTCCAATTTAGGCACAATCATTTGGGCGCTGTTGATAACAGCGTTCATTGTCCAGTGACACAACTTCATTTTCCGATAGATATAAAGATATAACAGTTGGACATGTGGCATTATTTTTTGGGCGCTGACCATGACGGCGCCTACACTGTGTAAAACAGTTTAGTAACATCTCAGAAGCACCGGGGGTGTTTGACAGGGAAGAACCGCTGTTTACAACAGCGCCTAAGGTTTGGGCGCTGACCAGGACGGCGCCTACGTACTGTTTTACTGTATAAACAAGTCAGTAACATCTCAGAGGCATCGGGGGTGTTTGACAGGGCAGAAGCGCTGTGCACAACCGCGCCTAAGGTTTGGGCGCTGACCATGATGGCGCCTACGTACTGTTTAACTGTATAAACACTTCAGTAACATCTCAGAGGCATCGGGGGTGGTTGACAGGGCAGAAGCGCTGTGCACAACAGCGCCCTAAGGCTAAACGCCGTAACGAAGAGCGCCTAAGGTGTTTTAGGTCTGGGCGCTGTCACAAACAGCGTTTAGACCTGAGATGTTATATATGTTGACTGCTTTTATACCCAAACCTCCCTGCAAACATGAAAATAAAATCCTGTCCAATACAAACAAGCACATCCACCAGAAGTTCAAATAGCACAAGCCCAATCACTAGAAGTTCAAATCGCACAACGCATCCATCAAAAGTTTAAATGACAGTATACATGAAGCATATAGTGACAAAATCTAAAAAAATTCAAAAGTTACACGATGAGAACATGTAACAAAAGTCGTCACTATTACAAATGAGAAGACATCAAAGGTAGCCTTCAATTTCCCAGTGTATAACGGTTGGGAGCATTTCTAGCGCGTGAACCAATCCTACGATTTGGAGTCCTTTGTGACTCGACTTGAGTTACTTGAGAAGGACCGCCAACGTCGTAGTTATATTCTGGCAATACCACTTCTTCATTGGAGTCTACAATATGTGATTAAAAATTCAAGTTAGAAAACACATAATTATAAACATTTGACAACAATGAATAAGTTCATATACCATTATCTAAGTGAATATCTGCAGGATCAACATCCAATGCTAGACCCTCTCCAATTTTCAATAAGTCCGCACGGGTAGAATGAAACAGGTCATGTAGTGCCCTCTTCGAATCAATGTCACTGGACTTAAGAAACAATGCTGAAGTCACTTTACATGTGCGCACTAACGATGTGACCTGAAAAAAACTGAATATCCATCACGTTGTGTGACGCCACTTCTAAGGCATGTCATGAACCACTTCCAGCTCTCGATATTTTCACCCTCCACCAATGCATAAGCTAAAGGAAGAATTTCATTTTCCGCGTCGAGAGAGACTGCAATCATCAAAACACCCTTCCACTTCCCGATCAAATGTGTCGCGTCGATAGAAATGACGGGACGACAATGCTCGAAGGCTTCGATGGCCGGAGCAAATGACCAGAATACGCGATTCATGCTAACTTTCCCGCTCTCTAGCAATGATGTGTCCCAATGAACGATGCTACCGAAATTGGACTCCTTCAGCATGTCCATATATGCCGGTAGCTTTTCAAAAGATTCTGCCCAATCCCCAAATATATGTAATAATGCTTTCTGTCTGGATTTCCAAGCCTTCATGTAAGATATTTTATATCCATACTTTGATCTCATTAAAGCTTGCACCTCGTAAGCGGAAAATCTTAACTTCTCTTGATTAATATCTCTTATATCTATTCCGATAAAGTGTTTATTAAAATGGGCATTGTCATGAGGGATGATATCAACCTCGCACATGTGATCTCCTTCGTATTTGGTTATTCTCCACATGCCTTCATTTTTCTTCTTCGAAGCTCGTAACTCCCATTTGCATTTTCCTTGCCTCGACTACATTCAAGAATCAATCGTTTCGTGCTCGAGCTTACAGTGTGATATTCTCGACGGTATTTGATAGAATACTTTTGACAAGCATATATGAGCAACTCCTTCCGCATAAACAAACCGCCTTCTTTGAGCACTTTCGTATTAAACTGACTGTTATTAGAATCATGGTCCTCAATAGTCGGATGCCTCGTCAGACCGGATACATCATTAAAAGGTGGAAAATCCCATAGGGAATTATTACCTTCTTCACCACATACGGGTACTTCCACATATCCTTCCTCCTCGTCATTTTCAAAATTCCTCATATCATCTCTATCATACTCATCTAATGACGGAATTTCAAATCTCTCTATAGTTGATAATGTCATTCCATCATTTTGAACACTAGTCATTGCTAAGCCAACCCAACATAAACAATAATATATTAGAACTAAAGCCGTTTTACAAACGAAATCACAGTTCATAACCAAAATCCAACACATCCAACATGGATTTGTTGCTCACAGTTCATAAACCAAAATCCAACATATCCAACAAACTACCAATATGTTCATCCGACAAATTCACAAAATCCAACTTAACATATCTGCATAAAATTGGCGACTAATGAAGCCAATGTGATCAGCATATTCATAACCTAAATCGACCCAGCATATTCATAACCTATCTGCATAAAATTGTCGACTAATAATATGCCTTGAACTTAATCTAAATCGACCCATCAAATTATTCATATACCTGGAACCGGAGAAGAATTTTGGTGATCAGCAATGGATGAAGAGCGGCTGAGGTTAGGGGCTTATGACCGGCGGCTATGTAGGTGACGACCGGAGATGATGCGGAATGATGACCGCAGATGATGTGGGGTGATGAGAACGACCGGCGAAGAGTGATGATGAGCGGCTACGGCTGAGGGCGCGGGACGAGTTAAGGCGCGGAGGAAGACTGCGAATGAGAGAAGAAGATTTAGGGCTCGTTACAAATTCAACTATAGGCGCTGCTCTCATCAGCGCTTTATGCTTAATCAGCAATTTTTGGTGACTCATCCTTATTCACATCTACAAAATTGACACTAGGCAATAAACGCGGTTAGTAACAGCGTTTATTTACTTGGGCGCTTCTCTCCAAGGCGCTTAAGTAATGTGGTCTAAATTGGAAACTGAATTTCAAGATAGTCTACAATTGGAAACGAAATTCCAATTTTGATCAAATTGGAAATTTTTTCAATTGGTGGGACAGGAATTGCATAGTGCATGGAAAGGAAGGTAGGAGTATAGAGCACTGGATTGCGAGGACTCGTTGGCTAATGATGGAGCTCAGAGGGGGAGGACTTGACGGAAATATACAGCCTATTGGTAAGTCAGAGATAAGGAAGGGTCTATATATTATGTGCGACGGATCTTTTGACGCTGAGTCAAGGAAGGCGGGATGGAGCGCAATACTTTGTTATGATGGAAAGGTGGAAAGAGTCAGCGCAGGTTGGTGGGATCGAGCAAGCTCAGTCCTGGAGGCAGAATGCATGGCCATTGAGAAAGGGTTGGATCTGGCAAACAACCTAAAGATTCCCAGGGCTAAGTTGCTCACGGATTCCACTGAAGCAATTTAGGCGCTAAATCTTGGATCATGGTGACCGATTTATTCAGGATTGAGAGGTGCATTAAGGCACTTGACGAACATCAGTGATGGTCTTTAGAAGGCATTTCAAGAGAGACAACTTGGCAGCAGATTGGCTTGCAAGGAAAGCTCGAATCGAGCAATGGGAGTGGTCGAACGCCTTGGCTTGCAATGAATGCGTGGGGTTTAAGCGGTGAAAATTAAGTGTGTTTGATTTTATTTGGAAATTTCGGATCAAGGAATTGTCATTTTTTTTAATCCGGATTTTTTGAATGGTGTGGTTGTACTGGGCCAGGCCATTGGCCCAGTAAGCCCGTGAATGTGCAAATGTACTGGGTAAAAGCCTGCCTGCCTGCTTGCAGATTTAATTTTTACAGCTAAAAATTCACATTATCACTACACTGAATTTTTTATTTTTTTATTCAATTCTCCTATTAAAGTTAAATTTAATCCTTTGAATTAAGTTCAAAAAAGAGGCAAACCCTCATATAGTGTCATAAATATCCAAACATCACTGCGATCCAAGGCACTAGGCTGTCATTTGGTGGATCGTAATCACAAAATGAACATCGCGATTACAAGGACATATATGTCCTACATGGATAACTTAACAGTCCATCATAGAAAAAATACAGTCATACACGTTAACCACCAATGGGAAAATTCAGAGTGAACGACCTGGAAGATGGTGAGGCTCCCCTACTCGAACTTTTTTATTAGCGATAGGTCATTCAACATCTTTTCTATGGCATCGTCATCTTGTGAACGGCCTTTGGCCTGCAAATCATGAAGACACATACTGGATCAGATATCTGGAAAAGATAAGAAATAAAAAATGAATAGCGAAATGCATCGCTATGAAGAGAAATTACCTTGATAGAAGGAACCATAGCAATGGCCTCCTCCAAAGTCTCTGGGCAAAGATTCCCAAGAACGCAAAGCTACACAACACGATCGGTTAAATTGTTAGGTAGACGGACTAAGCGGAGAACTGAACGTTCGTAATATGAAGTTGAGGGATATGTACCTCAAATTCAGCTAACTGATGTCGACTCAGGATTCTGAAATTAGGTTAAGTTTCAAACATCACTGTTTAGATATAACAGATTCGAAGACTAAAAAATAGCAAATGAACAAATATTCTAAACGGCATATTTTTAGTCGGCGGGCCTAACCTACATGGTTATTGTATACACTTCAATGGCACACTCTGATGCATGTATAACATCCTTATGAATTCAGGATTACGTAGGTGTAGCTATTTATTACACAATTAAAAATCAGTCAGCTTTAGCTCTGCAAATAGATATATAGTAAGCACATTGATCTCTATGTGACTGATAAGAGCGATAAAGAGACAAAGCTTCAAACAGAGTTTTGAGGATACTCTCTAACTTGTCTCACAGCATCTGGGTTCTTGTATCGGCTAAAACGCTTCACGTACTGAAGAGATTTCTCAAACACCCTACTAGGGGAGAGCAAACGGTAAATTACCGATTTACCGTTTACCGTTTTACCGTTTACCGATTTACCGAAATGTAAAATTTTATTCCGTTTACCGTTACCGATTTACTATTTTATCGATATTTCGGTAAATCGGTAAATTTTGGTAAATTTACCGAATTTACCGAGTTTACCGAAAATAATTATTTTTCTAATTTTTTAAATATATATTATAAATCTTATAAATATATATGTTGATTTTTAATATATATAAATATTTTTTTAATTTTTTCTTTATAATATATAATTTTTTTATTTATTTATTTATATTTTTCGGTAAAACAAAAAATTTACCGATTTCAGAATTTATTCCTTTTACAGACTTATTTTTACTATTTTACCGTTGGTAAATTTACCGATTTACCGTTTTACCGATTTACCGAACCGAATTGATTCGGTAACGGTAAATTTACCGACGGTAATTACCGAATTTTGCTCTCCCCTACACCCTACACAAAAATGGTCAAAAGGAAGATTATAAGAGGCACCTCATCACATGCTGATTTCAAATAATAAAATGTGTTCAATATGTACACGTTCTCTAAACTCCTAAACATTCTTTCCTCATCAGATTCCACTTCGACTTCGTTAAATCTCACAACTAACCCAACCATACAAAACTCCTTCCTTATATTTGTTAAAAGTCTTATCGTGATGGACTCATATACATTCACAAACCTAAAATCATTTAGCCCCAAAAGCAGCGAAATCAATTCAAGTTGCCACTACACTATGTTCAAGCTCAATGAAATGCATCTAAGACTAGGAAAAAAAGACTCACTGTGAAACTTGATTCATAGGGTCATCCGCAATTTGTTGAAGTTGCTCAAACTTGTGTTCCAAAATCAAAGCCACCTCGCAATTCATCAAACACTTAGCTTTCAGAAACTCTGCACCGCAAAATACAAAACCCGGTTAACAATTGAACAAACAAATCAAAATTCATCACCAGAAAACAATTTCAATTACCACCAAATTCCCAAACTCAAAACCCAAATTCCAGACCCAAATAAAAACAAAACTGCAACTTTCGAAATTCAGTGATTATAAAAGAAAAAGATAAAATTCCTATTCACCTTCCCCGATTTTAAGCTCTGCCGCATTCTCCTCCTCTTCTGCAGACATGGTCGGATCTTCACCGAGTACAAGTTTTTAGGTCAAGGTTAATGTAAGCCAGATTTTTATAAATGCAGGATTTTTATAGCGAATTGATTATTTCTTATTCTTCAGGTATGCAAATTGCAAACGACTAATACTTGGGTATGCAAATTGCGTTTAGTGAATGCAGTTTGGAAAGGACAGATGAGAATGGAAAAATTGGGAATGTGGAATATGGAGAAAGTGAGAGGCTCAGATTCAGTGTTATTAAAACCGGACCGGTCATTGAACCGGTCAAGTCACTGGGTTGATGGGTCGGTGGTTTAATCGGGTCGAACCGGTTTGACCCGCATATATTAAAAAATATAAATAAAATACTTATATATGATATTATAATTTAACTTATTTATGATTTGAATAAATATTACATGTTTATGATCCGATTACAACAACATACCATAACAAATTTAGAATTTGATAAAGTACAAATCAATAATAGAACAACAATAACAATTTTAGTCTTAATTTGCAAGTCACAATAAAAAGGAATTTCTAGTTAATTGATAATAAGTAATAAAATAACAATCCTCTTTGAAGTTCTATAAATAGATTAAAACTTAAAAGTATTAAGCTTAATAATATAATATAAATCGTTTGAAGAATCTATAAAACAAATTTGAACATATAGCCCAGTGGAAAGCAAGGGGAGTAATAACACATTAGTCTTGGGTTCGATTCTTGACCACAACAAACTTATCTAATTTTTTAAAATTTCTAAAATTAACATGTTCAACTCGGGTCAACCCGACCGGGTCACCGGTTCAACTAAAAACCGGCCGGTTCAACCGATTTACTACCGGGTCAATTGCATAACCGATCTAACAATAAAACCGGACCGGTTCGGTGACCGGTTCCCGGTTCAACCGGCCGGATCGGTCCGGGTTTAATAACACTGCTCAGATTTGATATTGATTGGTGTGAAACAGAGACAGAAAGCCAGAGAGATTTTGCAGGGAAAGTGAATTTATGTCGGTCCCACTTCAACTACTGAGGTTTTTTTTTTTGAAGAGACTACTGAGGTTGATCGTTGATGATTGCAACAGCCAGCCAAGCTTTTCTCTGTTGAAGGAATATGGGTCTAGTGGGCCGACCCGTTGATGCTTCTGGTTGAGCTTTAGATTTGCTTTTTTCGCGACACGTATTATTATCCCATTAATGGGCCTTCTAGATTGGACAGCGTTAACTTAGAATGTGAGCCGGCGGACGATTCGTATTCGGCCCAGTAAGGGTAAACCCTAGATATATATAAACTACAACTACTGAAATGGTTCCTCACCAAGTTAATTCACATTCTTGCAATTTCTCGCTAACCGAGTAGTCTCTTGCAATTCATCTGAAGACGAAGCAAATGGCGGATAATCAAGCGGCGTCGGATGTTTCGGAGCCATTGCAAAATTTCAACACACTGATAAAAAAGATTGGTTTTTGAAATCAGCCGGTTGAAGTTCTGCAACGGTTCGGAAACGTGCGACGCCGCTTGATTATCCGCCGTTTGCTTCTCATCATCGGACGCTACCTCCTCATCTAAATTTGTACAATTTGTTGGTCAATCTGGTCGGTTTTTTACAAACTATTGGTCGATTGGGCCGTTTCAATTTTCGGTCTCGGTTTGATTTGTTTTGTTACAGTTGCAGAAACCACATACATTTTTGACCATTTTGTAAAGCTCCTGAAATTGGAATTCGCTCCAATGGCGTCGACGATCGCCTCTGGAATTCGATGTCCTTCCAACGTTCGGTTGAATGGAGTTTCCAGCCCACTTTGTACCTTACCTGCTTTCGTATCATTACGATTTTCTTCTGTAAGAGTTGGACGGAGAAATTGCTTGTCTATTAGGGCGACTTCTGCTTCAGGTAGGATAATTAGGGTTGCGATTATGAGCGATTGAATTGAAAATTTTAGTCCGCCTTTTGGATGATTTTTTATTTTGCCTGTTTTTGCGGTTGATGCTGAGTTATTCATTTATCTTGGACAATTCTTTTGTCAAAAATGTCTACTTTATTTGAGTTAGTGTGCAAGTTTTTTTGATGATGATTGTCTGCTTTATGATATTGGATGTAAACGAGGAACCAGAATGATGTTTTGCGGTGATATTTTTGATTGATGGTGGATGTTTGTTTCATTTAAAGTAAACAAATTACACCATATGGTGGAAGTTGGAATTGATTTGTAGGAGGAATAGTGAAGTGTGAGGCTTTTCCGGTAGTTCTGTAGCTTTATTTGGATTATGAATGGTTTGAATTCATGGTTGTAGGAACCTTCCGAGTGGAAAGTTGGGAATACATGTAGTAAGTTATGAGTAATGCAGTAAGTTGGAAAAACTCGAAGATATGTGTAAATTCAGTAGAGTATTTGCATGAGAGCTGAAATTCATTTGAAAACATATAAAATGAAGTTTACTATGTTTTAGTGAGATATTCATGGACTGGATAAATTCCAGGCAGCTGTGTCTAGAGCTTTCCGATGTAGTTGATTATGGTTATGGTGAAATTATGCATGTTTACTTGGTTGCCGGAAGGTGGTTCCCCTATTACCTTTCCGTTGACATCCCATTTAACTCAAGTAACTGTCCCTAACAGGTTAGGCAGCAGGGCAGGGAATTCTTGCTTTTTTATCCGTACTAATGAGTTACTCCATCACTTATCACTTTAAAGATGTTTATGTGAAGTCTGGTATGGAGTCTGGACTCTGGAATAGTCAGCCAGACCAAGACATGTGTGCTAACATGTTACGGAATTATTTGATTCTCTTAAACTCTGCAGTTGGACTATATACTGAAGAGCTTGTGATCATAAGTTAAAATACAGTGCGGAATATTCTTATGGACAGGAAAAAAGTGAGACAAAAGTACCTTTTTGTTTATTTGTGATGGAGTGGAACTAACCTGAACTGGTTCGAGAGATCGCTTCTTATTTTAATGTGATTCATTTGTATGTCTTTGGCTACAATTGTACATGAATATCCCTGGAGTTGTTTCTGAAAAATCCAAAAAGTTGCGACTCTATTCAGTAAATCAGATAAAAATATTGCTCCATGTCGTAGCTGCCCCGTTAGTAGGAGTTGCTCCTCCCATAACCCTGACAGATAATGCATTAAAGCATTTGAACAGGATGAGATCCGAGTGCAGTGAAATCTTTGTTTAAGAATCGGAGTCGAACAAGGGGGTTGTTCAGGAATGTCTTACATAATGGATTTTGAAAGCACTGAAAATACTCGACCTGATGAATCTATCATCGAATACAATGGTTTCACAATAGGTGCAGTTACTATCCACCCTATAGCTATGTTTCTGCTTAGTTTGTTCAATGGTTATTCATGTTATTCTCATTTTTCCTTCTTTTGGACTTCGATTTGCAGTGTGTGACCCAAAAAGCCTTCTCTTCATTTTCGGAATGCAACTGGACTACAGTGATGCACTCATCGGAGGTGGTTTGTCTTTCAAGAACCCAAATGCAACTCAGACATGCGGATGTGGCAAATCGTTCAATGCCGAAATGTGACAAATGTAACATAGATTCACAACATAGAAACATAGGTTGTTCAATAAATTGTACCCACAGATCGTCAATTTGTTTATAAAGAGTTAACTCTGTAGATGCTTTTAACTAATCAAGATGTTTCACAGAGATTCTGGAGGAGCTTCTGGAGGCTGAAAGTGCCCAACAAACTCAAGATGTTTGGATGGAGACTCTTTCACAACTGCGTGCCAACTATGCAGAACTTATAGAAGAGAGGCTGTCTTGTACACAACAGGTGCTCGCACTGTGATGTAAGAGGGGAAGATGCTATACATATCTTCAAGAATTGCTGGTGGGTTAGAGGTTTGTTGCAGGGTCTGAACCTCCCTAGCACGATCTGAAACAACCATTGTGAGGATTCGGGATATTGGCTGTGGTTATGTGCAAAGCTGTGTACAGAGGTGGAATTCAAGTGCTGACAGGAATTGCATAGCGCATGGAAAGGAAGGTAGGAGTATAGAGCACTGGATTGCGAGGACTCGTTGGCTAATGATGGAGCTCAGAGGGGGAGGACTTGACGGAAATATACAGCCTATTGGTAAGTCAGAGATAAGGAAGGGTCTATATATTATGTGCGACGGATCTTTTGACGCTGAGTCAAGGAAGGCGGGATGGAGCGCAATACTTTGTTATGATGGAAAGGTGGAAAGAGTCAGCGCAGGTTGGTGGGATCGAGCAAGCTCAGTCCTGGAGGCAGAATGCATGGCCATTGAGAAAGGGTTGGATCTGGCAAACAACCTAAAGATTCCCAGGGCTAAGTTGCTCACGGATTCCACTGAAGCAATTTGGGCGCTAAATCTTGGATCATGGTGACCGATTTATTCAGGATTGAGAGGTGCATTAAGGCACTTGACGAACATCAGTGATGGTCTTTAGAAGGCATTTCAAGAGAGACAACTTGGCAGCAGATTGGCTTGCAAGGAAAGCTCGAATCGAGCAATGGGAGTGGTCGAACGCCTTGGCAATCCCGTTGGGTTTACCACTCCCTTTGTAATAGTCTACCTGTTGTCTTGATAGTCTTTGTTGTGTTTTGCCCGGATGTTTGTATTACTCAAAAAAAAAACTAATCAGCTCAAATGTTTGTATTAAATACTGAAAATATAGTGTACTTATCAATAATAATAAAAAGGAAAAATGTAAATTTTTTAAAAGACTCTAAATAATATTGTGAGCTAGAAAAATATTACACACGAATGCATGTCATCGACGGCTGAGATCGCTCCACATGTCAGCAGATTGCGACAAGAGGCATCGTCCAGTACGACCTGCTCTAGCTCTCTCTGTCTCAATCGAACCTCGACGACGATTGACTCAAACCCTAGCATCGAAAACAAGGACGAAATTCAATCCTACGGCTGGCTCATCTGATCATGGCCTCAGCTTATCGTTTCCTATCAAATTCCAAGCAGGTTTGACTTTCCATCGATTTCTCGGTCTTTGCTTCGTTGCCATAGTACATATCTACGATTCGTTCTTACCATCGTCCAATACATTTGTCTCATTTCCGCCAATGAAATTTGGACGGCTTTTTGCTGGATTAAGTCGCTGTTTTTTAGGATCAAATATTGGATCTTTTTTGTGTCTTCGCATTTGGTGATTAATTAAGCCTGTTCTTGATCCTAGCAATCACAGTAGCCATCTTTTTCAGTATTGGATTTCATTTTCTTATTCTTTTTTAAATGATTATTATTATTTTTAAATGATTATTGGATGTGTATATTCTGAAAGTAGAGGCTGGAATGCATTGGGCATGAGAATTATATTGATGACAATGATATGAAGCAAACAATTATGATCAATTTCATTAGTTGACGCTGTGTTAGGGGGGAATGAGGAGAACTTGTGGCTTGTGTAGCTAATTGTGAAACATCGGCAATCAGAATCGCATAACTATGATAAGCTTGGCCTCTGTTGCCTGTTGTCTAGAGAACGTGATTGTTAAATCATCAAACAACTAGGGTTTCCTTCGTGAAACGTCAATAGATAATCAAATGTATGAGCTAGCTGTTTTAGGGTCTTTGGCAGCGCCTTCTTTTAACACGCAACTGTCATGTTGCTTTCCGTTTTAGAAAACCTGGACTTATTCTTTCACGGCATTGTTGTTTCATTTTTACTTAATGGTCGATAGTTCTTTGGTGTGCAGTTGTATTCCAGCCAGGTATTTTCACAGGCTGTGCATGCTATTCCAGTTCGTTTCTATGCCAAAGAAGCTGCTCTGCCACCGCTTAAAGGAGATGGTTAGTTCATACATCGATGTTTTATCTGTTTGGCCTAAGTTCTTTGCATACTCAGGACAGTTTGTTGCAGGCATGACTTTGATGGACCATTTTTACCATTTCTTGATTTGCATTGTTCTTCACGCGAGTGCTGAACGTAATGACATAGTCTGTCTTTAAGTAAAATTGAGGATTCAATATTCATTGGGAAATTCTCGGCATGTCATTCGTTGTGTCATTACTCGTTCTACCTAAGGTCTTTTCACTGAGGCATATTTTCATGACATCAGATCTTTTCATTGAGGTCTTTTGAATGTTTTTTTTACTGAACAGAGATGTTGAAGAACATTTTTCTGGAGGTTAAAAACAAATTTGAGACAGCCATTGGGGTGTTTAAGAAAGAGAAAATCACGATAGACCCAGAAGATCCATCTGCAGTGGCTCACTACGCAAAGGTCATGAAGATGGCAAGGGAAAAGTATGTCTGTGTTCCACCATCTTTATGTATTAGTGTTTCTGTCATGACTAAGGTTATTCAATGTTGTTAAGTGGTTAAAATAAAACCCTGCAAGATTCTGCAATTTATGCTGCTTTGTTGGGTATAAAATGTCTAGCAAAAAATAAAAACGATGCACACTAGTTCCATACGTCATTGTACTAGTGTGCAAAATTTCCTGATTTTTACAGTTGGTGTTACTTTTTTACAAACAAAGACTGTTCTATTCTGCACCGTTTCAGTAGTTCAAGTCGAATGTATTGCATGATTCATCTGTTTCGTTCACATTGTATTGTGGTTTCTACAATTTCATGACTTGAGTGCTGTAATTTCAACAGGGCAGATTTATTTTCAGAGTCTCAGCGGATCAAGTACACTATTGAAACCAAGACACAAGGTATTCCTGATGCCAGGACATATCTATTGACTTTGAAGGAGATCCGGGTGAAGTAAGTAGTTTTGTTTTTAGTCGTCTTATGACAAGTTATTTGCCACTTATCTTTAGCATCCTTCATCATTTTATACTTGTTTTAATATACATAACTAGTATCATTGTATCAACTACTACTACTTGACCATCAGTGGCTTTTAAAGGCTCATTACTCTTCGAGTGTTTTACTAGATTATTACTGTTCCATTTCACAAGTGTGAAATTGTATTATTCTTTGTAGGAGGGGTCTTACTGATCAGCTTGGTGCAGAAGCCATGATGATGGATGCGCTTGAGAAAGTGGAGAAAGAACTTAAAAAGCCTCTAATGAGGAATGATAAGAAAGGAATGGCTCTTCTTATGGCTGAGTTTGATAAGGTCAATCAGAAGTAAGTTGGGCCGTCCTGAACATAGGCCAGGAATTGGCATGTTCAATCAGATGATTGATGTCTTCTTACAAATTCAATGTCCACTGTCTTTAAATAAAGCTGACTAGTGTTTATTTTACCAGGCTTGGAATCAAGAGGGAGGACTTGCCTAAATACGAGGAAGACCTAGAACTGAAGATTGCAAAATCTCAACTGGAAGAGCTTAAGAAAGATGCACTCGAGGCAATGGAAACTCAAAAGAAAAGGTATGATGCTGTCAAGGTTGAGAAATATAACTTTACAAGGATAGATGGTCCTACGGCCTAACAAAGATGAGACGTTCATAATAGATGTGATGTGCTTGAAATGAGCAGCACATGTCACTGTAAATATGTGTTTGAACCTAGACATGTACTCATTATCTGCATACATCTTCATTTCTGTTTTATTACATGGAGATTGTTTATTGACAGGGAGGAGTTCAAGGATGAGGAAATGGTTGACGTGAAGTCGTTAGATATAAGGAACTTCCTTTGAGGTGAATTCTCGTGGGGGTTGTGCTCTCCATTCTTAAAAACTGTTGGGAACTACATGTTGAAAGGTTGGTTATCTATACACCACTCATGATTAATAAATGTAAGAGACACAAGTAACCAGCTTGGGTTTTTTCTTGTTTCTTGAATTTCCATGTAATGGTTGCAATTTTCCTCTCAGATGACATTGATGATAATAATGGATAGTCATTACCGACATGGTGTTTCTTTCTCTTCTATTTTGCTGAACCTCGTTTCATTTCAAATCACAGCACTTACGACTAGAATTTTTCTGCTGTTGAGTTCTATCAGTAAATACTACTACTAATTAAAAGTTTCACGCATGAAGCACAATACAAAGATGCTATGTTGTTATAATTGCTCCAATGGAATCAGAAAAAATTATCACTTCCTCCTTCGCCATTTATAGTGCTATCTTGCATCCCATATATACAACCAGAACTTCAGCTTCCAAGACGCTACGACATGTTTCATTGTACCATGCACAAATAAACTCAATGCATTCCTTAGACAGTTAAATAACAGCAACACCAGTACTGTAATTTTTCCTGTCAAAAGAACTATCATAGGACAATTTACATATTCCCTCCCTCAGAGTGAATCCCCACATCCCATTCATCATTCTATTCTTACCATTCAGCCACCTATCACAGCGAATGTGTTTTGGCAGATTTTGATTTTTTTTATTAATTTCAAGTGTATTTTCTTAAATTTTTAGACAAATTTCAGAATTGCCCTAGTAAATTAAGAAGAAAAAAATATTAGCCGAACTGCGAATGTCCTTTTTTAGCTGAATTTTAACCAATGAAATAACTATTGGGCGCAACTGTCTTTTACTTGGATTTAATCAACAACAAAAAATGTCTTTAATTTGGATAGCACTGAAATGTGAAATGTGTGCATTAATTAGTACCCTCATTGGTTATTTCAAGAATGCACTAGAGTTCAAATTCTAGGAAGCACCGAAAAAAGAAAGTACTGTTGAGTTGATTAGCTATATTGCTTGTGCCAATGTTCTTAAAGTTGCATTACTTATTTTAGGAGTAACATTGTTAGCCATGACTACCAAAAAAATAAAAACATTGTTAGCTGCTACTGATCCACCATTGCTCAGGGAAGGATTATAAACTCACACTTCTATGAAAAATAATACACTAGGACTACATGTACAACGAGAATTGGAGACACTATAAGGCCATCAATGCTCAGGGACGGATGATTGTATAAGCAATTCCCAGTCTACCTGCTGTGCAAGTTAAAGATAATTTGATTCATAGGGCTTCCAAGGTACTTGATGAATTTAACACTCAATTGATCAACAAATTCTTCTAAACCTTCGGTAGAGGGATGAAGTTCGTCTCAACACCTGCAAGACAATAAAAGTTGCCAGCAGACCATGGAAGTAACAGTTGAGAAGGTGACATTATGGATTGTCATTAGAAAAACAACAATTTACCAAAAAGAAGGACAACAGATGATAAGTTGATAACTTGCTCTAGTGTGTCTCAGACATCCAAGGAAGGATAAATGCAGCATTAGCTCTCAAGCCCGGCGAAAGGCGAAAGCTTTAGGCGGCCACTGCGAATGTTTTGAGAAACAAGCCTTATAGATAGTCATCACAGACATAAAATCAAACATTCTAAAAAACTCTAAACAAGACGCAGAAACACATAACAATTGCCAAATCAACCAATATCTCAGACATCCAAGGAAGGATAGAAGCAGCATTAGCTCTCAAGCCCGGCGAAAGGCGAAAGCTTTAGGCGGCCACTGCGAATGTTTTGAGAAACAAGCCTTATGGATTATCATCATAGACATAAATTAGACTACACACAAACATATGACAATCCGGTCAGTACACATCATTCTACTGAAGTCATAAATGTATCAGACATCCAAGGAAGGATAAAAACAGCATTAACTCTCAAGCCCGGCGAAAGGCGAAAGCTTTAGGCGGCCACTGCGAATGTTTTGAGAAACAAGCCTTATGGATTATCATCATATATACAGTTCAGCTTCAAACAAAAACAAAACCAGAGTTAGCAAAATCAAAATAAATATACCACCTTTGAATGATCAGCAACTGAATCAAACACAAATGCTGACAAAGTGAAACAGATGGATTGCATCTTAGGGATGCATTCGTCCCTTAAGCAAATAGAAAATTAAGCAAAAGGAGCAGACGTTTAATCCCTAGAAGATAAATATAATTAAATTGGATAATTAATCACAACAATCAAATAAGCACTACAAGAGACGCAAACCAAAAGCTGCACGGTGAAGGTGTCGAGCGATGGGGGCGTTGGCGAGGCTGAAAATTGCAATTTATAGGATTTGGTAGAAATTGGGAATTAGGGTTTTTGTTCTCTCTTCGATGTTTGCAATGCGGCTGAGAACACTCTGGAGAGAAGCAGAATATGGGCTAGGCCTCGAGTGTCCTATTTATTGGGCTTTGATGGGCCGGTTCGAAAATATTGCTATTTACATTCTGAAGATGATTCTGCAACTTATTTACAGTTTGGTGAGACGAGCTCTCTGAGCTCAGTTATTTTAATCTGTGGATGAAAATTGTCAAAAAGGGATTCGGATTAGGTGCACTAAGTACCAAAATGATTCGTTTTTTTAATAGTACAATGCCCCAAGGCATACACACCAAGAAACAACAACACAGATGAACATAAAAAACAGTCACGAAAAATAAAACTACAACACAGAGAACATGAAAACGTAATCCGCGTTAAGATAGTCCATCTGACAGCTGTTGTGATATCTTCACATACGAGGTACTTCAAGGTTCAAAATGGCCAAACAGAAGAAGCGGCGCAACAGCCAACTTCAAGGCACCACTGGAGCTCCGACCATATTTCTACAAAGATATCCCGACAAGACTGAAGCCTGCGACTCCAGTCTTAAACAAAGTTGAAGTGCAGTTATTTCGCTTTCGTTTTGGATGTGAGAGGCTTGATATGACTCCTATGCCACTGCGCCTTACCCATCCTGCACTGGAAACCTTTTCCCAGGTCCGTACGACCGGTACCCTGGACAGTCACCTTTAACCTCCTTGAACGAAGGAGTGACATTCCGGGCGAACCCCGACACCGAGAAACGAAAAGCTAACAGTCAAAAACCTATCAATCCGAGCGAACCCGACAGAAAAACTAACCGGAGAAACCCCAAAAAAAAACAAACCGGTTAAGACTATACACAAAACAACCTAAACTAACAGCCCCCTACCCCTCCCACTCACCCCACCACCACCGCCAACACCCCACAAACCTCACCTCGTCCTTCAGCTGCCACAAGGCGCAAATCAGATTCGACCCACCCAGTGGAAGAAGAAGGAAGAGGGGAGTGGGAGACAGCCAGCGGAGCAGTGGAGAGGGAGAGGAGGAGAAGACGGACTGAAAACGGCGAGGCAGTGGCGGATCTTAGTGGGAGCTTGCCCAGCTATAGCCCGGTAAGATTTGAAACATTACATTGGGAAAAAGAAAATAGCCCGGTCAAAATACAAATCTTTGAAATTGAAATGCTAGAGTAAGTATTTTCATAATTTTCCGGGGGAGAGACACTCCGTAGGGGTCAAACGACATGGAAATCGATCGAAGAAGGTGTGCTGGTCGCTGGATCGTCCGAGAGACACACCAGAGCAAAGGAAGGGGAAGATGCATGTTTGGATGTGGGGTTGCATCAGAATGAGTTTTATTGGTTTTATTCTAGATGCCGAACACATCCTTAACAAGAGCAAAATTTTTTTAAAACAATGCAATCTATTGGAACTGCAAAAAATGCAGCATTTGTTGGGCATCGAACCCTGCTCATTTGGAACAATATTAATTATTAAGACATTTCCCACTAGACTACAGCTATTAAATTGTCAATTTAGTCGGTCAAGGCAATTATAATCTTATTTGGTCGGTACAAATATCCATGGACTTTTTGTTTTTGTTTATTACATGGGTTAGTAGGGTTAGCAATTAGGTGTTATGTGAGGTTCGAACCTGGGTCATTTTTGACACTCAGGGTGGGCGCTCCACTGAGCCATCCACTGACCTCTAAATATCCATGCACTTGATTGTGTTGATTTGGAGCGTTGACATTCAATTGTTTTTAATTTCCACAAATACTCGAACATTACTATCATTTTGATGTGTTTAATGTGATTATAGATGTTCAGCTAATGGAGCTACATGACAGGTTGACAGTTCTTATATCTCTTTTGATCAAATTCTTGATGAATACTATGTAAGAATTGTATTTTGACTTAACAAGAATTTTACCTATTATTAATGATTTTTTTTCCGCTCACCTAGTTTTTAAACCCTAGATCCGCCACTGCGGCGAGGCTAAACGAAGGCAGTAGAAAGTGTGAGAGAAAACTGGAGAGAGAGTGAAGGTTTTTTGTGTGTCATTTATACCAAAATGATTCGTTTTGAATAAAACAATGTCATTTTACTTTATTTTAAAAAATTATCTATCTAAAGAATGTCATTTTTATTAAAACCATATCATTTTAACACTTGATTGCACTGTTTCCGCCAAAATGACGCCAACCATTTGATGTTTGAAAAAGTATCTTATCGTATTGAGTAATGTAGAATTACGGAGCAGTTCACAGTCTGAATCACCAAGTTGCAATCATGGAAATTGTTTAAAAAAAATCAATATGAGAATGATACTAATTTTTTAAAATCAAACAAATTAAATAGACAATAAAGATTGAAATTATTGTTTCATTTTTCTTCACATTTTAACACATTATTTTCTAACAAAAACATGACCGAAAAAGCTTCAGGAGTTGGCAGAGGAAATCTCATTCAGTAGGTGAAGGGTTATTGCCCGAATCAGGCGACCTGCGACGAGGAGCTGGCTGAGAAGAATGGCTCGTAGGAGGCGAGTTTGAACTCAGTGGCGATGATGAAGAAGAAGATAACTGAAATGGCATAGAGGATGATGCCAACATTCTTTGCTCCATTAAACTCATTGTCTGTGACTGTGACTGAAATATCGGCATCTGATGCAAGTGCTGATCAAGTACTCCGGGAGCGACATTTGAGTACATCAAAGGCTGCGCGGAAGGAGTAGCAGAGAAGATGCTGTACTGGAGACCACGGGAGGAGGAGGATGAGGACTGAGGTTGCGGCCCTGGTCGAAGAGTGACATTTTCAGGGAAGTTGAGTTTAGCCTTGTTACCACGAAAGCCTAATGCAGCGGCGTCGTAGGCTCTAGCAGCAGCTTCAGCCGTGTCGAACGTTCCTAACCAGAGTCTAGTTGCTTTATAAGGGTCACGGATTTCAGCTGCCCATTTTCCCCATGGCCTTTGCCGAACTCCTCTGTATCGTCGCCTTTCTGACTCGCTAGCAGAGTTTGGATTCGCGTGCACGTATGTTGGAACCATTGCAACCTCAGCTGCATTGCTGCCCATTGCTCTACTGCTCAATGCTTCTGCAACTGTCAAAACGAGACATTTTTTTTTTGAGTAACAACAATTGAAGAAATATCCAAATCGAGTAAAATAAATTGTTAGTTTATATATCTGAATAAGCTTGAGATTTTGTGTCACAATGGATACGAAAAGAAAGATAGTTTTTACCTGTCATAGCATGTGATAGAGATAATACTGAGGCCGATCCTGCTGCGTAACTCAGCTCATTTTGGCGGCTTCTTTTCTGGCTGGTGTCGAACGATGGAGGATATGGAGCTAAGTGGCTGACATGACCTGAAACGACATTAGTCAAAGCAGAAACCATTGCTGACATCTCCTGCTCTCGATTAAACTTCATACGAACTCCCCAATCTCTCAATGCTTCTTCTTTTTCAGTCTCCTCTTTCATTCTCCGCTCCTCATCCTCATCTTTCCGCCCACTGCTCCTCTCCCCGTAAATCTTCGCTTTCTTGCTGCTGCTTTCTTCCCTGTTCGCCACTTTCAGAAAAAAAAATAGCAAAGCTGAGACAAACTTCAGCACGGACTGAAGACCGAAAGATGCTATAACTTTAGAGATGAAATGAACAACCCTGTCCTTAGGGTTGGTGATGATCAAATCAGTTAGGCGAGCTTCAATGCATGACCAATGCCAAACTACCTACTTTGACAAGACAAAACATTTGCAAGTTCAGCTCAGAAAAAAGAAAAGGCAATTGAATAGTAATCAGGCAAAACCCCATCTGGTCCTGGACCATAAAAAGCAAATTTATACTTTACATGAATTCAAACCCAAACAGGTGAGAGGTGATTTGGGTGTGCACGTGGTCAATTTACAGATCGAAAGAAGCACAGAGCAACTGGGTTTTTAATCAGTCGGTGATACCAAAGCCGACATGCCAATTTGGCCAATAAGTTGTTTGTAATGTACTATATGCTTTCCTTGGCTGGCTTGCTAAAGATTGAGAATAGAGGTAGACGGTGGTTAACGCTGACTAAATTATATTTGGATTCCAGTGATTATAAAAAGAAACAATTTAACAAATGTTTTTGTCATGTGGTCGACTGGGTTTTATAGTAAAGTGATGGAGAACATGATGTCATATTTGTAGTTTGAAGATTTCAACTCCATCACAGGATGTCTTTATCGGATACATTCATGCTGTTGTTTGAATGACTGGTACAAGGTTCCTTCATTCAACAGTAAAAGCCACATGGGCTACATAACAATGCCCCAAACGGGACACAAAGTATTAAAAGGGTACGCCTTAACAGCTAAAAAGTCTGGCCGACCGACCTCGGTGGTCGATTCTAAAGGCCCCAGGGCCAACTTAAACACGATCGTACCCTTTTACAAATCAGTCCTAAAGGACATTCAACAGAAGCAGCCATAAGCTGCCAAAGGAGACGGTCTAAAAGACTGAAAATACAATTAGCCAGAGGCTGATAAAAGAAAGTAGCCGAAGTCGACCACACAAGAAACTACAAGCTGACTACCTTGATTTGAACAACACTTCGCTATTAATGCATCTCACTATTCTTTCATTCAAAACTTGTTAAAATAGAGACTACCAACTTGGACATGGATTGGATCTAAAAGAAAGATATGCTCAAACAAAGACTCATACCAATATTTCCATTTAGTACAGCTTCTAGTTAGAGCAAACTGACTGCTGATGAGAAATTTTATGGTTCTTGCCGGCCATACTGATTCATGTGTCTGTCTACACAAAATGCACGTAGACCATTTATGAAAGGCAAGTACGAGACAAAGAGTTGACCAGGGTGTCGCCAAAAGAGAATTCCATTTATAGGATAGATAAGAGAGTTCAATAATAATAAAAAGGTATCTTGAGGAGACTCTACTGCGGCACATAGCAAACTACTTTTTTTATAACGCTATACATGGATCGGTAAATCGTCTAAAAATCTTCTAGGGCTGGGAAAGTTGCAAGTTAAGAATATAGGGTGTACTTCTGGGGAGTCTAGCTTCCACAAGCCATGCACTCATCGCGGTTTGATAAAGAACATACCATTTGAGCCATCTGGGTATCGGCATCATCTGTTACCTCAGCATTTGTTTCCTGCATTTAAATTTGTGATATGATGATTATGAATGCAAACTGTGAATGATAATTACTTGAAGGCATTTAAAGTCGTTATTTACATTGAGAGCAGCCGCAGTATCAACTGTGAATTTGATAGCATCAGCAGCTGCACGCGATCTTAAGTAATACATCCCAGTTTTCAGGCCCTTTAGAAATCCAAAAAAAAGGAAGACATTAGATTCCCTTATTATAAATAGGTTGTTGGATAGAATTGACGCATCCGAAGTGTGTTATACAAAATGATATTCAAGTAAAAGAATATACCTTGGACCACGCATAGAAATGCAGGGAGGTAAGCTTCCCAAAGTTGGCTTGGTCCATGTGAATGTTTAAGCTCTGGCTTTGGTCTATGTAACATCCTCGGTCAACAGCCATGTCTACCAATGTCCTTTGTTTAATCTCCCAAACAGTCCTGGGAACAGGAAGCTTCTTAGTACAAAGATAAATTGTACCACACTATTAAAACGTGAGGGGAGCTAACATACTTGTAAATTTCTTTTAACTCCTCTGGAATCCCAGTAACTTTAAGAATAGAGCCGTTATCATATATAATTTTGTTTTTCATATCTTGAGACCATACGCCCATTTCGGTCAAATCATGCAGAAGATGCTTATTTACAACCACAAACTCGCCGCTGCATAAAACAGTAAGCTATATAAGAACATTTGTAACATAGTCATAAGAGTATCACAATTCAACCACACCAACAAGTGGCAGATTACAAACCTTAAAACCCTGCGACTATAGATATTGGAAGTATATGGTTCAAAGCACTCATTGTTTCCAAGAATCTGGCTGGTTGAAGCTGTGGGCATAGGAGCTACCAATAGCGAATTGCGTACTCCATTCTGTGATATCTTCCGCCTGAGGGCAGCCCAATCCCACCTTTCTGAGGGTTCTACTCCCCACATGTCTGGTTGAAGTATTCCCTGCCATATGATATGAACAAATGTTTTTAAGATTTATAACAAAAGATACCCAGAATGATTAAAAAACAAAGTGTTCTAAACTATATACCTAACATCTCCAATAATAACAAATGAATTTTGCACGAATAGATGGAACACTGACACAAATTTTGATTTTTTACCCCAATTTCACATACCTTGCTCACAGGACTTCCAATGTATGTTTCGTATGGGCCATCTGTTTCCGCCAGTTCAGAGGAAGCCTTAAGAGCATGATAGTAAATGGTCTCAAAAATGTCTTTATTTAATTGTTGAGCCTGGAAACAATAAACATCATAAAAGTATCATGTCAGTTACAACTTACAAGCAGTAGAACTGGATCCCAATGCCACTTTTATTGTTAACAATCGAACCTAGAATCAAGATCAACTTTTATTTGAAGACAATACAGTTACCTCTGGTGATTCAAATGGCATGCCCATCAGAATGAAAGTATCTGCAAGACCCTGCACTCCAATACCAATGGGTCTGTGCCGCATATTGGAATTCCGCGCAGTTTCAACAGGGTAAAAGTTGACATCAATAATCTTGTTCAGGTTCGTGGTAACTATCTTTGTGACCTATAGATATCAAGAATAATTAAGTGCAGTTCTACCAAAGAGACAAATAATTACCTACAAATTTGTTAAGCTCACCTCTGCCAGCTTATCAAAATCAAAGAATCTGTTTTTCGAACCTAGACTCCCAACAAGTTTTGAAGGATGCGACTCCATAGGCACTCCCTGATACAACCGAAGGCGGCTAGGTAAAGAAATGAAAAAGAAACAATAGTTAAATGATAATTTTAAGAGAGGTGGGTAGGAAGATTAACCTTCTCCCTCACAAACCGCGGCAAAGCAATTGATGCCAAATTGCAAACAGCAGTCTCTGTCGGACTAGTATACTCAATAATTTCAGTGCATAAGTTTGATGATTTGATAGTGCCTAAATTCTGTTGGTTGCTCTTTCTGTTGCAGGAGTCCTAAAATTGAGGCAGATAAAATGTCAATAGAAAATATAAAAAAATTATGACAGAGAAATTCTGAATATGACCAATTACTTTGAAAAGCATGTAAGGAGTCCCAGTTTCTATCTGTGAGGTTAAAATCTCAAACCAGAGACTCTGCGCTTGGACAACCTTTTTTGCTTTACCCTGATAGCAAGAAAAAATGATCATTGACAAGCCGTTATATCGGAGGTTGAACAACCTCTATTGGTTATGAAAAGAACAGACAAAACCAAGAACTGAGGACCATAGCCGGACATCCTTACTTCTTTCTCATACTTAGTATATAGCCTCACAAACTCTTCACCCCAACAATCTGCCAATCCCTGAGCCTCATTAGGACAAAAAAGGGACCATTCCCCATTGCTCTGAACTCTTTCCATGAATAGATCAGGAATCCAAAGAGCATAGAACAAATCCCGGGCACGATGTTCTTCCTGAAAGGAAGACACAAAATCAATTTAGTGAACGAAAATCAAAAAATTGTACTATATTAAAAATTAATTCAAGAACAAAAATTGGTATGCAACATGCAAATAACAACACAAGTCAGTTATCCCAAGTGTTTACTTTTCCATGGTTTTTCCTAAGATCTAAGAACTCAAAGATGTCTGCATGCCAAGGCTCCAGGTACACAGCAAAAGCACCTGCAGAATCAAGAGTAATCATTCGAGATAAGAAGCCATAGCCTTTAATCAAAACTCGTCAGACAACGAAACAATATGAGATATGCATGATAAGCTCACCCTTCCTCTTTCCTCCACCTTGATCAACATAGCGTGCAGTGTCATTGAACACCTTTAACATTGGAACAATTCCATTAGATGTTCCATTTGTTCCACGAATATAACTTCCAGTAGCACGTATATTGTGTATAGAAAGACCAATCCCTCCAGCAGATTTACTGATTGCAGCACACTCCTTCAAGGTATCATAAATTCCTTCTATACTGTCATCTTTCATGCAGATGAGGAAACAACTGCTCAACTATCAAAGGAAGAGAGAAAACTAAGGATCAGTTCCTATTTCAACAACAGTCTGCATTTTGTTGTATTTACTTTGTGGATAACTGTGTACATACTTGGGGCCTAGGAGTTCCAGAGTTGAAAAGGGTGGGAGAAGCATGAGTGAACCATCTCTGAGACATGAGATCATATGTCTTGATGGTAGACTCAATATCATCTTTATGGATTCCAACTGACACCCTCATCAATATATGTTGAGGCCTCTCAACAACCTTGCCATTAACCTTCAAAAGGTACGATCTCTCAAGGGTTTTGAAACCAAAGTAGTCATAGTCAAAGTCTCGATCGTAGATTATCTCACTGTCCAAACGAGCAGCATTCTGGAGGGGAAAAAACAGTGGCAAAGGTTATATAATTCTGAAGGTTAGTATAGTAAGGAATGAATCAGCAGCTACTTCATCATCTACAATTAAGAATAAAATGAGCAATTGAAAATATTAATATTCTACAGTTCAAATGAGCATAACAAAAATCCAGTTCATAACTTGTTTTACGATATAAATCGGCTATAAGCATATTGTTCACCAGTCTTTAAGAACAAACCATCAACAAATGAGCTTAGTATGAAACTGGGAGAGTTGCACACCTTCATGATGATCTCATACACATCATCAGCAATCAGGGGAGACTTCAGTCCAGATCTCTCATCGAAATGGTTGTACATGTCCTTAACCCTGCAAATTCCACAAGATAAATAAATGTCAACCCCAACATCCGAAACAAAAATAGCTTTAACCGGAAACAAATTAAATCAACAAAAAATAACTCACGTCTCAGAAAATGATTTCTTGGTGTTCTTGTGCAGATTTGAAACAGCAATCCTAGCAGCCAACTACATCAACCAAACAAATATCGATCAGCTATACGACATGAACAAATCTCAACAAAATAAACACTGGTATCAATAACCACTTACAGAGGCGTAATCAGGGTGGTTGGCAGTCATGGCAGCAGAAGTCTCAGCAGCCAATTCATCCAACTGGCTAGTGGTGACACCCTTATAAACTCCAGCACACACCTTCTGAGCCACCAGAACCGGGTCGCAGTGATCAGTACTCAACCCATAAATCAGCTTCTTCAACCTGGCAGTGATTTTATCGAAGTGGACTGCCTCCTGACGTCCATCTCTCTTCACCACATACATGTTTGTAGTCGCCGATAAATAAGTGGACTTTATAATTGTCAGTCAGGAATTTGATCGAACAGGTGATGGGCGCGGAAGCCGATGGATGATGTGAGAGAAACAGATGGAGGGATTGAGAAGTGAGTATTTATGGCCGAGGAGCGGAGGTTTGAAACTGCTGAGGGATTTGGGGATTCTGAATAATGGAGAAGTTTTAGGGTTTTTTTTTTGATGTAGGAAAATGGAAATCGGCTCTCTTCCCGCTGGCGGGAAAAAAATGGTTTTGGGAAGAGTGAGAGGGGGGTGATATATTCATATAAAATTAGTTTTGGGAAGCTTTGTCAAAGATTTTTGGCGAGGAGAAAAATAAGAGATAATCGACACTGTCTCCACCTCTCACGTTTCATCATGACTCTAATAATTTCTTTATTAGGATGGCAAAATTAATTCGATACGAGACACATGATAATTTTGTACCGACTTATAACTCATAAATCAAACAAAATTTCAGTTTGCTATAAAAAAAATGTAAACAAACCAAAATTATCTAAATAACATTTCGTATGTAATTTTCGTGGAAAAATAATGTTCTCATTTATCTTCGATTTCATTCTCTATCCGCCACATTTTCCATGATCCAAACTAATGGTAAATATTGACAATAAAAGTGTGGTATAGTGGAAGAATTTCAACTTTGCATTCACAAGTTTGAGGGTTAAAATCCCACCCATTACATTTTTGTCCATAGTTTGTGTGGGGTGTTATGCACTATTCTCTTTTAGAGGCTTGCTTTGACGCTACTACCATCAACTATCAAAAGAAACCCGGTGGTAAGTATTTGGTTTTTTCGCCATCGTAAATATCTTAGAGGAGCGCTCAAATAAGAACCTTTCTTTTTTCGAGAACTTTGAGAACTCCATCGTTATGCAGTTTCGTCTTCGTTATGCACTTTTGAAAATGCATCAGTTTTTGCCTAAATGCAGTTTTGCGAAAGCTTAAAATGCATCTAGACAAAATGCATGCTCGAAACTGCATAATGGTGAGATCCAATATATTATATATATATATGTACATTTATAGTTTTATAATTAAAATTATTTTGTCATGGCGTTTATTTCAATAAAGAATTTGAGGAAACATTTAACTTTTAAAATAATGTATTTGCAATTTTCCGAAATATGGCACAACAAACTTGAAAGGTGTGATAACTCATAGGAGGATAAGTATAATAAAATTCTGAATTAAATTTGAAGCCACGGGACCGATGATACTTTTTGCCTTTTGGAGCGTCTCGAAGAATATGAGGATTAATGTAAGTGAAGTGAAGTGTGCTTGAGAAGCTTTGTACTCGAAATTGGCGCCATTCTTATTCGAAATTTTTTTTGAGGCTCATTCTTTATTCGAATTTTGATGTTGTAGAAGTGATTGATGATTCTTTCTCAACAAGTTTGTTGACATTTTCTGGTGTGGAATGATTGACCCATTTATGGATGTTTACCCTGAGATATTTGTTTTTAATTTGAATAATCATTCATTATCGAATAGAATTCATATTTTTTGGTTGACAGTATAGTAACTTAATTTATGTCCTTCAAAACAAATCAAGCTAATATATGTTCGATCCCGGGAAAAGATCAGGTGCAAACCATATTTTTGATGAAAACTGTAAAATTCGTTAAAAGTGGATTATAATTCGTAGCCGAGACAAAAGTGCGACATAGTTTGTCAAAAGTGATTTATATTTTGTCGCCAAAAAATCATCCATACGCGGGGCTTAATCACATTCGTCTAAATAATCAAATCAAGCTCTATCATTGATTTGTATTTTTTACAAAAGTATACTGATTGCACCCGGGGCCGGCCCTCATATGGAAGTAAGGTTGGATAATGACATGGGCCCATTGTCTAGAGAGGCCCATAAATGGTATAAATAATTTATGTGTTACTCAATATTATCGGTAAAAATTAAAATTACATATTTAAAAATTTGATTATGGGTTGAAAAGAAGCCCATATAGCCCTACAGATTAAAAAAATGTAAAAGAGATGAGACTGACCTGATTAGGGTTTAACAACCGACAAACGGACATGAGGGCCGTTTAAAAGTTAGACTACATTATTTATTTAAATGAAAATAAATATTATATTTTATCATAAGAGAGGGCCCAAAAAAATTTTTCGTCCAAGAACATATGAATTAGGGGTGGGCAAAAACCGCTCCGCATGTAAAAACCGCCCGCTCCGCACCGCAAAAGCGTGTTCGGTTAACCGCACCACTTTTGAAAAAAACCGATTGGTCAAAAACCGCACCGCAACCAAATAAAGCGGGACGGAAACGGTTCTTTATCTTTAAAAACCCAGTTTAAACCGCACCGCACCGCATATATAATTAATTATTAAATAATCTAATAATTAAATAATCAAAATTAATACGTTTAAAAAACAAATCATATAATTTCAGGCCAACCCCATGCCCAAAACACAAAATTTAATTAAATTTTGGTTTGCTCTTATGTTTAGGGTTTGATTTGTACATTTTTTGTCATTTGAATGTTTCAGCATTGTTTATAACATCCGATTTTAATGTTGGAAGCTTTGTTGTTGTAGGTAAACAAGTCAAATAATTGTAGTAGAATCATATAAGTTTTAAACTTTTGTAATGCGGTTTTTAAACCAAACCGCACCGCACCGCACCACATTATGTGGTGCGGTGCATATTTGGTTTTTACTTTTGTAATGCGGTTTGCGGTTTGAAAAATTTCCAAATCAGATTATGCGGTGCGGTTGCGGGTTTACCCTTAAACTGCACCAACCCGCACCGTGCCCACCCCTAATCTGAATAATCAACGTGTAATTTGAGCAAAAGAATTAACTTAACTCAAGCTTAAGAATAAGCCCATCTTTTTTATTTGGGCTTCTTTTTATTCTTTCTTTAATAATATGCAAAAACAAGGAAGATGGTGCGCAAGAATAAAGCAAAATTAAAAGAGGTTAAAATGAAAAAGATTATAGAGAATATAATATTATGGAGAAGGATGAATATGAGATATTTTGATAGATGTTCGTAAAACATTGAATTGTAACCGTAATATCAAAATGATTTTAACATTCACTTAGGAGTGACTTTGATATAAATAGATGAATTGTAAGACGGTAAGCACTTGAAATAAAATGGTTGTGTGTCTTTTTTATAATAGTTTATCAAACAAAATTCGTATTTTTTTATATTGGACAACTCAACAAAACATATATGCATTTTTTATATTGGACAACTCAACAAAACATATATGCATTATTATGAACGGAAAAACATTTTTTTAGGGAAAAGTACAGTTTGGGTACCAAAACTATTACTATTTTCCAACGTGTGGGCTGAACTATAAAAATTTCTAGACAGGGGGCAAACTATCAAATAATTTTCAAAAAAGGTATATCTATTTGTAAAACACAAGTTGAAAAATATTTTTTGAATTTTTTTAAAAAGTTCCGTTTCAAATTAAATCTTTAAAAATTATTAAATTGAAATATTTTCAACCATTCAATTCCTTGTCAATTCTACAAGAAAAAACTTCATTTTATGTAATAGTGAAACCAAACAAAAGGTAAGACTGTCTATAGGGGAAATTTGCAAAAAAATTTAAAAATTAATAATTATTAACCAAACAAAACTAAACTTGACAATTATTACATTATAGGGGAAATTTGCAAAAAAATTTAAAAATATTTTTCATTTTGTGTTTAGTTTTTCGTAATGTTTCTAATTTTTATTTATCAAATAATTTATATTCCTTTGTATAAAAAATTGTATTTTTATAAAAAATTTGAATTTTATATTAATTTATTAATTTTTTACAAATAGGTACACTTTTTTTGGAAAATTATTTGATAGTTCGCCCACTGTCTGGAAAAGTATTTGATAGTTCGCTCTATGTCTGGAAATTTTTATAGTTCAGCCCACACGTTAGAAAATGGTGATAGTTCAGCCCACAAATTGAAAAATAGTGATAGTTCCAGTACCTAAACTGTACTTTTCCCTTTTTAATATACCTAACCTTTGAAAGTTCAATGTTTGATAAAAAGTGACCTCACGGGAGAAGTTATCATTTTTTCCACAATAACTCTTTATTTTCATTTTCTAATGAATATAAGCTAGAATGGCACGGATATATTCGCATGTACTGTAAAATTTACTAGATCATGATGATCCATATGCAAGTGATGAAACTCGCATTTTTAACTCTGGATGGGGGTTGTAATACGAAAAATGACCTGATCGTGCTTGTGATCATAGCCGACCATTTTTTTGATACTATTTTCAACTTCATTAATTCATTTAGAAAAAGGCTTACCAATATCTCGCAGATCAAATCTGCAGTAAGTTTTGGTCCCGAGTCGTTACCGGCAATTGTATCCATCGGCCTAATTTTCATCTTTCAGTGCTGCTGACTTTTGGTTTCAAACCAAGCAGATAGTTATACGAAATTAAAATGACGATACTGATGTGGCAGTAGTCAAGAAAGGATTTTTGTTGTTACCAGTGTTCTTGGCATAGTAGTGCTGCTTAGATATGAAATTTGGGCTTGTGATCAAAGCCAGCAATGATTTTGATACTATTTTTAAATCCATCAATTGCTTTAGAGAAAGCCTCACCAATACCTCAAACATCAAATCTTCGGTATGTCTTTGTCCCGTCACCGTCGATCGTCATCTTGCTCGCTTTCTGTTTCAAACGAAGCAAATAGTTATACGGGTTTGAAATTGATAATGACAATATTATGCTTAAGCGAAATGACATTGTTGTCCCCGATACATCTTCGGCGCTGTGAAATAGAAACCCTAGGGGATGGATTTCGACGAGTACTTACTGCTTTTTGATGCTTTGACTCAGATTTGATGCGCAGATGGTGTTTGTTGTTTATAACATTTCATATTGCGTATGAGCGAGCAAATTGGTCGATGTAATTTAGCTGTATAGTATTATATATCAATGTTCGGTTAAGTTAGCTTCTTTTTCTTTTCCCTGGGTTTGATACACTGAG
Source organism: Rhodiola kirilowii (assembly GCA_033675215.1). Taxonomy (NCBI): domain Eukaryota; kingdom Viridiplantae; phylum Streptophyta; class Magnoliopsida; order Saxifragales; family Crassulaceae; genus Rhodiola; species Rhodiola kirilowii. The sequence continues at coordinate 9,276,862 of CM066193.1, read as the reverse complement.
AGCATCCCCATCATGACTAAAAAAACTTGTCATCCATCTTTCTCATCTACTTTCTCTCTCATCTAGTCATAACTCTTGATCAATTTGGTCATGGACACTACACTCATGACTAACCAATAAAAGTTCATCACCCCTCTCTCGTACCCATATAACTTTACCAATGAAAAAATAAAATTATTTAAACGTTTATCAAAATAAATCACTATGGATGTCTATTTGTAGAGCTCAAAAAATTATGAATGTTGGAATTTTCTATTTTATTTTTTACCCTTTAAGTTTCAAAATAAATGAGTTACAATATTATAATTTAATCTGAAAAAGTTTTAAAGCAGGACATGTGTGAGGTTGTGATTGGTTGTTTCTCATGAACTAACATTGTTTTGGTTATTTTATGATCTTTTTTGGGTTTAGTCATCCCATGACTAAGGGCCTGTCCACTTTGACTGAAACTTATAGTATCTTATCTTATCTTAACTGATCTTAACTTATAGTGACTGATCTTAACTTATCTTAACTGATATTAACTTATCTTAACTGATATTAACTTATCTTAACTTAACTAAAACTTATATTGTATGATGAATAGTAATATTATGATGATGATGAATAGTAATATTTATGATAATGATAAATAGTAATATTATGATGATGGCGAATAGTATGATGATGATGGTATGATGAATAGTAATATTATGATGATGATGAATAGTAATATTTATGATAATGATAAATAGTAATATTATGATGATGGTGAATAGTATGATGATAATGGTATGATGAATAGTAATATTATGATGATGAATAGTAATATTATGATGATGAATAGTAATATTATGATGATGATGAATAGTAATATTATGATGATGGTATGATGATTAGTACTTTTATGATGATGGTGAATAGTAATTTTATGATGATGAATAGTAATATACTGATGATGATGATGGGGGTGATGATGGTGATGAATAGTAATTTTATGATGATGATGAATAGTAATTTTATGATGATGAATAGTAATTTTATGATGAATAGTAATATACTGATGATGATGGTGGGGGTGATGATGGTGATGAATAGTAATTTTATGATGATGAATAGTAATTTTATGATGAATAGTAATATACTGATGATGATGATGGGGGTGATGATGGTGATGAATAGTAATTTTATGATGATGAATAGTAATTTTATGATGATGATGATGGTATGATGAATAGTGTGATGGTATGATGATGATGATATGAATAGTATGATGATGGTATGATGAATAGTATGATGATGGTGATGGTGTGATAATGATGATGGTGTGATGAATAGTATGATGGTATGATGATGGTGAATAGTATGATGATGATGGTATGATGAATAGTATGATGATGATGATGATGGAATGATGAATAGTATGATGATGATGATGGTGAATAGTATGATGATGATGATGGTATGATGAATAGTATGATGATGATGGTATGATGATGAATAGTGTGATGGTATGATGATGATGATGATGGTATGATGATGATGATGAATAGTATGATGATGATGATATGATGATGGTGAATAGTATGATGGTATGATAAATAGTATGATGGTATGTTAAAAGTAACTTAACTTATCTTAACTGATCTTAACTTATCTTAACTGATATTAACTTATCTTAACTGATCTTAACTTATCTTAACTGATATTAACTTAACTTAACTTACAAGTCAAAAAAACAAGTCAATGTGGACAGGGCCTAACTTTATGATAAAAAAATCATGATGGGGAGTCATGTTTTTTTTGGTCATCTTTGATAACCAAATCTCACGATTGAATGGATACTCTGAGAAGCTTCATTTCATTATATTTGGCTGCGTGTGTGTTCTTCCACTCTAACTTGGTATTATATGGAGTATTAATGTTCGGTTAAGTTAGCTTCTTTTTTTTTTGAATCACACAAATTATAAGCTTGATGCAGGAGTGTTTAAGGCTGCTAAATAGCAATTTAGTAGTTTATTTCTTTTTTAGTTTTTTTTTTCAAATTTACTTTTTGTATTTTTCTATTTAAACCCTCTTTAGGGTTTCAGAAACATATATTTTATTTTGAATAAAACTTTAGCTTTGCTATTTCTTTTCTGATGGATTCCATAATTATCTTTTCTGGTGGATTCTTAAGTTTTCGTTCAAATTCACGCTTGTGAATTCGATCATTTATCTTAGGTTTAGCGGCAGTGTTTATCTGATAAGCAGGCTCATCCATGGTCATTTGGCAATAATAATATGCTGAAAATGCGATGCAGAGTATCACAATCGGCATGAAGCGCGCAAAGGTAGCACGAGGAGCTAGCACCACTAAATCAGCATCCGAATCTGCTTCGAGTACCTCTAAATTAGATTATGTATTGGCATTACGAGCTGCCGGAGCTGACTCTAGCCCTTATTTTTTGATTTTTTTAATCTTAATATCTTTATTATATGTTTTTTGATAAAATATCTATATTATATCCATGTAATTACCGGTGTTACGAATTTTGTTTTTTAAGTCTACGAATTTTGATCTTTAAGTTTTACTATTTTCATATTACAAATTTTGTTCTTTTAAGTCTACGAATTTTGATTCTTTAAGTTTTATTTACATTACTAATTTTGTTCTGTAATCTACGAATTTTGATTACTTCTCATTTCTCACAAAATTTGTTACTTCTCATATGATCTTTTCCTTGGTATGGTGAGCTAATTCTACCTTTTTCTTATGATTGAGAGCTAAAATCTACATTAAATATGCGATTTCATGTATCCTTCCCGAAGTAAGCCTCCAAATGAAAAGTAACGTACACTAACGAAAGTCAATTAAATTTATTGACGGTGTTAAGGAGCCGTTTGAGCTTAAAAAAGTAATTTTTTTAAATAATTGTGTTGAAATGAAGTTTTGATTAAATTGAACTACAATATTGAAAACAGAAGAAAAAAAATATTTAACTTTGTTTCATTTAATTTGGTTTAACTTAATTGTATTAAATTTTATTTAACTTTATTTCAGTGTACTCACCTTTATTTTAAACTTTAATAAACTTAAAATTATGAAATTTAAGTTATACTAAACAGACAGTATCTGTATCTCAATCACTTAACTTAAAGGAAAAAAAAACTATTTCTGTTTGCTTTCTATTTGGAAATATTGGTAGATGGGTGATTTTTAATCCTTGCAGGACACAAGCCTATTTGCATTTGCTTACATCTTTTGTTATCTTCAGTGTGCTGCTGCTTGCTAAACCTGCTGTTTCGATCAGTTGCCTCTGCCTATGGATAATTGGATCAATGGATGCTTCTTCTCTTATTTAGTTTGTACACATATCACATCTGTTTCATCTAACCGAAATGTTTATCTCAAAAATAAACAAAAGTACGAATAAAGTAAGGTTGCTGAACCCATCAAAAAAAAGAAAAGAAAGAGAAGTAAGGTTGCTGAATGAATTAACTTTTGAGCGTTGTATCAGCCGCATTTAACAGAATCAACAACCTTACCCAATAGCAGTAGTTCGACAAGTTTAGAATTCTGTTGACTTTCACTTCGTAGCTCTGTTGTGTGGTTCGCCGGTTATAAGAATGGCGACGGATAAGGTGTTTTCTCCCGTTCAAACGGTAGCCGACGGTTGGCGTGTTCTCTCTGCCGTAGCTGGCTGGTATATGCAGCTCGATAAAATTTTGTGTTGTTTAAGATTTTTATGGACGTGTGATTCCATATCTGAATTGTGTGCTTTAATCAATGGAAGTTAAAATAGAAAACTGCACACATTAAGAATGGAAACATAGTATAATTTATATCATAGTATTTTTTTTAGAAAGATTATTTTAAAACATAGTATAATTTATATCATCGGGCGTGTAGAGGATACACAAAGAATGGAAATAACTTCTTGGCTTTCTTACATTGTCGGTGTATTGTATCTTCGAGGGAAAAAAAAATTCCTTTTGATGAATCAGAAAAAGGAATGTAACCTTTGACTGTGCTTTATTGTTATAGCCGAGAATCCATTTTATTTGAAATACACGAAAGTTATGCGATTTTTGGGGGTTGTCCTTCTTATTTGATGTACTATCCTTGCTTAACCTCTGATACATATGAATGCAGTGGTTCTGGTGGGTGAGAACATAATGCAATGAAGATGAAATGGGGGTTCAGTCATGACCTCGGCGGCTCGGCCAAGGTAATCAAGACCGATGAGCAAGTTGTTGATATCTTCACGAAGAGTCTGACTACGTCGTCAAAGTTTCAAAAGTTTAGAGAGCTGCTTGGGATGACTACAAGATCAAGAGAGACTAGGCATTAAAGGGGAGTATTAAGATTAACGGCCTAAATATTAATGCCTAGTCTAATCCAAATGTGATTCCAAAAGAAAGATGATCCAAAAGTGAGGAGCCCAATCCAAGAAGAGGAGAATTATAGAGAAATGAGTAGAAGTGTAGATGAGGTAGAAGAAATGACACATGTGTAGACTTTTCTAGAGACACTATTTTTTGTCATTGGATCAAAGTGATCCTAGCCATTCATTTCCTATATAAGCTAGTATAAATAGCAGTGTGAGTTTAGAGGTGAAGCACTCAAGTTCTAAGAGTGATATTCACTCAATTTCTCTCCTATCCCAATCCCCATCGATCGAAACGAGCGACTCCGTGCGCTCCAAAAATATTGCTTTAGTCCCTCCCACATATAATGACACCCATTTTGGTCGCTGCATAAGGAGCACACTCGTATTCGTGGAGATATAATATCATATGGTCAATATCATGTACGAATATGCCTTCCTATATTTCTTAATAGCATAAAATTTTCCTGTTAAAAAGAGGTGTTGTCCCTAAACCCTATAGTAAATTCCTTGCTCCAACCATGGTCATGAATAACACCCACACACCCAAAAACACATTAGATCAAATATCTCATTATCGTAATCAAATGTCATTATATATAGATTATTCTTGGAACATAGTAGGTGAAATACTCTTCGCAATTAATTCCGGTATCACGCGCATTCCATCCGACTCCATTTTGTTCCCAACTCACAACCTTCCAAGTATTAGTGCTCGAATCATACAAGTTAACACTAATTAACATACAGTTAACAACCCAAGCTTATAATACAACATATTGTCCTTCACCTCTGCAAGCCCAAACCCACCAACAATATAATCATCTACATGTTCTCCGAAAGGAAGATAGCTCTTTTATGTCACTCAAGGTAGGATTCCACAGAGCTGCAGTCTGACATTGAATGCGATCAGTCTATGATATTCTTTATATTTCCTCTCCATAAATGGCAGGTGTATATTCTAATGTACTATAAATTCTTGTACATCACGGCCGACTGATATACTAATGATAATGCAGTCATTATTAACCTGTTCTCAGTACAAAATAGGAAGGATTCTTTTTCTGACATGTGTCAGCAATGTTTTTGACACTGTTTTCAACTCCATCAATTGCTTCAGAGAAAGCCTCCACCAGTATCTCGCATATCAATTCTTCAGAAAGTTTTAGTACGAAGTAACTAGAGTTATATAGGTTTGAAATCGAAAATGACAATAATATTGTGCCTAAGAGAAATGACATTGTTGTCCCCGTTACGCGATGTGAAATAGAAACCCTACTTACTGCTTTTTGATGCTTTGACTCAGAATGCGCATCTGGTGATTGTTATTTATAAGAGCGAGCAAATTGGTCTGAGCAAATTAAACTGCATATTATTATATATTAATGTTCGGTTAAGTTAGCTTCTTTTTCTTTTCCCTGGGTTTGATTTACTGAGAAGCTTCATTTCATTCAATTTGTCTACAGGGTGTGTTCTTCCTCTATAACTTGATATTATATATTAATGTTCGGTTAAGTTAGCTTGTTTTTCTTTTGCCTCACACAAATTATATAGTCAAGTTTGGTTAAACAACTTAACTTACGCCTAAGAAGAACATGATCCTACTCTCCATCTTTGGGGAAACAAGGATGATACCGCCCATATAAATTTGTTAATACGGCACATATATAAAGTCGCTGCTTCTTAAAAATGACTATATGCACTTTTTTCTTAGGACATCCTTAACAATGAGCGAGATTTAAGATCATACATATAACCTTTAATTTTTGGCTCTAAATAGCCCAAAAATTAAAGATCGATGCATAGAAGGTCGTGGTTTTTGGGTATGAAACGAGTGAAATCACGACCAAAAATCTGCCACAAATGACACACGTGAAAGTCATCTATTGGATGAAGAAATTAGTTTTTATTGATCAAATATTAATGTGAATTCAGAATATATAAAAGTCAATAAATGTGAAAATATTATCTTAAAGGTATCTTATGGAGAAGATACCTGCGAACACTTTAGAGTAGAACACAATTCTCTCTGTATGGTATCAGAGCCGCGGTGGGGGTAGTTTATGTGTTGACGATTGAGATTTGTCACATAATTTGTTTAGAAATGAATCTGAACCTTTTTAATAATCGAAAAATGAACAAGAACAAATTAAAGGAAGAATATGATCTTCCAACAAATCTTGATGCACTTAACAAGTGGACTATACCCAGAATTGAACCCAGTTTAATTTATAAACTTGGAACATTTGAGAAAATTGGTCTCAAACAAATTGTTAAAACAACTGAAGAGACAGTTCCGCTGAACTCTGAAGGATTAAATATTAGACTGCATGAAGAAAGTGATTTACTTCTATGCAGGCACTCTTACAAATTTTTACATATCAGTTTAGTACAAATTGCGTTTAAACCGTTAACTGTTGAAGGTTTACCAGAAAGCTTTATTGCAGCTTTGCGTGATGGTAGGAACCTTAATTATAAACAGTCATTAATGGGAATTATCCAGACCAGTTTGGCTCATGGCCCGGTCTACTTTGATATGTATCCAAATATGCAATTATCTTTGTCTGATATTAATATTTTGGATGCTTTGACGTTAAACGTTAAAACTAATGGTTATAATTATAAATCTGGAACGGAAGTAATAGCTATCTGTTATAGAATTTGTTATAAACCCTTGTTTACCCTTAATCCCCATTGTAATGGATAAGCAGATTAATGAAACGGTTCTAATAGAATCAAACTTTAGTAAGTCGAGTATCTCGACCAGGCGAAAGATTAAGTGGGAGGAAATAGAGTTCCCCTATGAATGGACTTTGGCAGAAGTAATTCAACCTCAGCCAATTAGTCAAAATAACTTAATCAATTTGATTCAATCTTCTGAGGGAAATATTACCCTTAAATTTGATAACTTAAGCAGACCTTCTACGTCTTCTAGACCTAGTTCGAGGCTTAGTAAATCAAGTTCGATAAGAAATTACATTTCACCTTTTGATTATAAAATTGAACAACAAATCGAGTCCTCTAGGGCTTCTACATCTCAAATTAGAGATCAGGAAAGAATTGAAAAGCTTATTATTGATCATAATAATATTGTTAAGGGAATAAACACTAAGGATCCGGAAATAACCGAATCAGAAAAAGACTTTGATTTTTAATGTCTGACAAAACAATAGATTTTAGTCCTGGTTCACAGGCAAGAAATATTGTTAAAATTGAATTTGACTCAAAAAATGGAAATCAATTAGAAAATGGATTTTTGAGTCTTATGATTCAGTAGAGTTAAAAACTCTAAGTAATGAATTCTATGAATTATGTGAACGAAAGAATAAAATATTACTCTTTGTTCCCTGGTTTATTTCTACTTATGTTGAAAAATATGTCTCAACACTAGAAAGAAATTATAAGATAAGTGGAGGAAGATATGTTACTCAGATCTATCCGCCACATCAACCTTTTCAAATTGAAAAAATGGTATCAATCATAATTTTGTTGCTTTTGCTAAGTTATTAGAAGATGACACTCTTCCTGCAACATGTCAACAAATTAATAAAATGATCAAATAGAGTAATTACTCAAATCTTTATTTAAGTGTTCTTGGAGAACAAATAAGTTCTTTGCAGGAAAGGGTAGAACAATTAATTGAGATTATGAAATCCAAATCAGTAATAACTAAAAAACCGGTAGAAAAATCTACATTCATAACAGGAATGGCTACTCCTAGTCTTCAACCACCTCCTGTTATTACAGGTTTTAAATTAAAACCTATGAAAGAATTAGAAGATTTTCTAAGTAACCAATTTAAAGGAATGAAATTAAATACTCTTGATAGAATCCTTAGGGACAAACTTATAGAAGAACCAAACTATAAGCAAGTTTATCAAGAACAAATTAATAAATTACACAAATGGGCAGATAAGCCAATAATAGGGAAATATTATTACCCTAGACCTACTCCGGTAGACGTTATGATTGAAGAATCCAATGAGATTATTACGAATTATTATAGCAGTGGACACATCTATGAATGGAATATAGATGGTTATGCTAATCAACAAATTTATAATACAATACATAGAATGCTTATGTATTCCACAATCAGTAATTGTATAACTGGTGGTAATAGTGATAAAAACACTGCTAATATGATTATAGCAGGTTTCTCAGGCCAATTGAAAGGCTGGTGGGATAATTATCTCACTATAGAAGAGAAAAATACAATTCTCAATCATGTTAAAATAGAAGGTAATAATTCTGTTGAAGATGTTGTTTATACTCTAGTTATTAATATTCTCAACCACTTCACAGGAAGATATGCCCTTAATAGTGAAAGTATTAGAACCCTGTTGCAAAACCTTAGGTGTAAAAACCCTTACGGATTTCCGATGGTATAAAGATACTTTCTTAAGTAGGGTAATGGAGTTACCAGAGTGTAATAGCACTCATTGGAAGTCAAAATTTATTGATGGATTACCTAATTTATTTGCTGAAAGAATTAGGAAAGTCCTTAGAGAAAATAATCCCTCTATTCCTTATGAGAATTATACCTATGGTAAACTAATTGGAGTTTGCACTCAGGAAGGTATAAATCTATGTAATGAAATAAAGTTGAATCAACAACTTAAAAGACAAAGCTTTATGGAGAAATCACAATTAGGTAATTTCTGTGATCAGTTTGCTATTGAAATTCCCTCTTCTAGCAAACCTAAGAAAGATTTTACTCCCTATCATAAAAAGAAGAGATTTTCTAAAAAGAAAATAGGGGATATAGAAGATCCTGAAGAACGTAATAATGTTAAAAAATACAATAGATGGCAGGATAAAATGTCAATGACCTGTCATAAGTGTGGAAAAAGGGTTAAACAAAAGATTAATAATCTAGAAGAATCTGATAAAATAAAAGACATTATATCAAAGATTCTTCTTAATGATAGTTCTGAATCAGAATTAACTGATCACTCTTCAACTAGTGAAGACTTAAAGGTTTTAAGAAATGAAACCTTGAATACTGATTCAGATTCAGATTGTGCTCCTTGTAAGCAAGGACAAAACTGTCTCAATCAGGATTCCAAGAATGAGAAAGCATTATACAGAATGCAATCTCAATTTCAAGATTTAAGGATTAATATGTTAAGCTTTAAATCTGCCATGGAATTACTCAAGGATATAAAGGATCCAGAGTCAAGAATAAAAATTATGGATAAGCTAAATAATCAGTCTAGCTCTAATTCACAAGATATCAGTAGGGAAAAAACTAACCCTAAACCTTATCTTATGAATGAAGTCTATAGACAAATTAAGCAAAAAACAGAAGTAGAAAATCCTACTTCAACTCATGACCTAACCATAGAGATTAATAACCTAAAAAAGGAATTCCAACGTATTAAGGAAGAAAATAGTTACTTAGAACAAAGGATTTCTAAAATTGAGAAGGGAAAAGGAGTTATAACTCATAATCATACTGTTGAAGAAATACCTTCAAACCAAAACCTTAATGAAAACCATTTCTTAACTACTTTAGAAATGTTCATTGCCCAAAAATGGCTTATTAATATTACTTTATTCATAAATGATGATTACTCAAATGAGTTTGTAGCTCTCATCGATAGCGGAGCAGACTTAAATGTCATCCAGGAGGGATTAATCCCTAAAAAATATTTTCATAAAATAATGCATACTTTATCTCATGCGGGAGGAAATAATCTCCAAATTAATTATAAATTGCCTGAAGCTAAAGTATATATTGACAAAAATTATATACGGACTAGCTTTCTTTTGGCCAAAGATGTTACTAATCAAGTTATACTTGGAACACCTTTTCTGAAAAAGATATATCCTTTAATAAAGGTTGATGATAAAGGAATTATAGGAACTTTCAATAGGAAAGAGATTTCTTTGAAATTTATAAACGAACCTTTAACAGAAGTTTTACTTGATGTTTACAACAACATGACTGTTAAAGAAAACCAATCTTATGTCATGAAGCATGAATTAGATTTTCTTAATTTTGATAAGAAAATTACAGATATGCTTCCTAAAGGAAATAATTCGTCTTCTCATAGAGGAGGCAACAATTCCTTCTCCAATAGAGGCGGGAAAAGTCAGGGAAAAAGCCAGAAATCATGGCTCAATTTGGTACCAAAACCATGGTTAATATACCAAGAGACAAATAGTACCAGGAATATTTGGCACTCAAAAGAAAGAATGCTATTCCTCAAATTGAAGGAAGCACATCATCCCAACCTATGCCAACATATTGGCTAATGAGGATAATGAGGTAAATTTCACTCCCTATATCCCTAATAAAAAACAAGAAGTAATACATCTCTTGGAGGAAAGGGACTCCAGATGGAACAATGAACCATGGACCCTGATGAAAAGGTATACGGGGGAAGAATCATTCCCCACCACAATGTACAAAAATAGGATGTACTATGAACACATCCTTATGGACAACGGCTGGGAAATATCCCACTCCACACCCAGAAATTCTCCAATCTACACCTACAGCAAAGCTGTCATCAAAAGGGTAATATCCCTTCAAGACTGGGGTATGTCTTCTTTAAGCATTAAAGACTTCTATTATGCTAATAGCACTAACCCAGCAAAATATAATTTCTGGGACTACAAGGACGCTTTTGAGAAGGTTCTCTTACATGAAAACCCGTCTCATAAACATTCTTGGTTTATAAAAATTTGTTCGGAAGTCCATAAATTTGACATCCCCATCTGGTTTATAACCTGGTGGCAACATTTTGGAACAAAGGAAGAAATTCTTCCAGATGATTTCAAAGAGAAATTCTCTAAATAGGTGAAAATTTCACCAAAAGTGGCGGATTATAAAGCCAGGAACCTGGATATGGGAGAATTATATTCTCTCTTATTCTTTACGGAATTTTCCATTCCTTACATTTGGAAATGGACACCAATTGTCAGTCATACCGAAGATATGATTCCTTGCATAAAAAGGGAAAGCTTCTCAAAGCGTTGGGACAAGATGTTCAAAATCGACCCAGCAACCAAGAAAATTATTGGTCATGATACTATCTCCTTTATAGATGACCAGTTGGCAATCTATGAAGTTCAACAAAGGAAAAATAAGGAAATTTCCTTGCAAATTGTTTCTCAAAAGGTCAAGACCGATTCACAAGCTCTCAGCAAACAAGAGTTACTTGCGGCCTATATTTCAAATATGAAGAAGGACTTTTTAATTTTCGAAGATGAGACTATGTCTCGCACCTCTAGGGCTGCAAACGGGTCGAGTCGAGTATCGTACAGCTCGAACTCGACTCGAATAGGAATATACGATACTCGAACTCGAACTCGAACTCGTCGAGCCTAAGTTTTGCGTGTTCGAACTCGACTCGTATATAATTTCAAGTACTCGAACTCGACTCGAAAATTTTTCGAGCTCGAGCCAATCAAGCTCATAAACGAGCTACTCGAATAAGAACTCGTTTAATGTAAAATATTAAACAAAAATATTGAACCTGGCATTTTTTTTTTGAGAGTATGGCATTTTGAAATGTATGATGTATGGTACCACACAATTACAAAAAGTATCAAAATAAGCCAACTCATAGTTTTCTTCTGCACATGAAAATTGAAAACTTGTCTTTGCCACTTGCTACTTTTGCTAGCCGAGGTGCTAAAGAGTTCCTGAAATAAGCACACAACACAATAATACAGAGATCACTATCACTGAAAAATTCACCAAGTGAAGTGATAAAGTAATAATGAACCAAAAGCTGTCAAGCTCAAGAAGAGACAATACCTTCACAACTGCAGCACCAGCTGCCACAAAATAGAACTTCGGTCAATCCCTCAAAACAGAATTTCCTTCATTTCTTGCTCGGTACTCTGAAATAAATATTAAGTATTGTTAGTAGATGATATATGCAGATCTTGTCGAAAATGAAATCAATAACAACTTAAAATAATTTCCTTCTAACCATACATACCCTTATTTTCTTCTTAATATTGTAATAACTTCTTAACCAATCCTCTCCACATAATAGCATTTGCACTGTATCCACTCCAAGAGAAGCCCTGTAGTTATCAATAACACGACCGCCGGCACTAAAAGCTGCTTCTGAAGCTACGGAAGTTATAGGAATTGCTAGGATATCACAAGCTAATCTCGATAAAACTCGAAACTTCGAACTGTTGCCCTTCCACCAATCTAACGGATCAAAATAACCATCCACATCCTCGACACGAACTACTCCATCTTCTAAATATGTGTCAAGTTCAGATTTTGAATATTCAGATGCATCCGAACCTCTAATTAAATCATCCAGCTTCCGTCTCATTCTACTTATCCCTTTACCAACCATGTTGGTAACATTCGAAGGGCCACTCCCATCATCTCGACTCCCAACTCCATGGCTCTCTGAATTAACATTGGTATGTAGTTCTACATACTCATTATAAAGCTCATATAAAGTGTCTCTTACCTTAGAAACATATTCATGAGCTTGCAAATCACAATTACAAAGTGATTTTGAGAGAATTCGAACGGCCTGTAACTTGTTTCGAGGATCCAAGACCGCAGCAATCGATATCAAAATGTTGTTACTTCCCCAGTATTTGTCAAATTTTGCTTTCATCTTATTTGCCATATCTCGAATGTAAGCATCTCTGGACTTAGATTTGTCTTCTAACTCTTCCTTTATATTAGCAAGTTCGGGAAGAAAAAGATTTGATGTCGGATATTGAGTTCCTAGGTCAGAAGAAACCATCATCAGTGTGTATATAAAAACAGAAGTAAGAAGAAAAGCTGTGATGTGTGAAATCTGTTACAGCTACTTATAGATGTTATCAGTGAGTAACAATTATCACAGTAGACAGTACATGTGAAGATGAACAAAATGTGTAATAAAAAGTGAATACAAAATTATGTGTACCTGAAATGATTTCCGTTATGTCATTAAAAATCTGTAAAAAAGAGCAAATCTTCTCGACTTTGATCCAATCCTCTTCCGAAGGCTTATTTTTGTAAGAAGAATCTTTTTCTTCATAGTACCCAAAAACAGTTTTAAACTCGAGTGCACATGCAAGCATTTGATATGTTGAGTTCCAACGAGTAGGACAATCAAGAATTAATTTCTTACCCGACAAACGCCAACTCTTAACAACGTCACCAAATATTTTAATCCTTTGTGATGATTTATCAATGTGTTTCACTGTTTCACGAACGTTATGAATAATATCCCCAATCTCTAGTAATCCATCTTGAACTAAAATGTTGACAATGTGCGCACAACAACGAACATGAAAAAATTTACCATCAAATGGCAGCTTCCTTTGAAATGATAGCACTTCTTTCAAATTTTTAACGGCAGCATCATTGTACGAAGCATTGTCTGCTGTAACCGTTGCCAACTTGTTTGTTAAATTCCAATCCATCAAGCATTGATTCAAAACTTCGCAAACAGCAGGTCCGTTATGCGGGGGTGGAATATAACAAAAATTCAACATCTTCTTATGTAATTTCCAATCACAAACATAATGACAAGTCACAACCATATACTCTATCTTTTGGCCAGAACGCCAAATATCAGTGGTAATGGATACCCTTTTAACAGAATTTAACGAAGTCGTAAGCTTCTTCTTCTCATTCTGATAACTAGTGATGCAATCAGATTTTAGAGTAGTGCGAGAAATTTTTCGAAAATCAGGAGATGATTCCTTCATCAACAAGTTAAATAACTCATACTCAGCGAATGTAAATGGAAGTTCATGAACCATCACCATATGAGAAATGAGTTCTCTGATACGAGATTGGTCATACTTCCAAGGCTTAATGATATTACTAGAACCAAGAGTACCTCTTTGCAGATTTAATCGCCGCTGTCCAGCTATAATAACAGAACGCTTGGGACAAGTTTTTAGATGTCGTTGATATTGGGTAGTGGATCCTGATTTGCTCATTTTGAATACATTCTTGCAATGTTTACACTGAATACCTTTCACTTCATCACCCTCTTTGTATTCCTCAAACTCATTCCACACTTGCGATTTTTTTTGACGAGGTTTTCGTCCATAGCCACTGTTTTCGGCAGTTACTTGTCCCTGACCTTGGGTGCTCGTTCCATTTGTTACTACTTCCATGTCCCGAATGGATACAGACTCAGCACCTGTTTCCATGATTTCGGCTGAACGAGACGAATCATTCGAATTGTCATCACTTTCTCCCCCAATATAATCATTCATCATACCTGAAATTAATGAAACAAATATTAGAATAAAGGAAAAGGGAAAAAAGCCTTGCCTTCCCTGGATCCCACATTTTATCGTACAAATGTGTAACGAAATATCAGATGAAAAGGTGATTTTCAGAAAATATACCTCCTCGGCTTGTCGTCGCTCGGCTAATTGCTTTTCAAAATTTAAAATCGAGCGGAACGAAGCAGGCAATCAGCTTGCTATCGTCGTAGCTCGTCGGCTTTTGGTGGAGAGTTGGACTTGCACGGCGCGGCAAAATGAAGGTGCCTCAATTTTGTCAGATTAGGGTTTCTAAATTCAATCGTAACCTAAACTTTAACAAAAGTTAAACGTGCCTCAATTTCTATTTTTATTGGGTTGGGCCAAAATGAAGCCCAAAAACATGTTTCATATTCAAATTAAAAATTATATTGATATAAAGAATGCAAAATAAATAAGTATATAAATTATAAACGAGTAATTAATCGAGTTCTAATCGAGTAACAAATCGAGTTCTAATCGAGTATATAAACGAGTTGTTCACGAGTTTAAACGAGTCGAGTATAACTGTGCTCGTGTTCGACTCGTTTAATAATCGAGCCTAAAAATCGTGATCGTGTTCGACTCGTTTATAATCGAGTCGAGCTTTGACCGAGTTTTGACCGAGTAGTCTCACGAGTTGTTCACGAGTACATCGTCTCGTTTGCAGCCCTACGCACCTCAGATAATACCGACGCTTCAATGGCAACATCGGGCCAAAACATGTTTCAAGACGCCCAAGGTGTCGAACCAACAATGGAAGACTTTCTAGATGCGCTGCATGCCCAACTAGAAGACAAACTTCTTAATAAGGAAGTAGAATTGGGAGAATCTTGCCAGGCTAAGGACAAAATGTGAAAGGTCCCATAACTCTAGCGGCTTTCACATAAATAAAAGGTCTCATACCTCTAGTGGCTTTCATATCAAGACTAAAGAAAAATCAACCAAAAACAAACGTGAAGGGTCCCAGCTCTCTAGTGGCCTTCAAAGATAGTTGATTTTTATGGCAAAATAGTGCCAGACATGGAGAATCTCCACTGTGGATAAATAGTAGTTTGGGTCCCATATGTTTTGGACCAGTACTTTTTCTTTTGCTATATAATAGCATGTCATGTGTAAGAGAAAGGGGAGCGCAAAAACCCTTAGACTTCTCTCTAAGACTTGCATACCTCTGCCTTCTCTCTAATCCTCCAAGATTCTCTCTCCCCCTCTTTCTTCTGTAAAATACTTTGAAGATCAATAAGAGTTGAAGTATTCTTGGTGCAACCACCGTGAGTAAGCATTTTTATTTTCTGTACTTTTTTATTTTTATTTTGAATTTCATGTTTAGCCGAATCGGCTAAACTTTTGTTGTGTGATAAATCGATGTCTAAACCATACACTCCCTTGGCGATGTTCCTAATGATCCTGTATGAGAACTAAGATCCTTCACTTAAAGTCAGGAAAACGTAACGGGGTAACCGGTTTTGTAAGGTCGGCTGTTCACTCATGGCGGATTACCGCCCGAGTATGGCAGTGATAGATTAGTGAGCGTAGTTCATTTTAAGTCTGGATGGTTTAATGATTGCAATTTGATCTGAAAAGAGATGTAAACTATCTCTCATATCGCGATATTCGGAATGTCGTTCTCAGATCAGAAGTGCATGAATTAAGAATTTCCCAAATTTAAAATGAATTATCTTCACTTTTCTATCATTGACTGATCAACTGGCTGTAATCAACCCTTACAATTACTGGTGATTCTTAGTTACAAGTAATGGTAGTATGTTTGTGGATCCCGTTCTAGCTAAAGTAACTGTATGATAACTAGGACAGTCAACCTGCAAGGTTGATAGATCGAGTGATTACGGTCCTACTGATGTTAGTCTTGTTGTTGTGCTCCTGTGGTGGTCCCGGGGAAGGCTTGATAAGTCCCGCTTTAGCCGGAGTTGGCGTCAGGGCAGATAGCTGCTAAGCCCTCGTTGGTTTAGCCTCAGGGAGGCAACAAGACATAAACGCAGTAAGTGGCGACCGTTTGACAGATCGATAGTCCTAAACAATTATCTTAAAGGTATCTTATGGAGAAGATACCTGCGAACACTTTAGAGTAGAACATAATTCTCTGTATTTTAGGTGTTGACGATTGAGATTTGTCACATAATTTGTTTAGAAATGAATCTGAACCTTTTTAATAATCAAAAAATGATAAAGAACAAATTAAAGGAAGAATATGATCTTCCAACAAATCTTGATGCACTTAATAAGTGGACTATACCCAGAATTGAACCTAGTTTAATTTACAAACTTGGAACTTTTGCGAAAATTGGTCTCAAACAAATTGTTAAAACAACTGAAGAGACAATTCCGCTGAACTCTGAAGGATTAAATAATAGACTGCTTGAAGAAAGTGATTTACTTCTATACCGGCACTCTTACAAGTTTTTACATATCGGTTTAGTACAAATTGCGTTTAAACCGTTAACTCTTGAAGGTTTACCAGAAAGCTTTATTGCAGCTTTGCGTGATGGTAGGAACCTTAATTATAAACAGTCATTAATGGGAACTATCTAGACCAGTTTTGCTCATGGCCCGGTCTATTTTGATGTGTATCCAAATATGCAATTATCTTTGTCTGATATTAATATTTTGGATGCTTTGACGTTAAACGTTAAAACTAATGGGTATAATTATAAATCTGGAACGGAAGTAATAGCTATATGTTATAAGATTTATTATAAACCCTTGTTTACCCTTAATCCCCATTGTAGGATAATGGATAAGCAGATTAATGAAACGGTTCTAATAGAATCAAACTTTAGTAAGTCGAGTATCTCGACCAGGCAAAAGATTAAGTGGGAGGAAATAGAGTTCCCCTCTGAATGGCCTTTGGCAGAAGTAGTTCAACCTCATCCAATTAGTCAAAATAACTTAATCAATTTGATACAATCTTCCGAGGGAAATATTACCCTTGAATTTGATAACTTAAGCAGACCTGCTACGTCTTCTAGACCTAGTTCGAGGCTTCGTAAATCAAGTTCGATGAGAAATTATATTTTACCTTTTGATTATAAAATTGAACAACCAATTGAGTCCTCTAGGGCTTCTACATCTCAAATTAGAGATCAAGAAAGAATTGAAAAGCTTATTATTGATCATAATAATATTGTTAGTGGAATAAACACTAAGGATCCGGAAATAACCGAATCAGAAAAAGACTTTGATTTTTAATGTCTGATAAAACAATAGATTTTAGTCCTGGTTCGCAAGCAAGAAAAATTGTTAAAATTGAATTTGAGTCAGATAAATGGAAGTCAATCAGAAAATGGATTTTTGAGTCTTATGATTCAGTAGAATTAAAAACTCTAAGTAATGAATTTTATGAATTATGTGAACGAATGAATAAAATCTTGCTCTTTGTTCCCTGGTTTATTTCTACTTATGTTGAAAAATATATTTCAGTAATAGAAAGAAATTACGGATTAAATAAGAACATTATGCAGATTTGTTCACAACCTTTTCAAATTGAAAAGAATAATATAAGGCATAGTTTTGTTGTCTTTGCTGGGTTATTAAATGATAGCACCTTTACTGCAATATGTCAACAAATCAATAGTTATGCTGATCTGTACTTGAATGAATGATGGACCATATTTATATGATTCATCATGCCAGTTAAACCCACCAAATTAGACGCTTTGTCTTAACAACTTTTACTTGTTAGTTTCACTTTTGTTCTACAGGCTATTTCGAGGATTAGAGATGAAACGAGCTAAAAAGGAGTTCTTAACGCTAAAAGTGGATTACAAGTCAAAACTGGCCATGCTCCGGTAGTACTCCGATCAAGCCACAACTAAATCCCAATGACTTGTTCCAACGAAGATCAAGAACTCAAGTGAATGCCCTTTGGAACAAGCCACAACCTAGCCACCCTTTGATGTCAACCAAGAAGCATCCAAGGGCAACCAAAGTCTAATCGGAGTTGGGAGGCAACCGATGGCTTTTGGGAAAATATCACAACCCACTACCTCACTTCCTCCACCTCATGGCCAACGGCTTCCATAGGAGAGTGCCACATGGCCGGCGGCTTTGTGGCTTGTGCCACCTATGGCCGGCGGCTTTTGGCCTCTCCTCTCCCCCTTTGACATGTGTTGGCTCCTCTCCTCTCCTCCTTGCCTATAAATACAACACTTCCTCTCATTTGTTCAATGTCCCAAGTTCTAGTCCTAAGTCCTTAGTTTGGGTCCTTGATCACTTGATACTTATCTCTCTAGTTTTGTACTCACAATCCTTGTAAACACTTCACTTTGATATTGAAAGCTCCAAGTTTGTTCTTGAGTTTGAGTGTGTTCTTGAGTTTAACTTTCGAAAACCTTTACTTTCCTTGTCTTTACTTTCCAAAACCTTTACTTTCTTGTCTTTCAAAAACCTTTACTTTTCTAAGCACTTAGCTATGATATCCACCCCTATGGATATTCGTAGCTAAACCCTTCATTCGGTTGAAGGGGTGTGCTTGTATCATAAAATGTTTTATACCCTTCTCTTAGTGCCTCTTCGTGTTTAACTTGTTATATGTGCCATATATTAGGTCAGAACACCATTGGTTGAGTGGAGGCTAGGAAGAGCAAAGCTCTTCCATGGGGTTCGTGAATATACGTGGAT
Organism: Rhodiola kirilowii; assembly: GCA_033675215.1. NCBI lineage: Eukaryota > Viridiplantae > Streptophyta > Magnoliopsida > Saxifragales > Crassulaceae > Rhodiola > Rhodiola kirilowii. The sequence continues at coordinate 9,257,633 of CM066193.1, read as the reverse complement.
AAGTGGAGGCTCGGAAGAGCACAACTTATCTGTGGAGTTCAACCTCTTTTAAACACCATTTGGTTGATCAGGAATGATTGATCAAATGGATGCACATACTAGAACAAGAGTTCTATGTCTTGAAAAAGACTAGACGGTGTGGCAAGTCAAGTGCTAGGAATAGCCTTGATACATCTTTGAACACGTAGTATGATCATTAGAGGTCGATGATAAACGGACTATGATATAAGGCCCCTAAAACTGAATCTTTCCTTTAATTAAAACATCACCTGCCACTTTACTTTCAGTCTCACTATCAACTGCTTACTTTTCAGTCATTTACTTTCCGCACATTTACTTTCTGTCGCTTACTACAGACCCTTTCAATATCAGTCCATACCAAAAGTATGTTGATTAGTCGATATTGAATTCGACTGTTCCAGCATTACTTTCAGTACTTTATTTTCTGTCGCTCACTACAAACCCTTTCAATATCAGTCCATACCAAAAGTATGTTGATTAGTCGATATTGAATTCGACTGTTACAGCAATTTACTTTGAGTATTTTACTTTCAGCACTTTACTTTCTGTAATTTACTTTCAGCACTTTACTTTCTTTACGCTTACTACAGACCTTTTCAATATCAATCCATCATAACTTTGGTACGCATCGCGCTTGAAATATAGCGTGCGGCCAGTACCAAAAGTATGTTGACTGATTGATATTGAACTCGACTGTTCCAGCACTTTACTTTCCAGTCATTTCCTTTCAGCACTAAAACCACAATCAACCCCAAATCACACTCCCTTCCTGTACATTTCCTCGAAGAACAACTCTATCCTCTAATTCCCTTGGGTTCGACCCCTACTTACCGCTTTACTGCCCAATAGTGAAGTCGCGAGTAGTGGACTTATAAATTTATCTTGCTTAGCACTCAACGATGTGCTCTGTCAAAATTGGCGCCGTTGCCGGGGTATTAGAAGAATTTAGAATTAATCGGATAGTGTTCTTTGATTCTGTACTCGCTTCTACATTACCATGTCTCGTGAAGGAAGCCACCATGACTATCAGGATGACGACGAGATAAACCTGTACGATCGAAATAATGAGGCGCCGCATCCATTTGTCGACGATCCGGAACAGCTCATCCGAAACCAAAGTGCTCGTAATAGGGAGGCCGTTCGAAGAAACCAAGGACCACCCGAGGACCGAAATGAAGCTGGTCCAGTGCAACCCCCTAGACATCCCCCACCCCTCAACATCGACAAATGCCAAGACAAGAACCCGTCTTTGATGACTACTATGGGGATAACAACTTTCGCAAACCTACTATGGGAGAACTTAATGCCCCAGATTTCGAAAATCAGCCGTGGTGCATTTACGAGGGCCCTAAACGGGAAAACATTACCATCAACGCGTCAGTGGCCCACAGCTTGCCCAAGTTCTCAGGAGCTCATGGAGAATCTGCGACAACTCATCTCCAACGCTTACATGGCATTTGCCAAAATCTAAAGCCCAATCAAGTGAATATAGACGACTTCAAGTTGAAGGCGTTCTATTTTTCCCTCATTGACTCGGCAAACGAATGGTTCCTTTCATTGCCTTCGGGAACCATCAGAACATGGGTTCAGATGCAAAAGAAATTCCTGGACAAATACTACCCAGCGGGAAGAGCGATGCAAGTAAGGAGGTAACTGCTGGACATAAGGCAGGGACCTAATGAAACCATGTACGACTACCTGGAGAAATTCAACCACCTGGGGAGAAGCTGCTGCACTCTTGGACTGCCCGAGAAGCTCATCATCGAGTACCTGATTGATGGACTGACTCCCTTAGACAAAAAGCTCCTTGATGCTTCAGCTGGAGGGTCCATGATAAGACTATCATTGAGCGGCATAAGGCGACTCATCACTGACGTTGCTGAAAATGCTCGGTTTAGAGAGGAGACCACTCGATAAGATGATTTCTCCCGAACAAAGAAAGCACGAGCCGAGACATCAGTAAACTCCATGCCCGAGGAGATGAAACAAATAAAGGAAATGATGATTCAGATCCTGTGGAGGCAGCCAGCTCAAGTGAAACCTTGCGAATTTTGTGGTTCTACGGACCACAAGACTGACGCATGCCCAACAATACTGGTAGAGGACCCGGCAGAAGTAAATGCAGTAGGAGGATACCAAGGGTACAACAACAACAAAAATTACAAAGCCGGACCAAGCCGACAGTATGGTCAAGCAACCAACCTGAGCTGGCAAAACAACAGCTATCCTCAGAAAGAAACACAACAAGCCGCACCGCAACTAGCTCAATCATTCTACCAACCTCCCCACCGACAGTACAACCAGAACGCCCCACCAACAGGTCAGTATCAACAGAAGGGACCAAACCAATATCAGGCGGGCCTGAGTAATCAGCAAGGACCAAACAAATGGCTTGAGGACATGATGAAGGAGCTCCAGGGCAATATTAATCAATTGTCGGGCACCGTGAATCAATTAAGTGCTAATGTCCATCAAAACCATGCGAAAAATGATGTAGCAATAGCCGACCTGAAGAAACAAATGTCTCAGCTCGCTACCTCAATGTGCGCCCTTACTAATGAGCCTGGCTGACTTCCTTCACAAACCGTCCAAAACCCAAAAGGAAATGTTAGCATGGTAACGATGTCAGACATTAAGGAGGCGCTGGAAGAAGCAACACGACCCTCGCTACCAGCTACAGAAGTAAATAAGGAAGAGTTCCTTGGTATGATGTGGGAAGACGAAACATGTGCCCAGACATACGGAGAACTAATAGCCATAGAAAAACTCAAAGAAGCACAAACGGCAGCTCTACTGGCAAAACAAGAACGAGGACCAGCAACTTACAAACCTACGGTCAAGCACTTCAACCGTAGGCTCCGTCCTGATTGGAATCAAGAGGAAGACCGACCCATTGATGGCAGAACGTGGGTCACACATACTGACAATGGACGCTATGCGTTCACCGTTAACATGACACCACCGCCAGTCACACACTTTAACATACCAGCATCTGGCTGGGATGACAATGAAGGCTTAGATTCTGACGGTCCTAGAAGAGACTCCTCACCTAACATCTATGCATCGGAGCAAAGCGTTTACCTAGAAGATCCTACGACCCAAAAGAACAAAGAAGAAAAGGGATTGGAGCCAAGGAATGGGCAAAATGGCCTGATAGCGGAAAAGTGCATCACTTGGAGTCCTGAGGTACAACTGGAAATGAATAAGGACTCAGGAGCCTTCACAGTCACCTGTGTTATCGGCGAATCCAAAATTCATCATTGCCTGATTGACCTTGGAGCTGCTGTCAATGTTTTGCCCTTCCATCTATATTGCTCATTGGGGCTTGGTCCATTAAAACCACCAAGGATATCCCTCGAGATGGGGGACAAGTTGTGTATCCGTTCGGTTGGGGTGTTTGAAGATCTAATACTCAGTGTGGGAGAGCTTGTCGTTGCTGCGGACTTTTATGTAATACAAACGGGAGATACCAGCAAAGATGACCCTCCAACAATCATATTGGGATGGCCATTCCTCTAAGCTACCAAAGCAAGGATCGACATAGACAAGGGCTCATTATCTCTTGAATTCGGTGGCAAAAATTCAGACTTCTGCATCTATGCTAATGGCCGAGCGGATACAAAGAAACCACCAGACATTGTGAACACCACTGATCGCAGTACACTAATGTCTGATCAACCAAGAAAGACCGAGAGTGTGCCTAGACCAGCGACTACAATTAAGGGTCCCTCGCTTTCTCAGAGGTGTTGGAAAGAGAAACCACCAGAACAATGGGAACAGGACCCGAGCACATCATCCCACAAGAACTCAGGGAGAGTCAAGGCAAGAATCAAGGTAGGCGCGGCAGAAAAGTATGACCTGAGCCGCCCATGGGATCCAAACTTATGATCCAGGAGTGAGGTATCGTCGAGCTAACGACGTTAAACAAAGGCACTGGTCGGGAGGTAACCCGACATTTATCTTACTTTCTGTCATTTTATTTTATGTCATTTAGTTTTTGCCTTGAGTCATTCTCACCTTTCTTGTATATATTTGATTGCAATCGGCTTTTGAACTAAGTCGTGCTGTGAGGCACGCCTTCGTTCAAAAGTGTGGGGTGAGAATCGCCTTTGTACATAGTTAATTAACATGCTTTCTTTTTTCCTTTTCCCTTAATATTAACTTTTTGAAAATATGAACTTGAGAATGTGAAAAAGATAGATCATAATTCATGCATTTACCTTGTGAAATCTCAACTGTATAAAAACTTAGGATGTAACTTCTCATTTGTCCCTTTGTGTTGAGATATACAGGGGATGTGGAGTTGATATAAAATGCCCTAGAGAGGCTTGGCAACCACTCGAAGGATCGAATTTTACTAGATGGTTTACGAAGTCAATGGAGGCTGCACTTTGGGTTTCATTGAAGATTGAAGTCATCTCCGCCGTGCAGCGTTTATGCAAGAGCCGGGACAGGAATCAAACTGTCCTATCTCTAGTCCTAATAGCCGAGAAAATAGATGAGCGATCCTCATCTTGACCCGCGCGAAATGGCGAGGATGAGAAAAGAGCGGGGATGTATTTCCATATGCTCGCGGGCGATGATTGGACCTCCCAAGACAAGCAAACCACAAAGGAGTAAAGCTCGAAGAAGCAAATCAAAGGCCAAAGGCCAAATTCTGTGAAGGTTTTAACCGAAACAAAAGTGAAGAAACTCCAATTCAAAATCAAAGGCCGAAGGCCAATTCACTTCAAAAGCTGTCCCTCACCAAAAGGAAATCAAAGAACTCAACTCATTGAAACCCGAATCAAGTCATGTGCTAGAAAAAGCTACAAGAGAACCATATAGTGCGAATCGGTCTCGAGAATGCAGTCCAGGGGCCTGAAAAGGGCTATCTCCCGAAACATCCGAATTAATTTGCATCGCAGCTCGAAGGTACAAGTATCAAGTTTCTTCTGAGTATTTACACGGTTTAGTTTGGTAACAAGTAAGTATTGTATGAATAGGATAAATCTAGTCCCACATTATCATTTTCTTATTTAAAGTTTTTACTTGGATTGTGTGCGCATCTTTTAAATAGCATTGTTCGGGATGAACAAGTATAAGTGTGGGGTGATCTGATGGACCATATTTATATGATTCATCATGACAGTTAAACCCACCAAATTAGACGCTTTGTCTTAACAACTTTTACTTGTTAGTTTCACTTTTGTTCTACAGGCTATTTCGAGGATTAGAGATGAAATGAGCTAAAAAGTTCTTAACGCTAAAAGTGGATTACAAGTCAAAACTGGCCATGCTCCGGCAGTACTCCGATCAAGCCACAACTAAATCCCAATGACTTGTTCCAACGAAGATCAAGAACTCAAGTGAATGCCCTTTGGAACAAGCCACAACCTAGCTAGCCACCCTTTGATGTCTACCAAGAAGCAACCAAGGGCAACCAAAGTCTAACCGGAGTTGGGAGGCAACCGATGGCTTTTGGGAAAATATCACAACCCACTACCTCACTTCCTCCACCTCATGGCTGGCGGCTTCCATAGGAGAGTGCCACATGGCCGGCGGCTTTGTGGCTTGTGCCACCTATAGCCGGTGGCTTTTAGCCTCTCCTCACCCCCTTTGACATGTGTTGGCTCCTCTCCTCTCCTCCTTGCCTATAAATACAACACTTCCTCTCATTTGTTCAATGTCCCAAGTTCTAGTCCTAAGTCCTTAGTTTGGGTCCTTGATCACTTGATACTTATCTCTCTAGTTTTGTACTCACAATCATTGTAAACACTTCACTTTGATATTGAAAGCTCCAAGTTTGTTCTTGAGTTTGAGTGTGTTCTTGAGTTTAACTTTCGAAAACCTTTACTTTCCTTGTCTTTACTTTCTTGTCTTTCAAAAACCTTTACTTTTCTAAGCACTTAGCTATGATATCCACCCCTATGGATATTCGTAGCTATACCCTTCATTCGTTTGAAGGGGTGTGCTTGTATCATAAAATGTTTTAGACCCTTCTCTTAGTGCCTCTTCGTGTTTAACTTGTTCTATGTGCCATATATTAGGTCAAAACACCATTGGTTGAGTGGAGGCTCGGAAGAGCAAAGCTCTTCCATGGGGTTCATGAACATACGTGGATAAGTGGAGGCTCGGAAGAGCACAGCTTATCTGTGGAGTTTAACCTCTTTTAAACACCATTTGGTTGATCAGGAATGATTGATCAAATGGATGCACATACTAGAACAAGAGTTCTATGTCTTGAAAAAGACTAGACGGTGTGGCAAGTCAAGTGCTAGGAATAGCCTTGATACATCTTTGAACACGTAGTATGATCATTAGAGGTCGATGATAAACGGACTATGATACAAGGCACCTAAAACCGAATCTTTCCTTTAATTAAAACATCACCTGTCACTTTACTTTCAGTCTCACTATCAACTGCTTACTTTTCAGTCATTTACTTTCCGCACATTTACTTTCTGTCACTTACTACAGACCCTTTCAATATCAGTCCATACCAAAAGTATGTTGATTAGTCGATATTGAATTCGACTGTTCCAGCATTACTTTCAGTACTTTATTTTATGTCGCTCACTACAGACCCTTTCAATATCAGTCCATACCAAAAGTATGTTGATTAGTCGATATTGAATTCGACTGTTCCAGCAATTTACTTTCAGTATTTTAATTTCATCACTTTACTTTCCAAAATTTACTTTCAACACTTTACTTTCTGTACGCTTACTACAGACCTTTTCAATATCAATCCATCATAACTTTGGTACGCATCGCGCTTGAAATATAGCGTGCGGCCAGTACCAAAAGTATGTTGACTGATTGATATTGAACTCGACTGTTCCAGCACTTTACTTTCCAGTCATTTCCTTTCAGCACTAAAACCACAATCAACCCCAAATCACACTCCTTTCATGTATATTTCCTCGAAGAACAACTCTATCCTCTAATTCCCTTGGGTTCGACCCCTACTTACCGCTTTACTGCCCAATAGCGAAGTCGCGAGTAGCAGACTTATAAATTTATCTTGCTTAGCACTCAACGACGTGCTCTGTCAATGAACAAATAAGTTCCTTACAGGACAGAATGGATAGATTAATTAAAATCATAAAACCTCAGTCAACTATTGCTGAAAAGTCGGTAGAAATTACTACAATAAAAATAAATATACCTAGTATCCAGTCATCTCAGGATATTACAGATTCTAAATTCATGAATGATCTAGGAGAATTTCTAGAAGAACAAATTAAAGAATTAGAATTAACCACTCTTGATATAAATCTAAGGAAAAAGCTTATAGAAAATACATATTATAAGCTAAATCATCAGGATAAGGTTAATGGTGGAAAAGAAACACCAACTAGGGAAATAAATGATTACCCTAGGCCCGCACAAATAGATGTGCTAATTGAAGAGTCAAAAATGACAAATGATAATAGTGATATTATTGAAGATGTTGTTATTTCTAATAATTTTAGTAAAAATCAAAATTTGAAAGTAGTATCAATGAAAACTACACTGATGGTAAAATAATTGGAGTTTGCACTCAGGAAGGAATGACCTTGTGCAATAATAAGTTGAATAAACAACCTAATCAACCAAGTCTTATGGAGAAATTACCATTAGATAATTTCTATGATAAGATTAAACCTTTTTCTAAAAAATCTAGAAAACCCATTAAGAATTATAAAAAGAAAAGGTTTCCAAATAAGAAAAAGTTAATAACTTATTATGGCAAAAAGGGCCACGATAATAATTGGGTTAAGCAGAAGATTAATAATCTTGAAATATCGAATAAGATAAGATTATTACAGATTCTTATTAATGATAGTTCTAAATCAGAATTAACTAATCATTCTTCATCAAGTGAAGATTTGAAGGTTTTAAAAATTGAAACCTTGGATGATAATTCAGATTCGGATTATGGTCTTTGTAAGCAAGGACAAATCTGTCTTGATCAGAATTCTAAAAATAAGGAAGCATTATATAAAATGCAATTACAATTTCAAGGCTTAAAAATTAAAATGATAAGCACTGATTCTACTTTGGAGTTACTCAAGAATATTAGTAATCCAGAAGTTAATTTTAAAATTGTTTGGCTTAATTCTACTCCAAGGATCTCCGAAAAGCAAGGAATTCCTAGAAACATTATGCATGAACCATATTTTATTAATAAGGTTCTTAGACAAATTAGTCTAAACACAGAAGTAGAAAAATCTACATCTATGGATAATTCGATAATAAAGATTAATAATCCCAAAGAAGAAATCCTAAGTATTAAGAAAAAGAATAATTACGTAGATCAGAGGATTTCTAGAATTGATAAAGACATTATGACTTCAGATTACATTATTGAAGAAATACCTTCAAACCAGAATCTTAAACAAGTTATTAACGATGACCACTTCTTATTCACTTTAGAAATGTCTATTAATCAGAAATGGCTTGAAAAGATTACATTTTTAATTAACAATGATTATCTGAATAATTTTATTGTTCTTATAAATAGGGCATTTTTGAATGCTATCCAGGAGGAATTAATCCCTGTAAAATAGTTTTACAAAATTACGCATACTTTATCTCATGCGGGAGGAAATAATCTCCAAGTTAATTATAAATTGTCTGAAGCCAAAGTATACATTGATAAAAAAGGTATACGAATTAGTTTTATCATAAATCAAGTTATACTTGAAACACCTTTTATAACTAAACCTCTAACAAAGGTTTTGCATAATAATATGATTGTTGAAGAAAATCAATTTTATTTTCTAAAACATGAATTGAATGTCCTTAATTCTGAAGAAAGACTACATAATAGATTTTCTATATGTAGAACTAATGCTTTTTGGAAACATATTATTCCCATTCCTTCTAAGGAAAGTTTTAATAAAAACCAGATCTTAAAAAATATTTTTAAGACCAAGCTAAATCAAGATTGGTTTACATTAATGAGAAATGATGATTCAAAGAAATTTATTGGTCTCATAAATAGTGAGACAGATTTGAATCTTAATACTTTAGACTTAACCTACCTCGGAAAAGGTAAAAAGAAAATTACAGGCTTATGCCAACATAGATTAATTAATCTTTGGAAGTCTACGAATTCAGGTATGACTCTTAAGGGAAAAAGATCAGGTGAGAAGTTGATGTTTTTGTGAGAAATAAGAATTTATTTAGTCCATTGATTTTGCTTAATCAACGGCCACGATTATACACAAAATATTAATCAAACTAACCTAATTCACGGTGTAAGGGTAATTTAGTCCACAAAAAAACTCAAAAACTGCTTATCTGTTTAATTGCGAAACGGAAACCGAAAGTGGGAAGACGACGCCTAATCGGCCGTCGAATTCATCTGTCTCTCATGGATGTCGAGTGTGAATTGCGTGATTGTTGAGGTCAGATCTGAGTGCGTTTAGGGAAGATGGAGGGCGAGAAGAAATCGATGGTTTCGGATGTTGGTGCTTGGGCGACACGGCCCATGGCTCTATGCAATCGCGCTCCACTTTCACAAACCTGCAACGTGGTCGGGCTCCGAGGTAAACTTCCCAGCTTCGAATCTTCATTGCTCCCGTGTCTTGTATTGTCTTCTTAGCCTTTGCCTGTGGTTTTCTTCGTTTTTTCGGTTCATTATATCTGCGGCGCGTCGAAACATATTTTAGGGTTTCAAGATTTGATCTCAACTCTTCTAATCAGAAAAATAAAGTAGTTATGATGTAATAAGATTTCAGATCTGGAGACAGGCGTTTCTAATCTCACTTGGAAGTTGAATTTGTTAACAATTGTTCTTGCAAATTCCTATCTGGTTCGATTTATGTTTATTAATTTTTTATTTTACCTGGTGACTAATTTCAATTGTGCTTGGCATCATTCTGTCATTCATCATTGATTGTGCTTGGCATCATTCATCATTGATTGAGATGTATCTCATTACTCTGAATATATATATGTATGAATGTAGATTTCATTGTTGGAATGCATTCTCACTATATGAATCATTGTCTGATTGTATCTCTTTGATTGAAGTGGGTATTTGTAATTGGGAAGATGTAGCTTTTTTATCCTGTTAGTTGGTTGATGAAATGCTTCACTGGTATTATTTTGGCATCATTCATTTGACGATTAACATTCAAACCAGAAACATGCCCACGACATAGGGTATGTGATAGTGGAATAGTTTTGTTGATTTGATGCGCTGCTTAAAGATATATATCGATTGTCGGCTTTGTGATGAAGCACATTAACTTCAATGTCATGTTGTCCCACTGTTTTGATTCTTCTTTATTGTTTTTGTTTGTCTTGCCAAATACTAATCGAGTTGCTATATTTTCTTCTGTCTTTATTGCAGATATCCAATCCACTATAATTGTGTGATATTTGAGAGGATGCAGCCTTTGGTTGTGCCTGTTTTTAACTTTTTTGGTTAGAAAGAAGTTCCTGTGATGGGGCATGGGATGGAGGCTGATGTGAGGAATCATGACGATAGCAATGTACACTAGTCGGCTCCTCTCTACGAAAAGGAAGCTAGAAAGCAGTTGGCTGCCGCTGGAGTTGGATAGCACAACAATGGTGATGAAACTATGAACTGCAAAGGAGGAGAATGTTACAAATTATCGTTCGTAATAATAGCACTTGTTTCTTTTTTTGGGGCAATTATGTGGACTGTTCTTGTTTAAGAACTTTGTAACATGATGTATAATGCTATGTAAAATGTAATACAATGTTACATATTTTTACCCTCTGTGATACACATTAACTTAACTATTATAACTTACAGATTATGATTTCAATGCTACGGATTATGATTTCAATGCTACGGATTATAATTACAATGTTACAGATTATAATGCACATGAATAAAATATGGTTTCAGGCTCATTTTCATTTTGAATTAGAGCAGTTGAACGAAGCTATAAGCATAAAATCAAGTTGAGAATTCATAATGATTATGTGTACGATATAATCTGTAACACGGTAGTCATGTGAACTGTTAACTGTGATACGGATTATGATTACAATGTTATGAATTACACATACGGATTATGTTTTCAATACTACGGATTATGATTAAAATGTTACGGATTATGATTACAATGTTACGGATTATAATTACAATGTTACGGATTATGGTCATAGTATTACGGAATATGATTACAATGCTACGAATTATACTGCACATGAATAGAATATGATTTCAGGCTCATCTTTATTCGTACCCTGTAATACATATTTTGTCACCTCTTACACATATTTCATACGATGTATACATAATGCGTACTCTCTTACAAAACTGTTTAAACAACTTTACAGGATGAACATTGTGAGTACAAGTTGAATAAATTCATAACGACTAGATAAAATTCAGATAGAACATGTTTGGGTGAGTCCCAATTCTACTTGAAGTTCCACTAGATTTTGTAAATTGCCAAGTCGGAGGGTAACGACCAAGTGAATCCATTCGACTGCAAATTTCTGAAACCTTTCAGTGCTGATCTATAGATGTTTCTGCAAATAGGAATTGAACAGTGTTAAAGCATTAAATAACAAGCGAACATCGAACATAAGCCGACCACAATAACAAAAATCCCATTAACTACGTACATTCACTTAATATATACCGTCGGTAACTGAACTTATCACACTTCATCTTTGTCAGCAATGTGACACAATCAGAAAGTATCCTCAGGCAGCATAACGAGGAATAATCAAAAGATAAAACTAAGAATCAGTATGAGAGATGAAAGCAACTCCATCAGCAAACAGCATTGACAAATCAAAGGTAACTGGACGCCTAATCTAGATGCCTTTATAAATCAGTTTTCATTCATTGCAATGTCCAGGAAGAGTTTCATACATCCAAATGAACCGTTTAGTCAAATGATACTACTCATCTGGTTCACACAGATGTGACTACAATTACGGTAATATTGGAAGCAAACAAAAAGAAGAGCTCAACTAACCTTCTAGAGTTCATTTTTTTAAAAGATGCCTAGCGTCCTCTGCTCAGTCGCACAAAAACCTGAGATCACCAAACCAAAAATGAGTTACCTACGGATAATGATAGGGATTTATTATCCGTAGGGAATGTTTCATCCCCTTTATCAAATCCAACACTTAACCTGCGGATTTTGCAAGGTTATACTACGGATTATACTAGGCGGTTCCTCCGACAACAACTTTGCATACCTTTAAATGGAAATTTGTTGTAACAACAAACCCTAGTCAATTACTAAATCGCTCTGTAAACAAGAAAAACGTTTCATCCCCTTTCCAAATCCAACTCTTAAGGTACGGATTTTGCAAGGTTCTACTACGGATTATAATAAGAAGTTAATCCGACAATTTGAATTTTAATTTGCAAACCCTAATCGAGGAATCGAATTACGATGTTAACGTTCGAGAATCGGAAAACGAAAAATTGGAAAACGATAACTCACCCGGCGTTGAATCGGTTGCTTTGGCGGAGGCCGCCGATGGTCATCTTCGGTCGCGGGTTTTCGAGCTATCATCGTCGTCCCGTGGTCGTCGCTTATGGCGTCCGTTCGCTCCGTTTGCGTATTATCGCTGGTCGTCCGTAGCTTCGGCGTCGAAGCAAGAAGGAGTTAGGGTTAGGGCTTGACCGAGTAAACACGGGAGCAGTTATGGATTTGTTGTGTGACGATAATACCCCTTTACGCGTAAACTACCGTGTTTTGATGAAAAATGTAAACTGATCTTGGCTGTTGATCAGCAAGAATCAATGGGCTAGAATAATTCTTATTTCTCATCTTAAAGTCACTTCTCACCGGATCTCAACCCTGACTCTTAATTCTAATAACATGCAAGGCAAAGGAATTTCTAGGTTAGGATTCTACTACGAACCTTTTGTCAAAATTCCTAAATGGATTAATCCGCCTTATAAAATATGGATAGATTATCCAATCCTCAGTAATCATGAATTAGTAATACCTAAACCAAAAATATTAAGCTTTGATACCAATACGAATTTTATAGGAAGTTTAAATTATATTTCTGCTTCTTATGATCTGATAAAGATACTATTATCTTATGTGATAATAAACCAGTTGAACGGACTGATCAACATGCCACCATAATTAGAAAAATAAGAAGGAATATTCAAGCCTTGCCCTGCTCAATAATATCTCGTTCATTTTGGGAAAAAATTGTTGAGTTAAAATTTACAAATAATGAATACAAAGGAATAATTAAGAACATTAACCCAGAGACAGATCAAATATACATTGTTAGAATGTACTCGGGTAAATGGAAAGCTCAAAGAGATTATACTACTAGGAGCATTTTCTCAGTAGCCAAATACGCTTTGAGATTTCATATTACTTTGTTTCAAAATATCAGAAACAGGAATAATATTTCCAACCAGATTCTAACCAAATGGCAGGATAATTTGATCCCTTTCAATCTCAAGATCATTTACAGACAGGAAAGGGGAGAAGGTCTTTCAAATCCTTTTAAAAAATCTTATTATCTAACTTTTCATCTTACAGGTCATATCCCAACAGAAATGGCGAATAATATGCCATCCTTTGCCAATTTTATCACTATCAAGGAAGTATCAAAATCCCCAGACAACATTCTCCACCTCACAGGTAATAAACCATCCTATGATGAGGTGACAGCCATGATAACCAGTGGTAAGGATCTTGACACCTACCACCAAAATGAAAAAGAAGAAAATATCTTCTTCCCAATTGAACCCCAGGATAATTATATGAAACCCTGGACTCTACAAAAAAATTATAATATGTCTTACCCTTATGGGACTTATCGAAATCAAAACTTTTATGAAAACATTCTCATAAAAAGCGGATGTTTTATTTCTCACATCACAAAAAAACAACCAGAAGATTATATCTTCAGTGAGCTCATTATTAAAAGGATAATATCCTTCCAAGAATGGGGAAATAACCCCAATATCAAAAGAAAGTTTCACTACCTCGGTAAGGAATATTCAGACAGACAATCTGCAGAATATGACTACCTGGACTACATGGATGCTTTTCATAAAGTTCCACTTTATCAAAACTCCAAGAATGAACACTTCTGGTTCATTACTGTTTGCCCAAATGACAAGAATGCCGAAATACCTTTTTGGTTCATCAAATGGTGGCAACAGTTTGGTCCTATTAAAGAGGCTATCCCAGAAGCTTATAGCCCCTCGGAAGACTTCAACAAAGTATTTGCTGAATGGGTAAAAAATTCCCTAGCACTCAATTTGAAGTACCAAAATGAAGAATTTGGATCGGAAGGATTATTTTCTCTCCTACACTGCTCAAAATTCTCTATCCCATACATTTTGAGATGGGAACCGATATGGGACTTTGACCACACACACACAACATTGACACTACACAAGACACTCTTTTTCCAAGCATCAAAAGAAGAGTCTACTCAAAAATTTGGGGAAATATAGAGTTTGACCATTCAACAAAGCTTTTCGACTATGTCTAAATATCCCAAATATGCCCAATAATATACGGCATCAATGACCAACACGACTACAAGATTACTGCAGAAGCAGAAGTGGGAGAATCTTCCCAGGCTAAAGACAAGATGTGAAAGGTTCCATTCCTCTAGCGGCTTTCACATAAATGAAAGGTCCCATACCTTTAGAGGCTTTCATTCCGAGTCTGAATAAAAATCAACCAAGAGCAATAGATGAAGGGTCCCAGCCCTCTAGTGGCCTTCACACGTCGTTGATTTTTGTGGCAAAATAGCGCCAGACATGGAGAATCTCCACTGTTCATAAATAGTAGTTTGGGTCCCATATGTTTTGGACCAGTACTTTTTATTTTGCTATATAATAGCATGTCGTGTGTAAGAGAAAGGGGAGCGCAAAAAACCTTAGACTTCTCTCTAAGACTTGCATACCTTTGCCTTCTCTCTAATCCTCCAAGCTTCTCTCTCCCCCCTCTTTCTTCTGTAAATCTTTTGAAGATCAATAAGGGTTGAAGTATTCTTGGTGCAACCACCGTGAGTAAGCATTTTTTATTTTCTGTACTTTTTATTTTTATTTTTTATTTCATGTTTAGCCGAATGGGCTAAACTTTAGTTGTGTGATAAATCGATGTCTAAACCATAAACTCCCTTGGCGATGTTCCTAATGATCCTGTATGAGAACTAAGATCCTTCACTTAAAGTCAGGAAAACGTAACGGGGTAACCGGTTTTGTAAGGTCCGCTGTTCACTCATGGCGGATTACTGCCCGAGTATTGCAGTGATAGATTAGTGAGCGTAGTTCATTTTAAGTCTGGACGGTTTAATGATAGCAATTTGATCTGAAAAGAGATGTAAACTATCTCTCATATCGCGATATTCGGGATGTCGTTCTCAGATCAGAAGTGCATGAATTAAGAATTTCCCAGATTTAAAATGAATTATCTTCACTTTTCCTATCATTGACTGAGCAACTGGCTGTAATCAACCCTTACAATTACTGGTGATTCTTAGTTACAAGTACTGGTAATATGTTTGTGGATCCCGTGTTAGCTAAAGTAACTGTATGATAACTAGGACAGTCAACCTGCAAGGTTGATAGATCAAGTGATTACGGTCCTACTGGTGTTAGTCTTGTTGTTGTGATCCTGTGGTGGTCCCGGGGAAGGCTTGATAAGTCCCGCTTTAGCCGGAGTTGGCGTCAGGGTAGAAAGCTGCTAAGCCCTCGTTGGTTTAGCCTCAAGGAGGCAACAAGACATAAACGCAGTAAGTGGCGACCGTTTGACAGATCGATAGTCCTAAACGATTATCTTAAAGGTATCTTATGGAGAAGATACCTGCGAACACTTTAGAGTAGAACACAATTCTCTCTGTATGGTATTAGAGCCGCGGTGGGGGTAGTTTATGTGTTGACGATTGAGATTTGTCACATAATTTGTTTAGGTATGAATCTGAACCTTTTTAATAATTGAAAAATGAACAAGAACAAATTAAAGGAAGAATATGATCTTCCAACAAATCTTGATGCACTTAATAAGTGGACTATACCCAGAATTGAACCCAGTTTAATTTACAAACTTGGAACATTTGAGAAAATTGGTCTCAAACAAATTGTTAAAACAACTGAAGAGACAGTTCTGCTGAACTCTGAAGGATTAAATATTAGACTGCTTGAAGAAAGTGATTTACTTCTATACAGGCACTCTTACAAATTTTTACATATCGGTTTAGTACAAATTGCGTTTAAACCGTTAACTCTTGAAGGTTTACCATAAAGCTTTATTGCAACTTTGCGTGATGGTAGGAACCATAATTATAAACAGTCATTAATGGGAATTATCCAGACCAGTTTGGCTCATGGCCCGGTCTACTTTGATGTGTATCCAAATATGCAATAATCTTTGTCTGATATTAATATTTTGGATGCGTTGACGTTAAACGTTAAAACTAATGGTTATAATTATAAATCTGGAACGGAAGTAATAGCTATCTGTTATAGGATTTATTATAAACCCTTGTTTACCCTTAATCCCCATTGTAGGATAATGGATAAGCAGATTAATGAAACGGTTCTAATAGAATCAAACTTTAGTAAGTCGAGTATCTCGACCAGGCAGAAGTAGTTCAACCTCAGCCAATTAGTCAAAATAACTTAATCAATTTGATTCAATCTTCTGAGGGAAATATTACCCTTGAATTTGATAACTTAAGCAGACCTTCTACGTCTTCTAGACCTAGTTCGAGGCTTAGTAAATCAAGTTCGATAAGAAATTATATTTCACCTTTTGATTATAAAAATTGAACAACCAATTGAGTCCTCTAGGGCTTCTACATCTCAAATTAGAGATCAGGAAAGAATTGAAAAGCTTATTATTGATCAAAATAATATTGTTAGTGGAATAAACACTAACGATCCAGAAATAACCGAATCAGAAAAAGACTTTGATTTTTAATGTTTGACAAAACAATAGATTTTAGTCCTGGTTCACATGCAAGAAATATTGTTAAAATTGAATTTGAGTCATAAAAATGGAAATCAATTAGAAAATGGATTTTTGAGTCTTATGATTCAGTAGAGTTAAAAACTCTAAGTAATGAATTCTATGAATTATGTGAACGAAAGAATAAAATATTACTCTTTGTTCCCTGGTTTATTTCTACTTATGTTGAAAAATATGTCTCAACACTGAAAGAAATTATAAGATAAGTGGAGGAAGATATGTTACTCAGATCTATCCGCCACATCAACGTTTTCAAATTGAAAAGAATGTTATCAATCATAGTTTTGTTGCTTTTGCTAAATTATTAGAAATGACACTCTTCCTGCAACATGTCAACAAATTAATAAAATGATCAAACAGAGTAATTATTCAAATCTTTATTTAAGTGTTCTTGGAGAACAAATAAGTTCTTTGCAGGACAGGGTAGAACAATTAATTGAGATTATGAAATCCAAATCAGTAATAACTGAAAAATCGGTAAAAAAAATCTACATCTGTAACAGGAATGGCTACTCCTAGTCTTCAACCACCTCCTGTTATTACAGGTTTTAAATTAAAACCTACGAAAGAATTAGAAGATTTTCTAAGTAACCAATTTAAAGAAATGAAATTAAATACTCTTGATAGAGTCCTTAGGGACAAACTTATAGAAGAACCAAACTATAAGCAAGTTTATCAAGAACAAATTAATAAATTACATAAATGGACAGATAAGCCAATAATAGGGAAATATTATTACCCTAGACCTACTCCTGTAGACGTTATGATTGAAGAATCCAATGAGATTATTACGAATTATTATAGCAGTGGACACATCTGTGAATGGAATATAGATGGTTATGCTAATCAACAAATTCATAATACAATACATAGAATGCTTATGTATTCCACAATCAGTATAACTGGTGGTAATAGTGATAAAAAAAACACTGCTAATATGATTATAGCAGGTTTCTCAGGCCAATTGAAAGGCTGGTGGGATAATTATCTCACTATAGAAGAGAAAAATACAATTCTCAATCATGTTAAAATAGAAGGTAATAATTCTGTTGAAGATGTTTTGTATACTCTAGTTATTAACATTCTCAACCACTTCACAGGAAGATATGCCCTTAATAGTGAAAGTATTAGAACCCTGTTGCAAAACCTTAGGTGTAAAACCCTTACGGATTTCCGATGGTATAAAGATACTTTCTTAAGTAGGGTAATGGAGTTACCAGAGTGTAATAGCACTCATTGGAAGCCAAAATTTATTGATGGATTACCTAATTTATTTGCTGAAAGAATTAGGAAAGTCCTTAGAGGAAATAATCCCTCTATTCCTTATGAGAATTATACCTATGGTAAACTAATTGGAGTTTGCACTCAGGAAGGTATAAATCTGTTTAATGAAATAAAGTTGAATCAACAACTTAAAAGACAAAGCTTTATGGAGAAATCACAATTAGGTAATTTCTGTGATCAGTTTGCTATTGAAATTCCCTCTTCTAGCAAACCTAGGAAACCTAAGAAAGAATTTACTCCCTATCATAAAAAAGAAGAGATTTTCTAAAAAGAAAATAGGGGATATAGAAGATCCTGAAGAACGTAATAACGTTAAAAATACAATAGATGGCAGGATAAAAGGTCAATGACCTGTCATAAGTGTGGAAAAAGGGGCCACTTTGCCAAAAATTGTTGGGTTAAACAAAAGATTAATAATCTTGAAGAATCTGATAAAATAAAAAACATTATATCAAAGATTCTTCTTAATGATAGTTCTGAATCAGAATTACTGATCACTCTTCAACTAGTGAAGACTTAAAGGTTTTAAGAAATGAAACCTCGAATACTGATTCAGATTCAGATTGTGCTCCTTGTAAGCAAGGACAAAACTGTCTCAATCAAGATTCCAAGAATGAGGAAGCATTATACAGAATGCAATCTCAATTTCAAGATTTAAGGATTAATATGTTAAGCCTTAAATCTACCATGGAATTACTCGAGGATATAAAGGATCCAGAGTCAAGAATAAAAATTATGGATAAGCTAAATAATCAGTCTAGCTCTAATTCACAAGATATCAGTAGGGAAAAAACTAACCCTAAACCTTATCTTATGAATGAAGTCTATAGACGATTAAGCAAAAAACTGAAGTAGAAAATTCTACTTCAACTCATGACCTAACCATAGAGATTAATAATCTAAAAAAGGAAATCCAAAGTATTAAGGAAGAAAATAGTTACTTAGAACAAAGGATTTCTAAAATTGAGAAGGGAAAAGGAGTTATAACTCATAATCATACTGTTGAAGCAATACCTTCAAATCAAAACCTTAATGAAAACCATTTCTTAACTACTTTAGAAATGTTCATTGCCCAAAAATAGCTTATTAATATTACTTTATTCATAAATTATGATTACTCAAATGAGTTTGTAGCTCTCATCGATAGCGGAGCAGACTTAAATGTCATCCAGGAGGGATGAATCCCTAAAAAATATTTTCATAAAACAACGCATACTTTATCTCATGCGGGAGGAAATAATCTCCAAATTAATTATAAATTGCCTGAAGCTAAAGTATATATTGACAAAAATTATATACGGACTAACTTTCTTTTGGCCAAAGATGTTACTAATCAAGTTATACTTGGAACACCTTTTCTGAAAAAGATATATCCTTTAATAAAGGTTGATGATAAAGGAATTATAGGAACTTTCAATAGGAAAGAGATTTCTTTGAATTTTATAAACGAACCTTTAACAGAAGTTTTACATGATGTTTACAACAACATGACTGTTAAAGAAAACCAATCTTATGTCATGAAGCATGAATTAGATGTTCTTAATTTTGATAAGAAAATTACATATATGCTTCCTAAAGGAAATAACTCATCTTCGCATAGAGGAGGCAACAATTCCTCCTCCAATAGAGGCGGGAGAAGTCAGGGAAAAAAGTCAGAAATCATGGCTCAATTTGGTAACAAAACCATGGTTAATATGCCAAGAGACAAACAGTACCAGGAATATTTGGCGCTCAAAAGAAAGAATGCTATTCCTCAAATTGAAGGAAGCACATCATCCCCTACCTATGCCAACATATTGGCTAATGAGGATAATGAGGTAAATTTTACTCCCTATATCCCTAATAAAAAAACAAGAAGTAATACTTCTCTTGGAGGAAAGGGACTCCAGATGGAACAATGAACCATGGACCCTGATGAAAAGGTATGGGGGAAGGATCATTCCCCACCACAATGTACAAAAATAGGATGTACTATGAACACATCCTTATGGACAACGGCTGGGAAATATCCCACTCCACACCCAGAAATTCTCCAATCTACACCTACAGCAAAGCTGTCATCAAAAGGGTAATATCCCTTCAAGACTGGGGTATGTCTCCTTTAAGCATTAAAGACTTCTATTATGCTAATAGCACTAACCCAGCAAAATATAATTTCTGGGACTACAAGGACGCTTTTGAGAAGGTTCTCTTACATGAAAACCCGTCTCATAAACATTCTTGGTTTATAAAAATTTGTTCGGAAGTCCATAAATTTGACATCCCCATCTGGTTTATAACCTGGTGGCAACATTTTGGAACAAAGGAAGAAATTCTTCCAGATGATTTCAAAGAGAAATTCTCTAAATGGGTGAAAATTTCACCAAAAGTGACGGATTATAAAGCCAGGAACCTGGATAAGGGAGAATTATATTCTCTCTTATTCTTTACAGAATTTTCCATTCCTTACATTTGGAAATGGACACCAATTGTCAGTCATACCGAAGATATGATTCCTTGCATAAAAAGGGAAAGCTTCTCAAAGCGCTGGGACAAGATGTTCAAAATCGACCCAGCAACCAAGAAAATTATTGGTCATGATACTATTTCCTTTATAGACGACCAGTTGGCAATCTATGAAGTTCAACGAAAAAAATAAGGAAATTTCCTTGCAAATTGTTTCTCAAAAGGTCAAGACCGATTCACAAGCTCTCAGCAAACAAGAGTTGCTTGTGGCCTATATTTCAAATATGAAGAAGGACTTTTTAATTTTCGAAGATGAGACTATGTCTCGCACCTCAGATAATATCGACGCTTCAATGGCAACATCGGGCCAAAACGTGTTTCAAGACGCCCAAGGTGTCGAACCAACAATGGAAGACTTTCTGGATGCGCTGCATGTCCAACTAGAAGACAAACTTCTCAATACTTGGGGTTTCTTCTTTGGGATTATTAATCTTTATTATTGAATTATGCATAGATGTAGATTTTTCTACTTCCATGTTTAGACTAATTTGTCTAAGAACCTTATTAATAAAATACGGTTCATGCATAATGTTTCTAGGAATTCCTTGCTTTTCGGAGATCCCTGAAGTAGAATTAAGCCAAACAATTTTAAAATCAACTTCTGGATTACTAATATTTTTGAGGCACTCCAAAGTAGAATCAGCGCTTATCATATTAATTTTTAAGCCTTGAAATTGTAATTGCATTTTATATAATGCTTCCTTATTTTTAGAATTCTGATCATGACAGATTTGTCCTTGCTTACAAGCAGCATAATCTGAATCTGAATTAGCATCCAAGGTTTCTATTTTTAAAACCTTCAAATCTTCACTTAATGAATGATGATTAGTTAATTCTGATTTAGAACTATCATAAATAAGAATATGTAATAATCTTATCTTATTCAATTTTTCAAGATTATTAATTTTCTGTTTAACCCAATTATTACAGGTAAAGTGGCCTTTCTTGCCATAATAGGTTTTTAACCTTTTCTTTTCATAATTCTTAATGGGTTTTCTAGAAAAAGGTTTAATCTTATCATAGAAATTATTTAATGGTAATTTCTTCATAAGACTAGGTTGTTTAAGTTGTTTATTCAACTTATTATCATTGTATAAGAATTTTTCTTCCTGAGTGTAAACTCCAATTGTTTTACTATCAGTGTAGTTTTTATTGATACTATTATCGTATTTTGATTTTTTTAATCAACACATCCATTTGTGTGGGCCTGGAGTAATTATTTATCTCCCTAATTGGTGTTCCTTTCACCATGTCTATTCTAGGGTAATCTTTAATGTCTTCCCTAGTTGGTGTTTCTTTTCCACCATTAACCTTATCCTGATGATTTAGCTTATAATAAGTATTTTCTATAAGCTTTTTCCTTAGATTTATATCAAGAGTGGTTAATTCTAATTCTTGAATTTGTTTTTCTAGAAATTCTTCTAGGCCATTCATAAATTCAGAATTTGTAATATTCTGAGATGACTGGATACTAGGAGTATCTATTTCTATCGTAGTTATTTCTACCGACTTTTCAGCAATAATTGACTGAGGTTTTACGATCTTAATTAATCTATCGACTCTGTCCTGTAAGGAACTTATTTGTTCATTCAAGTACAGGTCAGCATAACTGTTGATTTGTTGACATATTGCAGTAAAGGTGTTATCATTTAATAACTTAGCAAAGACAACAAAACTATGCCTTATATTATTCTTTTCAATTTGAAAAGATTGTGAACAAATCTGCATAATGTTCTTATTTATCCCGTAATTTCTTTCTATTACTGAAATGTATTTTTCAACATAAGTAGAAATAAACCAGGGAACAAAGAGCAAGATTTTATTCTTTCGTTCACATAATTCATAAAATTCATTACTTAGAGTTTTTAACTCTACTGAATCATAAGACTCAAAAATCCATTTTCTAATTGATTTCCATTTTTCTGACTCAAATTCATTTTTAACAATATTTTTTGCCTGTGAACCAGAACTGAAATCTATTGTTTTGTCAGACATTAAAAATCATAATCTTTTTCTGATTCGGTTATTTCCGGATCCTTAGTGTTTATTCCACTAACAATATTATTATGATCAATAATAAGCTTTTCAATTCTTTCCTGATCTCTAATTTGAGATGTAGAAGCCCTAGAGAACTCAATTGGTTGTTCAATTTTATAATCAAAAGGTGAAATATAATTTCTTATCGAACTTGATTTACTAAGCCTTGAACTAGGTCTAGAAGACGTAGAAGGTCTGCTTAAGTTATCAAATTCAAGGGTAATATTTCCCTCAGAAGATTGAATCAAATTGATTAAGTTATTTTGACTAATTGGAAGAGGTTGAACTACTTATGCCAAAGTCCATTCAGAGGGGAACTCTATTTCCTCCCACTTAATCTTTTGCCTGGTCGAGATACTCGACTTACTAAAGTTTGATTCTATTAGAACCGTTTCATTAATCTGCTTATCCATTATCTTACAATGGGGATTAAGGGTAAACAAGGGTTTATAATAAATCCTATAACAGATAGCTATTACTTCCGTTCCAGATTTATAATTATAACCATTAGTTTTAACGTCAAAGCATCCAAAATATTAATATCAGACAAAGATAATTGCATATTTGGATACACATCAAAGTAGACCGGGCCATGAGCCAAACTGGTCTGGATAATTCCCATTAATGACTGTTTATAATTAAGATTCCTACCATCACGTAAAGCTGCAATAAAGCTTTCTCGTAAACCTTCAAGAGTTACCAGTTTTAACGCAATTTGTACTAAACCGATATGTACAAATTTGTAAGAGTGCCTATATAGAAGTAAATCACTTTCTTCAAGCAGTCTAATATTTAATCCTTCAGAGTTCCGCGGAACTGTCTCTTCAGTTGTTTAACAATTTGTTTGAGACCAATTTTCTCAAATGTTCCAAGTTTGTAAATTAAACTGGGTTCAATTCTAGGTATAGTCCACTTATTAAGTGCATCAAGATTTGTTGGAAGATCATATTCTTCCTTTAATTTGTTCTTGTTCATTTTTCGATTATTAAAAAGGTTCAGATTCATTTCTAAACAAATTATGTGACAAATCTCAATCGTCAACACATAAACTACCCCCACCGCGGCTCTGATACCATACAGAGAGAATTGTGTTCTACTCTAAAGTGGTCGCAGGTATCTTCTCCATAAGATACCTTTAAGATAATCGTTTAGGACTATCGATCTGTCAAACGGTCGCCACTTACTGCGTTTATGTCTTGTTGCCTCCCTAAGGCTAAACAACAAGGGCTTAGCAACTTTCTGCCCTGACGCCAACTCCGGCTAAAGCGGGACTTATCAAGCCTTCCCCGGGAGCACCACAGGAGCACAACAACAAGACTAAAGTAACTGTATGATAATTACAAATTACATCAATAAATTTGTTTTTTCCAACTCTATTAATAGAGACCCATTAATCTATAGTTTTAACACAATTAACGATCCATAAATTGACTAGTGATGCTTTTTTAAGTTAAAAAAATTATGAAGATATTGTGATGATCTTTATTCCTAGCTCATTGTTAGGAACTCATTTGAGAAAAGATTGTGATCGTAGGAGATGAAGTTTTTTTTATTGACGATCTTTTATTAAAGATCACCAATGATGCCCTTAGTTATCGATATTGGTATATTTTTTAGCAGCATGTTCTTTTGATTGTGTAGAGCACTATTTACTTAGTCCATATTATTTTAGGATTGAGCATGCTAATTTTTTTTTTGGTTTCATCTTTCAACGTGTCTGCATTGTTTAATTTTGACCAATTTCAAAATCAAGGATTAGCAACACTAATAATTGGTATCATTGATGCCTTAATTATTCTTAATAAGTTCAATGATAAGAAGGATGCTGAACCTGAAGCCGATCCAGAGGACTGTGTGTTTGCGTACCAGGTTGATTCATGTGAAGTTAAATAACAAATCAATGAACTTCATCTTAACTTTTTTAGGAAGTTGAGCTTGTTTGACTTCCTCTTCTTGATTTTGAGATTCGACATTGCAAAAGGGTTTGGAATCCTAGTGAATGTTTAGTGACGAAGAACGTGTTTGATCCTGCCACTGAGGTTTGTTGCAACTTTTGGCTTTGAACTCTATCTATGTTATTCTAATTTCAGTTGGTCTTGTTTCTAAGCATTGCCAATGTTATCTTCCAGACTTTGATCAAGCCATAAAGGTTGATGTTCAAGAAGAATGTTTTCTAATTTTGGGCAAGTGAAGCATGTAGTTTATTGACAAGTAAGCGCTTTCTGCTTGAATCAAACTAATTTAGGCACAATCGGTGTCTCGATGTATTATAAACCACGTTCAGATGGTTCACTTGTTTTCAAAGACTCTTGTTAAAAAGCAATCTTCTCATCTTTTCACAGATGAGATTCTAATATCATCTTATCAATATCATGTACGAATATGTCTTCTATATTTCTTCAGTAGCTCAAAATTTAAAAGAAATGTGTTCCCTATAGTGAATTTCTTGCTTCAACCATGGTCATGCATAACCCACACATCCAAAAACACATTAGCCCCCTCCTCGTCCACTGCCTCCTCCTCCTCCTTAGTTGCCTCCTCCTCTTCCACTGCCTCCTCGTCCTGCCTCACTGCCTCCTCCTCCTTGTCATTTTCGTCCAAGTTCACTTTTTCGCAGTAAACAACAAGGCATAACTTATCATCATATAAAGAGAGAAATGAGCGATCCCAAAAATAGCGTCCACTAATTTGCAGAAGATCAGGGACATCCATTCGACCAAATATCTCACTATCGTAATCAAATGTCATTATGTATGGATCATTCTTGGAACATAGTAGGTGAAATACTCCTTCGCAATTAATTCTGGTATCACGCGCATTCCAACCAACTCCATTTTGTTCCCAACTCACAACCTTCCAAGTATTAGTGCTCGAATCATATAAATCAACACTAACATACAGCCGTTTCCCGATCATATTGTACCTGGGTCTTAGCAACCCAAGCTTATAATACAACATATTGTCCTTCACCTCTGCAAGCCCAAAACCACCAACAATATAATCATCTACATTTTCTTCAATGCCATAAAATGGCAAGGAAAGTAGCTCTTTTATCTCACTCAGGGTACGATTCCACAGTACTACTATCTGAGATTTAATGTGAGAATCAAACATAAAGTACAGTCCCAATCCAACTGAGAACATCAGTGGATGGGATGCATATTCTTTATCTTTCCTCTCAAGAAATGGCACGTGTATGTTCTCATGTAATATAAATTCTTGTGCATCACGGCAGACTGATATCAGAGTGACAAAGCAGTCATCTTTAACCCTAGATGAAGTTCTCAGTACAAAAAAAAGGACTCTTGTTGTTACCTATGTTCTTGGCATAGTAGTACTGCTAATATGTGAAATTTGGGCTTGTGATCAAAGCCATCCATGATTTTGATACTGTTTTCAAATCCATCAATTGCTTCGGAGAAAGCCTCCTCAGTACCTCGCACATCAAATCTTTGATAAATTTTTGTCCGGAGTCATCACTGTCGATGATCGTCATCTTGCTTGCTTTCTGTTTCAAATGAAGCAAATAGAGTTATACGGGTTTGAAATTGAAAATGACCAGAGCTGTTCCCGATATTTTAAGGGCGCTTGGGCGAAAATGTATTTTGGAACTTACAAGATAGAAATATATTTAAATGTATTTAAAAATGAAAACTATTTACATAATATATTATTGGTATCAGAGCTTGTAATATTTTTAATTATTTTCGTGTGTTTTATTTTTTATAATACATTAAATTTTTTCTAAAAAGTATATCATAATCATGTTTAAAAAATCAAAATTTAAAAAAAATCATTTTCTATAATAGAATATAAATATATTATATTTTGATTCTTTGCATATGTAAAGCATATATAATGCATATGCACATTACTATATTAACAATAATAATAATAGTTCTCGCTCGCATGATCAAAATACATGTGTAATAACCTACTAAATACTGCCATCAAATTTTAATGAAAACTCATCCCATTAAAATGAAATCCCTCACAAATCTACTTATTGGGCTATCAATGTCAAAAACAACAATTATAAGCCGTCCTCGAATGATCCGGATGTAAGCATGCGCATTGCATCCTATATGGTAACGGAGGGAACATCACCTGGATAAAGAAACACCTGATAAAGATAATAACAACAATACCCCGAGAATAAGAAAGAGATGAAGAACTGCATTAAAAAAGAAAAAAGGTAAATTTTATCTGGAATACATATATATGGCAAGAGCCGTTCTCGATATTTTAAGGGCCCTTGGGCGAAAATATATTTAGGGACTTACAAGATAGAAATACATTGAAATGTATTTAAAAACGAAAACTCTTTACATCTTTACATAATATATTATTGGTATCAGAGCTGGTAATATTTTTAATTATTTTGTGTGTTTTATTCTTTTATAATACATTTAAATTTTTTCTAAAAAGTATATCGGAATCATGTTGAAAAAAATTAAAAAATCAGTTTTTATATTTGAATATATTTTTTTTTCTTTGCATATGTAATGTCTATAGGGGTGGGCAAGACCCGGCCCATCCAACCTAATTTAGGGTGTAACTCAACCCGATATGAATTTCGGGCCGGGTTAGGGTTTGGGCTCGAGTTACCAGACCCGACAAATATTTAAAAAAATTATAATTTTACATAGATTTGAACCTCGGACAAATAAAACCCTAACACTCAAAGTTACAACTTTGAACGAGAGTCGACGAGTCAGAACGAGAGTCATCTTTGATTGATTCATTCTTACTGCAAAAGAAGAAACAAAATCATCAATCTCAAGTAAGCAAGGTTGTCACGGTGACAAGTCGAGTTGATAGGATTCTCACTTCTCAACTAGTCACTGACTAGTCGTTGACTAGTCGACATATACAATTCATGTATAATAAAAGAGGAAACTATGTATAAAATGAGAAAAATAATACGAAATTCAAAAAAAGTGCAATAAAAAATAAGTTTCTTTTGTTATAGAGTACAAAAATGCTTAATATATTTTTTAAACATGCATATTTTTATTGTTTAAATTTTGTTTTTCATTTTTTTTGGATGATTTTAGTGCAATATGAAAAGATGTTATAATAAATGAGGTATAAATATAACATTAAAAACTTAAAGGACTTTTATGTAATATAAATAAAACAAATATTACTATTCATCATCTCTCTCCCGAGACGCCTACAACCCTAAATCCCACCCGCCGCCATTAACAACTGCATTTTTTCTTCAAACTGGGTGCGATCTGCAACAGCGTTTAGGAACGCTCGATCCGGACCGCCTATCGAGCCCAAAAATGGTTATCCGTCGAACAAGTCACGATTCACCAAGTCGAGGTTCCTAATCGCCAGGCCAAAAATGACTTGCCCGACTAGTCGCGATTAGTCGTGACTAGTCGAGCGCCGTGGCAACCATGCAAGTAAGTTCGTATAAATAAATCAGTTGCCGTTATAGTTACCTTCTGTTATTTGAATAGATTTTTAGTCAGATTGATTTACTTGAGCACTATCGATTTTGTGTTGAGGTTATTGTTAAATAGCCCTTTTTGTGTCGATTTTTAGTCATATTGATTTATCTAGCATGCCATTTTTATTTACCTTCAATTTAACTAAAACACTATGTCGTGAACTTGCTCTATTTTTTTTCTTATTCTGTTATTTGACTAGATGTTTTATTTTTGATCATGAACATATTGGTGATCTCTATTTTACTAATAGCTTTTCAGGTAAAAAGAAATGGCACAACTTCCTTCAACAAATATGACTGGAATCAGTGAATCAAACCTTGAGGTTGAGGGTACATTCATTTCACCCGAGCAGAATACGTCCGAGCAAAACGAGGTTGATGGAGAAGGTAGTAAGAGCAAAAAATCCTTTGTTTGGGATCATTTCACTAAACTTCCCTTAAAGGAGACTCAAAGTGAACACAAAGTGAACACAAAGCTAGATGTAATCATTGTCTAACTGTATATTATATCTGTGTCACCCAAACAAACATGGCACAATCTGAATAAACATTTGCACATGGTGCATCAATGGTTATTCAATAAAGTGGGAAAGAAGCAAACCATTCATGGTTATATGACAAAGATTGAAAAGGGAGAAGAATTAGATGGAAAACCTTATACAAGATATAACCTAGAGGATTGTAGAAGGGTCGTGGCTGAATTTATTATTTGTGACGAGATGCCATTTAAAGTTGTAGAAGGGCGTGGATTTCGTAAAATGATGGATCAACTAGAGCCAGGGTTTACAGTGCCATCTAGACGTACGATTACATGAGATTGCTACGAGTTGTTTTTGGATGAAAAGAAAAAGTTAAAGGCATGGTTTGGGAAGTCATGCAACCATATTTGTATGACAACAGACTGTTGGACTTCAAATCAAAATTTGTCTTATATGTGCTTAACATGTCATTTTATTGATGAAGACTGGAGGTTACATAAAAGAGTTCTAAACTTTTGCCTTGTTGAAAATCATAAAGGTGAAACCATTGGAAGAGAGATTGAGAGATGTTTAAGAGGATGGAACATTGAAAAAGTCTTTACAATTACAGTTGATAATGCAAGCTCAAACGATACAGCCATTTCCTATCTTCAGAAGAAATTAGATGCTAGAGGTGGATGTAGATTAGTTTGTGGTGGCAAATATTTGCACATGAGGTGTTGTGCTCATATTCTAAACTTGATTGTGAATGAAGGCATAAAGGAACAACAACCTTCCATTGATGGAATCAGGAATGCAGTGAGGTATGTTATGTGTTGAAGCCGAAATGATTGAATCCAAAAGTATTGTGTGCTTGGATGTCCCAACTAGATGGAATTCGACTTATGATGTTGGAGCATGTAGAGAGGTATGAAAAAGCATTTGACAGACTTTATGATCAAGAGTCAGATTATCGTAAGTGGTTTCACGGAGATGAGAAAGGGAAAAAGAATGTTGGTCCTCCAACACACCTGGATTGGCAGAATTCTAGGATATTTATTTAGTTTTTACAGCTTTTTTATGAGATGACTTTGCGCTTTTCAGGTTCTTTGCATGTGACTTCATCCGATTGTTATCACAAAATTGCATCAATAAAATCATCTTTGAAGTCATGGAGTGATAATCAGTTTGAACTTTTAGGTTCCATGGCTTGTTCTATGAGGGCAAAATACGACAAGTATTGGGGAAATATTGAAAAGTTCAACCCATTATTGTTTGTTGCGGTTGTCTTGGATCCTCGTTACAAATTTGATTACGTCACTTGGATTTTAGAGGACACGTGATAGACAATTAGCAGTCAATATGTCTACATAGGTTAAAGCCACCATACATGATATGTATGAATTTTATGCAGAAGGTATTTCTCAACACAAGGGATATCAAGATGTCTAGATACTTCAAAGAGTGCAACCACATATGAGAGTCTTACAAGGTCAGCTAGTGCAAAATTTGTTTCTGATGATAGGAAGCAAGCTTGGAAAAGGCTTAGAACTCAGAGAACAACCTCTGAAAAATTAGATCTTGAGAGGTATTTAGAAGATAATATCGTTGATGAAATTGATAATTCTGATTATATTCCTTGGGACCTCATCTACGCTTACCGTCGGCTATAATCCACAGCTCCGCTGGTCACCTTCAAGTACATCTGCCCGGGCCTCAACTACCGCCCTCGCGCTAGCTTTCTCCAAAGGTGTAGGCACCTTCTCGCAGTCTAGCCTCCTCCCCAAGAGCGTTCGCCTTGCCCTTGCAGGTGACACCCTTGACCACCTTTGCGAAGACTGCTCCTACACTCACTCGTCCACTTGCACCAACGATGACTATATTCACCAATCGAGGAGGGTTAACCAGTACATAGACTAGCTCCTTGTCCTAGTCTTGTGCTCCTTTCCTCGCCAGTCTCCATCGTGTTAGGCTCCCTCTCTCCCTTGCTCAGAAGGCCTTTTCCTTTCATAGGCTGTTTTTGTTTTTGGTCCCTTTTTGTCTAGTCCGTTCGACGTTTTTAAGGGGTCAGATTTGTATCCTACCTCTGGCGCTTGAGGGCTTCCGCGCCCTGTTCGGCATTTTTAAGGGGATAGGGTTTATAGCTATCTCCTGGCGCTTGAGGGGCGTTTTTGTATTAGCCACGATCCAGGCTCTTTGGATCCTTATTAATAAAAGGTGCTGGCTCCACCCAGCTTAAAAAAATTGATAATTTTGATTTTGATATTTTGAATTGGTGGAAGGCAAATTCTCAAAATTATAAAGTTCTCTCTGCTATGGCTCGTGATGTACTTGCTATTCCAGTATCTACTGTTGCATCAGAGTCTTGCTTTAGCACCAGTGGACGTGTGCTTGATGTCTTTCACAGTTCTTTGTCGCCTCGAATGGCTAAAGCTCTCATTTGTGCTCAAAATTGGTTGAACCTTACTGGCATAAAATTTGATGCTAAATTTGATCTTGAGATCACTGACGAGGTGGTTGATGGTGAGTTCGCTACTATATTTATCTTCTTCTTTTTTTATTGTACTATATTTATCGCTTAGAAAATCTTTGTATAAATAAAATTATGTTTAACAAATTTACGTGTTTTTGCAGATGTTGCAGCTCAGGCTCTTGCGTCTCAAAAGAAGAAATGAAATGACCAACATAGTTAGTTTGCTTCAGTCGTATTTATATTTTCAAGTATTTGTATTTTGATAGATAATATTTTATGCACTTCAAAGTCAATTTTAATTATTTTAAATTTTAGTTCTCGGATCGGGTTTGGGTTAACATAATTGATCCGGGACTTAGGGTCGGGTTAGGGTTCAAATAAATGATTCGGTCACTATTTTGGGTCGAGTTAGGAACATGTACAACACGTCCCAACCCGCCCCACGCCCACCCCTAATGTATAACGCATATATAATTGTATATGCACATTACCCTATTGACAATAATAATAATAGTTGTGCCTCGCATGACCAAATAAAAAATTTGTTAGGTTAATCTTTTTTCAATACATTCGGTGAACTCAAATTGACTTTACGTATAATTTCAAACATAATGACTCCCTCGAAATATGAGCCCTTGGCGTATGCCCATACTACCCCTATATCAGGCACGACCCTAAAAATGACATTGTTGTCCCGACACGCGCTGTGAAATAAAAACCCTAGAGGATGAATTTGGACAAGTAATTACTGCTTTTTGATGCTTTGACTCAGAACTGATGCGCAGCTGATGATTGTTATTTATAAGAGTATATAATGTTCGGTTAAGTTAACTTCTTTTTCTTTTCCCTGGGATCAGTGTTATTAAAACCGAACCGTGGATCGAACCGGTCAAGTCACTGGGTCAATGGGTTAGTGGTTCAACCGGGTTGAACCGGTTTGACCCGCATATATTTAAAAAATAAAAATAAAATACTTACATATGATATTATAATTTAACATATTTATAACTTGAATAAATATTACATGTTTATGATCTAATTACAACAACATATCATAACAAATTGTCAAATTTAGAATGTGATAAAGTATAAATTAATAATACAACAATAATAGAACAACAATAACAATTTTAGTCTTAATTTGCAAGTCACAACAATAAAAGATTTATAAGACTCATTGAATTTCTAGTTAAATTGATAATAAGTAATAAATTTTATTTGATAAATGAATATACATTAATGAAACAAATAAGAAAACAAGAATAATGTTTGGCTTGGTGGAAGGAGAGGGGATATTTATAGAGGAAGACTAGGTTCGAGTCCTACTCAAGTCAAAATAAATATATATTTTTTCAGACCAAATCGAACCGATTGAACCGATCAAATCACAATTTTAATGAAAATCGGGTCAATCAACCGGGTCAACCGATTCAACCGACCGGTTCAACCGGGTCTTGACCGGGTCGATTGCAGAATGGTTCAATTGCAGAACCGAACCGGTCCGGTGACCGGTTCCCGGTCCAACCTGTCGAACCGACCGTTCCGGTTTTAATAACACTACCTGGGATTGATACACTGAGAAGCTTCATTTCATTCTATTTGTCTGCAGGTGTGTGTTCTTCCTAATGTTACAGAAATCGTTAATCGTTAATCGTTCGGACAAGGTACTGGAGGATTAATCGGGATTAATCAGTTTTTTATTTTTATCATATTTTTATATTTATAATTGAAAAATAGTTATATAAATGTTATCTATAGATGCATTAGTTGACATGTAATCAAAAGAAAACAGGATGCATGCCAAAACTACTCTCAATGAGTACAAAACATGCTAAACTATTGCTAGTAATCTACATACAAATTCAAACTACAACATCCATAGTCTATACATACTTGATACTACATCATTAACAAACTAAACAATCAAATTTGATCTAAAAAATCCTAATTATTACAATAAAGTTCTCCAAGTTTAATCTTTAACATTTAGCTGTCCGAACCGATTAATTGCCATCTGAACCGATTAATCGTCGCCTGAACCGATTAATCACTGCCTGAACCGATTAATCGCCGATTAATCGACACCAAGGCGCCACCCGATTTTTTCATCCGATTTAGGTAAAATCGGATCGGATTCAAGAAATCTGCCGATTAATCGGGATTAATCGGCTGATTCAGCCGATTTCTGAAACACTAGTTCTTCCATTATAGCTTGGTATTATATATTTATGTTCGGTTAAGTTAGCTTCCTTTTCTTTTGCCTCACACAAATTATAAGCTAAGTCAAGTTTGGTTAAACATATATTCTATTCTTCCCCAACTGACGCACTAGAAGGAAAGACTTAACTTGCGCCTCCCCATCTTTGGGGAAACAAGAATGATAGCTGACATACCGCCCAAAAAAATGACTATATGGTTTGTATTAAATGCACACGCATTATTTCCTTAGTTATCGATATTGGTATATTTTTTTAGCAGCATGTTCTTTTGATTGTGCGCAGAGCACTATTTACTTAGTCCATAATATTTTTGGATTGAGCATGATAATTTTTCTTTTGGTGTCATCTTTCAACGTGTCTGCATTGTTTAATTTATATTATGTTGTTTTGTTTTGCCAATTTCAAAATCAAGTATTCGCAAAACACTAATAATTGGTATCATTGATGCCTTAATTATTCTTAGGAAGTTCAATGATAAGAAGGATGCTGAACCTGAAGCCGATCCAGAGAGGGATCAGAGGACTGTGTGTTTGCATACCAAGTTGATTCTTCTGAAGTTAAATAAAAGATCAATGAACTTCATCTTAACTTTTTTTTAGGAAGTTGAGCTTGTTCGACTTCCTCTTCTTGATCTTGAGATTGGACATTGCAAAAGGGTTTGGAATCCTAGTGTATGTTTAGTGATGAAGAACGTGTTTGATCCTGCCACTAAGGTTTGTTGCAACTTTTGGCTTTTCAGTTGGTCTTGTTTCTAAGCATTGCCAATGTTATCTTGCAGGACTTTGATCAAGCCATAAAGGTTGATGTTCAAGAAGAATGTTTTCTAATTTTGGGCAAGTGAAGTAAGCGCTTTCTACTTGAATCAAACTAATTTAGGCACAATCGGTGTGTCTCTATGTATTATAAACCACTTTCAGATGGCTCACTTGTTTTCAAAGCTCTTCAGCAGCATACATCTTCGTCATGTATGCTCTCATAATGATACATTCTTCACTGAATATCGAAATTTCTGTGTGTTTGTAACTTGGATATGTAAATTGGAACCAGTTGAGAGATACATGTTTCCATTGACTTTTAGCTGTTTGTATCCAACTCTTATTAAGATTTATCTAATTCAAAAACAACACTTTCTTCAAATTTAGATTTTCCTTAGCTACCTGCTGAGTGCTGAGTTTCATTTATTTATCTTTGCTAAGTTTCTTTGTACTTTAGTGCTGTTTGGGGGACGCTCGGTGGAGAACATATCAAATTTAGAGGGGTTTCCCATTTGATCGTTCATCTTGTTTGTTCAGATATTCTCATTATGAACATTCATATTAGTATAATTTATGTGAACCCAAACATGAAGCACATTGCAATACTTTCATATATAATGCAGACAAACAGTGTTAGTTTTCCTTCTTGAGCACCTTGATCTGCTTCCACTGTGATTCCATGTAATCCGAATCATCATCCTGGGCATACACACCGCATTTGAAATAATGAGTGCTGCCCTGACGTCCGGAGGCCTCATACTTGAGCTCGCTGTTGATATAGATTTTAACTGTGCTTCCACCTACGTCGTGGATCACATTAAGCTTGAACCATTCGTCGTAAATGTTTTCCACTAGCACTGGATTTCTATAGTAGGACAATGCTCCGTCGTGAACTCTCAACATCATCGTCGTTGCGTGATCCCCAGCACCAAATATTTGCATTACCACCACCCCGGAGGTGTTGCTTGGCACGTATCCGAAGGCCTCGAATTGCCAGACTCCTGACGAGTAGTCGTACCCCTACAAGAAGCAATAAAAGAGTCAAACATCATCGCCTACTGACAAAAATAGACATTATAAGAATCAAACACGGAAGACTATTACAAAAAAAATTTACAGTGATGCGGATTTCTGTTCGGGGATTGGTATGGCTGTCACGAGTATGAGGCTTGTCTGTGGAGTACACCCAAAGCGTGTGAACGCCATTTTTGAAGCTAGACCGCTCAGCTACGCCAACGTCGTAAGGCTTCTGAATTACAAGATTAGTCTGATCCAGCGGCATGGAGACGAACCCTTTTGTCAGGTCTCCACCTCTCATGGATGTGACATTGCATATCAGCAGCGTCGTCATGAAAAGTTTGATCAGCACTCGACGTGGCGCCAATGTTGCCATTGCGAGTTATTGTATGAGTACTTTCGAGGCATTATATAGAACAAGAGAAATCATGACCACGCGTTGAGGTGATTTCTATGTAAATTTCTAACCTTTGCTTGAGGTGTGTAGTTTTTCATTTTGTCTTAGTTTTTTGTACCTTGCTGATC
The DNA here is from genome assembly GCA_033675215.1 of Rhodiola kirilowii. Classification (NCBI taxonomy): domain Eukaryota; kingdom Viridiplantae; phylum Streptophyta; class Magnoliopsida; order Saxifragales; family Crassulaceae; genus Rhodiola; species Rhodiola kirilowii. The sequence continues at coordinate 9,221,944 of CM066193.1, read as the reverse complement.
ACCGAATCAAAGAAATGGCAGGCGACGGTTTATGACAAGAAATTACAGATGTGGTCAAAGATTCCACAGAATGAGACTCGAAACGGTTGCAGGAGGACAAGTTAGAGGATATGAATCGAATTTTTTTTAATTGGTAGAATTAACAAAATTGGTTCCCTGTAAAAAATTATTCACACAATTTTACTCACTTTCGGTTCAGAATCAGAACAATGCTTTTAGCTTTGGTCTTATATGTATGAGAGCCTTAGTCGCACGTTTACATTATTTTCAGTATAATGAGTGCTTATGCGTTTATGTCTATAATTGCGCTTGAGTTAAACGGAGAGTAAGTAAATTGGCGATTTCCTCAATTTGAGCAAATCGGAAAGAAAAAAAAAATCGATGATGAAGCGAGATGAGTTTATTTATGCATACAAACACAAGAAACAGTTGTAAGATTACATTTTCAAAACCAAAAGCTATAAATCAGAACTTAAACTGGAGAAACATAACACAGTTGGTAGTTACTGTTTCTTTCTGCTGTTCTTTGTCTGCGGATCATGAAGCATTTTGAGCTCTTCTGTAACATTTTGAGCTGGTTTATGTTCGAGTGACACATCAGTAGCTTCCTCACTGTCATCCTTCATTTTTTTTCCTTCTGTTAAAATCAAAATATATGCTTATCAGCTCTGCTGTTCTATTCGAGTATGATATTGCGGGAAAATAAAAATCTAAATTCTCTGTTTTTTATATATTTTTCCGCTTTTACTAATCTTCTGTTTGGATCATGGAAAAAAAATGAAATGAAAAATAAATGGTATAGTCATTTTCCCAAGGAAATTTTGTTTTCATTTTCCATGACAAACCAAATGTGAATTTATAATTTTCTTTTCATTCCAAAAACTTTCTATGAACCTAACGGCGCGCCTTAAGGTGCTGTTTTGTATAAGGGTTTTATCAAAAAAATATCGTGTCATCCGGTGCTTCTACTAAAAGCGTTATTTCGAACAACACGCAGATGTAATCTTGCGGTCAAAGTCTTGCTCAAATGACTGAATCAAGAATATTTTTTAACAAGTGTGGTAAATGAGACACATGTCTTTTTAGGGGAAAAAATTCAGATAATAAAGGAAGAGGCAAGAAAGAGGTGACCTCAGTTTCCATGAACAAGAGACTGAGAGACTTCCTACCACCTTCAATCTCCTTGGTCTCCACTTGCACTACTTTCTTCACAACTTCCACCACCACAACCCCATCGGCCTCTTCCTTCATATCCGCCTCGAGCTTGCTTGCGCATCCACCCATTGCTTGCCTCAGTCAATAGCTTGGAAGATGATGCTTTATGTAGAAAATGTCCTCAAGTGTGTTTGTGTGTGTTGTAATAATTGGAGCTGTCAGCTCTGAAAGCACTCCTGCTTTCCTTTTTGCACTAAAGTTTATAACAATCCTTGTTTTGCTTTTTCATGATTGATTGAGAATGCTGTTTGCATTTAGTCATGAAAAGAGGGACGACACACCATGAGGGAAGTGATCCTAGGAGCATCCCCAATGCACAAGCTCACTTCTACTTATATGTGGGTCCTTTTTAATGACACATAGACATCAAGTAGGCTTTCAAAAAAAATAGTCATGCCACTCCAATGCACAAGCCCACTTCCACTTACATGTAGGTCTCATTGACTCTTTATTTTCTCTAATAGAAAAGAGATTGGGGTCCACACATTTTACTTTTTGCATCAAATGAACCTGACCACTTTTAAAACATTCCCTCTAATGCAAAGTGGGCCTGGCTAGAACACTTCACGATTCCCCGATTCCCCAAGCATCAAGTGAACTTGCATTGGGATGCTCTAAGTGTCTAGAGGTCACCCCCTTTAGTGAGATTTGATTATGCACCTCTCAATCATGCTTTCTGCTGCAATTCAGATAATTGTTTTTCTTTTGTTGACACGCCTTCGGATAACCATGTTAATCAGGTGCGATCACATCGTAATGTTTTTACTTTTTTTTTGAAGTGTTTAGCAGAGGAATCGAACATGTAACCTTACAATACAAAGTATCGTCGGCCTGCCTACCCACACTTGATAAGTTTTATCTTAATATACCACGAAGGAATTCAACATAAAGAGAGCTACAACATTAAAATCCTGTTTTGATTAATGGATGGCTTTGTTCGATTGATTGATCGAGTTGAGATCTTGAGAGGCACACAATGATTTTGTTGGGATTGGGGATTAAAAGTCAAAGTAAATATCAGCAATGAGTAGATTCAATGCCATCCCCACCCTTTAGTGACATTGGCCATGAAAGACTGAAAAGGGTTTTCATTTCCACTAGTTGCAGGAACTTCCTGGGCTGCCTCTTCAGTTGGGAGATTTGTATCAGCCAGGGCTTCAACGGTTTCCGTCTCCTCAATGGACTTGGACTCCTCATCAGTTGCTGGTGTCTCCACCTGCTTGTTAGAGTCTTCAGATTCAACAGGAGTCTCAACATTATTAGCCTCCTCAGCAGCTAAGGTAGCTTCAACCACTGCTGGTTCCTCATGGTAATTTTCTTCCTTTGCCGAAACTACATTTTCGACCAAACTGACCTCATTTGTCTCCTGAACCTCTAAAACAGGTGCCGACTCTTGTGGCATTGGCACACGCCCCTCGTCATCCAAAACATTTGGTTTGCTCGAACATGCTCCCATCTGCCCCTCTCTGCAACCTTGTCTTACAGAGAATTGAAGATGAAGGATGAGACAGAAGGGAGATGCAGAGTAAAACGTCTATTTTTTTTTCCAAAGATTTTCTCTTGGAAGTTCCAAGGTCTCGAGTCAGGATTTAGGTATATGACTGAAATGGAACTTTTATATCTAAGAAGATGAGCAGATTAAGGAAAATGTAGTTTCACAAAATTGACATTGACAGACTTGAATCTTAGGATACCAACTGGCATTTCCAAAATAGCCCTTTATTGGAAAGAAGGAAAAAAAAACAATATTCCATCACGCTTTGAGTTTGTAATCAGCCTCTACCACCCGGTCACAAGTTTCTTTATAATATGTCCCTTTTTACGAAATCCTTTTCGTCAAAAGCAGTCTCCCTATTTTTTCTTCCCGATTTTAATGCACAACCATCACTTAATTGGCAGTCACTACCACTTCTGCCGAGTAGCGGTCTCCTAATTTGGGAGCCATTTAGTGCTACTGCCCGTGAAAATCGAAAACACAAAGTGACCGCCTTTGAGCCAAAAACAATCACATATTCTAAAGAAAACTTATCTCATGGAAAAAAAAACAGAATATCTCAAAAATGGTAATAAAAAGCATCGCTTTACTGGCCATATAGATTTCTTAACTGCCCGTCAACCTAATTTAGGATAAACTGACACTCACCAAACTCTCAACAATTTCCCAACACCTACAACAAATCCCTACCTAAACCAAACAATTCTTCAACCAAGTGAGACACATCCATTCAAAATTTTCTATACCAAACTGAATGTAAGTTTCATCACAGTCAACATCATAAAACGAGGATCAGATCACAAATCTCAATCAGAATCTAATGAGGCCAATATAAAATCCCAAAATCTGAATTTTTATTGATCAAATAAATTCTCAGCAGAAAATTCAACAAATGAATAAAATCAGTAGCAGAGTAAAACAACAGAAGAAGAGATCATAAACGCATAAACCAGCAACAGGAATCCAAAATGCAGAGCCCAATTCCTTTTAAACTTACCAAAGTAACTCTCAGGAGGCTCCTGGTACCGAATCTCAACCTCATCCGCATCCTCCGCACGGCCGCTCTGCCGCATGTTCAACTGCCGGAGCTTCTCGGTGGCGAGGCCCAAAGTCAGCTTGTGGCACCTCCTCTGGTACTTGAATCCGTTGACGCATCTGAGAGTTTGTGCGACGGAGAGGTAGAAGATGAGATGGGAGAAGGAGAGGAAGAGGATCGGGATCCAGGCGTGTCTGCATCGGAGCTTGGTTGGGGACTGAGTGAGGGTGTAGAGGATTAGAGAGAGGAAGATGAAGAAGAGTTGGTATAATTTCCAGAGCTGCTTTTTCTGGAGATCGATTGATCGCTTTTTTTCTAGGGTTTTCTCGAAGTGGTGTTGGATGATGGTGTTTAGGGATTCGAGGATTGCTGATTTGGTTTCCTTTTGGTGGTGGTGAGTTGTTGTTGTTGTTGCTGCGGTCTCAATGTAGTCCGCCTCCGCCATGGATTTGGATGCACAGTTGACTTCACTTAACCCGACTCTGTCACTGTGTATACAGTCGATGTAGCCGTTGAATGGTCAACGCGTGCGCGCGTGTACATATCGCGAGTGATGAGTGATAGGCGACAATCTGGGATATAACCGGGCTTGGGCTGCTTTGAACGGCCCAGTGAAAGTTTTTTTTTTTTTGAAATATATCATTCTCGATAGCCCATTAAATATATTGAAAGGAAAAGACCAAAAAAAAAAATAACGTAACGAAAATATAATAACAATGTCCTTGAAATGGAGATAATTTGGTATATGCCACACTTTGAGCAAATTATTGGGAAAATGACACCCAACCAAAGTTTATTTGAGTTTTGTCATAAATTGCTAATGGGGTTAGCGGTTTGTGGTGGAGTCAAATTTAATGCTTATGTGGCGTGACACGTAGGAACCACAAACCGCTATTATAACGGTTTGTTTTAATGTAAAAAATTACCAACGTAACTCCTACGTGAATGCCGCATACAATTTTTGTTAGCAATAAGTTTGACTTTTTAACAAACTGCTAATCTCATTAACGATTTGTGACAAAACCCAAATAAACTATGATTGGATGTCATTTTCCCAACAATTTGTTCAAAGTGTGGCATATGCCAAATTATCTCCTTCAAATGAAGTTTTAATCCAACGATAATTTATCTAGTTTTTCACTAGTGTTTAATGGTTCCACAATTTTCTCAATCGGAAGCTGGAATGAGTACATTAACTGCTGAAAACAGTACGCTGAGTGTATTATACACTTTCACAGAGACTTGGGAAGCAACATTTATTGAGGGCAGAGCAGAAGAGTATCTGCATAACCTATTTTTCGAAAGGAAAAAAAGACTATGAAAGAAATTTTTTTGTCAACTAGTTCAAACGAACCAGTCAAGGACTATATTTGACCATAAAGAATGGGGTATCCATGAGAGGAGAGAAGAATCCGAAGAGCTTATTCGCATCAAGACGGCATAAATGGCTTGATTTAGTGGTCTATTCTGCTCTAGATTGAGATAAGTATGACCGTGCTAGATCAGTGCATTCCTTTTTCCGTCTCTTGTATTCGTTGTATCTTAGGAAGAAATACTCGAGATAGTCGAAATCTATAGGGGACATTTTGGCCTGCAATAGTCCCACAAGGCTGAGAGAATTCATATAAAGGTGCAGCCTTGAGTCTAACAAAGAGGTAAACATTAGACATACCTGTATCAGAGACCACAAAGCCCAATACAAATGTGATGCTAGCATATAAGTGTTGGTTTCAACGTATAGAGCTTCCACTTCTTCATTAGAAACCTGTTGAGCACAAGATGAAGGATATGTCTGCAATTAACAGTTCCTTGGCATAGTAGACATGTACCGACATATTTTTCAGTACAGGATTCTGAAGGCAGAATCATACCTCATCAGGCTTATAAGGGTCTAAGTAATGCTTAAAAAAATGATCCTGTTCTTCCTTAGTTGGGTATCTGCATAAGAAATGACCACAGACTAATTTAGTAATATTGGAACTAAATTGCATATGCAACAACCAAGAGAAGAAGTGAACACATACAGGCTGTAATCACATTCATATCCTGCATATTCATTGAAGTGATTTCCGATGTCAAAGCCTCTGTAGTTGTATGAGCCATACTCAAAATCTATGAGGTAAACCTTCCCTGAATATTTACAATACACGTACACGTCATACTATTCATACTTCAAAACACAGCCAAATAACTTTGGTTTATAATTACCATCTAAGATAATTCTACCCACGCAAATCATTGTGCATTTATACTGATTCATTGAGGTATATCATCTATTTTATTTTAAATATTGCTACACTCTTTTAAATCATCAATGAAATGCACATGGTAAACTTTTTATTTCACATGATGGTTTCAGTCATAACAACCTTCTATTCGTCTTCTTACAACTGCAATTCTAAAGATAATATCAGGAGTTTTATGTGTATACTGAAAGGAAGATGTATATTTGACATCGATCAATTCCAAGATACAACTGTGTCCTAGGAGAGTATAGGACAGCACTGGATGCTGACTTTCGTTAAAAAAATACCTTCATCATCATTGACCATTATGTTTCCACAAAGCAGGTCATTGTGTGAAAAAACCACTGGGGCTTTAAAATGGCTCGTCAATTCCTGTTTCACATAAAAGTGAAAAAGTATCACAAGATCTGAAGAATTGAAATACAGACATATTCGAGAGGAGGAACATGAAAAGGTACAAAGATAGCAACAAGGCGTTTACATTCCCTTCGCATTCATGGGGTTAGCTAACATACTTCAGACCAATTATATGGTCTGCAATGAAACTTTATCAGGCATTTACAAAAAAGATCTTGCTCAGTATCAACAATGACAAAGTATCTATTGTGTATAACAGATGTTGACAGGAGAGACATTTCATTTTCTTGGCTACAAATCTGGTAAGGGTGCAAATAAAAAGTCAAGTGCACCTGGAGCTCGTTTATTTCATTTTGAAGTTCATTGAAGGAAATAGCTTCGTACTTTTTCTGCTTCTCACTCTCGTTAAACGAAAGAGAAGATGCTGCACAATTATTTAACAAATCGTGAATCGTTATGAGAGAAGAGTTCCCATTATTGTGAGATTACTTATAATGTTAGTGACTTATTTCAAAAAATAATCACAGAGAGAACCTTTGTTGAAGAACTTGAGCATGTCATTCCATAGTTGTGGTTCTCTGGAGCCTGGTATTTCCACTTGATGAAAGCGCTTCAGCTGCTTTGCTATTCCAGCAGCCAGTTGTGGAACTCTCATATCTATCGAGTTCAAATAATCAAATATGAAGATGGGTTTGATGAAGGCCTATCAGCCCTGAACTGTGGATGTTGCAAGGCACAATGAATTTCATTGTATAACTTAGACTGAGTGATATAGAAATAACATTTATTTGACAAAGAAAAGCCACAATAGACTGTGAACATGACAAAATTGTTGCATGTCATGAGTACCCGGATGGTTCAATGTCCGTGCATTAATGAAAGACTGCACCATGCCATTTCTGAAAACTCCTAACAGCTTCGCCCCAAATCCTGCAGCCGAGAGGTACTTTATGGCCTAAATGTAGGTCAAAACGAAGCTCAGGACAACCAAACCACATACAGAGTTACATAATGGTATGACAACTTTGCAAAACTAAAGATGTAATATTAATCATATCCAACTCACCAGCAATTCTCTGTCACGATTTATGACATACTCTGTGTTAGGACCATACAGTCTAACAGCAAAAGACTCCGCACTCCCACTTTCATTCCTAAATGATACCTTCAACACTACCATACACCACAGTGCATTAAAAAAAACTTCAGCTGTTGGAAATAGATTGAAACAATATCCATGGATCCAAAACAAAAATATGAAAGTACATAACAAAGTATATAAAAGTACTCACAGAGATTTGTGATGCCACCAGAGATCCTCTCCACAGAAAAGATCGACTCATCCAGCTCCGACCATTCCTTGAACAGATCCTTGCACAACTTACTGAAAACACATCAATTCATCTTATATCATCATACAAATTATAAGAAACATAACAAGCACCAAATCTGCATCATTTTCAATCATCAAGTAACAAAATGTCTAATAATAAAGATGAATATACGCGAGAATACGAAACGTGACTGCAGCACACTACAAGTGGATCAGGAGAAAACAAATGTGTAACGGCAGTTGATCGAAGAGATAAGAGTACGAACATGATGTGAGGCTTCAATTCAGGCAACGATAGATGCGTATCGACGGTGAGAGACGAGTGACGAAGCTCGTCGTGGTTGTTGCTCCAGCGAGCCACCGCTGCAGTATCCGCCATGGCGTCCGCTTCACAGATTCCCAGTCCGTCGTTTTGCTCCTCTTTTCGCAGATTCGAATTCGTTTCATTATTTATTTTCCCCAAAAATAAAAAAATCAATGGAGCCAGTTGCTGCCAAACAATACGGGCGCAGGAATCGGAGATGAACCGAACCAACCCGACTCCAATCGAACCGATTTGGATTCGGAATTATGCGGTTCATCCAAATTGAAATTGGTGAAAGGGGGAATCAAAAGGGCCGAGCAGAGCAAGCAAATTGAATTGGAGAATTTGTGAAGAGGAGAGAGATGGGAGTGACAAAGGAAAGCGTTGAAGCGACTCTGAAGGAGAAATTAAACCCTACTCATCTTGTATGTTTGTTTATCTGATGCTTTCTTTTCTCTTCTTTTGTTACCAGTTGAATTTCTGTTTGATTTTTTTATGATTTGAAGGTTGAGAAAAAATTGGATGTTGTGTGGATTTGCTTATATCAGCTTGGTAGAATAATATAGCTTAGCATGTTGAGGTTGATGAGGAAGGCTAGGTTTTGATATCTCTAGGCGGCTATGTGAGATTGATTGAAGCCGAGTTGCCGATTCTCTCCTTCAACTTCAAAAGTTGGCATCTTTGAGTTTAAAAGTTACAATTGATGAGGTTTAGGTTTAGGCAATGCATTTGAGTTGGTAAATTTGATGAGCTGGCCTTTCTTGTCGCTGACGGTCGTATGGATGAGCAGACTGTCTTATGGTTAATGCTAATTGCTAAGCATGAAATTTTTCTTAGGCACTCGGCCTTGCTACATATTTTGTTTTTGTTTTTCTAACCATATTTGGGCCAGTCGATCTGATTGCAATAATTGAATTTTCCTTCTGTTTCTGTATCTCAGGATGTTGTGGACACGTCTGGAGGGTAAGTTCCGAATTTCCAGGCTTGGTTTTGATGCATCGAGTAGTCGGACTTGCCGATAAGTTACAGTGAAAATCATTATCTAAAATTTTGTTTCAGATGTGGAGCGAGCTTTGTAGTTGAGATTGTATCTGACCAGTTTGAAGGGAAGAGGCTGCTTGAAAGGCATCGATTAGTCAATGCAGCTCTTGTTGAAGAAATGAAAGAAATTCATGCTCTTTCCATAAAGATAGCTTTAACTCCCGAGCAATGGAACCAACGCCAAGAAGCTAATGCAGCTCAAACCGCCGCGTGAGGCGTTTTATCGTTTCACCACATGAACTGCGAATAATGTTTCAGCTAATAACTGGCTAATGGCACAACCATAGCGCCCCCGAGATAAATGTCATCACACAAGTGATAAGTACCGTGTCTAGTAGACTTCCGCTGCTGTTAATTTATAAATTCAATTGTCCTTGCTAAGCACCCCCCATTCAGCTTACTTTGCACATCATTTTGATGTGAATGAGTTTTTTATTGGAAGAGAAAACAAAGAAGCTGCAACATTTTGTTGGGTTTTAGTTACTGGCAACTGAGCCTTCAGCTGGAATTTTATGAGAGAAAAAACCAGTTTGAGGTCTCATTTCTACATTTGAATAATTAGAAAAGAGATCACGTGCTATGAAATATCTCAACCATAAAAGTTCCTCCAAATCCTATCTTTGTTTATAGATTATGTTTTTCAAAACCAGCAGGAAACAATAAAAAAACTAGGCGTGGGACGGGTTTGGTCGTTCCTAATCCGGTCCGAAATAGTGATCGGATCATTTATTTGAATCCTAACTCGATCCGAAAGACCGGATCAATCAGGTGTACCCGAATCCGATCCTAAAACTAAATTTATAATAGACATAAAACATTCAATATCATATATCGCAATACAAATACTCTGAAAAATATAAGCTTTTGATTTGTGATTTAAAGTTTAGTATTACTGTTTTATTTTTCATTGCAAATCAATTACTTATTCATATATGATGTGATATTTCATGAAAACACAAATAGATTAATTGGTATGTGTAGTCAGAGAAAGGATCAGGTACAAAGCTGATATTTTGGTACAAAATACAAACTAATCATAGTCCTTGATCTTGTGATTGAATGGATAAGATTAAATCTTGATTTTTTGAGTTTTTTTGTGTGACGAATTATAAAATAAACCTGGCAAATTATGTCGTCTTTTTATTTTTCGGCTCGAATTTTGACGAATTATAAAATAAACTGACGAATTATGACAAATTTTATATTTTGTACCAAAAATTTACTTTGCACCAGATCTTGCCTCTATGTAGTCATATTTATTTAGATTAGGTGTAAGGTTCAATTCTTATTAAAAATTTAGTATTTTTTATATAACTTATGAAATCGAGTAACCCGATACTCAACCCTAACCCGACCCGAAACTCATACTGGTTGGGTTCAAGTGTTCAACCCAACATTAAATAGACCGAACTAGACCGGGTCGGATTTTGTCCGCCACTAAATAAAACCGTACATTTTAATTTAAGCAATGCTAATCTCTTCAACAGCAACCTTTTTTTTGTTGTTGATATAAACAGCAACCATTTTAAGCAAAGGATTAAGCAGACATGCAGTGTGCCAGCAGCTGCTTGTTTGAGAACCAAAGCTTGACCTAAGAGAGCAGCACCATCCCAACTAAGATTCTTCAGACCTCCATGGCCAGTAAGGTTAGAGTTCTTCCACCAACCCCACCCTCACAAGTGGTCCATCCACCATTTAAAACAAGCTCAAACATGTTCATGAAATCTCAAAGAGCCACAGCAGTCCCAGCCACACATTTTTTGACATCCAAGAACTCAATCTTCAGGGAATATCCATCTGGGTCAAAGCCAGTATCCACCATTAGAGCTGCAGAACTGAGCTCTGATACAGTTACTGATGGCACTGAGACTGGAAATGCTACCAAAGACACATCTGCAGTCAAAGCTCATCTTTACCAAGCTCTTCAAGGTACACTGATTAATTATGTTTTATTTATTTATTAATTTACTGTTTGATGATGACAAGATTGAAGCCTAATCTGTGGAACAACCCAGGCATTAATAGAGGCATATTTGGCATCACATCTGAGAAGAAAATGGAGATTGAAGGACTAATTAAGCTATTGGAATCTCAGAACCCAACTGCAGATCCAACTGGAGATCTAGATAAGGTATACCTCACCAAAGTTTTCACTTGAAACAAGCAGACTAGTGACACAGTTAGACACTTAGACTGGATTGATACTTGACTGCTAACTTTTTGTGGGGTCTGAATAGTTGGTTGGGAACTGGAAGCTTGTGTACAGTACAATAACTATACTGGGTTCAAAGAGAACTAAGCTTGGACTGAGAGATTTCATTTCTTTGGGAGATTTTTATCAGACAATTGATGTCACTAAGGTATATACAAATGCTACCGCACCATTTTATTTTTAGAGAGAATTTCTGTTTTTTTTTATGTTAGCTGCCGAATATGAAGGTTTTTGTTGATGTTGAAATGAAGGGTAAAGCAATAAACCTGATCAAATTCAATGTGAGGGGATTGAACCTGTTAAACGGGCAGCTAGAAATTGTGGCATCTTACGATATCGCATCCCCATCAGTATAATTTCAACTCATCACCGTGCTTCATTATACTTGTTCAGCTATAATGAAGTGAACTGATGTTCGTTACATATCTTCGCGTGATGCAGAGAGTAAGCATATCATATGAGAATTCAATAATCATTCCTGACCAAGTAAGAAAAAGGCTCTCATCTTCTTCTTCTTCTTATCCATTATTCAGAAATTTTATTTTCCCCTTGGTATGCTGTTATTTTCTCTCTAATGTAGCTGATGAGTGTGTTCGAGAAAAACTACCACATCTTGCTTGGAATTTTCAACCCTGAAGGCTGGCTAGAGATCACGTATCCTTTTCGATACATTCTTTTCTTCTTCTCGAAAATCAGATACATATTCTCGCGTTAATCTAGCCTAGTACTACAAACCATACTGAAACAGGATTTTGTTATTCTTGCACACCGAGCAAGTAAATGGTGTTCCTTAATGTTTGAAATAAAGATACGTCGATGATGAGCTGAGAATAGGAAGGGACGACAAAGGCAACATATTTGTACTGGAAAGACCACAGCAGGATATACAGTTGAGCTAGTGTACTACTTTTTCAAGCAGCAAATTCTTTCAGACACATACATAAACATTACAACATGTATATGGCATCGCCATGCGACCAGACGCTGCGAATGTATCTTAATTCTTTAGTTAAGGCTAAGCCCTGCCATTTGCTTGCTTAATTGGCCATTTGTTTTGTGTCCGGATACTGCAAAAGTATATGAAGCCAGCAAACATTTACATTACAAATTACAATTACAACAATTCTGTAGCTTCACAGACAGATGGGTGCTAGATGTAATTAAGCAAAGTAAAGGGGGGGGGGGGGCTTTGTATTATTTTCTGAAATGGCAAACTCCAGAGGAAGCTGGAAACGGTCGAATTAGGGCTTTGGTTGTGGACGAGCGAACCGTTTGGTGCTGATTTTGACGAGATTCAGAGATTCAAAATTTCCTTCAGATGAAATTGAGTTTTAGCATTCAAGCTTCCTCATTAAGAGAAATGGCCGTGAATGTGATTGATATTGGGTTCAACAAATCAGTGCTTCAGCCTACAGTCTCCAATTCAGCGTAAAGTTCGGGTCTTTGCTGTCAGATGCTCTGTAGCTGTTTTGCGTGACAGTCCCTCTTCAGGTGAGTGCCTCTACGGTTTTTAATTTGCCTAGTTTGGCTGTCTTGATAATTACACTTTTTTGTTAGTTTTGAAAATGGCGTCACTTGGATTTTTTTTGTGTATTGATATTTTGTTGCGATAATGCGAAAATAAGATGTTCCATTGATGAGTGTGTTGGGTGATTCATACATGCATTGGTATTTGGTAAGCAGTAGGTTTTGGTGAAAGACCGTGGAAGACATCAGATGCTGCTAGGCTGGTGCTTCAGGATGGTTATAATCTGGAGAGCGAAATCATTTGGTGCTAAAGGCACCCAAATTGGTGAAGTTGTTTTCAATACATCTTTGAGAGGGTGAGGTCTTTTTTTTTCTCTTATTTCTTCCCTTTATTACAAAAGCAGTCGTGTAGGATTGTTAGTATTGCTAATGCTCTTTGAGATTGGTGTCTTTTAGTATTATAATCGACTTGTAAGAACAGTAATTGACATAAATCTGGTTTCTCAACCCTAAGTAGAAAGTCTCATAAAAGTAGTTTCCAGTTATATTCAATAAATTATCTGTGCTTATGTCGTACAGGTATCAAGAAATACTCACAGATCCTAGTTATGCTGGGCAGTTTGTTTTAATGATCAATCCACATATAGGAAACACTGGCGTGAACTTTGGTATGGGACTTTATTTTTTTACTTTATGAATGTTATCATTCTGAAGTCCTTAAACTTGAATTATGTGTTATCTACCAGGCGACGAGGAATCAAGCGAGTGTTTCTTGGGTGGATTGGTGATCAGAAGCTTGAGTATTGGGTATGGAGCAAGTTTTACCTAGTCATAACATCAATTTCCATAAAAGTAGGTGATAGTCGGTGATATATTGTCAATCTCGTGTTGAATTTTGTCCAGCACTTCAAATTGGAGATGTGTGGAAACACTTGGTGATTATCTAACCAAAAGAAACATCATGGGGATATGTAAGTTGGGTTCTGACCATATAGTTATGATTTATGAACGTCCATCTGAAGCATCATGAAAAAAGATCAGTATTGCTTTGATTCCCATAATTGTCATCGGATAGTATGACACTCTTCTTATTCCTTAACAGATGATGTTGATACTCGTGAAATCACCCGTAGACTCCGACAAGACGAAAGCACTTGTTGGAACCCATAGGTTTTGATGATCACAAACACTTACTAATGTTTTGTCTAAGTGTGCAGAAATCCATCTGATATATCAAAGATCGAATTGCCATAGGATGGTTATCAGTTGTGGCAAGTTCTGTTTAGTGGAGAAACAGATTAAATTCAGGATGGAAATCCATTAGGTCTGGAAAGTTGGATTGGGCCAGATCATTAGGCCCAGATAGCAGATTCAGGATGGAATCTTGTCTAATTGAATAGAGTTCAGATGGGCCAGGGCATTGGGCCCAGATGACAAGACACGGAAGGCCCTACTTAAAGAGCTAGGGTTTGACAAGATGTCTTGTGGATGCTGAGCGGCGGATTTCCAGAGAGAAGAGCTGCAGCACCTCCAGAGAGCAGAACGACGATTTCTGAGGAGAAAGAAGCGAGTTTCCAGAGCATAGAGCGGCGTATCTTCTGAGTGAAAGAACGACCGACTGAAGGAGTACTTGCTGAAGCCACACACTGAGGTTTGTGGTCGAAATCGATTATTCCATCCGGTTGAGTAGAGGTCATCAAATAGAATCTGTGTGATCTAGTTTGTAAACCCTACAAGCATATCGGGAATAAAAGGAATAATCTGATTTCGAAAATCCTTTCAGTGGAAACTGAAAGGTAGTGGTTTTTAATCTTATCATAGTTTTGATAAGGTTTTCCACTATACATCCTTGTGTTGTTCCTTCTGTTGATTACTTTTCTGCTTATTATTCCGCTGCTACTTTAATCGTCAAACGGAAAATAACTTAGAGATAACTTTTAACTTCCGTCTGATAGATTATCGTATTCTGCTAACACTTCGATCCAACACGTGGTATCAAAGCCGAAGGTTCTAGATTTGGTTGTTAGCATTGCAGGAAAGTATGTCGTCTATAAGTGATTCGTTTTGGAAACCACCACTGCTGAAGCCCGGACAGTTTGACTGGTGGAAAGACCAGTTTGAGGCTCACGTCTGCTCGCTGGATGGACAGCTCTGGAGCATCTTCGAGACAGGTCCACTCACCATCCCTCTTGATACATCAGATCCCGAGAAACCAGTGGAGAAGACTAAGAATAAATACACGGATGAGGACTATAAGAAGCTTGAAAAGAATGCTAGAGCAAAAAAGGTCCTCTACATGGCTCTTTCTCCGGGAGATCAGATTAAAGTGGCCATGTACAAAACCGCGAAGGAAATGTACGATGGATTGGTGAGATTATATGGAGGGAACGAAGATATCAAGAGGAACAGGATCTTGGCTGCTATAAAGGATTATGAATCTGTTGTGCAGAAGAAGGATGAATCTCTTGAAGATTTTTTCACTCGTTTTCAAGCCATCATTGGACAGCTGGAATACTTGAATGAGAAGCTCCCGGAATGGAAAATCACACACCAGTTCATGCAAGCTTTGAACTCAAAGTGGGATCACGTGACCTTGGCGTTGCAAGCTCAAAAGGGGATTAAGGACATCACCCTAGAGGAACTGGTTGCCAACCTTCAGAGCCAAGCCGGAATCACGGAAAGAAAGATGGCTAGGAGACAATCGGACAAATCCCATGCCATAGCCTTGAAGGTAGAAAAGGCTCTCAATCTGGCACATGGAAATGAGTCACCAAATAAGGAGGACGATGACATAGCCCGATTAACAAGAGCCCTCACGATGGCCAATATCGGCAAAAGACAGAACTTCAGCAGAGGTCCATCAGGAGGAAGTCGTGGTAACTCCTCCAGAGGAAACCAAGGCGCTACGTCAAGTGGAAACCGAGGAGAAAAAGAAGACAGAACATGTCACCACTGCCAAAAGAAGGGGCATCTGTCCGCGGACTGCTACAGCAGAAAGAAAGGAGAAGAACCTGCTCCAAAGCCAGCCCATGCCATGTTTGCAGCTTGGGGAGATTCTGACAGCGATGATAGAAAGTGTACCAAGGAGCCCTGCTTGATGGCTCATTCCACGTCAAACCAGGTAACGGATACTGACTCCTTTACTGATGAAGTGTTTTCTGAATCTGACTTTGCAGAAACAATAACCAAGCTCCTCGAGAAAATTCGAAAAATGGAGAACAGAATATCTAGTATGCAACAGGAGCATCATGCTGACATAGAAGAGAACAATCTATGGGCAAACAAAGCTATGCGCCTTGAGACGGAAATGGCAGAGCATATATGCAAGTGTCGTACCTGTGATGGAAGAGAAAGACAGATTAGCAAGCTAAGTGACGAGCTGAAACGCTTGAGGATAGAAAATACTGAAATAGTTGACTTCAACACAGAGGTTGAAAGGCTGAATGATGAGTTGATGGACCTCAGGCGAAACAATGAGGAGCTGCTTCAAACAGTGGAAAACCTCATACGCGAGGAGGATGTCTTAAAAGAGGAGTGGCTTAAAGAAGTGCAAGCTAAGAAAGCTGAAGAAGAAAAGAAGGATTACAAGAAAAGGTTTGTTCGACCAGGCCTTGGATTCGAACAAGAAAAGGCTACTAAAGGAAAAGGCGTTGTGGTGGTGGAAGAAGGTGAATCCTCTCGGCAGAATAGAAGGCCTCAGACCATCAGACAGACTAGAAGGGAAGCCAGTCCACGGGACGGACTCCACTTCCATGATACAGACTCTGTCCCTCATAAGGCAAGGAAAGCCTGTGAAATATGGCTAAAGATGAGTCAGAGTCGTAAGCCTTCAAAGATAGACTTCCACGCTAGAAAGATGAAGACTTCTAATCCACCTGGCAGAAGCAAGTATGCCGATCTTCCATGCCACAGATCATGCTGGCATTGTGGACAATCTGGACACTACAGAGCAGAATGCTCAAGACTAAGGGAGATAGATGAAAGGAACCGCAACTGGGTAAGGGCTGAGGACCACCATCCGGTAGCACGCTATCAGAAGAAAGCCAGTGCATATTGGAACAAAGGGAGATCCCGTCTCTTTTGCCCTCACTATGACCCAGAAATCCGTGGCAGACCAAGGAATGCTCCCAGGAGAAAGATTGACACAACTAACCATTATGCACAATATCAATCTTACTATGTTCCAGTTGCTAAATTCATTCCTAAACCCAGTAAGCCCAAGCTTGTCTGGGTTCGGAAAAACTAATCATTTCCTTGCAGGAAGGAGTGAGGTCCCGTCCTTGGTATTTGGATAGTAGCTGCTCAAAGCACATGACAGGGAATCCAGGATGGTTCGACTCGCTCCAAAAACACTCCGGAGAAAGCATAATCTTCGGAAATGAAAGTGAAGGAAAGGTGATAGCAAAGGGAGAGGTGCAATGAGACAGGTAAGACAGTTCTACGAGGAATTCGTGTGGGTGAAATCTACACTGTAGATCCAGATTTCATTCCAGAGGAAGAACTGTGCCTTGCAAGCATCACTGAAGATTCCATGCTATGGCATAAGAGTGCCTGTGCCACAGGAAAGCAAGCAAGAGCTTCATTCTCATCAAAGCAAACCGTGAGCACTTCTGCCCCGCTGGACATGATCCACATGGATCTGTGCGGTCCAGTAAGCATTGTCAGCCGAGGTGGAAACAGGTATATTCTAGTCATTGTAGATGACTACTCAAGGTATACGTGGACTATCTTCTTGTACTCTAAATCTCAAACATATTGTAAATTTGAAGCATGGCTGAAACTGATGGAAAACAAGCTAAATCGTAAATTGACCTCCATTCGTACTGATAACGGAACTGAGTTCCGGAATGTCCAGTTTCTTTCGTTGTGCAGGGATAAGGGTATCGATCATAATTTTTCTGCCCCACGGACACCACAACAAAACGGTGTAGTGGAACGAAAGAACAGAAATTTGGAGGATTTGTCACGAACAATGCTTATTGCGAGTGGAGTCCCAATAGGTTTCTGGGCAGAAGTCGTGTATGTCGCGCGCTACATTCTGAACAGAGCATCACTTCGTTCCATGATAGGGAAAACGCCTTATGAACTTCTGCGTGGACGAAAGCCCAAGATCTCTCATCTAAAGGTATTCGGGTGCAAATGCTATGTCCACAATAACGGCAAGGAAAGCCTGGATAAGTTCGATGTTCGAAGTGATGAGGGGGTGTTCGTTGGGTATTCTAGCCATAACATGGCCTATAAAATCTACAATTTGAGGCTAGAGCAAGTTGAGGAAAGTGTGCATGTAAGATTCGATGAGACGGTGATGGCTGGTCACCTAATAAATGATTCCTCAACTACGGCTATGATTGATGCTGGGGAGCTCCAGTTCGTCGATGAGTCAGATCCTGACTGAGAACCTCCGCCAGAACCCACTGCTGAAGTACCTCAGATGAGCATCCACCAGGTAGATGACGTTCTACCAGACCATCAGGCAGATCCTGAGGAAATAGCTAATCCACCAGGTGGAAATGGTAATGATAACCCTGTGGTGGAAGCTGAGGAAGAGCCTCCTGGAGAGGAAGAAGTAGTCGTTGAACCCACCCCTGCTAATCCTGAGGCGAAACTCAGAACTACACGATATGGACGAGTGGTTCATCGACCATCTAGACTGGAGAATTACCAGTGCTACATTTTGCAGGAACAGGTAGATCCTAACAGTTTATATCAATTTTGTGGATTTGCCTCTTTTGCAGAACCGAAGACAGTGGTGGAAGCGCTCAAGGACCCAGAATGGGTCAATGCCATGCAAGAGGAGATGCACCAGTTCGAAAAGAACAAAGCCCGTCTGATGGCCTACGCAGATGCTGATTATGCCAGCTGCAAGACAGACAGAAAGTCTACGTCATGGATGGCACAACTCCTTGGACCATGCCTGATATCATGGGGATCCAAGAAGCAGTTCTCCATTGCTTTATCCACCGCTGAGGCTAAGAATATCGCACCTGCTGCTTGTTGTGCACAACTGCTATGGATGAAACAACAGCTAAGTGATTTTGGTGTTCATCTTGAATGTGTTTCTATTCTATGTGATAACACCAGTGCCATAAATATTTCTAAAAATCTAGTGCAGTTTTCACGTACTAAACACATAGAAATCAGATATCACTTTCTGCGTGACTGTGTAGAAACAACACTATAGCCATGGAATACTGCAGAACTGAGGAGCAGATTACAGACATCTTTACGAAAGCACTGCACAGGGAACCCTATGAGAAGCTAAGGCTTGAACTAGGTATGACATCCCTTACCAAGTCTGTATTCCATGTTAGATTTCTCCAATGATTGGCTAGACTAGGTTGCATGCTAAGGTTCCATGGTATGGAATTACTGCTTATGAAATTGAAAACTGTGTGAAAGTTTCTCTGTGAGTTCACCCTGCATGCTTGATAAATAAGACTACTAGACAGTAGAATCTGAGCATGGCACATAATTCTTTGTAGCCCAAAAGAGACTTCCTATTTTGAACCCTCATTACATGCCAAGGAAGTACTCTAATACCAACCCAAGCCTATAATGTGTGGAGACTGATTGTTGATTGTTTAGCCCTTTGCTTATGAAACATCACATATTCTTTTGCTATCTCCACACCGCATGATATTGCTTTGATTTGACTTGGTGAATTGCTTGTTTCATTATTGAGTGGTGTTTTTATTGTACCTCTTGGGTAAACCTAGAGCACCACAAATCTTGTAAAAACCATGAGACAAAACCGGGGTTATTCTCTAACTGGTTCAGACTGGTTCAATCAGTGGAAGTATACGGTTCAATAAACAAGTGATGGTGAGTAACGGATGAAAGGTTAATGGCTCCCAGCTGTACAACAGATAAATGAAGCATATTCTTGGTGATTAGACTGCATAGTTGAAAAGAAAAAGCTGCAGAACTGACTGCTCTTGATGGCTTTTACTGCCGATGATATCATGGCATGGAAACCCAATAATTGAAAGGCGAACAGTCAAAGGAGTTAAAGCTGTTTCTCCCAGATGGCCACATGGACGCAAACTTCTCAAGTTGGGGAGTTATACGAAGCAGTTCATCATTGCCTTTTGAATTTTGAAGGAATTTATCTGTGCAATTGGCTCGGTGAATCCAAAAAATCAAATCTTCAAAGATATGATGTGCTGTTTGGAGGGTTGATGGCTGCCAGCAAGAAAAGAAGTTGAAAGTGCTACATGTATGGCGATTAAACTGACATGTATGGAGAAAAGTAAGATCTGCGTCTGTAGCTCAGTCGTCATCATGATGGATGCTGCTGTTGTCTTTATGGCGTGGAAAAACAGCAAAGTGTTGGTACGTGAACAGTCCGCAACACTTAATACCTACAGATGGACATGTGGTAGATAACTGTGGAGCGAATTCAAATTTGGGAGCTGCACGAGGCGGTTTGGTTATTGCCTAAATCTGAATCTGGAAAGAGACTCAAATGTGTAGGTTCTTTTGGAAATCAAATTAAATCTTGCGAGATTCTAGGATGCCGATTAAAATTCCAATTGAAAAAGGAATTCTAGGGCTTCTCACAGTATAAAGAAGAAAAGCAAAGGCGGATCTTTGGCATCCATCAGCCAGAAGTGGAGAATGTTATGTCTACTGTTCCTGGTATGGAGGCCGTTGACAATATTGGCTGGACGTTTAATGAAGCCATGTGATGGTAGAATGCTCAAATAACCACCCCACAGTCAGCTGCACCTCAGGAGGTTGATCCTCTGGAACAGCATCCGTTGCATCCAGATGAGGGGTCACCCGACGTGATTGAGGCTTTGCAGAGGCTATCTGGAAAAGAGATCCGTGGTGGCGGAATTGGTAATCGATAGGGAGTTTCTGGCGACACACCAGCTGGTGGAATTGTCAACTTTCATGATTTCCTTCTGATTGACAAGTTAAGAGCCAAAGAGCCTATCAGCCTTCCCAAGCAGATTTTACAGTATATGAAACGCTGCGAGTAATAAGCATGGATTACCCTACCCTAGATTTGTGAAGAAATTTTTGATCCATCTTGTCGTCTATCAGCCAGAAGTAGAGAGTGTAATATCTACGGCTCTTGATATGGTGACCTTTGATAATATCAACGGGGAGTTTGATGCTGAAAAGGGATGACAGAATGCTCGGATAGTCACTACACATCCAAAGCCAGCTGCACCTCTGGTGGTCGAGCCCTTGAACTAGAAACCTTTGTATCCAGAAGAGGGGTTTCCAGCCTTGCTTGAGGTTCTGAAGGCCTTGTCAGAGAAGGTAGAGGTGTTGGCTGAAAAAGTGACTAGTCTGGAGTCCATGACAGATAAGGTGCTGAAGGGATCAGAGGTTGACTGGGGGAAGGACCTGAGGAGCAAAGTTGCTTCTTGAGACCGGGTGAAGGACCTCAGATTAAGGAGGAGATAATGGAGCTGAACCGTCAGCTGATGTTCGTGGGCACAGAACCGGTTGACCAGTTGAAGGTCTTAGTTAAAGAATAACCCAGGGTCTGTCTCATGGTTGAACCCCCTTCTTTTGCAATCCCCACCTCAACTGCCTTATGTTTTTTGAAACCTTCTTTCGTTGTCATGCTCTGCGTCTGCATGACAGTATTTGAATTTTCTTCCTGCTATGTGTGTTCCCTCAGGGGTCTTTTGCCTTTTAGAAAATGAAGTATGCAGTTTTCTTCCATTACCTGGTATATTTACTTGCGATCTTTTTAATGATGCCAAAAGGGGGAAGATAACATGAGTGCACTACCTGAGGGGGAAGTCACTACTGAAATTCAAATCTAATGCCCATTTAAGGGGGAACTGTTGTGAGTTCGTAGAAGTGTCTGTCTAACAGAAACTGACTGAAAAAATCTATCTGCTGGATTAGTGTTGAATCTATCTGATAGATTAATGATGATTTGAATTACCTGTGATGGATTTCTGTTTTATTGAAGAAGTGTTTGTCATCATCAAAAAGGGGGAATTTGTTGGAACCCATAGGTTTTGATGATCACAAACACTTACTAATGTTTTGTCTAAGTGTGCAGAAATCCATCTGATATATCAAAGATCGAATTGCCATAGGATGGTTATCAGTTGTGGCAAGTTCTGTTTAGTGGAGAAACAGATTAAATTCAGGATGGAAATCCATTAGGTCTGGAAAGTTGGATTGGGCCAGATCATTAGGCCCAGATAGCAGATTCAGGATGGAATCTTGTCTAATTGAATAGAGTTCAGATGGGCCAGGGCATTGGGCCCAGATGACAAGACACGGAAGGCCCTACTTAAAGAGCTAGGGTTTGACAAGATGTCTTGTGGATGCTGAGCGGCGGATTTCCAGAGAGAAGAGCTGCAGCACCTCCAGAGAGCAGAACGACGATTTCTGAGGAGAAAGAAGCGAGTTTCCAGAGCATAGAGCGGCGTATCTTCTGAGTGAAAGAACGACCGACTGAAGGAGTACTTGCTGAAGCCACACACTGAGGTTTGTGGTCGAAATCGATTATTCCATCCGGTTGAGTAGAGGTCATCAAATAGAATCTGTGTGATCTAGTTTGTAAACCCTACAAGCATATCGGGAATAAAAGGAATAATCTGATTTCGAAAATCCTTTCAGTGGAAACTGAAAGGTAGTGGTTTTTAATCTTATCATAGTTTTGATAAGGTTTTCCACTATACATCCTTGTGTTGTTCCTTCTGTTGATTACTTTTCTGCTTATTATTCCGCTGCTACTTTAATCGTCAAACGGAAAATAACTTAGAGATAACTTTTAACTTCCGTCTGATAGATTATCGTATTCTGCTAACACTTCGATCCAACAGCACTGAAGAATCTAGAACAGATGAGGATCTGCTGCAAATGTCTCGTTCATGGGATATTGTTGGTGAGAATCTTTACAGTAAATCTGAAAAACTGAGGTCCTTGTCTGATATACAGTTCTTTTCAAATGTCAGGTGTTGATCGGATCAGTGGTGTTTCATGTACCAGCCCTTACGAATGGATTGATAAAACTGATTAGAGTGGGATTTCAACATCAATAAACGATATGGAAAGATTTTTAAAGTGAGTCCCCCGATTTGAATCTGTGCTGAACTTTTAATCGTGAACAGTGACTCGAATCCTGATGAAGTTTTATTTAGCAGTGGACCTAGAGACCCGTCATATGCTGTCAAAACTGTAAAGGAATTATTGGGCAAGGTCCCCCCGTATTTGGAATATGTATGGGACATCAGTTGCTTGGACAAGCACTGGGTGGGAAAACTTTTAAGATGAAGTTTGGTCATCATGGTGGCAATCATCCCCGTCCGAGACATCCGCAGTGGTTGTGTTGATATTAGTGCTCAGGTGCGTGCTTTCTTGCATTAGAGATCAAATCTTTGTGATGATTGATATTCTGATATTTGTTTATTTCAGAATCACAACTATGCGGTCGACCCGGCAATTCTTCCCAAAGGTGTTGAGGTGACGCACATAAACCTTAATGATGGAACATGTGCGGGTTTAGCCTTTCCTGCCATGAAAATAATGTGTCTTCAGTACCACCCTGAACCTGAAGCATCTCCAGGGCCTCATGATTCTGATTCGGGTAAGCCTTAGACTGCATTTTTGAAGAGAATGGTAATCCATTTTCTCGATGAGATACTAAAATTGTTTTGTTTTCTTCGTTTTTTTTTTTGCAGTTTTCACTGAATTCACAGAGCTAATGAAGCCATGATTTGTAATTACTGCTGTTGCGGATAGAGGACAAAGTACTGCATGGAATGTCTATCACATGCTTTCGTTATGTATTTATTCTGCCGTGACTCTCTATAGCAGAAAATGCTGGTGATGGTTGGAAGTTTTTGAAAGAGCAAACCAGAGAAGTTATATGACAAAGAATGGATTAGCGAGGCCATGAAAAAGAATAACAATGCTTATGCTAGAGAGTCCAGATTGACGAAGTTTATATAATCAAAACCAACATTACATGCAGACAATGTGGCATTTTTAGTTTTTGGGGGCTATTACATGATAATGACCAAATGGTTGAATTCAGCAGCCAAAAAGGCCATTCAACATATGTCCTCCATGGCAGAATACCAACATTGCATATTGCATTTTGCCAGCCAAACAGAGAGTTCAACTGACACATAACACGAAAAAAAACCAAAGCAAAATAGATGAGGACCATCAAGAGACACTTGTACTGCACCGCCCTTAGAAGCACTTCCTATGGACAATTGATGGACCAGATTCGTCATATTCGCCCTTGGATATCCACATCTGAACCAACACAAAATTGAAACCATGTTAGAATTCTGTTTAGATTATGATACACTGATTTGAAGCAAAGTTAGTATTTACCTGTTGGAAGGTGCTGAGGGACGCAAGGATTGAGCCTCCGATCCAGACACTGTATTTTCTCTCAGGTGGAGCAACAACTTTGATCTTCATGCTGCTGGGAGCAAGAGCAGTGATTTCTTTACTCATTCGATCAGCAATACCAGGGAACATGGTTGAACCACCACTCAGCACAATGTTGCCATATAGATCTTTTCTGATATCGACGTCACATTTCATTATGGAGTTATAAGTTGTTTCATGAATCCCTGCAGCTTCCATTCCAATCAGGGATGGCTGGAACAACACTTCAGGGCATCTGAATCTCTCAGCCCCAATAGTGATTACTTGTCCGTCTGGTAACTCGTAGTTCTTCTCCACCGAGGAGCTGGTCTTGGCAGTCTCCAACTCTGCCTCGTAGTCGAGAGCAACATAGGCAAGCTTCTCCTTCATGTCACGGACAATTTCCCGTTCAGCAGTTGTGGTGAACATATACCCTCTCTCAGTGAGAATCTTCATCAAAGAATCTGTCAGGTCACGGCCAGCAAGATCGAGACGGAGAATGGCATGAGGCAAGGCATAACCTTCATAGATTGGCACAGTGTGACTGACACCATCACCGGAGTCCAGCACGATACCTGTTGTAGAATCAACCATCCAAAAGTCAATTTTTAATTCTACTCTTTGTATTCTGAATACCCAACAATCAGATTTAATCAAGTTTATCTACTTACCAGTCGTACGACCACTGGCATACAATGACAGAACAGCCTGGATGGCCACATACATGGCAGGCACATTGAACGTCTCAAACATGATCTGAGTCATCTTCTCTCTGTTAGCTTTCGGATTGAGCGGAGCCTCAGTGAGAAGAACAGGGTGCTCCTCAGGGGCAACACGAAGCTCATTATAGAATGTATGATGCCATATCTTTTCCATATCATCCCAGTTGCTGACAATACCATGCTCAATGGGGTACTTCAAGGTAAGGATACCTCTTTTTGATTGTGCTTCATCACCGACATATGCATCCTTTTGTCCCATACCAACCATGACACCAGTGTGTCTTGGTCTACCAACAATACTGGGAAATACTGCTCTGGGTGCATCATCTCCAGCAAATCCAGCCTACACAGGAATGAATAGTTCTTTCATTATGTAGGCTAACAGACTGAAAATTGAAACAGCAAGTCCTACAAATGTTAAATGTTATTATTACCTTCACCATACCAGTACCATTGTCACAAACTAGAGGCTGAATATCTTCACTGTCAGCCATATTTCACAAATCTGTATCAACAATGAGGAAAATTATTCAAAGACTAATCTTCCATTGAAAATGCGGTGGAAAGAAAATGAAAAGGAAAATTTAGGGGAAATTGAGAAGGAAAATTTTGTTTTGTTTCGGTATGATATTCCATTGATAACCAAACATGAGAATATGAGATTATATTTTCTTCTAAATTTTCTTTAGATCCAACAAATTTTCCATCAACCAAACAGAGAGAAGCAATTTCAACAACATTCTTAAGATTGCAAACAAAATCATGTAGATCAGAAGTCTCAGAAGTCAAAATGCACTAGCTCCAATCAAGCGGCATTCACCTAGCTGTTCAAAGTGTAGATCCAGATCTATTCACTCAATCAATGGATCAGTCAAACAGATCCTCAACGAAATCGAAAAATCCAAAACTGTTACTAAAACGCTACAAGCATCGCAGAAATTCAGCAAAAAAGTTCCAGTCACATGCATCAAGCAAGTAGAAAAAAACACCGATTTCACAGCAGTGGAATTTCGAGTTCACGGGAGAAGAGATCGGAGCTGCTGACCTGAAGTAGAAGCGAGGGCGAGGGAGGTGTCGGAATCTCGTGAAGGTTTTGATGTTGCAGATGATGAGAATATAATAGAATTGGGGAAGAGGCCAAAAGAGGGGTTTTATATGGTCCCTTCTGGTCTCGTCTCGTGAAAATTCAAATTCAAAATTTGAATATTTATTATTGGGTGGTGCGAAAAGCGAATCGGATCGGGGATGCTCGTTGTAGTCCTGTTAGTGTTAACTGTTAAGTTTGAAATTTAAAAGAAAAGAATGATATTAGGTCAAATGTGTTGGTGGCCATGTGATTGAATTCTTATGTTGTTTGGAGCAAAATACAATAGATGTTGGATGAGCAGTAGTTGTTGTTCAGGTGTTGTTGTTTGTGTCTATTTTTAAGCGATAGGTACTGTAACAGATGTTGTTTCAAGCTTTCAGCAACTGAGACAAGTGTTGCTTTGAGACAAGTGTTGCTTCTCAAAAATTCAGCACCTACTGAATTTTTACATGATTACAAATGACGTTAGTATTTACGACGGAAGAATTTTCGTGTTGAAGAGTTCTAACATAGTCTATGGGTTTAACTCAATCTAACTCGTTTGTGTCGGTTGAATTCCAACTCGTGATTCGGATCGGGTCCACACACAAATTTCCTATTTTGACTCGCGAGCCGACTCGAGGTTAAATAAAATCAGCTCGATCCAACCCTAACCTGCCTATATTATAAATATTTGATCCGACTCGACCCACTTCCGTCTCTACATTCATTCGGTATGTTTAAGGAGATGTTTTTAGTATATTGAATATTTTACTCCAATGTTTACCAATAGGGAAATTAAATTATAAATGCTATGTAATCATAGACATAAACGTACTTGACCTAAGTAAACAAACTATTATTTATTTAACTTAGTGTGTTATTCATTTACTTTTCAATATTTAATTATTTTTCGCTGTCACCACATTATCATTATGGCATCACTTCTTAGAACAAGAAGAATGGATGGACATCATGACTGCCTTACTCTCACACATGTTCCTTCACGAGATGTTCCGATATCAATATTTCAATCAATTTTATTTATTATCCATTAAATTATTATTACAAGTAGTTAATATTGTGATTAATTTAATTAAGAACGAATTACGTGCAGTGGCGGATGCAAGGGGGTGGGGGGGGGCGGTCGCCCCCACGTTCGTCGGAAAATCCCCTGTTTTTGGTTCATTCTGATGCCTTATCTGCCCCCCGCCCCTTGGTTCGCCCCCACGTTCGTTCGCTCGCCCCCACGTTCGCTCGCTCGCCCCCACGTTCGCTCGCTTTTGAACAATTTTTTTTTTGAAATTTTTGATTAAACACCTATCTTCGGTTGCTATTTTGCTAAGATTAACCTTCTAATTTCATCTCGGATTAAACATGAAAGTTATAGAACATTCAATTAGCTTTCTATCCATATATATATCATCTTCAACGGACAATGCATGACGCCTCTATGAGCTTCCGAAAGTTGGCTCGGACCCCCTTGATTTCGGTAAACTTCAATCAAACATCTAGTTTTGGTCACTGTTTTTAATAGCTTAACCTCAAATTTCATCTTTAAGTAAACATGAAAGTTATAGAACATTCTGTTAGCTTTCTATACATATATAGATCATGTTCAACGGACACCAGATGATGCCTTTATGAGCTTCAGAAGATTGGCTCGAATCCCCCCAATTTCGGCAAATTTTAACTAATTGTCTATCTTTGATCGTTGTTTTTATCAGCTTAACCTCCGAAATTCATCTTGCATTAAACATGAAAGTTATAGAAAATTCAATTAGCTTTCTATCAATACATAGATCATCTTCAACGGACACCGGATGATGTCTTTATGAGCTTCAAAAAGTTGGCTAATCATTAGCGGACTTCAAACATATGTCATGTTTCGACTTAGTTTTCAGTCACCTTAACATTAGACTTGTGCCTAGATGTAAGTATAGAAGTTGTAGCCCTTATTGTCAGCTTCATGCGCAAGGTGATTGATTTCTCAAGTGGTGCTCAGTCTACCTGTTATATGTTAAAGTTGTTAAGATTGCATGTGATTGACTATGTACACTTGTTATGCGTTCTTACTTTACTTATATTTTTGGTTGCTTAAACGTCTGATTGATATCTTGATATCAATTGAAGAGTTGTAGGCCGTCAAATTATCTCTCCAATGATATATATCTCGATCTTATAGGGTAATCGACGTGTCTTCTATGACCTCTCAAAGTTAGATCGGTAATGAACTTTATATGAATTCAAACTTTGATATTTTACTAAAAAATAACTTATATCATCAAATATGAGGAATATATATAGGGAAAAAATTTTCGA
Source organism: Rhodiola kirilowii (assembly GCA_033675215.1). Lineage (NCBI taxonomy): Eukaryota > Viridiplantae > Streptophyta > Magnoliopsida > Saxifragales > Crassulaceae > Rhodiola > Rhodiola kirilowii. The sequence continues at coordinate 9,193,764 of CM066193.1, read as the reverse complement.
ATACAACCTATAGCCTTATTCATCAAAAAAAAAATTTTAGGACCTCATCACAAAGTTCGTCCCCCCATCGGTCGAGTCCTGGATCCGCCACTGATTACGTGACGACATTCCTCGTGGGTACAACAACAAACAAGCAGTTCGTTGTTGTCCTTTCGATTAGACTTTTAAAGAAAGATGATCCTGTGTTGGGGACAATCATGAAAGTGGTAAAGGACTAAAGGATAATAAAAACATGTCACACGATCTTTCCATCTCATCATACCAACGTTGCAACCACTAGTATAGCAATCATGATTCAGATTTTGAGTTGTCTAAATGGCCACTCCGACTTATATTTCTTTACATTTAAAAGTTGGTTGCTAACAAAACAAAAATTTGTTAGTTGAACAATCTCATGGGGCTTGTTCATCTATTGTGTAGGAAATAAAATTATTGAAATCAAATAAATAAGAGAATTTGAATAATTTATCTTGATTAACGATTTCTAAACTATTATATTGATTGTGTCATGGTATGAAGGTCAATGAAGCGAATTTCACCACTACCGGTACAAGCTCGCAAGTGACGAACACCCTCAAAGTTAACACAATCCTCTTCCAAATCCGTACACCCGAACTCGGAAGGTGAAACTGCTCAAGTACTGTTCAGATCTTTACTAGGATTTTCTTCTATTATTTTTATGTATATGAGAATACAACAAACTCATATATATATATATATACTCTTTCATCACACGTCCAAATTAAATTCATACGGAAATTTTTCCTAAAATTTTGGGACAAGACTAGTAAAGATATATTTGTCTAAATTCTATAGATATATATATCTCGTATGAATAATAGAAAACAACTGAACATCAACTTTTTACATTGCAACTAACATATTCTATTATAATTGACCACGAAAAGACTCTTTCATATATTTCTTGACCATGAGGAATGATGCATTTGTCACCCTTCGAATTTGAATTGCCCTGAGTATCCGACGCGCATTAGTGACTCTTTTCTTAGAATCATCAAGCCCTTTGGATTGGCGGCGAAACCGAACTGTTCTTTATGATGCGTAATCATTGATGAATATTTGAATTTGTTTTCAGAAAGTCAACCTTGATGAATTCGGAGTTAGAGCCATGTTCTTCGCTTCTCCCAATTGGGCTTTCCATGCCACAAACCATTCAAACTTTGATCGGAGATTCATAATTTTGCTCGCACGAACTTATTTTTGATTGAACGACCTCCCTTAGTTGGACCTGGACGACGTTTCAACATCTATGTGTCAACTATAAATATTTTTATTTTGATAATATGTCAACTATAAATATTGAAAATCTATTTTAGCTCCCCTAAACAATAAATAATGTACTAAAATGAATTTTAGCTAAATAATGTTTTAAAATGAATTTTTAAGCTGTCAGCTAATCAACTTCTCTCTCTCTATTTTTTATTTTTTGTGTGAGATCTTTTTAATTATTTGTAATAATGGTGTTAAGCTTAACCAAAATGTAATCGTAACAGAAAATGAAAATAAAAATAAAGGTCGATTAAAAGTTTGACAATGAGACGAGCCCCGAGTGCCTCCTCCAAAATCGCGAAATCGGAGCTTGCGAGATTCGAATGTTGAAGAATAAGTTGGATCGGTTTGTCGGCGTTTCCGTAGCGATACTGTGTTGGTATGTATCAGAGAAACTTGTGAATATGGCTGCGGTATTTTATTAAATTACTTGTTGTTCGCTTTTGTGGTTTGCTTGTTCAGATTTCCACTCAAAGCCTCTATTTGCTTTTTTTACAATTCAAAGTTTTGGGCTCCTAATGAGATAATGGGATCTGATTTATGTGATCGTGATTCAGGAGTTAGATATCTTTCGTTGTTATTTGTATTTCAGTGTTTTTCTAACTAGGCATGTTGTCTGGAGTAGAATAAAATGGCTTTTAACAAGCTAGGCTTTTGGTGAAAGTGGCATTTTTTTTCTTGATATGGAAGAGAAGTTGAAACTGCAGTTTGATTTCATTGGGGGGATTACAATTGCATAATAGGGACACTTTGTACGGATTTATTTGATATTTTACTTTCTGAAAATTGTTATGGTCCTATTGTATGTTGGAAAAAAAATGAAAATTAAGAGAAATTATTTGTCCCATGGAAACTTTCAAGAAAAACTTGTATTGAATAATCTTATATAATTTTAGCTTTCCATGAGAAACCGAACAGGAGTCTTTTATTTCTTCCAATTTGTCGTTACATGTCACAAATGTTCCAGTAAACAACCGGAGTGTTCGTGGTTTTAATTCTTTGATGTACAAAGCAAACGCGGGACATGGGGAAGAATGTTGTTTATTGAATTCGGAAATTCTTAACCAAATATTTAAATATGCATAACTAGAAGTTTGTACAACTGTCAGCCCATCAATGCACATTGCTCCGTTACTAGGTCCGAGTTGTTTTAATATACTTACAAACAAAATTTAATATGGATGTATTTTCTCATCCCGATTATCATTTGACTGGATTGAACTTATTAGTTGGGTAAACTTTTCCATCTGCTCTTTGTAGCAGGCCTCTTTTCTGATTCTGGCACTCGTTTTCATTCCTATAATTTTTCTATTTGATTAGTAAAAGAAAATACAGAGGCAAAAGAAAATTAATAAAAAAAGGGGTTACCTGGTGCATCTATAGTTGGACTCTCATATTATTGACTTGTACCTTTCCATCATTTGTTAATACTACAAAGAAGATTTATTAAGTTTGCACCTTCTGTGATCTTTAGTGTGGTTAGTCAGCATCCTGCATGCAAGTACTATGATACAAATGTTCCCTTTTTGCACACTTAAATTCTTGATTTGGACAAAATGGTGGCTTCACCTTCAGACTCCATCCACATTACATACTCAACGGATTGGCTGAACTTAAGTGTGTTTCATATTTAATGAATCAAATAGAAGCCTTTGGAAAGGAGCACTAAATAGAAACATATATTTTTCACAGAGTCATTATCTGTTAAGAGACAATTGCAAGTGATTGTACTCGAGCATATGGACAAATTGTATTTTCTATGGATGCTCAGTTGCATTGAATTTGGTTAGCATTGATTTAGGGTTCAGTACGTGAACACATTTTTGTTTGATTTGTTTTACTGTCTTCCAAGTGTGACTAGTAAAAGTAGAACTTCAATAGAGATAGACCAATTTGTTGACCTTGTCAACTAGCATTTTCTTTTCTTCTTGACGACTATTCAAGTTGCACCAGTAAGTTGGCCTTTCAAGTTTCAAGGGTAAGTATTTTTGCTTTTCGAATCGAGGATCTTTTGTATTTGGCCATGTTTTACTTTTGATGTTATCAATCAATACTTGCTGCTGCTGGTGTATCATTGAGTAATAATTACAAATAGAAAATTTATGCAGTCACACTATCTACAACTCGCTCTGTTTCATGTACCTTTTTTTTACATCAACATCATTGTAGGAGCTATATGCAGGCTTTGCAGTTTTGCACCTATGCTTTTAACCTTTGCTTGTTAGTAAAGCAAGCACATTGTCTGATAACTGCATTAGCCGAATCCTCGATAATTCCGTATCACACCCTCTGGCTCCAGTGGTACGATATTGATAGTAGTTTCTTCAGATGACACAGGTTGATGCAGTGTCCCTGATGAGCTGACCTGGCCGCAACTGATTATCTTTTGACAAGTATCAATTAAGGAGTGCCTACACGTTGGGCAAGAAGAGTGACACTTCAGCCATTTGTCGATGCAACAGACGTGGAACCCATGATGGCACTTGGGCAAGATCCGAACTCTTTCACTTGTTGCAAATTCAGACAGGCAAATGACACATTCAGTATCCAAATTAGGTAAGTTTAATCCAGCTGAATAGCTTACTGTCAAGAATTTCTTTAATGCCTTCTTCTTGATACCTGTATTGGCTAATATGGTTGAGTCTTGTTCCCCTTGTAAGGATAACAAACGTGAACACCGCAGTGCACACCTTATGATTGAATTTAATCCTAGTGAGCATATTAGAGCACACAACAGGACTGAAAGCACCATCACCACATTTGTATCAAACCCAATTTCTCCTCCGTGGAGTTCAGAACTGCTTTGATTGGTGACAGTCATTGGAGGGGAAGCTGTTGTTGGCTGGTAAACTGGCCTGTGCAGTAGCAATTTCCTTGAGTGAAAATATACTGCTTGTCGCTCTGGGAAAATGGTTCTTGTGGATGAAACAGTGGCAAAAGACATTGTTATTAACTAGATTTTTTTTATAAATAGAGAACTAATGAAGTTTTGGGAGAAGCTGGAGGGAATGGGTTTATATGTAGGGAAAAGTGGAGACGTCAATTATGAAGTGGAGGAATTGAAAATATTATCATTTGGCATATTCCTAATGTCTTGGGGTCCATATTTGTTCTTAATGAGCTAATTAGTATAAGTACATATATGTTTTAATTATTGCTATCTTTTGGATCTTCAAGTTGCCCTGGTTCCATTAGTGCTTGTTATCTTTTGATAGTGCTCTATTCCCACTTTGAAGGCTGCAAAGGTTACCATGTGGCAATTTCATGTGTGTGATTCCATGATAGATGCTGCTTCCAGCTCCAGGCTCAGTTGATAAGAAGTGTCATGCCAATGTTTTCTCTTCATGGAATAATTCTTACAGTTCAATGTGGTGCAATATTAATCGGCAGTGTTGTACAAGCAATAAATGGGATCTAGGTAATTCAAATAGGTTACTAATATACTACCTTATATTGTACAAGGGAATTCCTTGCATTTGGGCAACTTATGGAAGGGTGGAATCTTGATTCCTCCCCTCATCGACATATGGATAAGAGGAATCAGGTATGCTTAACTCCCTTGCAGTTTTTAGTGATAGTGTAAATTCTATTACTCAATTAAGGATTGAATTAGCATTCAAATACACCGGCTACCTGTAATCTATTGTAGGCCCTCTAGTCTCCCAACCAAACTCCCTTGCAATTTGGAGGGGAGCAATCCCTTTAAAATGTGCTTTAACGTATATGTTTTTCTAATTAATATTTTGTTCAAGCGTATTGTTTGGTTATTCGACTTCTACGTTGCAAATTTTAAGTTCTACATATATGTTTTAACAGGCTAGCTTGTTACCGGCATATTTGTTGATTATCCTTTTGTAAGTTTTTACATGCAACTCTTTGGTTCGATCTGTCGGTCAAAAAAAAATCAAGTATAGTTCAAAGCATAATGATCACTAGCCAGTGTAGCCACTAAGCTGCTATGTTGTTGTTTTGTGACTTTTGTCATACTTAAGTACATGAAATGCTTACCCAATGTGCAATGAGGGCCCCCACTTGTAAATGTGCCCCTAATGTTTATATTGGGACGATACTGCCTATGTCTCTTAATATAATTGATTTCGTTTTCAGAATCTAGTTCCGTTGTTCCTTATCATTAACTTGTGTAATGATATGTTGTTTGAATGCAGTATAGAGCCTACAGAACTTCATGTCCCATAGAACCTCTTGCTCTTTTTCTCACTTAATTTTTGTTATTATCTCTTGTCACTGATGAACCTAGGTTTGTAGCATATTTGTACTTTTCTAGGTATATCAGAAAGTATGACCTTTGGTTCTAGGTAGAACAGTCTGATAGATCTGGGACATGCACAGACCTTATATTTATAACAAAAAGCACAAAAGCATGTCTTTTTTAAAATCTGTTTAATTATTGTGGGACTGGGACTTGAGTTCATTTTTGAGATCCTTCAATGTTAGTCAGTGCCACTTATCAAAAATTATAAAAAGAAGACATTTTGGGTCAAACAGTTACTAGGTTAATGACTTATGCTCAAGGCCTCTCTAATTTGGATCAATAAATCTGTATAGTGGACAAGAACGGTAGCTCTGAGGTCTAAGATTAGGGTTGATAATGGTGTAGTCCAAATATTTGACATAACTATTCATCGCCACGAGATGACTCACCTTTTCTGCTTGTGATCATTGTAACTTTGTACGAACATTTTAGATTGAGGCATCACTGTGACTCATGGTCGGAGTGAACTGGTAGTGTGTACATAACAATGTTATTGCAGGGTAGAATGTAGATAGCTGCGAAAAAACATAAAAAAGTATCACTCTTGAGTTCACTTTGCTGCTTGTTTTGTCTTTGCTTACATTTTAAGTGCAGAAATAGTTAAAGTACTCGAAAAAGTGAAATATTATGCATGAGGAATTCATATACTAGTCTGAGTGGGTATCACCCTTGATAACTTTTTTGTTTATATTATACATATTCTCACATATGGAGAATCAACTGCTGCTGAAGATAAGAGATTGCGTTCATAATAGTTTAACTTAAAGAGACATGTATCCAAGTGCTGGATTTCACTATGGTAATATACATGCTTGTTGCTGCCGTCTTTGATGGCTTTGTTTTTATAGCTGAGTGCTCAAGTAGCTTTAAAGGCATTCCACTAGAAATTAGACAATTATAGGATCCAAGCTTTTTGTATAATTTTGATACGGTGGCAAATGCTTGATATTTCTTGTTTGCTTGCAAGGCATAGTATACTGGCTACAAATATGAATTTTGGCTTATGTGACTATGTTTGTTTACAGCTTAAATGATGGACTAAGGAAACTGATATCATAGTTGCTGGAATGAGGACAAGAATCTCCTGCAAGGTAATCCACAGGGAATAATTTTCCGCTTGTTGTAGTGTAGGATGTAATTTACTGATTGGGCTCACACATATATATGACGAATGTGAACTTTATAAGCTGTAATTTTATTGGTATGGACAGATATAAAGAGGATGGACATTGATCTCCGAAAACTAGTAAACATAGCATGTGTAATATGGTCCCGGAGGATAGTGCTCATGCACTTGTAAAGTTTGGTTTTTAATAGATGATGTTAGAGATTCTTGATATCTAGTCCTTTGATCTCCTAGTCATTTGGTATCTTGTCTGTTCATATCTCATTACATGTGCTCTATATATATAGGCTGCTTAGATGCAATTATACAGAAAAAGGTCACCTTTTTATATTTGCTGACGCATGTTGATAATAATAAATTGTTGCTGTTTTGTTTTGGGTGCTCAGTTGTGCTTATACTATATAATTTCGGTAGAATCCCTCTCCTGGGTTATAGGAGAAGTTTTCTAATTGCGTTCCTGTTGGACATTCTTTGTGAGAAGCCAATAAAAATGATCCGAGGGGCATATTTGGTATAATACGCAATGGCTAGATTAGTTTTTTGATTCAAGGTGATGTGGCTAGATTAGTTTTTCGATTCAAGGTGATGTTTTTGTTGCCGGATTAGTATTCAACTAAAGGTAAAACCAGCAAGGAAACAAAATATGAAGGTTAATTGGATGACTCATTAATGTAGTATATGTCCAAGGTTCGTCTTTATTTCTAGTCTTTTGGTGTATCATATGGTTCATGCCTTTATATTTGTTGCTAGCCTTATTTTTTTTCCTCATGTAATTTTATACATATACAAGGGTCATTTTGTAGTGGATTATGTGAGAATACATGCAATACAATTCTATATATTTCTCTCTTCTCTTACACTCTCCAATTAAATTCATTCCTCCATATTTTCACAACAATATACGGATAAAAATATATTTTTAAATTGGCTATGTGGTTCTCCATTTGACAAATCATCCACTATTTGTTGGTTAAACAAACTTTATACAGCGAGGCCCATTCTTAAGGCCCAAAGAAATCAGTAGAGCTTAGGGCCAGAAGCTTAGGATCCAGCGGCCCAAAAATGTTTGTGCATTATGTTCATCATTTTATTTTCATTTTCCACGAAAAATAATTTTTTTTCTTTTATAGCTCTCAGGTTATCTTTACTTAAAAAGCTAAATGTAGCCAAAAAGGGTGTGGTCTAATAGAAGAATTTCAACCTTTCATTCATAAGATTGATGATTTTTCTCTTCCTACATCCTTTGTGGATGCTTTCCTTCGGCCGTTAAGATTGACGTGTCGTGTCTTGCAACGGTAAAGGTGGTCTGAGCGTCGTGTCTTGCAATGATAAAGACGCCCAAGGTGGGCTGAGCTTCAAGTGCTGAAGAATGTACCGATGATGATTTGGGGTAGTTTTGGATTCATGCATGGTAAAAGTGTCGAGCGGAGAAATGTACTAGATAATTTCAGATCCGATCGAGATGCCTTGCTAGAGCTTCAAATATCAATATATATATGTACTAGATGATAATGTGTCATATGCATTGTGTTGTGACAGAAGTGATTTAAACAACAAAGATAAAGAACGAATAATAAGAATGATACATGAATTTAACGTGGTTCATCAAAAGTGTGTTAGCTATGTCCATGGGCAGGAAGAGACGGCTTGTATTCATATTTGGAGAGTATGTTTTTACAGCTTGACTAGTGGGGTTTATATAGCTATTACAAAAAAATCCTAACCCTAGTCAATAGTGGGCAAAGCCCACCTCAGATTCAAGGCAGCCCAATAAATCTCCACCTTGACTTGAATCCCCGGACACCAGATGCACCTTAAAGCACCAGAAATACTCAAATCCTCTTCCTGTCACAGATGCCCCTAAGGGACTTCAACAGCTTGAAACATTGAGCAAGTCCAAACAATGCTTGAACTTACCATGTGGAGCAGACTTATGAATATCCACCTCTTCAACAGCCTGTAGTGCATAACCAACATATCCTCAAAGTCATATCTCTTTGGAGGTCCAACATCCACTCTTCTAGCTCTATCAAGAGCTATACTATGCTGGCACGTTTCTGACAGATGAGAATGATTACCATCTGATTCTGGCATATCAACTTCTCTAACAGCATGTTGATCTTCTCCACTTTGGTGCTGTGATTCACTCTCTCCTGGAGTAATCTGCAGCTCTACCTGTTTATCAACACTATTACTTTCTTGCGGAAAAGTGGACTTCATAGTGGGGATAAGTATATAACTTTCATCAAAGATTACACTTCTGCTAAGTATAACTCTCTTCTCAGATGATGACCAAATTTTGTATCCCTTAACTCCATCTCCGAAACCAACAAATATTCCCTTCTTAGCTCTCAGTTCTAGTTTGCCATCATTAACATGATAGTAGATAGTGCAACCAAAAACTCTCAGCAAAGAATAATCTGCAGGCTTACCAGACCACACCTCATAGGGTGTCTTCCCGCCAATAACTGTGTGAGGTCCACGGTTAATCAGATAGCACGTCGTGCTTACAGCCTCTGCCCAAAATCTCTTAGGTAATCCAGCATTAGAGAGCATGCACCGCGCTCTCTCCAACAAAGTCTGATTCATACGTTCTACCACCTCATTTTGTTGCGATGTGTCTCTCACAATGTGATGCCGCGCAATCCCCTCAGTCTTGCAGAACTCATTAAACTCAGACGAACAGAACTCCAACCTGTTATCGGATCGAAGTATTTTGATCTTCTTCCCAATCTGATTCTCCACTAAAGTTTTTCACTGTTTGAATTTGTTGAAGGCTTTCATCATGAACACCCAAGTCATGCGAGAATAATCATTATTAACTGACACAAAATATCTGTTACCTCCAGCGGATTTAACACGAGCAGGACCCCAACAATCAGACCAGCGTGCCTTTTGTTCTATGAACACCTTTAGGAAACTTATTGCGGTGTGGGTTTGTAAAGACACAATGCTCGCAGAAATCAAGATTTTTGATCCTGTAGCCACCAAGAAGATCCCTCTTCGACAGAATTTGTATCCCTTTTTCACTCATATGACCGAGCCTCATATGCCACATCTTAGTCATATCCTCTTTGTGAGCCTCAGACGATGCAACAACTGCATAACCTGTCAGTGTAGACCCTTGCAGTAAATATATGGTACCACGCTTCACACCCTTTAGAACCATCTGAGAACCCTTGCAGACATACATAACTCCACCTTTACCTCTGAAATTGAAACCCTTACTGTCTAGTAGACTCAGCGATATCAGATTCTTCGTCATTTGTGGAATATGTCTAACTTCTTTCATTGTGCAGAAAGAACCATCATGTGTCTGTATCCTGATTGAGCTAATTCCAATAGCTTTGCAGACATCAATGTTGGCCATGAAAACATTACCTCCGTCTATCTACTCATAAGTAGAGAACCACTCCCTACAGGGACAGATATGATACGATGCCCCGGAATCAAGAACCCACACATCCTTGTAGTGTGGTTGTTCATTTGCGAGCAAAGCCAAATCTTCTTCAGAATTGACATCATGTTCTGCAACAGCTGCAGAACCATCACCCTGCTGCTTCTGCTTCTTAGGGCACTCGTTCTTCCAGTGTCCTTTCGTCTTAAATAGTTGCAGACATCATTAGCTGTAGGACCAATAGATTTGAACTCTCTTTAGTTCGACTTCCTCCTATTCACTTTTCATGTTTCATACTCTCGGTAACAGCTAACCCTGATGCTTGATTTTCCACAGCAGAACCAGAAACTTTATGGCGGACTTCTCTGGTTTGAAGGGCTGATCTAACATCTTCCAGCGACAAACTATCTTTCCCAGCGATAAATGATTCTACAAAATTCTCGTACGACATGGGCAAAGAAACAAACAGAATTAAGGCAGCATCCTCATCAGCAACCTTAACATCAATATTACGCAGATCTAATAATATCGAATTCAACTGATCAAGGTGATCTCTAAGAGGTGTAGTTTCCTGCATCCGCAGATTGAACAGACGTTGCTTCAAAAGCAACTTGTTGGTTAAAGATTTCCAGCTTCAACCACAGACTAGCGGCAATATCTTCATCAGCTACTTCAGTGATGATGTCATCAGCCAGACACAGCATGATTGTTGAATGAGCATTCTCCTCCAGGTTTTTCAACTCTTCGTCATCAGCATCCATTTTCTTCTTCCCAAACAACGACGCCCACAGACCCCGCTGCTTCAGCAGAGCTCGCATCTTGATCTGTCATAATCCAAAACTGTTCCTCCTGGTAAATTTGCCGATCTTGACGTTCATAGCAGCCATCTTTGATGTTGAAATCACAAACCCTAGCAGCATTGGCAAACCCCAGCTCTTGATACCTGTTTGTTGTGACAGAAGTGATTTAAACAACAAAGATGCAGAACGAATAATAAAAACGACACATGAATTTAACGTGTTTCACCAACAGTGTGTTGGCTACGTCCACGGGCAGGAAGAGACGGCTTGTATTCAGATTTGGAGAGCATGTTTTTACAGCTTGACTAGTAGGATTTATATAGCTATTACAGAAAAATCCTAACCATAGTCAATAGTGGGTCAAAGCCCACCTCAGATTCAAGACAGCCCCAACACATTGTATATTGAGTTGTTGTACTCTATTATCAAAAGAGAAAAAAAAACTAAATGTCCATCGTTTAGATTCGACTGCTGATCATGGCATTTATAACCTTACACGAGAGAATAGTGGCCATGGGAAAAGGATGTCACTTCCTGAAATTTGAAGTACCTTAAGACCCAAGAAAGCAGGACATCTGTTTAAAGCCACAAAATAAAGTCTATTGACTTCACGGTATTCAACAAGCGCATCATGCATGTTCGATCAGTTACCGACATAGTATAGAAGCAGATAAACCAAACAAAAGAATAACATCTCCTCAGCCCCATTTTTCAAATAAAACCAACTGCTACTCCTACTGAACATGTCCTGCTATCAAATTGGAAATTTAAAAGACATCTTGTTTGTTACTTTTATTTTAAGCTTATTTTTGAATGATATGATACTCTCACCTGCTGAAATAAGTATAATTTGTTTGAATGCAATGTTTTAATCAAAAGTCTTTAACGGGGTTTATATTAAGTAGCTTCTTTGATCACCGTGTGTTGATCTTCATTTTAAGTATCAAGTGTTGGATGATTACATAAGCTGATATTCAGGCTCTAATTGTTTCAAGAACAGAAGTATTGAAACTAATAAAGTAAATAATTTAACTTAAATAAGAAAATTGAATTGATAAATTTAACTTAATTATTAACTTAGTTTAAATACTTGATTCTTATTCACTTTTGAGCTCAAAAAAAAATCTTACATTTGACTTTAACTAAATGCTTAATTAGAAGATTTAAAGAGATGCTTAACTGAACAACTGAAATTAAAGTGCAAAATAGATGATCACGTTTCTGTGCATGTCACGGATATTTTGAAGAAAAAGTTGCCTTGATGAAAAATGTGATGAACATCTTTAACCACAAAGTAAGCTAAAATGGAGAGCCTTAATTAATAGTCATTCTCAAACACACACACACACATTCCAGAACTTCTTTTATTCTCTTTGCATTGGATCCAAAGTGGCCGACATCATAATAAAAAGAAGTAGAAAGAGAACACAATAAATTAACTTGGCGACCAAAAAGGTTGTAAACGTATATAGATTTTATCTTTGAATGAGATTTCACTTCTCACTTTACAAGCAAACCCAAATCCAAGCACACATGTAAGTTACTATATATTGATATACCAACTTGACCATGAGAAAATCTCAAAAAAAGAAGAGAAGAATAATAATGATCCAACAAATCTCTTGATGATCTCAATCTCCAAAAAGATTTCACTAGTAACTATTAACAAGCCATCTTTCATCATCCATTGAAGAAAATAGGCCCCAAAGCACACCTTGTTAGTTGAATGATCACACATATCATTATGGTGTTCCTAAAGCTGATGTTGATGATGATGATGGTCTCCAACTGCTTACTCCAATGCTGTTGTGCTTCCTTGAAGGTGCAGAGTTTGGAATTGGGATTCCTCTTGGCAAGAACCCCATGAAACCAGCTGTAGTAGGATGCTGCTGACGATGATGGTAATTATGAGCTGGTCTTAATGGCTGCTTGAATCCAACTTGATAAACATGTACTCTTGATGAACCATCACAAGGCCAAAAACAACAAGCAATGCAGCACATCAACAACAAGTGCAGCAGTAGTAGATTGTGATGGACGAGGACTCTCATGATCTAACTAGCGGCTAGCTTATTGGGTTAGAGAGAGAGAGAGAGTAAAGCTAGCTAAGCCAAGTATGTGTATCAAAATATGGGGGAGATGGTG